>CM023449.1:229869128-230456628 GCA_013339765.2 Haemaphysalis longicornis
GCTGTTTTTCACTTTTCCCGCGGGAAAAATGAGTGCAGAGAGTACGAGGACTTATCTTTACCTTACCTGGTCACAGTGCATCTGCTTCGCTCTTACAAAAACCGGAAAGAGCCTTATCAGGCCATCACTTTTCGCGCAAATGGCTTTCGCTCGCTAGCTGTACCTATATCGTTTACCTCCTTCGGCGCAAGGTGGGGATGTCCTCGGTACCTCCGGCAATAACAAATGCCCCGCAAAGTCCCGCGTAGGTCGAAGCGCACTCCGTCTGTATTAAATTAATAGCCCGCGATGCGCTCAACCACCCAAAGGTCGGATCGGAGAGACGCCACAGAAATGAACGAGGGCTCTCGGTGCCCCACCGTTGCTCCCATCCTCGTGTACATGATTCAGTTGTAGGACTATTTCTTTGTTTTTTGTTTTCGCGCTCTTATCTTTTTTCTTTTTTTCTTCTTTTTTGTAGGGTCTTTAGGGGAACGAGTGTAACGATGTGCTGTGTTTGGCTGCATGCCGTATCTTTGCGCCCGATCTCGACTGTGTACGAATCCGGAGCCGGGAAACAAGTGCGTCGAGGTGTTTCGTGCTGGCGAAGTAAGACAAACATATCTGCCGCCGGAAGAACAGCAGCGACAAAGGCAGAGCACAAGCCACAGGCCGGCCGGAGACACAATCTGGCCTTTGCGACAACAGCGGCGGTGTGTCCAGCAGCCGAGTCTCATCTTTTCCCCCTTCCTCCCGCCGTTCCTTCCTTACTCGCCCGGGGCCGGGATGGCCTGCTCCGGTCGATGTCCCTCCGCGTCTCGCTAACCTCGGGGGTCAGCCGGCCGGCCCGGGGCGCTCCCCGCGAGCGAGAGAGGGAGGTACATTAGGGATGTAAGTGCGGCCCCCAATTTATACATGTATGGATCCGTCGATGCTCGTGCCTGTCCGCGCCGCGCGTCTCGAGCGGAGTGGCCTCCGCCGTCGGGCGCACGCCGTCGGCCGTGTTGATACAGTGCGGATCGACTGGGCTGCAGGCCCAGATGTTGCTGCTTCTGCTGCTGCTCCTTGCCGTTCGCTTACACACGGCTGGCCTGTTCCCCTCCTTTCGAGCACCGACGCGCCTTTGCATGTGTTGGTGCGTGCGACGTTCTCCGCTTTGTCTTACTTTGCTCCTGCAGGCGTGGTGCATTAGTTGTTCATCTTCAGAGCCTAGAGAGGTGTATCGCCTGCGTCACCTCATAGCTTTCGCATTTTCCGGTAGATCTTTTTTTATGTTGTTGCCGCGCACAGCAGTGAAATGGTAAAATAGAGCTCACTATCAAGATTGTACGACTTGAACTTCATTGTACTCAAAATACAAGAAAAACAAACGTAACTTTAATTGGGTCTTCTTTCGGAAATGCCTTGATTAATTTTTATCTCGTCATTCACCTACGTTCGACCCTTTGTCTGCAACATTTATTCTATACACAGCCGGCTCCGAGGTGTGGCGAGCGTGCTGTCCAGACGACCAGCTTCGGTTGGTAGAAAGGGCCCTCACAGCTGGCATCCCGAATGGGGTCTTAAAATGGACACCACTCCGCAATTTTTTTTTTTTGCTAATAAAGATTAAGTTTGTTCTCCCTTTTTCCTCGCTTACTTTTAGCTTAGAAGTAAACGTCATTTGCGGGTGAGAAATCGTTGATTCAGCTCAGTGATTTTGCCCGCCGTGGATAATAATCTTTTACCTCGGAAGTACAGAAAAACTTTGCGCCTCGCTGAATTTACGTGATCCCCTCCTAACGCTTTGGCGCCACTAAACTCTCCATACGGACACGCGCCTGCATACTAACTGCTGGAAGTACTAATGAGCCGCTCTCATAGTCTGCGTCGGCGTGACGTGCATGCCTCCGTTGGACCTTACGTAACTTTATTACGGGAAAAAAATTAGTATCAGGAGTGGGTACGTCGCGCATGCGTGCATACATTGGAATATCTGTGCGCTGATAACTGTATGCAAGCCGACGTTTGACGCCGGCTTGGAGATGCCGTGAATTCTCTACGAGCCACTTTTTGTAAGCCTCCATCACTGAAAGCCACTCTGCTAAAACACGCTCTAAAAAGCCTGCCTCTTTTAATCTCGCTCTTCGCTTGGTATCCTTCTTTACCAGCGCCTAAACGCCATTCCTTGTGGCTTGTATTGCCACCATCAAGAGGTGTGATCAGCAAAAACGGGATTAGCGAGTCAACTCAAATTTGTATGAGCGCATGAAAAAGCACACGGGCAGAGAAGACGAGGACAAGCGCTTGTCGGCTTATTCTCGGTCCGTGTGCTTTTTCGCGCGCCAAGGCTACAAATATGGAATACAAGCTGGCCTGAACCCATTCAAGCCCTTCTTCGTGTGAATTCAGAATTTAAAAGGCTCGAGGTCAGTAGCGGCCCTATTTTTTGTGGGCGATATTAATTATGAAAGGTCATTATTTATAGAGAAGGAAGCTCTTGTGCTTGATTAAAACTATTGTGGAGACTCTTCTGCTATTAGCTGTCGGTTCACAGAGTAAATTGACCGGCACATCGTTATAACAGTTATATTGGCACACACACCGGCGGTGCACTTCCTTTCCCAACCCTTCCTGGCTCTAGACTTCACGGGAGGGCTTAGCGCCGCATCACGGTCGACGGGAATAGGAAGCGCTGCGCTGTAGATCGTCTCCTCGAGAAAGTGAGGGAGGCGGGGCTGACACTTCGTCTAACCGCCGAGGCGCGTTCAAGCAAATCTTCCCGAGAGAACGGAAGGAACGCGCGCGGCTACGTCGCACCATCAAGTCTTGGGATCTTTTCCACTCCCCATCTTCTTCGCCATCGCTCGCTGTGCCAGGTGTGTTTCCAGTGAAGGCGCAGATTGAGATAACGGGCCCGGGCACACCGAGCAGTTTATTTCTTCGTAGGTGTGTCAGGGGCCAACTCAGTTGATGTATAGCGAGACGCGGAGATATAATGTCGTGTTCTTGCGCGCTTCGGAGCACTCTCGGAAACGTCCGTGCCGAATGAAGGAGGGAATTTGCCGCCAACTGCCGCGCGCGGATTCACCCCCCCCCCCCCCTCTCCACAAAAAAAAATGAACAAAGAATAAACAAGACTGCAAATGGGGTAGGTGCAAGAATGCCTTCACGTGTGGACAGATGTGTGATAGTAACAAGCAAAGACATTCAACTTTCGCGGAAATGCTCGGAGGGATGGGATCCAGAATACGCGGATGACAAACTATTAAAGAGAAGCTTTAAGGTTTACCACATGCACGCGTGAAATCGACGTACTCGCGCTACGACATACACCTGCGGCGACATACGCCGCTGCCTTTATGCCGACCGACGACGACTTTACGCCGACCGACCGACGACGGCGAGTAACCATATATCGCCGTAACGCGTGCGTAAACCATGGAGGAAAGTTCCTCGTTGGCGTAAACCAATGCGCCGCGCAGCGAGGCTAGAATACCCCGGACTCAGCGTTGTGGTGAACAGTTCAACTACATTTTAACTGAAATAAAGCAAGTAATGCCCATTCTAGCAAGATCACGTATATTTAATACAGAAATAACTAAAAGGGGTCTTGGAACATCGAAAAACGCTAAGAATTAGTATACTTACTTGGCAGGCACAAAACCCTCTGCCAGATTTGGCGGAAAATCTTTTGCTCTTATAGTTGCTCGTTGTTTCGCGTGTTTTCTCCCGTGGTCTGCTGTCCGTATATTACAAATTACTTAATTAGTTTTATCACACAATAGTTAAGTTAGCTTACTTGTCAATTGGCTCTCTTGTTATGGGACCTGAACGCCGGATAACGTGACCACCAGAGGTCGGCTTCAACACCGTGCGCCCGAAAGTTTGCGGCGATGTCTGGCTGGCTCTGACTTGGGCGTAACAAGCGCAGCCATGTAGTCGGCGTACGCGCTTCCGCCGGTTTACGCCGTTGCGCGAGTACGTCGATTTTACATGTGAATATATGGTTGGGCCTTTAGTGTTCTCACTAACGGCGCCTGCAACGCGAAAACGCCGAAGTAAAAGAAGAAAAAAAAAACGCTTCCGATGGCCGGAATCGAACCAGGGGCCCTCGCGTTGTGGAGACGGTGTCTCATACCGATTGCTCCATTTCGATTGACTGACTGTAGGGTTTAACGCGCCGACGCAACGCAGACGATGAGGCGCGCCGTAGTGGAGGGCTCCGGATTAATTTTGACCACCTGGGGATCTTTGACGTGCGCCGAAATCTGGTACGCACGGGCGTTTTTGCTTTTCGCCTCCATCAGAAAAGCGGCCGCCGCGGCCGGGAATCGAACCCGCGACCTCGTGCTCAGCAGCGCAACGCCTTAGCCACTGAGCCACCGCGGCGGGTCTTGCTCCATTTCGACATGGTCGATCTTAGTGCAAGGCTTTAACCGCAGGCCCAATCAAAGTTTTTTTTTTTTTCAATATAATCCGTTTTGCGGAGGGGTGTATGATTTTTCTGGTGTTATTTTCTTGGTGTTTCATGCAGTCTCGCGATAGGATTAGTGGTGCTGAAGAGCCGAATATGCTTAATTTTTGTGCCCTTTGTTGAAGCTAGGGAAAAGAAGTGAGAATAAAGTAAAAAGTGGCGCAGTTCTCCTCATATTTTGCTCTCTCATAACTACTCATCGTTTGGCACTGGCCTTAACTTTTCAGAACCCTATGGCCTTCTATTCATGAGGGGGAGAAAACAGCCTGTCCTTTAAGACATGTATATGTGCAGGACTGAATATCTTTATTGCTTCATAATACCCGCTCTGTCCCGAAATAAAATTGGCTCTGCTATCCTCAGAGCCAATTTTTACCGTCGCATTCAAAACAGCACTGCTTTTGTGATATGCGGTTGAAGGCGGAACGAGCTCGTAGTAGGAGGCACGAATCGTGGTGGATTCTTTAAGTCTGTGCCGTGTGCTTTTTTTTTTTTATTTCTCTTACTACCTTTCCTCTACCCTCTTCCTGGCTTTCAACTTTTTCTTCTTGGCAGCGACAGCACAGGTTGCGTTGGGCGCACCCCGAGTGCTAAGTATCGCTTTTGACCGTGGACGTCACTCGCGAGCTAAGGATTACACTATAAAACTTAGTTTCTTCTTTCTAGGAGGTGCGAAGTGCGCAGCATGGGTGCCGCTGACATTGATGAATGAAATAACGTGCCCAGATATTGAAACAGGATGTCAAATATTCATACGACACTCCACTTTGCGGGTCCCTGTTAAAATATCTCCATCCTAGGCATGAAGTATAGTGATGTTCAACACGAAGTGATACTTTTAGACTTGACCTCTCGTGTAATTCGCATCTGCAGCCTTCTCTTTTTTGACAGCGTCACTCAGACATCCTCCCGCTGACTCCCTTTGCATCTACACGTATCTCTCTCTTCACAACCTATGCCGGTAAAGCGGGAGCAGCAAAAGAGGGGAGAGAATGGGGGAAGGGGGGGGGGGGGCGCTATAAACTTAACCTTGCAGCCTGACAGCATGGTAGGGGCAACGCCATCGGTCAGCCCCCTCTCCCTGTTAAGAGATGACGGAGGGTGCTCCAGTTTCTCCGATCCTCTTCTTCGGTGGCCCGAGTTCGCGGAACGGGCTCGCGTTTTGCCGAACCTCTGGCGCCTCAAACGAGCTGCGGGAGCGCCGCGCGAACGCGCTCGCGCACGTCTCAATTTGTCTGGTAATGATGGAGCACTGGGCTGCGACTCCCACAGCCCACTCTCGGGACCCGGGCCCATTTTGGCGCCCGACGGTAGCATACCGCGCCGTTATTACACTACACACGGGCGGGAGAGGAGCGGGTCGCTCGCGGCATTTTCGCCGAGGCTGCCTGCGGAGCTCCTGCTTATTCTGCGTTGCTCCGTGGACTCCTCCTTCTCCTGCGCCTCCGCTCTCGCCCCTCGATGCATCCATCGTTCTTGGCGGGGCCGTCCCGGAGGTGTTGTCTTCTTTGCACCTCCTGCGTTGCTGGCTTCTTTTCGTGTACGCTCGCAAGCGCCGGGCTGGCAGGTCGGCGTGCTTATGTATGCGGAATACATGTGCAAATATGTTTTCCTTCATCTCGTTCGGCTGCATGATCGCGATTCTTCCTGCGAGCCCTGCCGCTTCGCCGCCCCGCTACGGCGGGCAAAGAAACTCTGTTTGCCAAGCCGTCTTTATTCTTCCCGAGTTTTGCGAGTGCCTTCCAGGATAGTCCGTGTGTTCCGCGTTGAACAAGGGTGCTCGCTGCGGAGCTGTTGCTTTTGGCCATTTAAGTCTCGCGCTCCTCATGCTTGCTGGTGCGCTTCTCTCTTGTCTTTCCGAGCTTCTGTTTGAATGGTGTAGCAACCTTGAAGGCCACAAAAATTGGCGCGTAAAAATACCGAACGGGAATGTGTAGGCACTTCTTTTCAGTTGTTCCTGGAGCCATGTGGTGCTTTGGAGTATGTTCCTATGTTTCTCCTTTACTGCTGTTATTTGCTGAGCGATTTCCGGCTTGTTTTGTTCTGTAATATGTGGGAATAATGCATGGGCAGTTAGTTATGGATTACGCTGGACATTTTGTACTTCCCAGAACTGCTTCGAAATCGCTCCCTGTTTTCTTTTTTTTTTTCTTTTTTTGTTGCACATTGCCCATAAAATTTTTATTGCAAGAGTAGTTTTGTATTGTCAGCGAAGTGTTCCCAACTGCTTCGCACAGGCAAATAAAAGAGCCCATGCGTGAAGCCGGCGGGTCTGCGTTATTTGCACGCAAGACAAAACGAGCGCCAACTTGCTTCGGTTCTAGCTTTCGACATGCCATTCTAATTGCTTCAATGCGGCCTGTTGTTAACAGCGGGCCTGGTTGGTGTCTCCCTGCCTGGTTGTGGGAAGGGGCATACTTTCCTGGAAAAGTGTTATGGGCATAGCTTCTGTTTCTTACGTGGCTCTGTTTAGATGCGAAGTTGTCTGGGCGAGAGAACTTGGACGCAGCCCTCGGGAGGCTATCTTCGTTAGCTATGCTTCCACTGCACGCCTTTGCTAGTAATTTCAAACGGGATGGTATTGATGTTTAAACGGGATGGTATTGATGTTTAAACGGGATGGTATTGATGTGGCCAGAATACTCGACCCTATCCCTTTAGGTCCCCGTTCGGCTCTGTGATGTTCGATTGGGACGACAATGAAAGGGATGCAAAGAGATGTGCCCAGTGATGGGGGGAGTAGGGAGCCAGACGACATTGGCCGTGCCACTTTAGGCCAACGCTGAGGGATTTTGCAGGAAATGGATCGGCGATCGCCGAACACTTCAGCCGCTTGCTTTTCTGCAACTGTCTCGTTGGGTGTAGTTCCCCCTTGCCGTTCGCAAAAACTGTAGTCAACAGTAAAACACCACGCGGAGGCAACATGGTTTTGGCATGCACGCCCGGATTTCGTTTTCTCCTCACCTTCCGTCTTATCCGAAATCCCGCGGGGCCCGTTGCGTGCCTCTCCGCACAAAGGCCGCGAACAAATGTACCGTAGCGCTCCGCCTATAAGCCCACTCGGCGCGGCGGGCGCACGCAGTAGGGGCGCACCAGTGCGGCCGCGGAGGCGGTAGCCCAGCGAGCATCCGGGAGGGCTCGCAGCGCTGTACTAGGCGCGCACGCCACCACGTGCGCCCGTGCTTCGCTGGGCCCCCTTTTGGCGGCCTGGCAGGATATGCGTCCTCTCGCGCCTGATAAATAATAATAACGCGTACAATAACGCGCGCACGTGTGGCCGTTATTCGAGGGCCAGCGGCAGCCGCCGCCGACTCTCGCATGCAAGCGAGCCGCAGAGCTACCCGGACCCGCGGCTTCGCTCCCGGCCGTGTCGCGCGCGCTGTAGTGCTCGGGCTCTCCTTCGTTCACCGCCGCTCCTTATGTTTCCCTTTCTGCCCCCCCTTCTCCTTCCCCAGTGGCCCGAGCGCTGTCTCCCTCCCTCTCGCAGAGCCCTCGTCGGGCCGTGATGCGTTTACGACTCCCATGAGGTGTTCCAGTATGGCTCGTGTTAGATAACGGGGCACCACTCTCCCGGTGCACGCTCCGAGCAGCCGCTCGCCTTTGGCGTGAATATCGCGACGGCCCTATCTGCCGCGGGAACCCCGGTGGTTGTTGCGTCGGCAGGGAAAGGGCCGCCCTTGTTTTGCGCCCCATCGTCCTTTATCTCTCCTCCTCTGTACCTCTTGTCTTTCTCTCCTTTTCTGTCTGGCGTGCCGGCGACCGTGGCGAGAGGATACGGGACCAGGACGGGCTACCATGTGCTCGCTCTGTATGCACGGAGCGTGCGCGCCTCGTACGATCGGTGCTGCGATTCGGCTCGTATTAGAACATTCATCCCTTTTTCCCTTCTTCGTTCGTTCCCCGCTTTCCCTCGTCGTCCGAAGCCCCCTTGTTTTTTCGGCCCTCCGGAGTGAGGAACACAGATGGGTCGTCGTGTAACGGGGAAAAATGAGGGTCATAAAGATGCTCCGCTGCGATGTGATGGGACGGCGAGGCCCGCGCGCGCCAGGGAAATGGCTGCCGCTAGTGCCCCGCAATTGACCGATGGCGACAAGAACGAGGTCCACTCCCCCACCATCACTTGCCCCCAGCCTGCGGCTTAGGTCACTACGCGGCTCATTTCGCCGTGCCTGCGCGGCACGTAGCACGCGTTTCGCTCGTCACCGCTTGGCAGGTAGGCAGTCGTACTTGTCTCTGTAGTGGGCCTTTCCCTTAAACAAAGTATGGGCAATGCAGTGGCTGCCCCGCACAACTAACATTTAATACCTACGACGCTGTCGTACGCCTTCCGTTTTTTTTTTTTACTAGAAGCGTTAGTGAGGTACTAATCATTGCATATGGCGCTCATGCTGTTGCGATTGTGCCTCTGTCCTTATGGTGGCCGGGATCATTATCTCTTCAGAGGGATGAAACACTATTCCTTCCTTCACTGAAGCACACGATTCGTTATTTCTTATATCTCCCTGTAGCGCTGTGTAGCGAAATTTCTCCAAGGGCTGCAACTGCCTCGTCTGTCTTTTCTTAAGCCATCAGAGGAAAGAGAGAGAGAAAGACAATAAACTTTATTGTGTTTACCAACTGTAATGCTCAGTCGTCGGCCGCTGGCCTTTGAGCTCTGGCAACGTCCCCGGCCAGTTGAACGGCCCAGAGTTGACCTTCCGGTACGGTATCCCAATGCTTACTGTTATTGTGCAGCCATTCATGACCGCCCACGGACATTACCATAACATTTGCGCTAGGTCCGCGCGTCCCTGACATCTATTGCACAGAGTAGACTTTTTTTTTTTTTGGTGTCGTGTCCCGCTGAACTTGGGCAAAAGCTGGGAAAAAGCGATTTGGAGTTGAACCACTTCGTTAGGAGCGATTACTTGACCCCTTCGGTTACCATTGGTGCTCTTTCTATCGTTCTCTTTTCATTCTGTTCGAGTTTGGTGGACGTCGCTGCTCAATAAAAGTGTCTGTAATTAAAACAGGTGAGGAGGTTATGTAACACCCCGCGCTGAACTGTTCTCGGTTACCATTCAGCGTGTGCTTTGTGCCTTTAGCATCCGCCACGTGGACAATACGCAGTCTGAACTCCAGATCAGAATTCTGATGCAAGACTCCTGTCAGCCGTCAAGCATCCTGCCATACCAAGTCCTGTAATGTGTGCCTGGCGAAAAAGAAAAGGAAGCCGGCAGGAAGTACGGGGATGTGGACAAGGCAAGGAAAGCCCGCTCTGGAGGGGGGTGGCACAGGAAAGGACACCGTTTTTGAATCGGGAGCCATAGAGGAAAAAGACGAGGAACTGCGGGAGACGAAGGGAGGAGGAGGGAGCGGTTGTACGAGAGGGGCAGCTGCTGTGAGCCGAATTCAGCGCTGCTTAGGAAAAGAGGAGGGGAGAGACGCGCATGAAGACGAGGCTGGTTCGCTCTGCGGACGCCAACGGTGCGGCATCGGCCAGGAATAGCAACATTAGCGTGCTAGACCTTGTTAGCCGAGAAGGGGAGAGCGAGGAGCGAAACACGCAAAAAGAGGGAGGCGTGCCAGTCGCTGACCTTCTTCCTCCCTCGGCCGGCGAGCTCTCGCCCTCTCTTCGCGCTGCACGCTCCCGCGCTTCCAAAATAACGGACCGTTAAAATCCTCTCCCGCGGCGGCGAGTGCTGCCGGCCCGGCGGCAGTGCGTGAAACAGGGGGTGGGGGGGGGGGGCTGGAAACGGCGGCCGCTGCTACTGCGACCGACTGGACGGCGCGCGTGACTCATCATCTGGCAACAATGATTAGGCCTGTCCACGTCAACGTTTGTACAGGCTCGGGAGGGATGAGGGGGAGGGGGCGGGGGAAACCGCGAGGTGAAGAGGAACGGAGGGGCATTTTGAAGTATTAAGTAATGCGACGGGGAAAGAATGTCTCGCTGCGAGAGTAGGAAGAGGCGTGCGCGCGACAGACTGAAAGGACCGCGCTGGGCTCCTCGCCTTCATATTTCACTTGGTGTATTTACTTCTCTTCTTATCGCCGTTTGCTTTAGGAAATGGCGGCCATTTTTCAGTCCCCATATGGACCGCTAAGGGCACTGATGGATTTCTCTAACAAGTACCAAGAACTTTGTAAAATATTAGTAGAATTGGGTCTTGGATTCTTCACGAACCGACGCAACCGCGCTGTCGTTTTTTATCAGTGGCTGCAATTTTTCGACATTTCACCTGGGCATTGAAGGCCATTGCAAGAAATGTAGTGACTTTACGCCTCTTCCGAATGCCTTCGTTCCGCTCTTTCAAGAGCGCTTCTAGTTCGTTAACATCGTCACTGATATTTCTGTGCGTGTGCTAAATGGTAATTGGTCATTATTGAAGGGTCGTATCGGAGCAGTCGGTAAGAACACTCACGCAGAGGATCAGACCAGCGTTAATATAAACTGGGCTAAAATCGCATTGGGCAGCTGTCGTCGGGCATGTCTAATGTAGCGTCTTCACTCTGTTTTCGCGTCTTCACTTCGGTGCTAAAACGCTCTTGCTCGGCGCTCTTCCTGCATGGGAAAAGCGTGATCGGAAATTGTTCGGAAAAGTGCCACGTTAACAGAGCCACGGGTGAGATGCGCTGAAGTATCTTCACCATCCAGGCAACGGCAGGAGCTATAGTCCTTATTGAACATTGCACTCGTGTTCCGCGCGCTGCAAAGTCGTTTGTCGCCTAGTTTTCCCGCCACATTAATCCACCGACGCCGCCACGAGGTCTGGGAGAGCCGACGCATTTCGGTCTGGACGGCCGACTCTTGGGAGACGACAGCCTCGAGTGGCTCGCTCACGCGCGTCCACGGCGGCCGACGCGCAGTGGCTCGTAAAAGCGGAAGATCCGCGCGGCCGTTTAGCGGCCCCACTGCTCCATTGCGGTCTCTCCGAGAGATCGTAAAAAACGCTGCGCCAAGGAGGGCGTTTCCGCTCTCGGACGCGCTGGTCGCCCCCTCCTCCTACAGACATCCTCGCCCAACCGCGAAGCAAAGAAGGAGAGGGGCGAGCTTTTTGTCCTTCAAAAGTGCAAGACCCTTGTTCTCCCTTTGACGACTTCCGTTTTCCTCCCGCCATGGGCCTCTATCGAAGTCGGTGCTTAGATACGGGGAGGAGAGCCAACGGAGAAAGAGGCGAAATAAAAATGGTGGAAGCGAATAAGTAAATTGGCAAGGAACGACTCCGTGGGAGCGCCATCGGCGTCGTTTAAGGGTGAGTCAACTTGGTCGCGCTAAATGGAGCTGGTCGTCATTCCGTGACCAAGCTTGAAAAATGAAAAGAGGATGGGGTGTCGTCGACTTCTTTTTACACCCTGATTTGCCTGCCAGTTTGCAGAACGCGCGTGCTTCTTCCAAATATTTGTTTCTTTAATGTTCTTATAATTCAACTCCGCCAGGTTGGGAGGGGGGGGGGGGGGGGGTCGTCGTGTTAAGACTTTCTCGTACGCATTCATTGGCGCCCCTTCTGAATTTTCTAGCTCTGTTTCTGATGATAATCTCATAGCGTTAGGCGTTCGCGAACAGGACTGTGGCTTAACAGGTTCGTCTTTTTAGCTCTAGTGTAGCCGTACGTTAGCGGTTGTGCGTATTTATTGAATGATTTGGGATATAGCCTGGTACGTAGCGTCATTCGTGTCGCCGTTCTTCATTCAATCGTCTGGTTGACTTTATCACGGCTACCGCTACACGCCATGTGAGAATAGCAACGCTGTAAATAAGTCTTCTTCGCTTCCGCTATTTTATAAGACTGCCGTGAGTTGCACGCTGTCGTACAAAGGCAAGGAGAGAGCGGGGTTGCGGCGAGCAACTCTATCTAGTGAATGGTTCCCATTTGCGATGTAGAAGTCTACAGCGGCAACCGGCAGCCGCCCCATACCCCGTGTCTCACTCCTCCCTCCCGGCGTAGCGCTCAGGCGGCGCTGGCGGGCCTGTCTCGGACAACGGGTCCAGTAGTTCGTTTCGGGCCCCGGCTTGATTAACAGCGTCTGGACACCTCACTCCCACGCTTCCATTCATTCTACGCCGCCCTCCCTCTGAGGACCCTCATTTTCTTCCCGCTTTCCCGAGCGAAACGCGGCTGTCCATCGTGGTGCCTCGCTCTCCCCCGCGTCGTCGGCGGCGCGTGCATGCGTGTCTTGCTGGCGAGCAGGCCCTGGAGGCGTCCAGAGGCAAAGCAGGAGGGAGGATGGGGAGCGAGGGGCGCTGGTCTCTCCTCTTCCTTCGTTCGCGACGAGGAGGATAAGGAGGAGGAGGAGGAGGAGGAGGAGGAGGAGGAGGAAGGCGGCCGGTCATTCCGACATGACTCACGGCGAGCGTGTTCGGAGCTCGCGCGACAATGGCACTGATGGCCGCCGCCTGTGCTGCTGCCGCCGCTGTTGGCGACGGGCTCTTTGCATGCACGAGAAAGCGCCGACTGTGTGGCAGGGCTAGGGGAAGCTGGAGCAGCCTTAACGCCATCCGGACGAGCAGGCAATCTACCAGCACTGTCTGGTAGTCGTCGCATTTCTTACTGCGATGACGCTTTCCACATCGGCCACGCTCAGCACCACCCGTGCTAGGGCGATTTTTGCATTGAGACTGACGTAACACGTGTGGGCTTGCCGCATGCGTAATGTTTGTCACCGGCATCGTATACTCCTGACAGCGTTGTTCGAAATCTCCCGCGACGCTTCTTTTTTGCATGGCATACCAGGGTAACCTTAAAGTTCCTGGAGCTGTCCCAAGCCAGCCGAGCAAAATATAACCAGATGTAATCAAAATGGCTCAAATCCGAGGTGATGCGTCTTGTACGAACCACATTCAAATTTGTGTTTTACGAGTATAACTGCTTCTTGCTTGTGAAGTAGAACAGCCATTTGTTAGGGCTACGGACAATTTTTTACTAGCTGGGATTATCTTCCGTACGCCGAAATCTCGTGCGCTTGGCGTGTTCTGATTGGGCCTCCATCCGAACAACAGCCTCCGCGGCCAGCACTAAACCCCGCCGCCCGTGCTTAGCAGCACAGCGTGTAAGCCACTGTCGGGCTTCATATCAACCGAGGCAAAGGAAAGCTTTATGCGCATACAGTATGGCTGAGGTAATGCGCGTACGCGCATCAAGCTTGTGTTTCCTTCTTCAATTAAATCACCGAGTGTGTGGTTGCTGGCGTTGTTTGCACGGCAGTTGTGTCGAATCAGCCGCTCGAGGGCGCTCTTTTTGCGCGCCAACTTTCTCCGGCCGCGCTCTCCTCTGGGGAACGCGGAAGAAGGGTGAGCGAACGTTGCTCTTGACCCAGAAACGCGCGTCTCCTGCCCTTCCGCTGGAGAGCTCGCTGACGTCTCGTCTCCCCTCGCTGTGTGTATCAGATTGTGGCTGCGTGCTTCTTTTCACGGGGCATCTGCGGGAGGAGAGGGGGCCCGGAAGGCCAGGGCCAGCTGGTTTCCTTCTTTCCGGTGTTTGGTTTTTTGGTCAGGGATCGCCTCTGGGAGGCGGGCTCCTGGATGCAAGCTCTGAAACAGCAGTAGCTACGTCCTGCCGTATTATTGAGTAGGAAAGTGTAATAAAAAAGAGCAGACCGGCCTTAGAGTGAACTCGCATTTGGCTCGGCGAGCCCTCTGAGCGGTTCCGGTGGTGGCTTCGCAAAATGGACATAGCACCGCTTTTCACGCGCACGCATTGCAATTTTCGAGGGTGCAGTCGAATTCCAGGCTGCCTGGGTGGCGGAGGGAAGTGTGTCAGCGTAAGACAGTAGGCCCCGAAGGGCAGTGAACTCCACGCCGTAGAGAACGCCCGGTTGTCCCTGCTGCTGTAAGCGAGCTCGTAAAGATGAGGCTGAGTGAACAAGGAAAGAAGGGTAAAAAAAAAATAACCCGGCACAGAAATTTGGAAGTGGGGCATGGAGACGCAGGAATAATGGGCTCGGAGAGAAGGAGGAGAAGGATGGAGGGGAGACAGGAGCACGCGACGCCGATGGCGACCAACTCCCCTTTTCTGGCGCGCTCGGCGGGGTGACGCAAATTGGTGAAAAATTGATGGCTCGCGTGGCCCGCGCATGACACGGTGAGCAGTAAACAGCGCGCGGAGGAGCGAGTGGCTGCTCCTCCACCCTGGCCCTGGGTGCCGACCCCGTTTTTATTTCCCCGCTCCTTAAAGTGGGAGGACAGGAGAAAGGCCAGGGGCCGGCTAGCTGGCTGCAAGCGGAAAAAAGCACGCCGGTTGTGCAGTCGCCCCTCCAGAAAGTTGCATAGCTATCATCGTCCCTGCGCGTGCGCTCGTAGAGGAGCGATGCATCAGGGAATGGCGCGGAGCCGAGGTAACAACTCTTGGCGTCCCGCTGTCCTCCACCGGTGGCTTTCTATTTTCCACCTTTTTTTTTTTTTTTTCCCTTCTTCTCCCCAAGGATGGAATTGCACTTGGGGGTGGGCTTCCTCGCACGGCTCTCGATCCATGCAGGCAAGTGCGCTGCGTGGGCTCCCGAGTCGACAGAGCGTGCATATGCACGCACCCTCGACGAAGCTCTTAGACGCAGCAGCGGCCTCGATGGACGCACGGCGCGCATATATCTCCCCGCTTTTGAAGGCCTCCTCTTCCTGGCCGCTCGTCTCGAAAAACTAGGCGCTACGTCTTCTTTCTTTTTCCCCCTCCATACCTCCCTGGCTCCCCGTGCCCCTTTCCGGTCGTCCCCTTTAATCGGGAGATATCTCCCGCGTGTCCGGCGAGATGACGGGCTCGCGCAGGAGAGAGGAGATCGTTCGAATATGCGCGGGGCCGCGTAGTTGCCTCGAGCCCGCACTAGCGTAGACGTGCTTCGCGCCAGGCGACAGTCTGGCCTTTACCCGCCCCTGAGCTATGCTGCGTTGCTCGCACGCTTTCCCCGTTGCGCTATCTCCTTTTTTCACTTTTCCCCGTTTATATCGATGCCGCGTTGTTTGTTGCAGCACTCGGGCGTAGTCATTCCCCTGCGGACTCTTCAGGAAGCGTGCACCCAGTGAAGTCGTTTGCCTATTTGTGCGCGTGTGCATACGTGTTCTTCGGGCTGCGTTACTCCTTTTTATCCCCTTTTTTTCGTAGTGAGAGGGCTTTTGCGTGCACGGGTCCCGCGTACAACGGATGTGCGCGCTGCGGCTCGCTTTTTTATGGACGCTCTGCGTTCCCCAAAGGCGCGCGTGCCCAAAGGAGCGTCGTCGTCTCCTTGGTCCCTGGCCGGCTCTCCGGCACGCTCTTCTTCCCTTTTACGGCTCTCCCTTTGATTCCGCCGGTGGGGATGGCTCGGGAAGGGGGGAATGCGCCCTGTTTGTGCATGCCCTGCCGGTGATAAAGCAGCCGGATTACACTGTCCTAAAGCGCTCGTTTTTTATTCATCCCGCGCCCGTTATTTACGTGTACGTCGGCGGTGGCCGCCGCTGTTTGCATGCGGGTGCGTTCGACCTGCGCGCAGATGCATACCTACACGCACAAACACTGTATACATGCTCCGGAGAGCTGGAGATATACGATCTACGTTACCGTGCGGCCCGGCGGCTCCTTTCAGTGGGCGCGGGGGCAGCAACAGATTACGCGAGAGATGTAGGACCCAAGACATTATATATATATATATATATATATATATATATATATATATATATATATATATATATATATATATATATATATATATATATATATATATATATATATATATATAGCGTGCATACAGGATACAGGAGAGATTTTGTGAAGAACGAGTTGGGATGCATACTTGCATGCCCAGCCGCGGCTTTTCTCGGACCTGGGCGCTATGAATAAGTCACACCGAGAGTGTGTCTCTTTTTTTCTTGGCTATAGTTTTTGTTGCTTTCGCTGCTGCTGGAAGAGAAGAGCGGCGCGCGAGTTCCGCCGCCGAAGTGATGTGTGCCTCCCGTCCGATTCTGTCGCTCTCGGGTGACTCAATGTTTCAGGACTCCCAGGGCAACAACTGGCTGTGCCTCGGGTCACCTCGCTTTTTCTTGAGGAGTTGATACGTTTATCTGGGGCTGGGCTCGTGCGTCGTATGAACTTCCATAGCGGCACCACTGAGTTTGCAACTGCATTTCATCTTAGTTTTTTCTTCTTTAGACTCCGCCTGTAGTTGTTACCGCAATTATTGGAGGTGTAAAACCGTAGATCACTGTAAATCGTGCAATGTCTTGACCACTGAATCATGCGTTGAAATTAAAAGTTGAAATCTCGATAGCGTGCAAGGTGTCCTTTCGCGTGCGGGGGTGTAGGGGAGGACAAGCGCCTCGAATACATACTTGAATGTTCAGAAAACGCGCAGACTCGAAGTAGACCTTCATGGGATCGGCGCCTTTGCACTTCCATCAGAAATGTATCAAACCCACTGCCAGGATTCGAACCTGTCACCTGCTTCTGATAGCTCAAGCGCATAGCTTAACAGCTTACTGCACCAAATCGTTTGGAGCAGTAGCATTGACGCTCAGTAGCACTCGCTGTACGAGCCCCAAAACTGCCGCCACGATATTCCACTTACAATCCATTTAGTGGAGCATTGTTCCGGCCAGGAGCTCCTTCGTTATCTTTGTCTTTTTTTTTTTCTCGGGGAGAGCAGAGTGAATGCGGGACGTGGCGCCTCAGCTGAGAGGATGGCACCACAAGCGTGCGGTAACACGTGTCTCGGGGTGAAAAATGGTGCGCGGTTCGTCTTGTGGTTGGCGATTCTATCCACGGTGGGATTAATGTGCGCAGCTCGTAGCAGGTGTTTCATGGCGTGGGATAATTCGGTTTGCGCAGTCGATACCTACAGTAGCTGCTCGTCGTCGGGGGTGTCCTGTGCCCGCCCTCCGCGAAATGCAGCTACACGAGGGGGCTGGTTGCGCGTGCCTGCAATAACGAAGCGCGTGTGCTCATGCCGGCGACGCTCTCTCGTCGACGCGGGCGCTTCACGAGTAGCGGGTCTCGTTACGCCCTACCCGACGGGACATGCAGGCGGCATACGTGTGGGAGTGACGCGGCACCTTGCCCCCTGTCGAGTTACAAGCCAACAGTTTCTGGTAATTGTACGAATGGAGGTGTCTCCCCGCATTTAAGCTATTCATTTGCCCGGCCGTCTCTCAATCATTTTGGAATGGCCCGCCGTTTGTAGCGCTGCAGCTGCAGTTATTCTGTTATGCACCTAACCTATGTTCAAACCTACACTTGAAATATTTTTAGCCACAAATCTCGCAATATTCTTGTTCCTTCTCAGCATTAAGCCACCCTGGAATCTCTAACAGTCCGCCGAATTCTCGACACACGGGCGTTCTCGCTTTTCGCCTCCATATCAAAAGTAGCCAACGCAGCCGGAAATCGAACCCGCGTCCTTGGGCTCAGCAGCACAACGCTTAGCCACTGAGCCACTGTGGCGGGTCATAATTTCGTCTGTACCAACTGCGACGGCGAAGCGAACCCGCTCCCAGAACGAAGTAGTAGCCACTAAAATGAGAGCCATATTGCGGAAAATACAAAAAAAAAAGCCTCTTTTCCCTCTGTGAGCACAGCGAAGCGCCTAATTAACTAAACGCAGCAGCTGTTCATGCGTGTGCAGCGCGCAGACCTGCTCCGTCTAATTATGACAAATGGCCATTCGCGGTCCCAACATGCCGGCACAGCGGCCGTGCTAAACGTTTTCCGAAGCGTGGGGCTGGCGGGGGCGCACGTATTCCGAGTGACTTTTTCGGCGCGCCGCGTTACACGCCCGGGCCACAATTACAGCTTACCGCCGCCGCCTCCGTCGCAGAGAATGAAATAAAGTGAGTGAAACACGTGCGATCAAAAATATAGGGTGCCGAGCGTTGCCAATCGGCGAGGCGCTTTCGTCTGTTACATACCTGCGCTTGTGCACCGAGTACACTCTCTCCTCAACGAGACACCGTCTCTCCTCGTTCGGCGTCGTGGGACGTGAGCTCGCGTGGCGGCGGCGGCGTCCGTTCTAATTCCATCGTGCCCCTTTCTGCCCCGGGCCGAATGTTAAGCAGGGCGACCCTAGTTCGCTCCCGCGCATGTATTCATGTCTGCGCGCGGCCGAATCGCGCCTCGTCGTGGCTAATGCGCGCCCGTCGGCTGCCTGCTGCCAGCCTGCCGTTTTTCTGCGGTGGCGCGGACATTAATATTTATGGCGGCGGAGCGTTGCAATTTGTGTTCCCCGATATTGGAACATGAAAGGCCGCCTCGCTGCCTGCGAATTGAGCGCTCACGCGTCCGCTGCCACCGGACGCTGTGTATGTATCCCGTGTATACGTACGCAAGCGGAGAGGGGGCGTAGCTGTAGCGCTACTGCTCCCGTTAACCCACGGCTCGTATTTGTCCTCTCTCTCCTCTTTCACCCTGTCCTTGCGCTCTATCCATCTAGCGGTGGTTTCCTGCGCCTGCGTGTTTTCATTTGTGTCGCGGGGTCTCGAAACAAGCACGGCCCTATTACGTTATTACTCCGGCCCAGCTCATCTTTCCTCTCCCATCTCTTACCCTCTGTCTGGCCCGCCGTTCGAGCTCCGAGTGCGGGAGAGCGCTTCACGGGAGGCGGCAAAGAGTGGGACGTGGCGGCGGCGTTAACAACCCCGGCGGATGCCGGCCCTTGCTCGCGCCGCGCTGATGGTAGCCGCTCCGAAGCTCTTTCGCGATGAATTTACGAGCTAGCGCCTTCGCTATCATTCCTTTCACTTGCCGCGTGCGTGCTCCCATCGCCGTGATGGTGAGCAGGCTACTACTGCTTCGGCACTGGCTGCGTCCCGCTCCTTCTGCTATTCGTATGCCTTTCTTGGTCGGCTATAAATTCTCTAATCGCCTCCTTATTTGTTGGCCCCATTTTTTCATGCATAGCGTTTTTTTTTTTTCTTCTTCATCTTTGCGATGTGTCGTGTTGCGGACTGCGTGTGAGCGCTTGAGTTCGGCCGGACATTCACCGCGTGATCGTTGCTTGTTCGCCTGGCAAACCCCCCTCCCCCACCCCCCGCTTTCCGTCCCTCTGAGCGCTACGTAGAAGGAGCTGTACATAATAACTGCCTTTTACGTGTTGAACTGCCCGTGCTATAGTGTTGCCGTTGTATGTTCAGACTTCTTCCAATCGTAGTTAACTTGAAAGGAGCCCCTGAAACATAAGGGAGCACACTCCACACCCACTCCCGAAGACTTGAGCTCTTGTTTTCATGGAAAAAAGCGAACTGCGCCTCCTAAATTTATACGCTAGCACATCGCGGTACGAGACTTTTAACGATCTAGAGTTACATGTGAAACGCTTCGAGGTCTCACTACATGGCAGCCACTTCAGCTGAACCCGTACAACCCGATATCTTCGTGGTCGACAATAAATTGGTGGTCATGTCGCGCTGCGACTCGCGCACCTTTCTGCGACTGTAGGTGTAATTGAGTGATTACGTCTGACGGGTTGGGAATTTATAAGCCACCTTGCAGCAACTACAAGCCGACTAACGGCGTGTAGTTCTCACTTTTTTTACTTTTGCTTGCTGGCGCTAACTAATGCCATTACACAGTATACACTGAACGCATGCGCTCGTATTAGTGCACTAAAATGCGATGCGTAAAATAATAGCGCTTTCTCGACGTGCTGGAATGCGCATACGCAGCACTGTTGCGGTCTGTGGACTTCTGTTCCTCTGCTAATAGGAACCGAGGGAACTGCGGAGCTGCGAAAAACGTCACTTTTGTTCACTGGTAGGGGAATCGGAATCTCACCGCGTGCCCTTCGCCTGAAGAAGCGCCTCTTCAAAGGTCGAAGAAACACCAAGAAGGAAGGTGCTGGAGGTGGTACATGTGGAGTTGCCGTCGCAGACTAGGTACGGTTCGTCCGCATCCGAGGAACTTTGCAGGTCACAGATATTTGAGCTAGTATCCGAGGGTGAAAATTGGGATGGCTTGCCACATAGCGAGCAAGAACGAGAGCCTCGTACATACGGTTATCTTGAGAATAGCCAATGAAAAGGCCTGGAAGAGGTTTGGAAAGCTCAAGACGACGTGTGAAAATCTGAGGAACGCCTTAGCTTTAACTTTGTCTTTGTCGCGTTGTGGTTGGTTCTCCCCACAACCGCGGCGTGTTTTAGCCTCAGCCCCAGGGAGGAGCCCTTCTTCGTGGCGACCCAGGGCTCGGGCCCCTTGCCACTAATGCGCACGAGGGGAATCTGCAGAGGTGGATCTCGGAGAGAGGGAGGAGCAGTCGCTTAACGTCCGTCCGCTCGTTGAGTTCCAAGCAGCCGAGGCCTTTGCTCGCGCAACGTGGAGAAAGGGGAGCAAGAAAGCCAGCACTCGCAAGACACAAGAGGAAACCTCCCTATTGCGTAATCGCGATACAATGAAGCACCTGTCCGCGTCTTCTCTGCGGCTATAGCTACACGCAGAGGATCGAAGTGGCCACATCACGAGGAAAAACAAAACTGGGGAAGAAGGGAATGCTCGAGGCTTCGTTACCTCGGAGGCGTTGCCTGATGACGCCCTTTTGGGCGACTGCTGTTGTTTACTCGCCGGGCGGCTGGCACGCGCGCTGGTGCGCCGTCCGCTCTTCCGTGCGGGGCCCAGCGTGACGGATTTACACACGGGAGCCAGTCCAACTTCGGCGGAATGGAAAAATCAGCGCGGGCACTGGGGCTCGCGCTCTGTCGGCTCGCCTCGCTCGCCTGCCAGCCTTGGCAGCCCCGGGCCAGTATTTATACACATTGTGTCGGGCTCCACCACAACAGCGCGCAGACAGGAGGCTCTTGGCAACTAGAACGAGGAGGCCCTTTGCATGAGCGGGCGAATACGTTCGCCCTCGCTTCACGTGCACGCCACCCTCTGTATCGAAGCTCACCTCGTTTGATTCGTCTAGCATAGCTCCTCTCGTATCTCCTTACGCGTCATAGCTTTTCTGCTGGCTCCAGCTGCTCCAGATGCTATTATTTTTGTGCGAAACACAGGTTGGAAGCGTGAGTTTGAGGTCGCCAGAAAATCCGCTGTTGCGCTACCAAGACTCGATCAGAACTCACGTTTTTTCAAAGCGCGGTGTTTTTTTTTTTTTTTTTCCGGAAATGGCAAGCCATGGTCGCTGTCAGTCACGCGGACTGAATTAGTAGATAATTATCATTTTCATTTTCTCCTTTATTACAATTTAAATTTATTTGAGCGATAACATGTTTCTGAGCAATGTTTCGGGTACTTTGATGGCTGGCACTTGTGATGACGAATCCCCCCCTCCTTCTGTTAACCCTTCAAAGTTAAGCGACTGGGCCTCACATGTTCTTCTATGTCTGTAGAAAAGAGTAGTTCAGCATTATCAGCATTAGTAGTTCAGCATTCAGAAGACTGAGTGTCCCCCTCCATGTTTCACCCTTACAGTCCCCGCTTCGGGGGACAAGTTATGAGACCCTTCTTTTTTTGTGTTTCTATGCCGCCCTCAAACTGCTATCGCACATGTACCGCACTTATCTTCCTTTACCTCGATTTCAGGCACTCTGTTGATCCCAAGCAGAGCCGTAACTTAACCACGAGTTGTCTTCTACCGCGTCCCTCGTCATGCACACGTTGAAATGATGTGTAACCGTTGTAAATGCTCCGTGTTTTTGGTTTTTCGTTTGTTTTGTTGTGGCGCTAAACGCATGCGCAGACTCACGCAGCGCGGCCACTGTCAGCGTAAACGCGCGAGATTCAGCCGCGCATTTCCTAAAAGGCAACCCCTCATTGCAGCACCCGCCAGTGCGGCGATTGTTGTGCGGACTTAACCGTTCTCGCTGCCGCCGCGTTTCCCTTCATTTGGCCGCGTGCGTAGCAGTCGTACAGCTGGCTGTTCGCGTATGCACTAGCGGTGACACCAGCGTCTGCAGAAGGGGGCCCCCATGGTCCTTTAAAAATAGCCTGCTTTCAGACGTTCGTACGCGCCGCCTCATCCTGCAAGGGTGCGTCTGGCAGGCTTTCTCCTCCTCCTCCCGCGTCCCTTCCTCCTGCTCCGCATTGCCTTTGGCGAGTGCATCTACGTGTCCCTCCTCCTCCTCCACCCCGCTGCCGGCTGTCGCAGCGCTTCGCGCAGCAAGATTCCCCTGTCCCCCGAGCGCAAACGCTGCATATATATTCGGCCAGATTCCAAACGGGTCCCTCGCTAACCCGGGCCCACGAGTCCCTCCTTTGCGGCAGCGGAAACCAGAAATCTGTCGCGTGGAACGCTCATCGCGGTTCGCACTTGGTTGTGGGGCTCCGTTGAGTAACGCAGCTTGGGATATCTTGTACAGAGCGCTACGTTAAACAACGTCTCGCTTTCATGAATACGACTGCGTGCACCTTCAATTGAGCCGCCGTCTTACCGAGAAGTCAGACCGATTTTTCTTGCGGCGCATCGCACGACCAACAGGTCTCTCATGGCCATGGTGATATCTTGAGCGATTCCCCCAACTCCTCCAATTTATTGTATCTGCGCTACTGAGAAAAAAAAAGCCCCCGCACCCTGTCGGACACCTTGCTACTTGCACCTCGCTGCAATTCGACGGAGCTATGACGGAGAATTAACGGGGCGAACATTTAGCTCTACATTGCAAACGATGTGTCGACGTGATGCAAAAGCACTACAATGAAGGTGCAGATTTTGTTATACGAGCAAATAAATACGAGAAAATGCGATCGCGAAACAACAGTGGCTGTAATGTGTACAGGGGAAGTGAAAACCTAATTCTTCGCGGCATATGTTGATGGAAGAGCTGGCGTCATTGTTATTAGCGGGGAAGCGCGACACGGTCATGCGTCGGTGACGTGACTTCGATAAGGCACCAAGAATCGATGGTATCGGAAACCTCATTTCTTGTGAAAGGGGCTATTCGCCGGCCTAACGTGAGAGAGAGAGAGAGAGAGAGAGAGAGAGAGAGAGAGAGAGAGAGAGAGAGAGAGAGAGAGAGAGAGAGAGAGAGAGAGAGAGAGAGAGAGAGAGAGAGAGAGAGAGAGAGAGAGAGAGAGAGAGAGAGAGAGAGGTTGTGTTATAAAGAATATTGAGCAGAAATCGCCGTCGGGTAGAGAGGCGGAGAACTGTTGTACCCCATAAAAAATTAGTTAACTTGTCACTACTAACGCAGTGAGGATGAAGGATTGGAGGGGACGCATTATATCTGGCTATCAATACTACGTTGAGCGACCATCAGCAAAGGGCTCGGTGCTTCTAGCCCTTATTGAGGACTTGGCTTTTCAAATTCATCGGCTCCGCCCGCATTTCGCGCTACCGTACTAAATGCTTTCGGTGCGGGGTTTCGGATATACACGCGGGTCTTCCGCGAGCGTCACTTAATGGAGGCCAGTAGAAGTTCCCGGGCTTGTTCTCTACGCAGACCGAGCTACGCGGCAGGAAGGGCCTTCTCTGTGAATTACGCTGCGAATGTTTGACGTCGATGGAGGCACGCCGCGACGATTTGGAGCAAATGGAGATTAAGAACCTCCACAACTCCACCGGCCGGCGCCCGCTGTCTTGGCATCATCGATCGAAGGGGCCGGGCGGGGGGCACGAGTTCGGCCCTGAAAAAAATGAACAGTGGAACGTGACATTTTTTTCGTAAAGGGGTAATAGAGCGAACGCAGTGCCATAGCCCAAACGAGGCGACTGCATTGACGTTCTCTTTGGAACGTTTTTTTTTTTAGCAGGAATCAAAGATTTCTTGAAACTATTAAAACAGCACACTGAAGAAAGTTAAGTTTGCTAAGAAATATGGTTCACGAATAGTTTTGACGTCAGGTAGGGTCTTCGTACAGCGTACAATGAAGAACACATTGTGAACAGTGTGGACAACCATGGACATCGGCGATCGCAGCCGGCTAATCCACTTAATTAAACCGGCAAAAAAAGCAAATAGCAGAAATAGCTATCCTAGCCTTTGAGCAGTACTTGGAGCTCCCAGAGGTCAGAAAGTGCTCACTCACTGTCTCTTCACTGATCATTCGGCCCAGCACACATCACGCCGCGTAACTTGCAACGTGGAGCAACTCATTGGAGCCGAAAATTACGCTTGGACCGAGACGCCCAGGCGATGAGGAGCAAAAGTGGGTACGGTAGCATGCGTACGAGAACAAGGAAAGAGAACAGACACCACGGAGCGCTCCGTGGTGCCTGTTCTCTTTCCTTGTCCTCGTCCGCATGCGCTATGAATTTTTCTGCAATGCAACACCAACTCGCCCAGTAATCCGTACTAATAATGTATTCTTGCATGCTCGGGAGCTTAGCGAATCATGCGACAAGCACTATCGGGTGGCGATTACGATTAGCGAGCAACGTGGCGCTTGCAATTTTTGCGGATATCCACCGCACGTGTGGATGGCGCGAGTTTCAGTTGCCTGTTACCTTTAACCCGCTGGCCATATATTGTTACGCGGCGACAGAACTGTTGAGTGATCTATTTACAGTATTTATAAGGCGCTGTAAATATTGTGAATATTTACAACATTTATAAATATTGTAAATATAATACTGTAAATACTTTAAATATTTGCAATATTTATTAGGATTTATTCGCATCACCTTCAACCGTGGTTCGCGATATTTGTCCTGCCGCCACGTGACGATATGCACTGCCCTGTGGCTGCTCGCTCTAACTGCGGCCCCGTTCTCCACAAACTACAGCACCGCGGGCCGACGCCTTCCGCGCCTCCGGAGCCACTCCTCCGCGCTCACCTTCTTCTCCTGTCACCGGCGAGTGCAAAACAAAGCGAGCAATGGGCAACGTGCGGTGTGCTCCTTTCGACCACGGCGAACACGGTCCATCCTCCGCCAGAATATAGGTGTAGTGCGTGGCGCGGAGCGAGAGGTGGGTGGGGTGGCGGGACAAGCGTCGGCAGGAGGGGGCGCGCCTTTATGACGGCATCTGTCAGGGACGAACACGCGTCGTCCGTCGCTGCTGCGACCCGCGAAAATGATGAGGCTGCTGCTGCCTCTTCCTCCGTCGTCCCCCCGCACTCGTGGCCCGTCGGCGCCCGCAGCGGGAGAGCCATCGAGGGCCGTTTGTTTTCCATGCGCGGGAGCCTACTAGCTGGCCGCGCTCTGCCGCCGGTGGCCGCCGCCGAGGTCCACACGACGCGCGGCGGCCTGTTGGCGTTGACAGCGCGGCGGAGTTTGTCGTTCGGCTTTTCTATGCGTCCACCGCCGCTGAAAGGGAGGTCAACACACCCGCCGCCTCTCCTCGCATTGCCCATTCATTCTTTGCGCCGCCTCCTTCTCTCTTTTTTTTACTCCGAGCGCTTGTTGTACTTGACATTTCTCTGGCGACGGTTGACGCGTAGGGAAGAAGCCAGAAGGGCGCTATTTATGGCAATTGCCGTGTAAAGTGGTCTGATGGGCCGATTTTGTTTTGTTTACATGTGCGCCCGTGTCGGTGGGTACGGACGCCGAAGACAGGAATGGGGCGCTTCGTAACTACGCGTGCCTACAGCGACCTAGTTGAGGCACGTGTTATGATTTTGTGAACGTTGGAATGGCGCCTGTTCCAGTGAGGTGCGTTATTAAGTGGTGATGCGACGTGATATCTTCTGCTAAGATGTACTGCAGAAATGCGGAGATGCAGCCAGCATGGTGGTCAGTGGCTGGTGCTAATTTGACGCCTTTCGGTATATAAAAAAAAAATTGCACGAGATCTGGACCAACAACAACAAAAAAAGAAAAGAACGTAGTCCGCGCATGTCCAACCATCGGCTGCTTCTTTTTCTATGCTTATACCCAGCTTACAGAAATTTGGAGACGTGCGAAAGCTTTCTACGCGCATATCCGCCATAAATTGTAACGTTATCCCAGCTGTAATAGCTGATCACATTATATCGTCATCAGCGGAGCAAAACTCTCGGCGTGGGCAGTTCCGTAATTTTGTATTAGGAGCCGAAGTGCATTAGTGAAGTCTCTGATCCATGTGAAAACCGCTTGCACATTCAGTTGATAGTAAGCGCACTCAATTCGTTCCGGTGTTTCTATCCCAATTGCACGAAGCTTGATATGGTACAGGGGCGGTAGTCATGCGAAGGAATATTTCGCTTTCATACGCGGTTGCCGAATTCCTGATGGAGGCGCAATTAAATCTTGCAACCCATCTGGCCTTGGATTGAGCCCTGTTACGATAGCATGTTCCTCAAGGGCCATTAAAGCGGCGTTCTTTAGGTTGCTCAACTGAAGCAGAAAAAAAAAAAAACAATTGGTGCAAAGATTAGCTTGATGTAAGCCGAGCGCAATTCCTGTTGATTCAGTTGAAAAACAATGAAGATGAGAGGAAATCAATGTAAACTTGGCGCACCCACACGAGCACGATAAAATCATACAAACACGAAAAACACTCATTAAAAAAAGCGCAGAAAAGCCGTGCGAACACGTTGATTTGTGTACTCGATGTTCAGCGTGTGATATGGATATTTGGATTTTTTTTGTGTGCGTACTCTAACCGTGACGTTCTTCTTTCATTCTCGCAGGTAAGCCCTGAACCGTCCCTGGCTGAGGCCTTTCATGCAGCTTCACTCAGGTATCCACATTTCCGTATGCGGACATCTTGGACGCAGTTGTACGAGAACTCAGGTCCAGCCACAATTTCTTTTAAGCTCATATGTTGGCATGTTCGCTTCAACGTCACGGTTAACAGCGGGGTTCCACAGCCGGTCGAAAAACCGCACATGGCAGACCCAAACAAAAATATATATATATATATATATATATATTATATAATATATATATATATATTATTGTAGAACAGAGACGTACGGGACGAGGGATTCCGTAAGGACACATATCAAGTTGCAGTCCTCATTGCCAGTGCTGTCTGGCGTTTTTAACAGTGTTTTATAGTGCCGAATGAGCTATGATTGCCTTTTTTTTATGCAGGAATAAATAATTGAAAATTCAAGTCGAGAAAAAATGCGCCGTTTTTTCCGGAAGCGGGAAAAGCTCATTCGGCACTATAAAACACTGTTAAAAACGCCAAACAGCACTGGCAATGAGGACTGCACTTTGATATATATATATATATATTATATTATATATATAGTTATATATATAATATATATATATATATAGTTAAACTGGATGCAACGAACCTCTATGTAACGAATTCACTACGCTGATGAGTCAAGGTTCCTTGCCCTTTTTCTGAAACATCGGCTGGGGAAATGCACTGATTTAGCGAATATTCGCCCGCACCGCAACTCTCGTGCGCTTCCACGTGTGATGCGTGAAATCGGTAGGTGCTAGGCCTGCCTGTAGGCGGTACGTGTGTCCCCTGATATCTATGGTATGGGTTCGTGGATGGTTTCTGCTGCCTGAATACGAAAAAAATTGCCTTTTCAAGACAAGCTCACAATTTTAAATGCCGTTTCCGCCGGCGAGAAAGAAGAACGTCTCCGCCCGGTACAGAGTCCCAGCTAGCGTCCCTTCAACAATTTTGACGGCAGAAAAGAGCATGAAGTTCGTTAAAAGGGGGCGCCCTTTCAGCACAAGATTGGTTCTTGAAACACGTTAACGCACCGAAGGTATCAAAAAGCAAAGTGATACTTAGTTACGTTTGTGAATTCGGTGGCCGTGTAGTAGCAGCAAGCGCAAGTTACGCAGTTTTTCAGTGTGAAATATAACGCCGAACAAGGATGAGTTCAGCGTCACTGATGACTAGCATATTAGTTTCAGTTCTGCTTAATTCCCGCGAGCTTTAACTCGAAACCTGCATGTAACGAAAACCCGGATGTAACGAAAAAATGCGATTTTTTGTCAACTTCGTTATATCCAGGTTTAACTTATATATATATATATATATATATATATATATATATATATATATATATATATATATATATATATATATATAAATGAGCTGGCTTTGTCACAGTTGCTGATGCTTTTAGTCTTTAGACTAAAACTTAAGGGCCTAATGCAATACATGTTTTCATAAAATTGACAGAGACGCTTTCTTTGAGCGATATCATGCATTAAGATATGCTCACTCAGTTTATTTAGCGCTTTTATCCTGAAGCAAAAAAAAAAAGAGCGTAAACCGGCCCCACAGTTTTTAAATGTGGTGCGTCTGACTGCCAAGAGCAGGCCCACGATTCTTGCCATACGGGACGGGGAACCTTTTCACTTAAAATTCTATTAGGTATCACCCCGCGGTCTAATAACCCTTTCTAGAGCGTGCACTCCTTTGTGCAGGGCTCGAGTGCTTTCATGGCGCAAGAAAAAATAATAATAAAGCGACTTGAGTTAAAAAAACCGTGAAGTGCAAAGCGATTGCCGACAAAAGGGGTGGCTGTTTAATGCGCCACCCTGACGCTCAATTTGAAAGGGTAGACGTTTAGCCAGAGGGGTTGTGGCCGCTGAAAAGTATTTGCGTCTGTTCACTCCATTATTATAAGCGCTTGCAGAATAAAAGACGCTCCCCATTCTTCCCCCCTTTATCCACATCTTCTTTAGTCCATTACATATTCACCCCGGCAGCGCAGCGAGCCCAATTCAACCCACTCGACACGCAAGGCGTCGATGCGGTAATATATAGATAAAAAGGAAAAGAAGGGGCCAAGCAGCTCGTGAGGGCCGCGCGAGTTACAGCAGCGCGAACGAGTAGGGGGCTGGGAAGGGGGCAGAAAATACAAATCGACCGCGACATGACCCCCGACCCCTTCGTGGCAGGAGGGTCACCCTCTTCAACCCCTTCAGTGGGTGTACAACACGGTGTTGTACAGACCGCAACGTTGCGTGTGCGAACGCTTGCACAGACTTGTGTGCCCGGAAGGGCTGGCATGCGTGGGATTCCTCACCGGTTCCCTCTTTTTTGTTTTTGATTGTTCTCCGCCGCCCCCTTTCTTTTCGCTCCGCACTCTGCTCTGTGGGTCTCTCGAGTGGAACGTTAAAAAGGGGAGAGCCGTTAGAAAAGAAAATACTTCAGCCGACGACAAGTCGACTCCCGCGTGTCGCCTCCGCGCGAAGCCCTTTTCTCCGCGCGTATGTGCGGTGCATAACGACCTCCCCCCATCCGCCGCCGCCGCCGCCGTGTAGCTGGCTCTCTCCGGCGAGAGGAGTTATTCAATCTGAAGCACGACTCCTTTGACAGCTCCCGCGCGTTAAATGGCCTACACGCGAGCTCTTATGCCTGCCCCCGTGATCGATCTTGTTTTGCTACTTCCTTTATCCCTCGACCCAAGACTTTAAACCTGCGTTTTTGCTTGCCTCGTAGATCTCTCATCTCCCCCCTTTAATTTCTCCTTCCCCTCTGGTTCTCTTTCCTTTCTCCCGTGACGTTTCCCCTTTCGCGGCCCGTCTCCCCTCAACGAGGCGTAAAATGGTAGGCGCAATTTAAAACGCCTTCTTCCGCTTTTTCGGCGCGGGTGGCTGCCGCACGGAGTTCTTGCGTCGGTCCCATGCATGCTGGCGTCTTTGTGGAAATTCTTTTCTTGCCTCTGTCTGCTGCCCTGATGTCTTTCTTCCTTTCTTTTTTTTTTCTCGTTAAGGGGGAGGGAGGGGAGGTGCTGCTTACGGATTTTCGTAATCATGAGGTCAGAATTGTACGGTACTGAAGTTTGCTACAATCCAGTTTCTCTCGGCAGTGCATGATTTACGGGAGACGATGTTATCATTCTCGTTTTTCTCTTTCTTCAGTGTTTTCCCCCATTCCATGCTCGGCGAGCACAACCGATCGCCTAGTGAGAATGAAAGAAAATAGATTTGTGTAATGGAAATGGAGGCCTGAACACGACGAGGCATGGAATCAGGACAGGAAACAGGCACCCTAAAAGATACGCGCAAATAGAGGTCCAGCGGCAATTTAGAGACAACTTTTAACACTGGTCGGCATGCGATGGCATTCTGAGCATGTAAACATGCCGAACGAAAGATAGTGGACTTTGTTTTTCCCGCTCCTTCTTTATTTCTTTTTTTCTTTCAGAGTAGGTTTCAAAATGAGCCGACGTATTGCTAATATAAGTGAAGCACCTCTTGTTGAACCGAAAGGAGAGCACTGCGCTTCTCGTGAGCCGATGCATTGAATAGCACTTAGACGGCGTAAACGCCAAGAAGGTTTATGCAGCCTTATTCGTGCCCCCGCCCCCTTCTTTCTCCTTTTTCGCCTTCAGCGCTTGGACGCACTTACCTTGATGCCCCTGAACGACTATAATAGAAGTAGTGCTCAACGGCATTCCGCGTCTTAGTGGAGCGGTCTTCCGATAGCCAGCTGGCACCATTACCGGAATCTGTTTCATTGCGGGCTGTTACACAGCGCACCGACGCTCGCTGTGTAACAAGCTGCAATGGAGAAGCACGCGGCGTAAGTGGAGCCCTCGCACAAAACCGGTCGCCGCTCGCGACTCTATTTTGCCTAGCACGCCGGCTCTTCCGCCGTGACGAGCGCCTGCCTCCCTCTCTCTCCTCTGCACGCGCGGGCGAGCGAGCGCTAATTGGCTGACCGGGGCGCCTCGACTAATGAATTGGGCCGTTCGGCGGCCGCTCCGCAGAACGCTTGTTACGCAAGTGCTCTTCTGGGGAGCGTATTCTCTTTCCCGCCACCGGCCGAAGAGAGGCCCCTTTCGTTTCGCTCTCTGCTTTCCCTCAGTGCATGCTGGCCAGGAGGCGAAGCCTCCCTGAGCAGAGTTGCTGTCTTGTGATTTTTGTGGTTTCTCTCTCTTTCTCTCTCTGCCGCCGCCAATTTCCGCGTTAATTCCCCGGGGCTCGTCTGCGCGCATCCAAGGTGTTCGTCTGCTCGATGCGCACCGTCGCCCTCGATGAGCTGGCTTCGAGGCTGTTTGTTGTTCTTTGCTCTGACATACGCCGCAGCAAGTTTTCCGTTCCCGCTCGCCACGTTGGTCGAGGTACACGCCCACGCGGGTAAACAAACAAGTGTTTGCAAGCTTTGCATAGAGGCGAGCTTATTGTGCCGCAGTGTGTATTGAGAAAGCCCTGAAAGGGTGGGGATTGAAAGAGTTTTAAAAGCATTCCTCTCCCCTTTGCGCCTAGTAACACCACGTAACGTAGGCCGTCGTTAGCGCGGACAGCTAGTTTTGAATTTTCATCTCGTAGCACATACGTCAGCTTTGCTTTACTGCAACGATCCTTTTAAATATCGTAGCCTAATTTCATGCAGAGTCTAAAATAACGGCTGCAAAAAAAATGTGCCAGCCTTCCGAGCGAGCTTGGAAGTCATATGCTGTGCGTTGAGCAGCAATGGTCGCCTAAGATGTCCGCAGTTATGCTATATAACTGGACGTGTTCGTTGGTCACGTTCAAGAATTGTGTCAGCTGTACAGAAGGTCTTTTTTTATATAAACATTCTCTTTACGTTGGGTCCACCTAGCTGGCCTTATAGTCATGGGTTCGACGCGGGTGCCTGTGTAGCGAACAAAATTCACTAAGCCAGTTCTGGTGTTTTCCACAAGTCGGCCGTCATTGATTTCGCATGCTGATACCCAGCTTTTGGTATGCTCACACGTCGTTGTTGCTCTATGTATGTAGAAATCACCCTTTCCACACTTAACTCGAACTTATTTACTGTCGAAGCCCCTAAGTGCACCACTCTTGGGATGCCGCAGAAGTGAGGGTTTTCCGGTCCCCCATCTGTTTCCCATTGAACACATAATTCCGATCTCAGAGTGGTGTTTCGGAATTCATGCGTCAATGCCTGATTCCTCATGCTGTAAAAAAACAGTGCGACCTATTGGTTTTTAGCTAAAAATAATCCAGCAGAGGCACTTGTCGGGACACATACTCTCGGGTCATTTGTGTTTATTTAAAGACAAGATGCCCTCCCTGAAACAATGGCTACCTCCGAAACCTTCCTATCGCATGCTACGTTATTTGTCTATAGAGCGGGCACTAGCTTTGCGCTAATTGGAAAAAAAAGTGTTAGCTTTTTCGAAAGAGTACAAGCCTCGCTGCGGCCAATCATCGGGCAGTGAAAGGCAAGGTCGGGCAGGAAACTAACAAACCGAGGAAGCGTATTTCTTATCCCCGATTGTAACAGGGAAGACTCCTATACCCAGCATTCGGCGTCGACTGTGAAAACGTGAAGCGCTTGAGACGATCCTTGCAGCAATGCAGTCGCACATGTGGCAGGCGGAAAACGCTGCTTGGATTTCGCCAGGTAGCCGAACGTAATGTGCGGCATCAGAAGAACGGATCCAGAAGGCGACCACTGCTTGAGGCTTCATCCCTCTGCATTTTACCTTCGCCTGCGAGGTCAGAGACCTGTCCCTTCGGGAATAATGTTTGTCTGCCACGTCTTCGCAGATCAGCGATGAAAATTGGGGTTCCGACACCGTTGTCATGTCTGCTTAAGTCCTTGGGGAATTACTTCGATGCAGCATAACGGAGCTTTCCCCTGGACGGGAACAAGTTTATTGGCGTCACAACATTTTCGCTACAACTTCTGTTATATCATTTTGGCATCACTTCTGTCTGAAAACAATGTTTCTTCGGGGAAAACTATGAGACTTAATAATAATAATAATGGTAGGCTCCGCCATTCCGATGATGGAGCGCGATTTTTAATCGTGATAGTAAAGAGAGGGGGGGGGGGGAGATAGCTTTTGTTACATCAGGAAGACGCTAGGTCAAGTGGGGGAAGCGGGAGTAGAGGTGCGATGTTCGCAGCTTGGGACATCTTGAAAATGTCCAAGTTCAAGTTCAAGTTGAAGCTGGTTGGCTTTTTGCATGTTGTCTTGTGTGGCGCATTTCCTGTAGCAGTTTGATTGCGGGACTCTTGTTACGTGCTTTGTTTACAGCGCTTTCTTGGGGCCTTAAGGCTTAATTTGAGGACGTTTTATTTCCCACAAGCACAAAATATGTGTTCTGCGCCAGGCTGGCAGCAGTGATAGTAAGACGCATGGTTAGCAACCTTGCTGACGTAAAGAACGCTGTTGAGTTTACGTGCCTAGTAGCGTGCACGCACATAGAGGCCGATCGGGTAACGGTCTAGCGACGGCAATGGTTGCACGCGAAGCTTTCTCGGGATGGACTCTTTGGTTGTCCAATCCCACACTTCGAGTATGTTACTCTGGAGGTACGCCCCACTTTTCTAGAATACCCACAGCGACTCTCGGATGTACAGTCCGGAGGCCCAGCGATTTGGGTTTAGGGTGTACGGACGCGAATCTGTACCTGCTGCTTCTCGTTCGCATGGACGCCGGCTTCGTAACGCGAGAGACCCAGGCTCGATTCCGGCCACGGGAAGCGTTTATTTTCGTTCCTTTCAACCACGGTCATTCATCATCATCGTCAAAGGAAGTTAGCTTTCCTGCATGATGTATGAGCGCAAACATCAGCGCATCAGCGCGAACCATAAAGCTTCGCTTTAAAAAATAAGGGCGATATACTGGGGCTGTGCGTGAGGGGGACATAGCTGCGGCAGCGCATCAAGCAGCCAGGCATCAAACGGGCAGGCATCTAACGAGTCCCGTGGTGTTCCGGAATCATGCCGGGCGCTAGCAACTAGCCTGGCCGCCCTCCCCCGCATCCAGGGCGGCTCTCCCGCAACGCTCTCGTGCGCCGCGCTCTGCGGAGGAGCGTTTCCGCGCTCCTCCGGCCGCGAAGCGCGCGGCCATGCACAAAGCCCGTCGACCGAGCGGTGGCCTGCATTGGCACGAATTTCCGCACTTAACAGGGGCAAATCAGCAATTACTTGTCAACGGAGAGGGGGACCGTATACGGCGGCCGAGCAGCAGCAGCAGCGGGGCCTGATGATGGGCGCTCCTCCCGCGGCGCCTCTGTCGTCGGCTCGGTCGCGTCAAGAGCGGGAGCCGCCGACGAGGGAGGAAGTTGGCGCTGGTGGGGGATGCTGCCGCCGCCGCCGCCTTCTTCCTCCGGTGTTTGGTGCTGGCTGAGAGCCTGTTATTGTTGTCGCTTCGCCCCGCCACCACACGCCGTCCCTAGTTTGGTCAATTGGCCGCAGGACGCCGTCACATGCAGCCCCGCCGTCGCTGCATAGGCAGGACCCGCGGCTGAAGTTTATTTATTGCCCTCCCCTAGTCGACGCCGCCGCCGCCGCTGCTGCGTGCAGAAATGACGCGTTGTTGACGACGGAGGAAGCAAACAAGGCGGGGGGAACGCACTTCCCGTGTTCGGCCGGATGTTTCTCGAGCGATGTTAATGGGTCGCTTGATCTGCGTGAGCTTTAATTACGCCCCGTTTGCCGCCGATTATCCCGGCTTGGCCAGTGACCCTGTCGAGCGATCTGTATGTAGCGGGTACTTCTCCGCGGGATGCACGGCGAAAGGGAAAGAAGGGTGGGGGCAGGATTCCCCGCTTTTGTGAGCTGCCGTTGTGTGTATACCTGGCACAGATGGCTGGCTGGAGTACGTGTTTTTTTTTCCTCGCTCGGGCTGCGAACGGAAGTCAGCGCCTCGTTAATAGCGCTTACTTTCTGTCGTTTCCATAGCATCGAACGGCGTCAGAGACCGCTCATTTTCGCTCTTTTCAGTTTCTCTTCCTCCCTATCACTTCAAGCGTATCACTAGGCTTCGAACGAAATTAAGTTCAACTGTTTGTGTTTTGATTTTATGTCTTCGTTAGCTCTCAGTTTGTGAAGGAAAAATAACAAAGGTTGAAAAGTGGAGTTAGAGAAATGGTAGCTCGTATTCAACTCCAGAAAAAACAAAGTCCTGAGGTGGGACAGAAATAGGGTGTCTGACTGCTCGTTCTTAACTGGGCAGTACTAATTATTGCAGTGCCATGCGGTCGTGACCTTTGAACAAGCTTAAAAGGACTCTGTATGCGATAAACGCTTTCACTTTTTTCTTCATGCCTGAAAGCAATGCAAACCGCCGGCACGGAGCAGCACCGCGTGATTTGCTCGTCGCAGCAGATACGCCTTCCGTTTCTGCTTCGCTTTTGGGGCTTTCTTTTTAAAGTGGCTGTTCAACGCGTCCATTGCTACAACTAAAAGAAAGCCGGCCGATAGCGATAGCCACTGAACCGCCATCTCAGCGCTCGAATAGCGCCAAGACCACGAAAGAGAGAAAAAGCTTTTGAGCAAGTTTCTAAGTCATCTGATGGGCGTAGAGTAGTGGTTCTTGGCTGAGGTACTTTGTGATCCCCTAATCTAAGTACTGGACGTGTTGGTTGGCTACGTTCTGCAAGCATTTAAGATTTGAACAAAAAATGAACCAACTGTTGCAGGGTCCCTTTAAAGCTGCGAGGCTTGCTTGTGTTGTATTCACCCGAACAAACTAACGATAGAAGCACGGTCCCCTCAATCAAGCACGTGCGCTTGATCGAGGGGCCGTGGATAAAGTGACATCACTGTCTCGTTGGTGGTTGTTGAAATATTCTAAACGCGATTTTCGTGAGACTTTTCAAGAGTATTGTGATATGTTCGCAGCTGCTGCGGAAGAGGGAACGACACGAAACACATGGAGGAGGCAAGAATGGCGGGAGAGAGGAACTTTTCCTAACTGAGGTTTCTTTGGAGTGAGGAGGAGGAGAGGAGCAGGAGCAGAGAGTAAGAGGAGAAGAAGAAGAAGAAGAAGAAGAAGAAGAAGAAGAAGAAGAAGAAGAGAAGAAAGAAGAGAAATCATCTTTTGAGTAAACACTTCTGTGTCACTGAAGGCTAAGAATTAGAGCGAAGTAGTTTCCGACGCCTAGATTGAAAATGAGCGTCAACTCCGTAATTGTGGAAGTTTTGCCGGAAAGTAGCATCGGATCAATATTCATTGGTATCTGGCCAGTAATAGGCAGTCTAAGCACAAAAACGAGCTTTTCTATCTGTGAACATTATGTCCGACTGTTGTCGCTGCAGCCTTGCCTTTTCGAGTTTTGCGCTCGAGGACACGTAACTCCGAAGTCACAGTAATGGTGGCGAGCTTTCTAAAACACAATAGCGAGGGGGCTAGGGCACCTAGCTTTATGTCCCAGTGAATGGCATGAGAAGATGTCGCTTTAACCATCGAAGCTATTTCCGGCTCGACGTATGGGACAGGTAACAGAACCGCTAGCTTCAGCCCTTCAGCGGAGCGATTTGTGAGCTCCATTACGTTTGACGAGTCGTCGAAAAATTCACTCGAAGCGCCTGTGCCCCATCCCACGCAGCTCACACCGGGATCAAAGAGGCCACTCTGGGCTTGGCCCCGGGGTTGCCCCCTACCCGTGCGGTGGCCGGCCCGGCCTGAGAGCCAATCAGGTCGACAGGTTATGGCCAGTGTCAAGATCGCCGGCGGCGCTGACGGGCCAAAATGAAGTGATGGATGACGCCGCCGGAGGAAGCCCGGGATGCTGCGCGGAGAGGCTCCCGGTGGGAGGAGGAAAGGATGCGGAGAGACAGATGGGAGAGGGGAGCGCTTAAGATTGCCAGGGAGTTGCGGTGTGTTGGCACCGCACTCTCTGCTGCGTCTGCTTGTACCACGCCACGCGGTGGGGAGGGAATTCCCAGGGCGGCAGCTGAGCGCGAGCAGCGGTTCTTCTATATGTCTCGCACTGCGTTGATCCATCATTCGGTCAGAGCGACCGCGTATTGCCGCGATCAGTGCATGGAAGATTAGGAGATGGATCTCCCGGCTTTCTACTGTTGGCGTGCTGCGCTTCTTTCCACTCCTCCAATGGGTTTATGATGCTTCGCTGCTTTTGTTTCGTGCCCTATTGTCGCCAGCGAAAAGTTGATTCTGGAGGCTTAAATTGTACATAATTTTCGCTTGGATGGTATATACATTCTCGCGAAAAACAAGGTGGCAGTCATCCTTTTTCTTTTTGACGATTAAGTAGCTGCTCAGGCGTGCGCACAGGCATGGCGCGACTGAATATCTTTGTCGAGAAATTTTAGATGCAGTCCTGTCGCCATCATTGTAGAGGTTGCGCCGCTTACTTAGGTGCGGCAGACTCTGTCGCGTCGCATTTTTGTACGCGTCTTACATGAACTTCATTACGTGGTGATTGCTTGAAAAACACAGATAAACATCATTGTTTTTATGGGCACACGGATGTTCGTCGATCAGCAACTGACCTTCCCCTACTATCCCATTCTAGAGGCGTTGATCTCAACTAATGCTCTCTCTCTCTCTCTTCTCTCTCTCTCTCTCTCTCTATATATATATATATATATATATATATATATATATATATATATATATATATATATATATATATATATATATATATTACCGCGCAATTTGAGAGTTCTAAGAATACGCAGCTTCCGATAACTCCGGATATGACTAGGTTTTCCCGACCTTGACAAGACTTCAGCGTCTAGAAATTCTCCTGTTCGTCGGTGTCTTAAAAGGCCGCGATGTTGTGAGCTTACCAGTCGCACGTAGGGAGAATGCGCTTGAAAGGCCCTCTTCACGTGCATTGTGTCCAGGGCTGTAGCCGCAGGCTCCTAATTCATACCACCGCGCTCCCTTATTGAAAATTCGGCTTCAGCGTATCTGCTGCCAGCGCGGCGATGCAGCCAGTGGAGCGTGCTCTTGGCAACAGCCTGGTGGTTTGATGTACTATATAGTATATACCGCATATACCGTTTTGCGCCCTACGACAGCCCACACAGATGCAGTCGTTCTGGCCGCAATTCAATGAGTGCCTCTCCCCTGAAAAATACGCTTACTGCGCGATTAAATGGGGAGAGAGACAGGAAGAAGATGTGGACGAGCGCGAATTGTTCTCCTGTCCCTGTTCTCGTTTAATCGCGTAGTAAGTACATTTTAACACGAAAGTGCGTTATTCCCGGATGCACGAAGACTTCGCTGACGTCATGTCCGTCACGGAAGTGACGCCAGTACAATGAAGCAAGTGGCCTGTAAAGGTTGCACCCTTGCACACACAGTCTTCTTGCGGGGAAGCAACCTTTAGTACTAAGGAGTACGTTATAGTTAGGGTTGTTCGTTTTCGGGTTTTATATTTTAACACCAAAGTGTTTTATGCCGCGATACCCCCAGATTTCACTGACGTCATATCCGTCACGGAAATGACGCCAGTGCACCTTTGCCGAAGCGACCCGCCAGCCGGACGTCGCTCGTCAAGCACACCCACAAGACATCCGCCAACCCGCGAATCATGCTAAGCTGCAGGTTTCGCTGCACATTTCACTTTCGTGTTTTACTGATTCGTATGACAGATGAATTAACCGCAGTTTTTTCAAATGCTCGTGCACACCAACTAGGGAGCCAGCAACCGAGTCCTATCAGGCCCTTCCTTCTGCTCTGCGACAGACAGCCGGGTGTGACCAGGGAACAAGGCACGTAAGCTCCGCCGTCACATTGCAAACGTTGCCGTGAGAGGTGCTTGTTCGCATCAGCAAAAATAAGGATCTATCGCAGGTATTAGAAGTCCCCTTCGGCAGGCAACACAAGCTGACGCATGCATAAATTACAGTCGCACGTTGTTGCATCCTCGCGTCGTTGTTGCAGCGTGCACGCTCTATTTTGGATTGCTAGGCTTTGCGCGCACAGAAGGCACGCGCGAAGCGGATTTGGGATGCAGGCCCTTCGTGGGGTCTACGGCTCCCTGGAATCCGGGGTTGCGCTCTTCATAATCATATATCTGGATCTGGATCCGGTTTCAATGTGCCGACGCATCAGCGCCCCGCGCACCGCCGGCATCCACCCCTTGCATTCGCAATAATAAGCAAATAAAAGCAGGCCACCTTTGAACGACGGCCGGTTTATTTTATTCTTTTCGCACCCCCTCCCGTGCCCCAACTCTCAGCTTTCTTTTTTTTTTTTTTTTCTTGTGGGTATACGGATTTGGTGAAATGGCTTGGTTCCTGCCACCCGTGAGTCGCTACGCAGGCGATCTCCACCAAGTGCCATGCCCTCGTGAACGTGCTGTCTTGGTCACGTTTTGTTTAGTTTTTTTTTGCCTAATCATTCTTATACCGCACCGCGTAGTTCATCTGAGTTGTAAGCTTTGTACTTGATATATATATATATATATATATATATATAAAGTAAGAAACCTCGGTAACAGCAACAGCGGAGGGTTTATTTCGACGTTTCGACTTCGAGACAAGTCTTCTATATATATATATATATATATATATATATATATATATATATTTGTATAGGTCAGTGAGACGTCGCTTCTGTGTCTGACTGGGCGAAAAGACGTTCACGGAAAGTGCCCGGTGTTGTGAAAGCAGGCGCATGCAGGTACCCAAGCGTACGCGACGATACGCTGGCGAACAAATTAGAATCGGACAAATATAAAGCGTACCTTTACATTCCGAAGGGCAAAGAGTAACTGTCAATGCGGAACGCATCTCCTGCCCAAGTTGGACACGATGGTGGGTTTAATCGGTTGGGGAAAGAGTGGGAATAGTCGAATGCAAACAGATGCCCGTGAGTGTGAGTAGCGGCACAGCATCGAATGCGCTGGAAGCTGCTTGCAGCGTACGCTTGGGCAAGGCCGAGCCATGCATGCTCTCCGTATCCCCTTGCACACGCAGCCCCTTCACAAGCGCGGTCGTTGCCGCCGGAGGAGAGGTGGCGACGGGGACCGCATGATTTATTGCGCTTCATCATTTCGCTCGCGCGTAAAAGTGCTGGCCCGGCGTCTGTCCTTCTTTCGGCCATTTTCGCTACTTGTCTGCCATTCCCCGCTCCCCTTTCAATCCCGTATGCTTGTATTGTCGTCTCCTCTGCTCCCTCTACGAGCAGGCATTCTAGCTCGCTACTCTTACTCCTTCTCTCCCTTTCTCTCTTTTTTTTTTTTGAGGGGGGGGGGGGGGTTGAGTTTTCCCGTTTCAAATTCTGGTTCCTGTTCGCGCGTCGGACTTGACTCTGGTATGAAGGGGGTCGGGGCTGGTGGGTGGCTGAGAAAGGCGCTTTTCGAGGGCTTGCATACGCACGCGACACCACGCGCGCACGCTCTTATAGCATGCGATAAGCCCAGGTTCCCAACGATAAACGCGAAAGGACAGAGAGAAGGCCTACGCAGCAAACCAATCCTTGCCTTTACTTTTTTTGCCTACTACGTCGGCTGGCAGTGTATTTGAACGGGGTGTAGTCAAGCGCGAATGCGGCGGCGTACGTTCTTCATTTTTTTGTATTATCGCTCCCCCCTTCTACTCGTACGTTTGTCTACTGTCGAAATCCTCGAGTATGTTAGCTCTCTTGCACGCGCGGGAAAGAACGGATCGGTTGCTTGAAAAACGCGCGTATGAGGGAGCGCCGTGATTCATTTCGTTTTCTTTCCGTGCGTAATCTTTATAGATGCGGGTATCCGGCTGCTTGACAATGCTGCGGGCTCGACGGCGCCCCTTCCTCCCAAAAGTGTATCGGGTTGAATCGGTTGCGGAAGCGGGAGAATGGGGAGGACTCGGCAACCGACTTCGGCGGACCGCGTGAACGCATATGCGAAAACCAGCGCTGCCCCGATCGGAATGCATACGGGGGGAGAAGCATGATGTACAGTGCTCCTTCACCCCTAGCTGTACTTGTATATATACAGATGTACTCGACGTTTGTCGAAGGGCCGTACTTATGCCGACGGGTCACAGGAGCTTAGTCCCCGTTTTTTTGTTGTTGTTATTAGATGGGTTGCGCTCTTTCTCTACCGCGGCGGCATCCTTTCTTGCCCGTCTTTCGATATGCGCCAGCCTGTCCGCGTTGACAAATGCGCCGTAATTGTGACGTATCGTTGTGTTCCCCGAAGCTTGACCGGATTTGCGGCCGTCCAAGAAATGCAGTTTCGTTTTCCTCTTTTGCTTTCGTTTCTTTCTGCCTCTTTTCTTGCTCCCCGCTGAACTCGAGGGTGGGTTTTTTTCCTCTTTTTTTTTTTCTCTGTTCACTCTCAATCCTAGAGGCACCTCCTTTACTGTATGGCTCTGGTTGCGTGCAATCTTTCTCCCTTTTTTTCATTTATGTGTGATTGCTTATGAAGTTCACTGGAGCCTGGTCTGAGAATGTAACTGTTCAACTCAGTTCGAAGAATAGATCAGCTTTGTTCAAGCTGCATTAACTGGTAACCTACAGGCTTGCTTACGTTTTGAAACAAAATAAAGTCAGAAGTTCGGTACTGGAGTAGCTGGTGCCTCACTACTATTTTTTTTCCTTTTATACTGTGCTGCACTAGAGGTCCATTATCGCCAGTATACACTTCAATGTGCTCGCTTTTATCAACAGAACCTGTTCTCCCCGTTCAAGTTTACGTTCTTGCGAAGGGTTCGTGACTCTGACCCCGCCCGACGAAGTGACGCCGACACGAAAGAAACAGAAATCACCGGTTTATTCCGGGACAGTAAAACAAAAATGACATGAGTAGAAACAGCAACTCGTAACACATACGGTCATGTAAACAACGCGACACTGAAAAAAATGCACTGCACCGATTGTGCAGAAAAATAAGACAGCGCTTCGCTCTGCACTCACGACAACGTTCGAGTCCTTGTACCAAGCCACTCCGTGTGCGCCCACCACATGTGCTGGTTAGTCCGAGCTGGCCAGGGGTCGTCAATCCGGTTGTCTGCCCCTTGCTGCTCCCATCCTGGTCCTGCTGCCGCCGAGCTGTTCCGTCCAACTCCCCGCTACCGCACCCGTGAAAGCAGTCTTTATACCAGACGGGGCCGTTGTGCGCATGTTCCGGCTTGGTACGCACCACACATGTTCCATTGTCCGCTAACTGTTTATCGCACACGCACGCACGGGCACATGACGCACTGACGTCTTTGTCGCTGTCCGACGCGCGCTCGCTGCACTGTAATCACCATATGCGGGCGCACGTAGGGGCTGAGTCCCTACAAAACAAAGGTACGTGGCACAGGAGGAAAGTATAACAGCCATTGCAACTCCCTCTTTCCCAGTTGGTACGTGTAGACGAACGTCGGCACGTGGACGGCCGGGTGGCCAATGACCACGGTGTTAGAAGTGCATGCCTGTTTGAGAGTTGCAGGATTTTCATTTCGAGCTATCGGGCTCGCTCAGATTGTGTGCTAGCGGCAGCGAAAAATGATAGGAATGAAGAATCCCGTTCTTCTGCTGCACGCTCACCGGTTGTCAAGTGTTTCACGCACCTAGGGCCAGCAAAATGTTTCATTAGAAAAAAAAAAACGTAGGAAGTCATTGTCTTCTCCCCGCTGTGGTTGGAAGGAGCAACACGATAACAAGCAAAAAAAAGTATAACTTGTAGCGATAGCAATTGTAGTTAACAGTATACCGTGTTATATTATTGCTCCTCCAGCAACTAGATTTTAACGCTTGGCTAACCATGCATTGGCATACAACGTAGGACAGAACAATGAACGCCGTGATGGTGGTTCTTTCTGTCTTCCGCGGTTAATTTGCTCCTATAGAAGACGTCGATTGGAAGACGCCGGGTAAGGATGCCTCGGAGAAAGGAAATGAAGACCGGCTCTTCTTCGGCGGCTGCAGACTTGTAATACCCGTCCTTTTGCTCCAAGATCTTAGTGCCAGCCTCCCTGTGAAGGGAGAGTATACGTTGTTCCTCTTAGCTGTACTATGTGTCCTCGTCTCCTGTATATACCTCGGGACTTTGTTCGCGCCGGAGCGTCCATACAAGCACCCTCCGGCACCATCCCTATATATATATATATATATATATAGCGCCAGCCAAAACCCGTTGCCACCTCGCTGTTTCTATATAAGCCCCGCGGAGATATCCACAGGAGAGGTTGTCTTCGCGTGCTCCCATTATGACGAGGCGCCTCCGTCCGAACGGCAACGCGCCGCGCCCCTCGTTGGCTCCCTCTGAGCGCAGGGCGCGAACTCCATAACGCCGCGGCGCCAAGGCCCCGGCGGCTTAAGGCGGCCGACTATCTTCGGCGCACCGCCGCCTCGCTCAAAAGACAGTTTCCTTGATTAACCTGAAAAGAACCACTTCGGAGCGCTTTCTAATCTCTGCCGATGAGGTGAGCTCCACTGTACGTACAGCGGCACTGCGGGAGAGCCGGCTATCGGGGGCGCGGACAAGCCCCCACGCTCTCTCGGCGCCTCTGCGTATTTTGGCGCTGCGCTCTGCTCGGAGCTTGGGACTCGCGCAGGTTTCGCGCGTCGGGGCTGTTATCTTTACGGGTCGCATTCGGTCAGCCTCGCTTCAACTCGAGTCTCGTGTATTCTCCTGCTTCGCTTCTTGTTACTCTTCTGCTTCTTAGAAGGCGGTGCCGCAGTAAGGATACGTGTCCGAGACTGGAGCCCTTGCTTTGCTTCGCTTTCGCGCTCCTTTTTCTTCTCGCTTTCGCTACCTCCGATGCGACGATCGGGCGTCAGAGGCTTAATGGGAGGAGCGCTCGTTCGCCGCGCGTTTGTTTCTTTCACCACGGTGCTTTCTCGTCGCTCAGTCGGGCTCACCAAACGAAATAGTCGCGCTCTTAGCGCGAAGTGCATAAGGCGTCAGGCTAACGACACAAGCTTGGCTTCACTCGTTCATTCTGTTGCTCTTTCTTTTTTTCTTCTGGTTATTGCCGCTGCCAGCAGTGTGCGGGAAACTGTTTAGAAATTTGCCCAGCTAGGCTCTCTGCTTTGCAGGGGGCTTATTATTATCGTGGGGTGTTCGTCGCCAACGGAAACAACTATTGATGTTCTAAGGGTGGAGCTATAGCGCTCTGGCTTTTGTCGCCTTGGTGCTGATGTATTCTTTAACAATAATTATTTCTGCGGACAAAAACGACTCTTAAACTTATAAATTTGAGAGCAGAACTTGACAGAGAATAATGATCTCCCGAACAATTTTCTTGCGAGTGCTAAGATCTTAGAATGCAAATTTGTTCGTAATGCTTAATCACTGCGTGGACGGCGCAAGAGTACTCTTAGTCACCATTTTCATGGGCAGCTTGTTGTCTAACCTCAAGCATCACTTCATATTTTGAACTCTGAGCAACTAGTTTTCGGGGTGTCCACAGGGAATGTTACAATAGGTTGTTAAATCGCAGATACGTCCCTTCCAAAAGCGCTGGGCTATCGCGGTGGCATTTAAGCATTTTTTTTTTGTCGTCTTTTGTTGAGGCGTGCCATTACCGAGATACGGGGCCGACCTACTGCCTGCAAGCGCAACATAGGGAGGGGGCAGGCAGCTCCGGTATCGACAGAAATTTGGGAACCTCGAAGACCCGATTGGCGGCTCGTAGGTTTCGAACGTGGCTCGAAAGAGGCATAATGGTGGCTGCGGTGTTCCATCCGCAGACGGGGCTTTGGCACCTGTAGCTGCCGTATATACATACGCCTCGGACGTGCCCTACCCATTCAAAGCACAGGCGATGAGTGATGATATTTCCCATGATGGACATTAACGAAAAAAAAAAAAGAAAAATGGAAGTTCACAAAGCGGCTCGATCGCGGAAGCTTTTAGGGCAAATGCAGAAAAAAAAAAAGGTATTCCGAGTATGTCATCGACGTCCAGCGACGTTGTGCCCACGGCGGCAGCAAGTGATGCGCACTAATCGCGTCGCGGTCACCAGCCGCTCCATCAGCCTTCCAAGATGAGCTATGAAAAAACAATTTTGCATGTCTACGCGACATTTCGTGGCAGTTTGTAATTGTTTTGTTGGGCTTCTTGTACCTGGCCACCGCGTGGCGTTGCAGAAGTGATGGTGAATAATATTTGCAGCATGATAGTGCCTCGGCCGTATCGGGATCTAAGAGCAGCTTGTTCTCCCGTCCCACGCAGGGACCGCGTGTTACCTTAGGCGCCAACCGCTGTGGGCGCACATGCGGAACTTGTTAAGTGGGGCCGACTTGCTGTAAGCAACCAATGCACACAGTTAAATGTTCGTTTTTTTTATTCTTTAAGCTGACAAAATAACGATTAGTAACGATACATATCTGAACGGGCATATTGGCCTTTTTTAATTGTACGCGTGCCTTTTACCAGTTTAGGTATGTAAGAAGTGTTTACCACATTTCTACGTTGAGCCTCCTAGTTCTCTCTTCCATTCGCTGCACACTGCACGTGCACAGGCACACTGCAGAAGCAGTATACATAAGAACAGGCTCTTCCTACGCTTTCTACTCGTCCCCTCCCTCGTTGTCCAGTTTCAGCACCAACACGGGTACGCATCTGGAGAAATTTTCTTGGCCCGTTAGTTCTTGTGTTCAGTAAGATTTGCAGGAGACTTATTGAACGAAGGGACAGATGAGAGCGCAGAACAAGGACGGCAGAATAGCTATAGCAGGCCGTGGAAGTGCTAAATCATTTGCTAACAAAAACACCCACGTACAAGCGCCGAAGCGCGTTCGACAACACTTCGCATCCAGTAACGTTCGTGCGAAAAAGCTGATGCGCAGGCTACGCGAATAGCGAGTGACCCGGGCGGGATAGAGAAAGAGAAATGTTATTTATTGAAGAGGCTAGCTCCAAACAAACAAGCAAAAAGAAACTGGCTACCCCAAACTTGGGAGTAAGGGAAAAGTGCAGCTAGCTTTCTTAAGAATAAACGAGCTAATAGATATTACTTTCGAAATGCTCACTACTGAAAAATGTCGTGTGCGCTCCGTGAACGGTGTGCTATGTACAGTATGTACACGAACATACAGCAATAGTATGCCATTCGAATTACATAAAAAATGCCTTTGGAAGGCTAAACGCATTTTGCTGCGATTCCGCGATACGGGCGCCCTCTGGGTTCCGAAGAATCGTCCAGGCGCTACCTCTTGTTTGCCAAGGGAAATAAGAGCGATCGGCGTCCAGCGGACGTCCTGCTGGCCGCTGGAAGCTGCATAGCCGCGCGGGAGGAGGGGGCGGGGGGACAGCCCGCATGCCGTGGTCTGTAAGCGGGCAAGGCACCTAGTCGTCTTCCATCACGGCCGCAGATTGAGACGGATCACTCCTTGTTCGCAACCGTGGAAGCAGGGAACGGACGGAGCGCCGAGATGGGGGTCCAGAGTCGCCCTCCATTCCGCCGCATCCCTGGTGCTTCCTTTTAGGCTCGCCTATAAAAGCCGGGGTCAGAATTAACCGAGACCTGCAGGCATCCACAAAAGGGGCAGAAGTGTGTTTGTGTAGCTGACAAAGAAAATGGACGGAGAGGTGCAAGGGGAGGGGACCGTAGGGAATGACAAAAGTGTGCCGTAATAGCTCATGCGAGGAATTTGTGGAGTGTTTCCTGTATCAAGTTTATGGTGCGACAGTGGCCTGCATGGCCCGAACAATGAAGTTTTTCGGGCTCTTTTGTTATGATGATTTCGGCTGTTGAAATAACAAAAGCGGCCTCACGTAATTTAAGCTGGAAAATGATAGCCGTTCTTCTCCTATCTTGTGGTGTTCACCAGCTCTAGTATGTCCTCTTGACGAATCCGTTTTCCGACATCAATTTCATCCTTGTTAAGAACGTTTTCTGTCATTGCCGAATCAGTCGCGCGGTTCTACGCACGGGCAATGTATGTAGACACGATGACAAAACAGTAAATGCGCCATACTGTTGTTCTAAGATATGAAAGAGCCTTGGGACATTTATTTCATCATACATCCTTACGAAACGCAGCAGCAGAAAACATCGTCTCGTCCACTATGGCGTGTTTCGTCACCGGATCAGTAGTTTTCTCTCCAACTATGGCAGTATTGCGTGGCCGTCTAAAAGTAATTCAGACAACGCTAAAATGTTGGTTTTTCGTAAACATAGTCGATTTGTTATGACCCAGCTTACCGCTGAATAGTACTGACAGACCGTTAGCTTTTTCGGGTCATTCAAAATAACTATTTACGTCAAACTCCGCCCGCACGTCATTTTTTTTTTCGGACTGCTTCTAGAAATACGACTCTACAGTGTCGTTTGTTTCTTAAGACTAGATGAAGGTACAATTGTTCAAGTAAAGTTGCAGCAAGGGGGGCAGCTCTAACCTCGTTCCAAGCTCCTAACCTTCCCCTGTCGTGGGACTCGGCTGGCGGCGCGTACAAGACGACGACGCTGAACTGGTCTTGTCTCCTGACCGAATACAACTTCACCTTCCTTGGCTTAGCGGCCTCGCCGCGAGTTATTTCTGACGTTTAAAATAAATCATTAGGCGAGATATGAAGGGGCCTCTGTCGCTGAAGCGGGGACAGTGCGGTCTGAATAAACGATCTTCGAGTCCGCCTGGCCGCGCGCTGTGGCCGGCGTATGCGGCCAATAATCTTTTCGTACGACCTCCTCTCTCCCACCACCCGTGCCTCGTGCTTTCCAATTTTCGCCGGCACGAGCTCCCGTTTCTCCGCTAATGACAGCGGGGCACGAACATTTGTCTTTCGCCACGCCGTGTCCTCTCCAAGTATTTACAAGTTTAATTGCGAGCGTACGTTTCTGTCTACTTGCTATCGGCTCCGGACCTTCGCTTTACACGACTCAGTGTCCAGTCCGTTGTCCGTGTTGCAAGCGTTGAAAAGCGGCATCTTTGGTGTTTTTTTTTTTTTTTTGTTTCCTTCTTCGGGCCGTCAACATCGCTGCATTCTGAACCCATGTATTCCGTTTTTCTTCGAATGTAGCGTTTTATGTCTTTTCGCGGAGATGAATTTTGAAATTGCACCAAGAAGGCAGTAATTTTGTTGAAAAAAGTGCGCGGGGTTAGAAACCAATTGTCATGGAGCGATTGTAGGGCGAAAATTGCGCCGCGACAGTGTTCACTCACCAACGGTCATTGCTAAATGCCATTGAAGTTTGTTGTTGATTTCAGTGGTTAGGAGTCCTTTCTCATGGCTAAAAAACTAAATTTTGCGAAAAGAATAAATTTCGCAGATAAATTTCTCACGCTCTCCGAAAGGTGAGCGCTTCTGGCTGAAGTTAGCTCATTTTTTTAAATACGAGAAGTTTCTGCTTCTGATTACAAAATTAATCCATGTAGGCCAGGCTAAATTTTGAGAAAATGCGCTAATTAGTAAATTTCGGCCGCTATTCCGCGCGAGCTTTTGGTGAAGGGCGGACATCGCAGTTCGGTTAGAATACTGAAACGTAGGACTGCTTGCTGTTGCCGATTATGGTGCAGCTTTATGTAAAGTGCGCTCGACTTGAGGTACAAAAGTATAATTTTGGGCGATGGGTTTTTGGTTTTGGGGGACAGCGGTTTTTCCCAATTAGAATACGCAGTCGCTTTAAGGCGTTGTGGGGGGCCCCCACTACCGATTCGAAACATTTCTGGGAAAGTGCGTCGACAAAACATGCACCAAAGTTTTATTAAAGCACCCTGAAGGGTTTTTGTTCTGCGGACCCCGATCAAACAACGATCCCTCAGTCGGCTTTTATAGCGTTTTTCGCCCTAAAACCGGGAAACCCGAACCGCAAATTTGGGGAGATCGGCGCGTCCATAACAGCGCAAAAGACAAGCACCCTACAATTCGGGGTTAATGTCGGCCACGATCAAACAATGATCCCCTCTCTCGTATACTATCGTTTGTCGCCGTAAAACGGAAGCCCGAACCCGGCGAAATCGCGGGAGATCGCGCGCGCTCCTTACGCAGCGGAAAAGACGGCGCTCACTCAAAATTCTGGGCGTAATGACGGGTGCGCTCTCAGTCGAGCGCGCTTTATAGAGATGCGCATCAGAACGAGGCTGCCGTGAATGGCCGATTTGATGATGCAACTGGATACGCGGCGCAGCGCCTGTTTCGGCTCGAGTTTGATTAGGCAGATTAGGAGAAACAGGTCGTTTTTTCCCCCGCGAATGGCTTTATGCTGATGCGCCAACCGCTGGCTTTGGCGCCCTCGCCTCTTCGAGTATGCGTATTGACGCAGCTCGCTCCCGTCTTTACGTATAGACCGCGCTGGGGGCATGAGCCGTGAGAACGGACCCAGACGCCGCATTGTATGTGGTACTGGAGCGCTTCCGAAAAGACGCCCATGGGAAGCACGCATGCAAGAACATCGAAACGGTCTGCCTGTTTGGGATTCTATGGTAACCCCCCACCCCACCCCACCCACACACACACACACACACACACACACACACCTTTTTTTTTATTTCGCATTTTTGCCATGCGGCATATGAAGAAAAGATAAGACATGCGTGTGTTATTGTTTTGAAAGCGTATGCAGGTATCATCAGCCGGAAACTAAGATGCCATCTGCACCTTGTGGTCGATCAATCATGCAGATCGAGCATCATTTCCCGACGGCGTTGTTCTTTTATTTGCTAGGTACCTATATGGTAGAATAAAATGCATCTCACTTGAACTGCGATGCGTAGCAAACAAGAAGATGCGTTATTGTCCCGGGAAAGCATTATCATGAGTACGCTAATACTGTATACCTCGGTTACTTTATTAGCATGTATCAGTCATGCGTATCATGAGCGGTGAACAAGGCTGCGTCTGTACACTGTCGCATTGTCAATTTCATCGGTGTCGTCTCACTTCGTATTACTTTAGAGTTGAAATCTTGTGCAAGGAAGTGGTTCTTATTACGTTAGGGAGATGGCGCTTCCATATCCTTCAGCTGTGGAAAGGTACCGACGAAAAGAGTTCGATTTTAGCTTACACAGTGTCGGTTTCAACTTTCTAGGTCCTATAAATGGCAATCGGCCCCGCCCTATGATGCCGAGTTAACAGTCTTTATTGTGAAAAAGCTGACCGTTCTCTTCACAGTTTCGAAGTGCCTCGCTGCGCGTATCCACCACCGCCCGGGAAGCCCCTCCGGCCGCAGCTCTCGTGTTCCAAGTCATGTTAGAGGGTTTTTCTCCATTTGTTGTGCGCGTACATAAATTAATGTTCTTCTTGTTTAGCCAAATAATTAGCTTACTGGTAACTGCATAAAAAAATCTGTACAGATTTCTCAGAAACCTCAAAGTAGAAATGACGGGTAAATTGGCGACCTATTTTGTGTAAATGAAGAAATGCTCAAGGAGAACCCCAACGACGACTACAAGGAACTGCTCCGCAAGCTGCAAGTGAACGTGCTCAAGGGCGTGGAAATGTCTGCGCAGGAGGCCGCCTGGTTCTTGCTGCGGCAGGAAACTAAACATTCCCCTCGCGAGGGGCACGATCAAATGCAGAGCATTTCCGGGGGCGCACGACGTTAAGTAGTTTGCGTTACGTTAATGTTGTTGCACTTGTTGCTGTTGGTTGTTGTATTGTAATTAAATGAGGAGACGTAATTAAGTGGTCATGTGACATCATTTATTAGCAGGTGGGTATGATTATTGTGGCGCAGTGGGAAGAGCACCATGTACCTCGCGTTCCGCCCACAGGTAATGAATGCGTTGTATCAGCAGCTTCTTGACGTAGTTTGAATGAGTCAAGGATATAAGGCGCGTTCGTAGCCCTCCATTCTGTGTCGGCTTTGTGGCGCAGTGGGTAGAGCACCATGTACCTTGCGTTCCGCCCTCAGGGTCGTGGGATCGAAACCAGGCGCCGGTAAGTATTATTTTTTATATAGTGTAGGGGGAGGGGTGCGGACTACTACGGACAACTAGAACGGGTGACATCGTGAGTTAAAGAAATGCTCTGCATTTAAAAGAAAATTCTGGAGCAACGCACTGGGCGGCTTCTTTTTTCGTGCAAGCGTTTATACTGTGATAAGTATACTTGTGGGAGCTTTGAACCAGTGCAGCAAATTACGTTCGCAATGATCCGGTAGAGCAGGCAAGTATGCGTGAAAGAAATTCAGTTACAAAGTTTGAAGTTTGAGAATCAGGCTCCAGTACGGCCCTAAGTCGACCAGAGAGATACATGACGTCTCTGAAAAGTATTCACAAGAAGTCCTAGGGCCTTACTAAATTGGTATGATGCTGCTTATATGGCGTATGGGAATAGTGTCTTCCAAGCCATGCACTGTGCGTAGTAGTGAAGACGTCTTTAAAAGGAATCGGTGAACACCAGAGCAGATTACGGATTTACCCTACAATTTGCGCTTGGGAGTTTCTGCAATTTTTTTAGATGCGACTGCATCTCATTCACTCGCCTTGTCCCTCCATACGGCGTCGTTGTCCGTCCACACCCCTCCCCCCCCATTCTCCTCCCCGCGCGAGCTGCGCTCTCCGCCCGCTCACCCCCTCTCCTCTCTGATAGCGACACTCTCTCGCGAAGGGCTTGGATTCGATTCCGATTCATTGGATTGGGATTGGTTGGCTTGGATTGGATTGGATTTGGATTGGATAAGTGGATTGGTGTTGATTGTGTGCGATCATAGCCGCGCCACGTTGCGCCATAGCCGCGGCAGGGGGTTCACGGCACGTTTCAAGCGATGGGAGAATCAACCTAACGGAAACAACGGAACCCCTATATGCGTAGTCATCTACACAGGGGTTCCCGCGAGGGGAGGTGGGAGTAATTTTTCCTGTGCAAACATTACAGGCGCTGTCGTGCAATGTTATTTATAAGCCGTCTATTCAAATGCTGCAGCTTTCCCTTCAGAAGCTTCCAGTCAGATGTACCGCGCCCCCAAAATAATTTTACTTCTCCAGGTGATGACCGTTAAACACGTTTGACTGTGTCGCCAGTGCACTGACAAAATCAAATAGGATGGCAGCAGGTGTACCGGGCCGCCCGCGAATGCACCCCGACAAAATAGCATCTGCCGACACGCCGTTGGCCGGATCACTTGGAGAGATGATGCATCATAATCTGTCACGATGAACAAGCAGAGCCCCGCTTGGCCACGCATGCAATCCGCCTTCACCTTCTCTTCTCCCTCACTCTGCTTTCGCCATCTCTCGGCAATAATGCTGCTCACTGTTCTCGGTGGTCTGCTCACTGCGCTTTCTCATTTGCGGTGCATGCCGGCATTGTTAACTCAATTGTTGCTGATGAAGATAGATGCCGCAGAGCAATTTACCGTTCGCATCCGCGGGCTTTTTTTTGTTTTGTTTGTTTGTTTGTTTCTTTGTATGCATGCTTTTTTTTTTCCTGGCCCCGAAATAAATGGTCTGATTTATTATTCCAATTCATCATTAGAACTCTCAACTGCAGTTCTTATACTTCGGACTCACACTACAGCTCTTCTGTGCTGTAGTGCCCGCTTCCCTTTAAGATGCCTTGGTGTTTGAGGGTATGTGGAATAAATCAAAATAAATAAATAAATAAACTGTACTTGCCTACCCCTCCCCCTCTCCATTGAGCCATTGAGAAAAGTTCGCTAACGTTCCATGCTGCTACCACAGCGGCCGAGGTGTTGCTTTCAGGCGAAACTTGTGTTCGCTCTGGTGGACGGAGTGCACAAAAGCTGGTGGTTCTTCCACGTTCACAAAACCCCTTCGTGTGGCTTGAATAAATAGCAGCTAATACAGAATTCCACTTAGCCACTGTCAGCTGAGATGCTGCGAGGCCCTATCTTGTATTAGTTATGTCTTGTATGCTGACCGTACAAAATCGCAGGGGGGTATCGAAGGCACGACTTTAGGTTCCGTGCCTAAAACCATGCCTGGAAGAAGCTAAAATCTCAATTGGGGTTCGAATGTGTAAGGGCCGCAGTATTTAAGGGGGACTCACCTGACCACATCCCTGTACGGTATAAGAATTCCTGTGCGGCTTATGACCCACGGGCTTAAGAAACATCGTGTACCGATGCGAAAAATTTTACAAATTCGTAGAAATGTTCCTAACGGCCTAGTCTGCTTCTTTTAGAAATACACCACCTCTTTCCCGAGATAAAAAAACAAACAAAAAACGTACTTTGGTCTATCCCGTTTTCGCCGGATGGCGAAAACGGGATAGACTAAAGTACGTTTCTTAAGCAAACTAGGCCATAATAAGCAAACTAGGCCGTTCTGAACGTTATTATGTATTTGTAAAGCTTTTCGTATTGGTGCGCGATGGTTTTTAGGTGCGTTGGTCATGAAGTAGGAGGTTCCATGGGAATGTTAACATGTAAGCATGTAAGTCCCGAACGCGCTCGACATGCAGAAGGCATGTCGAGCTCGTTGGTAAGACTGCGTAGTGGGAATGTCGCTACGAGTGCCCAAAGAAAAGCGATCCGTATTTTTACGGCTCGTTACTGAAAGCGTGTACTCAAACCTTCTGCACAGAACGCCGTGTGTTGGGAGCAGTTGCTCTTGGGAGCCTGCATGATTAACTCTGTGCCTGCATGCACCCGCCTGTTACGGGCGAGTTGAGTGTTTCGATTCCGGATGGCGCCACTTGCTCGTTTCTGCGCCATTTTCGACGCATTTTTTTTTATGAGGCACGAAGAGAGATATGAGGGTGCAGCTGGTACGTCCATTTTGTTGTCTTGTTTTTTTCCGGCGTGCTCGACAAGCGCTGTTTTGTGTCACTTTCGTTGCGCGGGCGCGACCTTCACCGCACATTCGACAGCTATAATAGCGCTCGACCGAGGGTTGGCCGAGGCAGCGAGCGCTACTCGATTTGAGTCATTTTCGTTGTTGCATTCCGCTGCCGTTAGAATGCGGGAATGCGGCGTCTTTCGCTCTCTTTCCTCGGCAGGGTCGCCTCTCTCTGCTGAGCAAACGCTTCACTGTTGGGAGGGTGGTGGTTCACTCCCCCTTGAGTTTTCCAATGCTGTCGACGACCTTCCGCTGCGGCTCAGTGACTAGGGAATTATGTTGTTATGGCGTCATTGTGCGAAATCGAGGGGTGGACCCTTGGCCCGCGCGAACATTAAACTCACCGTAGTTATTCGCAGTAATCTCTAGGCTTCCACTGCGGCCCACAAAATTGCCCACGGGTGTAGCGTCGGCGCGTACGGCCTCAAATTGATTTCCGTCGTAGCAAGGTGGCGAATCGTGAGAGTCTGAATGCCGGCATTCGTGTTAAAAGTTCATGAAGACAAAATACAATCTGGTATAATTTGGAGAACTTGCCCGTGGCAACTCACTGAACTTCAATCCGGCCTTGAAAGGCGTTGTTTTCACCCAAAAACAAAATACTGTTTTTTTAACTTACAAATTTTGCGCTACACATCGTAAGCAGCGATTTCAGGAAGAAATGCTAAAGATCCCTTTACCGTTGTTTAGCTGCACACACGAAACTTTTTACACCCTTTTTGGCCAAAAAGGGTGTGCCCTTTTCTAGCTCTACACCGTTTTTGTGCAAAAAAAAAAAAAAAAGCCTTGGTCTTTCTTAGGTTGCTGAAAGGGTGTGGAAAAGGTGTTGAGCTGTTCATTGAATAAGGCCATGCATACATGTACAATTGCACTGTAAAGAACAAGACATCCCCTCATACCACCCTCCACTCGTAAGAAATATTGAAAAGCAAAAAAAAAAGACTGTTCGTCTGCAATGATCGCTCGCTTCCATATACGGTGTGTCCCATGCCCGAAGTTCAGCTTTGGCACGTGAAATATCACTTTGAACATTGAAAAAAAAAAAACTAGTTGTGTGGCAAAAAGGGTGTTGAACGACGCAACACGCTTTGCTCTCTGTATGGTGTTGAAAAAAAAATGTTCAGTTGCAAAAAAAAGAACAGCGCAGCTGCGGGTCCACCTAGTTTCTTCCGGTGTCACTAAGTTTTGCTACGTTTTCTAGGCCTTGCGATATTCTTGACAAAAGCTAGGATAAGCTCTCAGGGGTGAGGCCAAGTTTAACCGAATCTTACAAGGCTGTTCCAGTGTGTCCCCCACACTAACAGCGAATCCAAGATGGAAACAAGCTAGGTCGACCCCCAACTATGCTGTTTCTCAAGCCTTGCACCAGCATTGCAAGCTGCGCCAATTCTTTTTGCGTTTTAGAGTCACAAAAAAAAAAAGAGTAGTACCTTTGAAATGGTGTAGTAAGAGGTGCGTATACGCTTGCGCCTTCTGTGATAACACTCGAACAGGCTACAAAGCCGGCTTCACTGGTATAATACCTTATCTGCGGGGGTGCACCCTTTAAAGAGGGCGCACTTCGTTTTCTCTGTCTTTTTTTGCTAACGCCACCGAACCCAGTTCAAGGTTAAACAGCTTCACTTGTAATAAATTATGCCAATTTATGTTGGGGGAAACATCGTGAGGTACAAAACATACTCCGCTTGTAGAAAATGTTCTGTCCATCTGTGTAAACGGGTATGAAATACCTCCAAAGTTGGAGGTCCCTTTTTCTTACGCCCTTTTTCTCTACGCCCCTTTTTTTAGTTTCCAGTACCCTTATTTGTAGCTTTACACCTTTTTGGGAAAACAGGTGTTAAAATATTGAACACCCTTCTTGAAGGGCGTTGAGATGGCGGGGAATATTTGTCTGGTATTTAATAAAAGTTTATGACTTATTGAACATAATAACTACCTCTCGATTAAAACGTTTTTGCAAATCCGCATGCTGATTTGTATATGCTTACATTAAAATGCATAATTCCGAAATTAGCGCCAAAATATCTTATTTTTGCGACAAGCCCACCGGCTCCATTGGAGGACTTTCCTCTGCTGGCTATAAAAGCATGAATAGCCGATGTAATTCGAAGTAAGTATGTACTCGCTGTACCCACGCGTCCAGTTGGTTTTCTTGCTCAATTCCTTTGATGATCAAGTGTGATTTGTGCATGTAGAATGCGCCTGTATGTGATGCTGCGTTCTCGGCCCATCCACACCGTCACGAGTAAGCTCTGCTGCCCAAACTCTTATTTTAGGGTTTTGAGCAACCTTACACCCATTTTTTAGCGTGTTCACGCGAACACCCTTTTTTCAACTTTGCACTCTTTTTTTTTGCCAAAACACATTTTAACGGTGTTCGCCATGGGACAAGATTGTTACACCCTTTTCGGCCAAAAAGGGTTTAAGAAAGTTTAGTGTGCATGTTAGCATGCGAGTTGCACGATCAAACGAAACTTTAGGTTCTGGATAGGAAAGCGGCTGATATTCGTTACGGCTTCATCTGTTTTCATAAATATCTAGATTAAGTGATTGAAGTTGGCGTCAAATTGGTACCGTTTTTTTTTTTGCTTTTTTTTTTCGGGGAGTGTAAAGGAAATCTTTCTAATGAGCCAAACGTGTTTTGACATCACAGTTCCTTTAAGCAGTGTACAAGAAAGAAAACGAGAAACAGAAAGGGTTAGCTTTTGGTGGCTGGTAGGTAGTTGCGTTTTGAAGGTATACCTTTGTTGTGCGATCTTAGAGTAAATCTGTATTTTGTTCTTATTCGCTGCGTAAATAGTTCGCCCCCTCTGCTAATCCAATGAACGTCCAGTTTCTTGTGATGAATTTGACTGACCGCGTTGTAGCAAGTTTTCGTGTGTTCTTTTTTTTTTTTTTCGGGGTAAGAAAACCTGCTGCAAGTCACCAGTGAAATTCACTATTAAGCAGTCGTCATCTCTACGGAGGGCCGTCCCTTTTTTTTTTATTTCTAATTTCTCGCACTAGTATCGTGCTGGGCTTAAGACGATTTATTTTAGAACTTACATTTGTTTTAACTAGTCGTTTTCTTATTTATAAGTAAAATCTTTAGACTGAATGATACCAAGAGAAAACGCGGAACACTCCTGGACACCGCGTATCTTTCTCCTAGTTGCGTTCTGTTAGCGCTGCAGTTTTTATTAGTCAGCTGATTTTGATTCATGGCCGCAGTCGACGGCATTCGATGCAGCTGAAACGTAACAACGAACGTGCTTGTCACATTTGTTTAGCTTACGTTGAAGAGTCACATGTGGTAGAAATCGTGGGAGCGGTGCGTTAAGCAAGCCTAACTGATTTTGAATAAGGACATCTCAGGCAGCATAAATTCGAGAACGAAAAGTGGTGCGCTTATACGCCGCATAAGTGGATGGCATAATAGGCCGTACTGCTGCGTCAGGATATTCCTGGCCAGGTGGGAAATCGCCCCGGGGTCCCATGAGAGCCGTCAATTTAATATGAAATTGCAAAATAGAACATCTGTGCATTCACCGGTTTTGGTGGCGTCAGCCGCTGCTTGGTTTAGGCATACCCTGCAGCGCAGGACGCATATGTAGTATGTTCGTCCTGCCAACGAGCTCTGCCGCTGCATCCAGCAGCTGGCGCATGCTTCCCGGAGAATGGGAATATCCGCTAAATGCTTCTCGCTGGGGCCGCGCAAAATTTATGCGTGTTACATGCATGACAGTGGCAGCGAGAGCGAATTCACGCAGAGCAATTTTGCTGCGCCTCGTGTGGTTCGCGCTGCTTTTCTATGGCAGCTACTCCGGAGATGTCACCAAAATGCTTCGTGAACCTGTCAATCTTTAATGGGGGCTAGTTGATTACTTGAACTGTGAAACCCATTTAAAAACAGCGCAGTAGGAATAAAGGCTGAGGTCCCGCAGGGCTACACTGGTCTTGTGTGTCATGTGCCTTTAGTCCAGTCCTTTCTGCGATGTTAGAATTATTTTTCACACTTCGGGAACCCGCTTCCTGTTTTGCTACGCCTGTTAAGGACATATTAGTAAAAATGAAGAAGAAGAAATGGGTGTGGGCAGGGCATGGTATGCGAAGGCAAGATAACAGAGTGGATCCCTAGAGAAGGCAAGCGTGGCAGGGGGTGCCAGATGAGATCAAAAAGTTTGCGGAGATAAATTGAGGACAGGACCGGGATAATTGGCGATATATGGGAGAGGCCTTTGCCCTGCAGTGGGCGTAGATAGGCTGGTGATGATGATGAAATTAAAGAAACGGCTCGAGTGCGTATCCCGAATCAAGGGCGTGCGCAAATGGAGTTTTGCATTGTAACAAGGGGAATATAGTTGGGGAGAAATGCAGATAGATGAAGATGCGAGTGTGAAGTATGCTTACCAGTGCTTGTTCGGTCAGCATTCCGGGGGCATCTTCTGGGTAGCTATTACGGCCACTATTCCGACCTAGAAGAACGGCAAACTGAGTGAGTTGGTGTGCGTGAAAACCTGCGCAAGAAAACAAACATTTTGCAAGAAGCAGTCGTCCGTTTCTTCTTCTAAAAGCATTTGTTCTTTGCGTAGTTTTTCGCTATTCACTGTTCCGATACTTGGTATCCAAGCGCGGACGCGGCTTTCCGTCCCTTACGCACTTCGGCTTATGATCGATCTTCCCGCATGAGTAATTCTGACGTGTTTTTTACTCCCCCTTTGGGGCGTCAAAACTGGGTCAGCGCGTGGTTTATTCTAAAGCCGCACACTTTTTTTTGAAGCACACTCAAAAACTGGGCTAGTACTTTGCCGTAAAACACGAATTTTGCATACTTCCTTCCTACCAGTCAATTATATAGTTACGGGGCAGCAAAAAAAAAAAAAAAAAGATGAGACAAACCATGGTTAAAAGTGATGAACAATCTACTTGCACTATTTACATGGCAGCCGTGGCAGAGCCCGTGCCGACTTCTTCGTCCTCAATGGTTGAGCACAGCGGTACAGTTCTACTGCCCTCTTGTTTGTGTTCTCGCGAAAGTATCATTGGCAGCGTCGGAGCTAGGGCGGAGCAGTTTTTTTAATAATACTGTAGCCAGTTAGCGAGCATCATTCGTCCTTCTACCGGCGAGCAGCTACACCTTCCGCTCTGCACAATAATAGTTTTCATCATCATTATCGGACACCTACAGTGACGTTCCATTCCCTGCTTCGAAGTATTTGCAATGATGCCGACGGGTGTCGCAACGATTCCCCTGTTTTCTCGTCTCCAGTCCTAGATGGATATATGAATATTTGGTCATATGAATGCACACAAAAACGCGTTTAGCTGTAGCTCAAGCCTGGAATGTCGTTCGCCCAAGTTTGTAGCTAAAGATCGCGCTTTTTCCGTTTTTTTTTTTTGTATTTGTGGGATTAAGTGGAGCTGGTGTTGTACTACTGGGAGGTTAAGATGGACGAGGATGGTCGTTTCCCGAGGTCGGGGGTCACTCTTCGGAAAGGATTTGTACCCGGATCATTTTGCTACGCAGCCCGTCTGCTGCAGGCAAATTACATCTGGGGGTGGGCCTAAGTAAGGTTTTAGAGTCTATGTGGTGCCGGAGATTGCCACGTTTGCGGCGACATCCCGGGCTATTCCACTGCCAGATAATAATGTTTTGTACCCTTATTATCAGGAGTGGCGGGGGTTCTGGGTCGGCCGTAGGGTTTGGATGATTTTTTGGATAATGCGTATGGTCGTGAACACTTGGCTTCAAATACAGTCATTCGAGCGTTGAAGTCTGTCATCTGAGAGCGGAGTGTCGCTACCAGTTGTAATTGTTTCGAATTGTTCTAATTGTTTCTACCAGTTCTAAATTGTTCTAATTGTTTAGCTACGGTTGCGGCTAGATTGTCACAGAGTTCGTGCATTTGCGATTCACTCTACTCATTAGTGACGTATTCTGGTGTGGGTTTGGCAGAGAAGGACGCGTGGCGCTTGACGGGGTGGGATCCGGTATCGATTATATTGTCGCGCGGTGTGGAAGTTGAGGAAGAAGTAGGAGGACGAGGAGAAGGAGCAAGGGTGGTAGCCGACAGTCTGAGGGATTTGAGTTCTGATTTAGGTGTAGAGGGAGGTTCGGTATCCATCGCGTCCTCCCGTTGGGTGGAGGTTGAGGGAGGAGTAAGGCTTGAGGGTTTTGAGTTCAGTTTTTGGGGTTTCGTTTTCAGCTAGGACCATGTCCAGTAATTGCTTAAGGTGTGCTATTTCGTGAGCTTGAGGAGAGCGGGAGGCCACAACTGACCAGCTTACCCTGGGGCGATGGCCCGAAGTGCGTTGAGGCGGTTTTTCACGTGAGTCACCAGCACTATGCTCGCACGTTGAAGTGTTCGGCAGGAGACATGCTGTGGATGAGACTTCGTGTTTAGTGGCTGGTGGTGTTTTTGGAGGGATGGAAATTGTTTCGGAGACGTCTGGAGCCTGCTGCTGGGATGCGTCAGTTCCACCTTCCCACACACATCGACCATCTTTTCACCGAGCTCATCCCTCGATCCACGAAACGACAACCGAGTCTATTCATATTAAACATATATAGCAGCCCCCGACTACAACACCGTCTCCACGTACTCTTTAAACAAGCGATCACTCTGGCAGGCAGACATCCCCCTCATAGTAGCACGCTACTTCAACGCCAACCACCCCGCCTGGGGTTACCCAAAAGGAAATGTCAAAGGACGCCGTCTCTGGTTAGACTGCCAACGGGAAGGTATCATGTCACTCATGGAGCCCGCATACGCAACTCGCTTAGGAAACAGCGTTTGCAAGGACACCTCTACCGACCTCACCTACACAAAAAACACTCACCCCTCACCCATCCGGTCTAACACTCAAGCCGATCTAGGCAGCGACCATGCAACTATTAAAATTGAAATGGGCCTACCATCAATACGACCCAATCAAAATAAACAGGCCCGAATAATAGACTGGGACACACCTATAGGGCACATAAAACGGGACACCGAACCCCCGCTGCACCCGTTACCATCGCCAACCTCGCAAGGCAGGAAAAGGTTCTACACGAATGTCAACGTAACTTTACACAAACAGTAGACATCCCTGCAGATTTCCCAGAGCCTGACTCCAAATTGGCCCTTATGTGGCAAGCAAAGGCTAGTCTCCAGAAACGCCTCTCTAAACAGCGGCACAATTGAACCCTTCGAAGGAGAATAGCTGCTCGCGACCGCGACATTGAAAAATGCAGCCTCCAGCTCCTGACTCTAAATTGGCATTCTGCGTGCGAGGCTTTCCACTCGCACTTCAATCTTTCGCGTACGTGGGGCATCCTCAAACACCTAATTTACCCCTCTTCCACACGCGCCACACAACGCCAACTCGTATCCCACATCATACATCAATTCACTGATACTGACACCGAACTCCTCAAATTACATTCCTAATAAATACGCCCCTGCTTGTCCCACGCAAACTCGTTCAAGTTAGTGTGGGGATCCCAGCCCAGAGCTAGACGCAACCGTAACGGAGGTGGACTGCATGCGCCGCCATTTAACACCTCAAAACCAAATCGTCCCCCGGCCCCAACAAAATAACTAACAAGCTACTTCGAAACCTTGACGACCCCACCATCGCAGACCTGACTACACTTTTAAATGAATGCTGGGAGTATGGAGAACTCCCGCCTCAATGGAAGACAGCCAAAGCCGTTCTTATCCCCAAACCGGAGAACAGCCACACGTCGATCACCTCCGACCTACATCATTAACATCGTGCCTGGGCAAGCTATTAGAGCACGTCGTTCTCACCCGGCTCAACAGTCAAGTCGAAAAACACCACGTGCTTCCTCACTGCATGCTGAGGTTCCGACCCCAGCTCTCTACTTAGGGCGTCATGCTACAAATTAAAAACCAAATACTAGATGCTCGATTCAGTTCCACCCGCCGCGGTGGCTCAGTGGCTAAGGCGTTGCGCTGCTCAGCACGAGGTCGCGGGTTCGATTCCCGGCCGCGGTGGCCGCTTTTCTGATGGAGGCGAAAAGCAAAAACGCCCGTGTGTACGAGATTTCGGCGCACGTTAAAGATCCCCAGGTGGTTAAAATTAATCCGGAGACCTCCACTACGGCGCGCCTCATCGCCTGCGTTGCGTCGGCGCGTAAAACCCTACAATCAATCAATCAATCGATTCAGTTCCACACATAACACCAAGGCCATCTCGGGCCTCGATTCAACGCGAGCGTTTGATTCCGTTAACCACTCCGAAATCCTGGAAGAGTAGCCGCGGCTGGAGTGGGTGCGCGAGCATGCATTTGTAATTTCCTCTCAAGTCGAACAGCACCACTCGTCCTTGGACTATTGACTACACCCCAGTTCCCCCCGGTAGCAAAGGTACTCCCTAGGGATCGGTTCTTTCTCCCTTTCTTTTTAATATGGCCCTACGAGGTCTACCCCCGTTCTTCGACGCCCATCCCCGATGTACATCACAGCATCTACGCCGACGACATCACGTTGTTGGTTACTGGAGGATCCGATGGTCATATCCAAGATAACCGCAACTCAAATCGTCGAGGCGTATGCTGCCTTTCGCTGTCTGTCCTGCTCCCCAACAAAATCAGAGCTTCTTCTATATAGACCTAAAAGACGAGGAAAACAACCACCTTCCCCACTCCCCCTCATCCAAATCACTACTTCTAACGGCCAACCCATCCCAATACTTGACAGCATCAAGATTCTAGGTCCCCGTATACAGGCAAACGGACATAATGTAGATACTCTCCGTGCCCTAGAAAAAGGGGTTTACCAGACTACACGACTCATCTCTCGCATAGCTACAAAGCATCGAGGAGTGAAGGAAAACAATCTAATACGTCTCGTACAAGCCTTCGTCATCAGTCGCATAGCATACGTCACCCCCTTCCTAAACCTCAAAGTCAGCGAAACACACAAAATTTAAGCTATGATACTTAAATCATAGAAACAGGCTCCAAGTCTCCCCGTTACTCTCTCAACAGACAAACTGCTCTGGCTCGGTCTTCACAATACACTAGACGAAACTATCGAAGCCCAACGGGTCTCGCAACTAGAGCGACTCACAAAGAGTGACACTGGACGTCACCTTCTTCAGTCTTGGCCTCAGTCACCCCACCATCTGTCACCGACGTCGACATTCCACCAGACATTCGAGACCGATTGGTAATCCACCCCCTCCCTAAACACATGCACCCGATTCATAGCGAGGAAAGGCGCCGATCGAGAGCACAGGCTTTGCACAAACAACACTCTTCCAACCCTCAAGCTGCCTACCTGGACGCTGCAGGATACCCAGGACGCGAAGCCATTGCGGCGGTCGTAGTTGATTCATGCCACAGAACACTATAGCCGCCCTCTCCTTCCCTACTCAATTTCCAACCACAGGCGAAGAAATTGCTTTAGCTCTTGCCGTTATTTCCAGCCCTAATATTACTACTATAATAAGCGATTCCAACTCGACCATTACCAGTTACTCCAACGGGCGAGTTGACCCTTGAACTTTACGCCTGCTCCTACAGGCACACCAATTCCCGGAACGAAAAATATGCTATAGTTTGGGCACCGGGCCACCCCGAACTCCCAGGAAATCAGTCAGCACACGAGGTGGCTCGAGAACTGGTCATCCGAGAGCCCAGCCACGCTGCAGAATTTCCTCAATGGTTCTCCCATAGGGACCGCCTCTTGACCTACCGATCGGTACTCGATCACTACCAACTGTCCAGAGCTCGCTTCCCACCACCCGACCGCTCTCCCTTTCCAGCCGCCACGCTGCAGTGTGGCGCCAACTTCAAATATCCACCTTTCCCGCCCCTGCCGTCTTATCACTCTACTACCCCGAGCTGCACTCTAACCAATGCCCTCTATGCCATCAATACGCAGACCTACCACGTGATTTGGTCCTGTGAAGAAAAACCCCTACAAACACTTAAAAAGCACCCCATTTTATTCCAAATTACGAACGAGGAGCAGTGGGAGGCCGCGCTGCTCAGCACAGTCCCTCTGACCCGGGCCTCACTAGCCCCGGCCGAAGATGCCGCAGGGATCTATATGAATCCTGCCGTCGCTTGAAGGACACTGAAGTCGACCTGAAAACGGTCCCACCCGTCGCAACTATGAAGTTTTATCTGGTCCGATCTGGGATAAAGGAGTAGGGCTTAACAGTAACCGTGAGAGGAGGAGATACACGAGAGCCGTTTTCCGACTAGAATCCTCGCACAGTCGTCGGTGTCGATGTGTAGCGCATTTCGCGCGAAACGCGTAACCCTCCTGGGCGCCACCGGAGAACGGACAAATCCATGCACGACAGACAGCCGATCATTTGTTATCCAGAGGCGCCGCGTCGGAACGAGATACAGTGCGCGCGTGCTGAAAGCCGCGAATAACGAATTATGGCGCACTTGGCGCCTTACGGAGCGAGCATTCATCACGCGGCAAGACCAAGCACTCCCCGTGTACGGAGAGGAGAAAAGAAAACTAAACAAAAACATGTCTCCCGCTTCCACTCCCTTCACTTTCACATGCTTAAGAGGCCCTTTCCGATCACCGCTCCCGGTTGCGTCCTCTCGGACAACGGGGGCAACAGAAATGCGTAAAAAATAGGAGGCGTCGGGCGGGGCGCCTGTCGCGTGGCCTGTGTGCCGTAATAAAGCAAGTGGCGGATGCGTATTGACGCCGCTGTCAGCGGGCCCGTTCACCTATTTGTTTACGTCGTCCCGTATTCACGTCCCACGCTTGCTTACGCTCGCGCAGGCACACGCGTCCTCTCCGCGATCGGGTCGGAAAAGAAGCCCGGATTGCGGGGCCTGTATGTGCAGGAGGGCCGGGCCTGTCGGACCGATTCACGGCCGGCCGGCGCGAGCAGAGGAGCTTTCGACGACGCGTGCGCGCGAGCTATGAAAAATGGCCGCCCCGTCCTGGCTCGTGCATGCAGCGTGGAGGCGGAGGCAACTCCGGTCGGGCCGTTCGCTCGCACGTGTGTTGGGACGTCGCGTTGCTCGCGCCCGCTCTCTCGACGATCATGGTTTCCCTTCCGCCTTTTCCCACTGATTCGGGCACGTGTGCGCTTGTGCATCTCGTTGGCGTCGTCGTGGTAGTGGCGGAGAGGGTGGGTTGAATTTGAATGGACGGAGAGGGTACCGTGAGGGTGCGGAGGTATCATCGTCTGGGCGTCCGGGGAACTTCGCGATATGTACCGATATGTGGCAGTATCAGACGTCATATTGGCCTTGTGTGATGAAAATTTGCGCCCTGGCCACTATTGAGCGCCATATTTGAAGTCCACATGGTCATGTGTCAGTGTCGTACGCACCATACAGGGCAGGGCGCCTTATATCATGCATGCTCTCACTATACCGGTCATATTTGCAGCGAGATCATAATCATCATTTTCGTCGTCGTCGTCATTTCAACATCATCATCATGATCATCATTCTATTTTTATGTCCAGTGAAGATTGAAGGCCTCTCCCATTAACTTCCAAGTCCGAATTCATTCTTTGCTACCAATTTTTCTCACCCCATCCCCCCACCCAGTTATAGGTGTTCTGCTTCCATCCCGGTCTCAGTGTCCACTACGCCGCCCTGATGGTGCACCTGCTGTCAGTTCGCCGCATCACATGTCCAGCCCAACTCCATTTCTCTCTCTCATCGTCCACCAGAGTTTACTCCCTAATTCAGGGAGCTCGTTCCCAGTCCATAAGCGTTACCCCTGTAATTCTTCTTTCCATGACTTACTGGGCCGACCTAAGTTGTCTTTCAAGCCGTTTTTTTTTTTTGTAAGTTTCAAAGTTTCTGCGCCATAAGTCATCGTAGGGAGTACGCGTTGGTTGTATTGAATGCATTGGTTACAGGCACATATGGCTGTATATTACCATATATCCTTGCCTTCACGTTTAAACATGGCGTATGCGAAATACGCGTGGTTCATGTCTGGGAAGAAACCTGTTGTGGGGACGTTGCGTTGAAGAGGTACGGTTGGCGCGGTTGCAAGCTCTGGGGCTGTTGCAGTAGGCGCCGTGCATGCAGGTGAAACATGACCAGGGGCGCCCCTTTCCGGGCAGAAAATAGAAAGGTTTAGCAGGTGATTATGAGCAGCAATTTCTTATTGTCTAACATTTCTTTTTTTTTTCCGCGTAAGGGGAGATGCAAAGTCGAAGTCACAGGTACAGCGGCTGTATCACGAACGGAAGACACCATTTGGCGGTATATTCCGAAGGATGTAGAGTTAGGTGTGCTGCGATCGCATTCGCAATTTCCCACGGGGAATTGTTGGGAACTAAATAAGACAACACCGGCAAAAGGAAAGCGTTTGTAGAAAAGAAAAAAGAGGGATCCCTTTTCTTTGTTCAGTTTGTCTGCCTCTTTCACGTTATTTTCCTCTGCTTTTTTTTTTTCGTTCGCTTTGGCGGCATGACGGAGATTCCAGTTTCCTATACGACTTCGCGAAAGCTGTCCGCGGCGATTTCCCTTCGCTTAGATATCATCCTTCTTCGTTTTCTGTGTTGTTTCTTTTTTTCTTCATAGCCTCCCCTACCTTATAGCAAGTGTGCGTATCGGTTCCTGCCTCGCTGTAAGCCCTAGAAGAGGGAGCACTGGCCAGTTTTTGATATCTCTGCGAAACCGTCCGCCAGAGCTGAGAATATTTCCGCGCTCCCGGCTTCTTGATCGCCCCCCCCCCCCTTTTTTTTCTTCTTTCTCTCCATCTTTACAGCGTATATGCAAGAATCGAAAAAGCAGGCTGCAATGCCCCTGCATATGACGACAGGGATAAGAGGCCCTCGTGCTGTCTCCCGCGTCCAAGACGTTTTCTCTTTCTTATTCTGGATATTTGCCGCTGTGTGCTCCTGGTTTTCGCGTGTTTTCTGCTATATATGAGTCAACCATTTCCTCAAATATTTTTTTTTGGCTCCTCGAGAAGTTTCTTCTACTGCTTCTATATATATATATATATATATATATATATATATATATATATATATATATATATATATATATATATATATATATCGGGGGGGGGGGGGGTGTTGCGGAAGAATGGAGTCCGAAGCCACCGCAAAGACAGAATAACTGTATTTCAATCACATTGACTTGCTTGTCACTACGATCATGGCGTCCGAAAGTTCCTCGTCTTTCTCCTCTTCTTTCTTCCCTAGCGTCCTCGAGCCATGTCCTCTTCTTGCTCTCGGTTACTTTGCTATGTGTGACACAATTAATTCAACAGGGGGGTTGTAAATAGCAGTAGCACTTGAAAACGGCCAGTTTTAGAGTACAAGCTTTAAGGGGCCCATTGAGCGAGCAACTTTATGTCGTCCAGCGTCTGAAGCGGCTGCTCCAAAATGCCCATTGGCTGTTACGCGTTCCATAGCGCGAGTCTTGTCACAGAAGCGCGAGCATCCGTTGCTTAGACCACGCCTGGGTGACCTATCTCCTCTCGATTTCCCCATCCCAAGCGAAACGTTCGTTAATAGCAGCCCCAGCCGCGCGTTCCCTTTAAACGGCAGGCTGGAGCTTTACGAGTGGCTCGTGTAACGCCGCTTCATAAACTTGGCATGCGCGAGTGCATAAACCCGCACCTGCGGCATCCTCCTGCGGGGCAAGGGAAATGCAGGCTGTAGCAGACCGACAAGCGGCGGCAGACAACTGCCTGCCTCATTGTTTCAAACCGACGCATTGCGCGACCCGAGTGAGCAGCAAGGGGGCGCTGTTCGTAGCGCGCTTAGAACGAGCTCCCCGAACGTCCGTCTGTGCACGGCCCGGCCTGTTCTGGTATTCGCGCGCTACAACCGTGGCTCCGCGTACTACCGTGAAATCGGGTCCTCCTCCCGTGCGGCGGCGCCGAGCTGTTTCTTGAGCGCCGCAAGGCTGTCTAAAACTGGCCAGATGCGTCGCAAGTGGGAACAAGGTAAGGCGGGAGGGAAACTTGTGGCGGATGGGAGGTATTACGATCGAACACCAAAGGGTGAAGGAGGGGGGGGTGTAATCGAGAGTGTTTTATTTTCCGCAATGCATTAAGTCACGGCGTGGAAAACACGCACGAATTGACTTACAGGCGGGGATTATTGTAGGGAACATCGATGGTGCCCTTGTTCATGCGTCAAAAAAAAAAAAAAAGAGGAACGAAAAGTAAAATGCTTTTCTTTGTGGGGAACTCAACTGGCCTTGCTCAGTCCCGCTGTCCAACTCTTTACTGCTGAATTTATTGCTCGAAATGAGCGGGTGCCATAAGGGGACAAAAAATAAAGATCGAGGGCAATTTAGTCGATCACTTCAGGAATGGGTCCAAGTTTCTTCGACGGTGCATCAGTCGTACCAGCCTTGCGCGTACTTACTGAATCACTGGCCGGCAAAAGGCTACAGATTCAATTAGGTATTTCCCTTCTTCGCGCTGGTCTAGTCTTTGAGCTTTGCTTCTGCTTACGGTCGGAAAATGACTTCTGGCGCAATTTTAATCGCTGCGAATGTTCTCCCACACTTGTCATTTAGGTTAAACTAGTTCTTTCTGGAAAATTTAGCTGCCTGTAAGCTCTTTAAACTACATGGTTAGCGGACATCTATGTCGGTTGTGATCGTTTGGAACGATGACCGATATTACCCGAATTAATATGTTGCCGGCGCCTTACTTTAAAGCGACGCGTTAGAAGGAAATCGGGGCGTTTTTGCTGGGCAATATTTTCCTGCTAATGCAAAACCCGACGCAAAACAAGCCGTCGTCTTCCCACAAGCGGAAGCCGAGCAAGCCAACCCTTTCTCTTTTAATGAATTCCTTTGTTATTCTCGTAAGAAAGACAAATAAATGCGATACGCGGTTTTGCGCGAAAGTGCATTACTTAATATTTGTTGCGCCCGTGTTGGAAGAGATGGAACAACTGGCGATAGTTTGTGCGGGCCGAGTTTCCAGCGCATGCGAAAACACTGAAATGACCAAAGGCAGCTCGATGACACCTCCTCTTTACTAAATCTGCCGTATCGTTCGCCGTCACTGCCAAGTGTCTGAAGAGGGAAGGTACCTCCATATCCCCGAACGTCGATATCAAGAGCTGCATGCTCGTTGTAACCGAACTTCTCCCTGGAATGTATGATGCCGTGGTCGCTTATAACACCTAAAAATGTAATTGTATCTCTATGTGACAAACTTAGTGCTTAACTATGTGGCCCGAGTTTTGAGACGTTTTACCTGCGTAGGCGCCACACAACAGATACCTTTGTAAGCTCGCGAAGGCCCCTATACTTTCAAATGTTTGTGTGCGGGAAAATGTCACAGGGTTTTCCCCGCTGAAGCATACCGTCGATGCCACTTGAAATAAACGGTTTGGAACGGTTATATGGTCGAGGGACCCGTAATGCGACATCAGCTCGCTCCGGCGTTGTATTCACCCTGCATACAACGCCGGCCTTTGTCAGCATCGTACACGCCTCCTCACCAGAAAATGTGGCACCGACCCGACCACGCTGTATGGACGCCTCTCCCTACCCTCTACGACCCGCTCACGTCGCTGCTGTTGCCCGCTTCGACAATGCTTTCCTCACCTCGGCAATTATATGCGCAACCTCTAGGACCACGGCCGAAGAAGCAGCCATTGCCCTCGCAATGACGCAAGCCACGAGTCCCATAGTAATTCCGTCTGACTCTCAAGCTGCCGGCCGTCGTTTTGCAGTCGGACGAGTCTCGGCTCTCGCCTGGCCATGTTCTCTCAATGCCCCACCCTCCCTCATGCCCGCATAGTGTGCACACCCAGCCACACTGCCCTCCCTCGGAACGAAGTGGCACACACCACCACCCGAGCTCTCCTTCACCGAGCATTCCCAGAAGAGGCCAAGAACGCAACTCAACTATTATAATCACCTTAACCGACTCAATTATTGCTTCCGCCGCCATATTGTTTGTTTTTGTGACAAGAAGACACAGGTGGCGTTCCCCGCTACAAAGAGGAAACCAATAGCAATCATCATCATCAATATTTCCTATCAAGCGCGTGGCGTCTTAGTTTAGTTCTACATGTCTTTACGTGTAATGGGAACATTTGGGTGTCCTGGATTGTACTCCTGCTGGGATTAATCAGGCTTAAGGAACAATGCTTTAAGTGACTCTCAACTAAAAGTAAACAAGACACTAGTTTGACGTTTTGTCAGCGCTTATGTTTTTGCCTACTTAAAGGTACGAACTTTTTGAGCAAGTATTTCCACTATCTTGTTATCTGAGGATAGACAGCTGCCTGAAGCACTTCTTTCTATTTCACAGCTTTTCTTTCGATTCAGAACTTTCGACGCCACATCCTATACTATATACGCGGCGGACGTTATTTGCGAATTACTGACTGTGCCCACTCTTCTCTCATTGTCTAAATATATACTGGGGCGTATAAATCGCACTCAGTTATCTATAATAATTTATAATCTTGCTAAGTGACTGAAAAGTTTATTGCTACTGGTCGTTTAGTATTTACCGCTTCGCGAATCCCGTATGAATAATTAACATAAACGAAGCTTGCTCAGCCTGCTGCGTTCCTTTTAACTGGTCAGTTGTTTACGACTGCCAAAGCGGGTGCACCGCAGAACGGACGTATCTCTCCGCTGAACAGTAAGGACAGAGGGGTCTGGGTCTTTGATGACCCGACTTCGTCTGTGCAGCGGCGTCAATCGGGCCGAACTTCGACTTAACGAACGCCAACAACTATATACGAGCTGGGGAGGCTTTATTCGGAAAATGGTCGCGAAATTTAGGGTCATGTATTTAATGGTACCGAAAGTTTAACTTCGATGACGTTTGAAGCACGTAATGTTCACTTGTTCTCGAACTCCGCCCGCGTTCAGCAGCCGCTCTATATTAGACGAAGTTTTTGCGGCCAGCGCACTCCTTGCACCGTCCGTCAAATGGTGCTTTCCCCGTCTTTTGCTTCCTCACCAGCACTGACTGCCAGTAATTGCGTGGTTTTCGGTAACGCAAGTTGTGATATTTAATCTCACTGCCTCGTTCAAGGTTAGAATCAAAAGGAGGATAGGAGATACATCTCTTTCGGCCAAATAACTCCTGGCACATTTGTCGTCAGTGTCACCACGGAGGTGTTGAGTGCAAGGGACAGTTGCGTTCCGAAAGAAACCGGCACTTTCAGTAAGATCCTCTTCCGATTTCGGTGCGCCGAATTCGACTTCGCATCTCGTACCTTGGTTATTGTGCTTCGGAATAATATCTCAAAAGTCAACTAAATGAGCGGGTAAACCGAATGGTTAGGATAGCGAAGTCCACGCTCACTTCATCACAGGCCAACAGTCTTTCTCGTTATTTCTCTGCATGCGCGGGGGCCCCGCATCGGAACAGGGCCCTTGCGTTATTTCGCGCTCTCTCGAGACTCGAGCAACGGTGCAGCGGCTATTGCATATTGAGTGCCATCAGCGCCCTGCCAGCAGCGCTGGACATTTCATATGTGCGCAGCCGTGGCTGGCCGCGTCGTTGAGTGGTGCAATGCGCGTCTCGCGCGTCGTAGCTCCGTCTTTATTCCTCGCCTCGAAATTCCTTTCCCGTACATATGAAGAAGGGACGAGGGGAAAGGAGCCGGGCAGCACCGAGAGGACTGCACGGTTGAGACATCGTTTTCTTTTTCTTTTTTTTTTCTTTTTACTTCCGTTCTTTTTTTTTTTTTTTTGTTCTTCCCCGTGTCCTTCTGTCGGGCCTCAGTTGAGGGAGAAAAGAAAAGTAGTGTAAAAGAAAAAAAGAATGAAATTTCTACTCTAGACAGGAAGTTAAACGAATGAACAAAGAAAACACTGGGGAGAGGGAGTGGGCACGAGGAGTTGTGTTTAATGTAATATAAAAGGCGATGTGCGCGAGAGAAGAGAACCGCAAACTGTTGGCGTACAAGAGAAAGAGGAGTTTTGACGGCCGGACATTCCGGGTGGACGAAGCGATTTCTGCAGGGCAGCGGGGGCTTCCCTGCAGTCGGAGGGAACTTTTGTGCGGGGGAGGGGTGCTCTTTCATATAGCCGCTGCTGGGACGGCGACGACGAGGCCAGCATCGCGGAGAGCGGTTCCTCGTGGAGGAGAGCGCATTGGCGTCCCTCCATGCATGTCTTCGATTGCTCGGCGAATCGTGCTGCACCGGCGACGGCATCGGGAATATTCCGGCCGCATCGGCGTCGTCGCACGCGCTTCCTATATATGCCCCGGTACGACCACCGCCGCCCAACAGAGCGCCGTTTTGGAGTCAGCCTGCCGGACTTTATTGAAGTTTGCTGCATTTTGTTCCCGCCCGCGGAGGACTTAGGCTTTATCTTCTGAATACCGGGCACTCTTGGGTCTCCTTTCTTCGTCCCTTTATGTTTTGTTTTTTTCCCCTCTCTGCGATCCCTTATGCTTAGATTTTTTTCCATAGCGTCCAACGGGCCGTTCTACCGGGGTCTCTCTTCCGAGGCCGGGCGTCCACTTGACGATTTTCTTTATGCCTCCTGCGGTCGCGAAGATCGAGCCAGAAAACCGTCCCTTTTTCTTCCCCCCCGTGACGTCCGCGTTGGTGCCCGCTTCCGCGGACTTTCCGACGGCGGTTTCTTCAGTGTAAGCCCTCCGCTCGTATTCCCGTTTCTCTTGGCTGCATCTCCTCTCGCTCTTCCTTATTCATCCCGCCTCTTCCCTCCTCCCAATCTAGACGACGGGCGCCGTGCTGTGGTTTTATGATGGAGCGCGCTCCCACCGCCGCGGCGTCCGGACGGGCGGCGGTCTCGAAAAGGGCACGTTTTGGCATAGCGAGCTTTTGAGGAACGTCGTCGGCCCACCCGCGTGTTCACTCGACGCTCTTTCTGCCATTTTGGGCGGCGTGTTTTTCCCGCCTCCCCGCGGTGTCAGCTCTGTGTACTTCGTCCCACCTTTCTTCCTCCATCGGCAATGTCCAGCGCGCGGCGGTCATCAGAGCGCGGCGAACGTGAGGGCACTCCAACGGCTGGAACCTTTGAAGAGTAAGGAGACGAAAAAGAAACGCGAAGTAGGAAGCCGCGAAGATGAAAACCTGGAGAGGAATATGTTCGGCGGCACGTCACTTTGCTCACAAACGGGCAATGGCGCGCGCATCGCGAGCGGCCTCCGCTTGTCCGGCCCGATTTCGGCGGAGCCGCAAGGTGCGTGAAATAAGGCAGTGCCGGCCCGATTTTCGCTTTCCGCCGTCCCTCTTATATTGGCAAAACCGCGTCTCGCCGACTCGCTTCGCTGCTCTTTCGCTGCTGCTGCTGCTGCTGATACTGGAAGCCGCACCGCTGAAGGAGCGTTATAGGCACACGCGAATAAGGCCGTCACTGTTTCGTGTTCTCAATCTCGCGCTTCTTTCCCCCCCACCTTTTTTTGGAGGAAGATATGTGTGGCCAAAATTCGGAGAAAAGGCGTGAAATGGAAATAAATCTTCGTCACACTTCGCCAGATTTCGTTTGTTGATGGCGTGTTGCCAGCGCGCTGCATTATATATACGTGTACGTACATACACGTATGAACACATACACACCCGATCAAATGGGCCCCGGCGCGCCTGTACTGTAAGCCTATTACCTGCCGAAGCCCGCGAGTTTTGGAGAATTGGACCTTGTGCGTACACGTGCGAAATGGCTCTGCGCTAAATCGACTCCGCGCCGGTGGCCACGGTCCGCGTGTCCGTTGGTTGTGGATATAGCTTCCAGTCGCTGCTGCGGTGCGGAAACGGCCGGATTGGATGTGTCGCATGCAGCGTGCGGGTGTATGTGCGTTTTGTTCTGCTTTCTCTCCACTGTCCGCGGGCAATTTGCAACGAGCGGGCGTTCGTGCGCACTTGGCATCTTCGGCGCCTTTCTTCCTTTCTCTCTTCTCTTGCATCCCCGGCGCGAGATTGCTTTTTCTTTTTTCTTCTTCTTTTGTCGCCTTGAACGCTCGGCTGCCCGAGGCCCGAGTCCCACTTATATGCCTATTGCGATAAGCTATCGGTGGCTGCCGGCTCGTACGCGGCCATCGCGAACGAGAAATGGACGCTGGCAGTACCTCTCGAGTGCGCTTTGTTCCTGCCTTACTTAATGCCGTGGCTTCAGTGCTTGCTGGGTAGTAGCCATTTAAAAGAGCGGTAGGGAGGGGGGACTGGCTGCGTATCTGCCTGCTTCGCTGAAAATGCCGTCCAAAGAGAATAGTCTTCTGTCGCTCCTGCCACGTAACGTCCTCTCTTTTGTCCCCCTCCCACAGCTCACGCTCTTGCTTTCGCCTCTTGCTCCCCCCATGATGAATGCAGTGAATCTTTGCTCAATTCAGTTCAATTTTTCGCGTTTTCACTGCTCGTGCGCCATCTGTTGGGACACTGTTTCTCCTTTGCTTGGAACAGCTCGGGCCAACGTCTTTTGTTTTGGTGTTCGTTTTTATCTCGCCTGACTTCGGCACTGTCTTTTACAAACCCTTCACTTTCATTTTCATGTGGCATTGTAAAAACCATTATAACGTGTACTCTTCATCAAAAGAACGCTGGTGCTCTCGGTTATGTACTCTTATTTTGCTTGAAATGTGCCTCGGGTTTTCTTTGCGCTGAAGAATGGGGGCGCGTAGTGGCCGCATGGCAGCAATTTTAGTAGTGTGTAGCTGTCCTGCTTATGTATGCTTCATGCGTGGGCGTCGGTAGGGGGGTGCAAAAGGGGCACCTGCCCCCCCCCTCCCCCCCATCCCCCCAAAGCACACCCCAGTACAGTTGCCCCGTCCCCTCTCCCTCCCCCTCTTTCCCCTCAAAACAATGCCCCCTCAAGACAGAATCCTGCCGACGCCCATGGCTTCATGTTCTAGCCTTCTTTCACCAGTTTTTTTGGTCGCCCAGTTGAATCCAATGATCGACAAATAAACCTTTTATTGCGTTTAGTTAGCCCAAGAAAGACTATCGTCTTAAAACCTGCACTATCGGATCAAGATGACGCAGGGTTTTTTTTTTTTTTTTTTCGCTCCTCCACGATAGTCGGTTCGCTATGTAAGGGGATTGTAGTGTGTTTCGAAATAATGATCGGTAAGAGTGCAGGGAACCTGAAAATGCGAACATGAAATTGCGTATTCTGTAAAATCAATTTGTCTCGAAACTTTACTTTTATCTATCATATATAAAATAACGCGCTATACTACGAATTTCCACATAGAATGCTTATTACGTAGCAATACGCGTTCGTCGTTTGGCATAATATGTAGCTAAAAGATGTGCACAATTTATGAAAAACCTCCAGACGCGCCTTTAGATCGAGATAACACTATATAATAAACTACCAGTGTATTGATTGCCGCTCCAGCCGATAATGATTTGTTTGCGACAGCAGCTGTTGCAGGGAATCTATTTGTGATAAATATTTCTAGCCCGAGCAGTAATTATAGCCTGTGCGCCGATAGCTGTGAACAGGAAAATAATTGAGAATTTCACGGAAATAAGCTTCACGTTGTAATCTATCAGGCGCGTGATACTCACCCGATGTCACATAATTTATTGTGCACAAAGCGACTGTATCTCACGTGGTTGTGCCTAAAAATCTCGTTCACGCAGAGGCGTACATGCTGTATTGTAACGTCAGGTACCCACACAAAGGAAATAAAATCACCAATAATGACAACGGAGGTCAGCGCGATGTGTGCTCTCACGGCCTAGGGACATACCCATGTGCCTAGGTACGTTTATGGGGAGAAAATGGAGGTATACCTTCGCACGGGAACATGATGTCAGAAGATTTATGACGAGACACGCGTCATCGCGGCTCCTCACGTCGAGCGGTATCTGCCGATAAATCACCGGCAAGAAGGTGGAAGATTAGCCGCGCCCGCGTGACCAACTACGTCTTACCAACTGCTGGCCGTGGTTAATCCTACAGCCTTCTGGTTGCCCAGTCGCGCTAGCCCGTTTTTTGACGGCGAGAATAGATATCGCTGACGCTATGGGGCGGCGGGAGCTAGCATGTTGGCTATGGAGCGTATCTCGACTGTACTGCACATGTGGTAGTGGTGGTGTTGACTGGTGGGCTACTTGGTATTTAGACATTCTTCATGGTGGTGGTGGTGGTGTAAGAGGAAGATTGCTCACCCCCACCCTATAGCGAATCGGCTCAGGGGAGGGCGCTCTACGGGGAAGCAGTACGGAGTTGAAAAAAGGAGGTATGGAGAGAAGACAAATAGCCGCGCGAAAAAACGAGGTCGATAAAAACTTTTGAGCAGAAATAATATTAGACGATGAAAGTGAGAAAGAAAACAATAAAATCAAATAAAAAAGGAAGAAGTAGTGAGCGATGAAAAAGTATTAACGGGTTCGGAAGACGACGTAGTGTGAGGAAAGCCATTTAATATAGTACAATTCTGTAAGATAAAGCACGCCACAATCGCAGGGAATCGGCGCGGTAATCGACTAGCTTCTGAAATGCACAAGTGCGCCGCGCGGCCGCCAAGATCCCCGCAGAAGGAAAGATCCGAAAGATGGAATTAAACTGTACAGCTGATAAACGTATGTACATGTCCTTTCAGGTGTAGCCGTCGTGGAGAAGAGAGCCGTCGGCAACTTTGTTACAAATCGCACAGGGACCTTGAGAATCAGGCGGCAAAAGTGTGAATAAAAATTGAAATCCGGGACGCAAAAGCGACAATTTGCCAGAGTGGCCTCACATGCTCGCGATTAGCTGATGTGGCCCGACTGTGATGCTCGGCCAGAAATTCACGATGCCCCAAGATGCTCCATCTCAAGATCAGTGCGTGCGTGCGTGCGTGCGTGCGTGCGTGCGCGCGAGAGAAAGAGCGTACGCATACGCCATAGAGAACGATCGCATGGCTCTTTACGTTGCCGGTCGTCTCGCACTATTCGTTCATAAAAGAATCCCGCCGCCCTGTGACTGCAGCCTTATCATCGCGCCGCTTACCAAGGCCGGCTCTCACGCGACCGCTTTGCGCGCGCGTAGCAGCTCCGTGGGCCGAGATTTTCCTCTCAGAATACATTAGAGCGGCTTCTGCTTCTAACGGGCCATTCAGGCTCCTCGCTTGCGTCCTGCGCGCGCTCATTTGCGTACCGCTTTGCATATCAGCGTGCCTGGATAAGCCTTTCGAGCCGCCACTGGCCGCCAAGCCTCGGCTCGGGGCGTCATCGGGCCTGCCGCCGGTCTCCTCCGCTTCGCCGCGAGCGTCGCACGCGTTGCGTGGCGCTCAGATATGGCGCGTGCGGAAACGTGCTCGCGTATCGCCGGCTCTGCTGTCCCTTTGGCATATATTTGCCTTATGCAAGGCGGGAGAAGGGCGCGCCTGTTATCTCGACCGGGGCTGGAATTGCCGTCGCCGCCGACGCCAGAGCCCCGGAGCGTCGCGTTTCATTGCCCTATCGGCGGCGGCGGCGGAGACCCCCCCCCCCTCCTCCAGCCCGCTGGCGGCGGCACTCTGATAGGGAAATACAAATACAAAGTTGCGCGTTCCCCACGAGAGGCGGCGATAAGGCGAAAAGCTCGCTCGCAGTAGCAGCCTGCACGCGGCCGCGACATGCGTGTGGGCCTCCCGGAGTACCATGTGTCCGCGAAGCAACGGTATGTACTCTGTTCATCCCGTATCGAGAGGTCCAACTCCCGCGCACTGCGGATCGCGGCTTCTTTTAATTGCGCGCGGAGTGGGGCTGCTGCTGCTGCTGCCGCCGGGGCGGTTGTGAGCTCCGTGGAAGGCATGGCCGCCGGCCGTGAGCGGCCCGCGTCGGCCTTCCGACGGATGCGGCGCGGCTGCGTGGTGGCAACGCCGGCGGTCGCCCGGATTGACGCTCGCTACGTGAGTGAGTTGCCGGGTGCACGAGGGGAGATAACTGTTGCACGGTGCGCGCCATACTCAATGTCCCGCCTGCTCGCTTGCAGGGGGCTCCCCTCCGCTTCCTGGTAGTCCGCCTGTGTCCGGTTCTTGTTTGGACCGCGGGCTTTGGGAGTCCGGGTTGAAGGACCATTCAAGCTATTGAACGCGCGCTTGGAAGCCTTGTTTGTACGCGAAGGCAAGACGACGGAGGAACGGCTGTCTGTATTCGGATCGGGAACGATCGGTGTGGTGCCGTGAATGCAGCACAACAGGCCACACGAGGGACTACGGTACATGCGGTCCTGCACAAGTCCCAAAGAACCCTTTAGCAGAGACATGGTCATTGTCGGTGACCCAGTACATGTGGAATCTCCTGAATAGCCGAGAATAACTCGTGAAGTCTGTGTTTTGTCGACTTGATTTGCTCGCCACATCCGCAGGTGTTAATGGCTGGCGAAGAGAAAGAAAAGCGAAAGGGGGGCGTTGAAAGATCGCATCGTGTGAAACTGACGTGTGAAACATGGTCCTTGGTCAGCACAAAAGCTTACGCACCCAAAGAAGCAGGAATTACTGTTACGTTTTTCTTGCGCGCAGTCTTTCTTCCACGGGTCGTCCTCGCGAAATTGGCATTTTGTCTTCTCTTTCTCAATTCCATGGAATGTTTGGATCGTGCCAAGTTATTTTGATATCAATAACGTTGGTCCATTATTGTTTGCTGCGTTTTTACTAATTAGATCACATTAGATCACCACTTTCTGCGAAAGATAGGTAGAGCAGACTGGTCGGCTAGTTTACGCTCCTTTTGCATAAAAAGCCATTTGTGCGTCTGCCAGTGAGTAGACAAAGACAGTTGAAGTAACTGTGAAGTATCCAAAGTTCTTTTACAGATCAATTACAACAGGATGCTGTCGCAGTATTTGTAGATACACAGCCAGTTCTGGTGTAGATACAAACGAGAACATTCAGTTAGCAGGGCTTGCGTGTTCGAGTTTAAAAGGCACGTAGCGAAATATTTCTATCAGTCAGCCACTTCTACGGCTGTTGAACCGGTCCGTTGAACACCTTCGAATGACCGTCCGAACGTATATGAGTGCACAAGACGCGCTTAAAGTGTTGTTATTTTATGAAGAATGAACGGAACGTAATAGCTGTTGCTGTTCTGTTTTTTTCTTCCGATTCAGCGGCTGCTTTAACCGGGTCGCGTATGGTCGTGCTACAGCTCTTAACAACGCGATTTTAGTTAGTACACTCTGCATGCTACTGTGAGGTGCATGCAGACCGGCCCCGCGGTTTGCCAGCTGGTGGCCTTACCCTGTAAGCATAGGGCATTTGTCTGTTGATTGATTGTGGGGTTTCACGCGCCGAAGCTGCACGTGGGCGGTGAGGCGCGCCGTAGTGGAGGGCTCCGGATTCATTTCGACCACCTGGGGATCTTCTAGGTTGCGCCAAAGTCTCGACACACGGCTGTTTTCGCTTTTCGCCTCCGTCTGAAATGCGGCCACCGCGACCACGATCGCACCCGCGTCCTTGGGCTCAGCAGCACAACGCCTTAGCCACTGAGCCACCGCGGCGGGTGTGTATTGGGCTGTAAGGATAAGATGAAAGTGGTGTGCATATGTAATGCTACCCGTACACGCCTACGTTTGTTGGTGAAACGATATTGTCTTCGTCTATTTTATGCGCTTTACATGCTATACTTAGAGGGCTATAATCATTGCTCTCTCCAGTAGAGTTTCAAACGGGGACACTGGAGAAGGCACGCACTGGCTTGAATCGTTAAGTGTTTGCGGCCGTGACAACATACACGGGTAGCCTTAAGATTTGAGTGACACGTAAATTCTGATATCTAGGTTCCGGTACCTCTCACGCGCATTGTACCAATCCGTACTCCGGTGGCGCGATGCGTCTAATTATGTCATATTCGCTTACCTATAACTATGTGTTTGGGAAGGAGTGGGTGGAGCTTAAAAAACAAGCGTGAAATAAGGTTAAACATTTTCTAGTTTTGAGGTTGCTTTCACTGCATTCGCCGCAAGATGGTGTTACTGCTGGGTTCCGTTATCATCTATCTAGTCGGCTCGAAAGCGAGCTCTCCTCATCTCTCTTAAAAAAACCCAGCTGTGTTCTTCAGTTTAGTGTATCGGCATTTAATATTTCCTGCAAGATTTGTTGCCTGGCTAGCTGCTGTGATCCTTGAAAAGCCATGAGAATAGTGCACACAACGACGACGCACAGGAAGATGGAAAACAGGACGTGCGCTCGTCCGGTTGTCTTTCTTGCTGTGCGTCGTCTTTTTGTGCGCTATTTCCATGTCTTTTCAAGTAATATGTCCTGATTGCAGCATGGGCGAGTTTTATCGCCGCCTAGCACGACTGCAGTTCGGCGTACTCGAATGCCCAGGAAGTTAGTCATCAGGCGTTAAATATTTTGAGCGATTGAACAGCTTTGCCCTGAAAGTGTTAACATGCCTGAACATACGTTTTGGTGGAGAGCCCAAATTCAAAACACGCGTGTTATGTTCTGTCGCTCCTGAGCCCATGTGCTCTTGTCCCGAAACGAAACATCCTTGGACCCCGATGATATTCCTTTCCACGGGTGAGACATTCGCCTTCCTTTTTGCATTCCAGCGCATCATAATCGTCGACATCATCATCATCATCACTTGTGTCCACTGTGGCATAATGGCCGCTCCCATTGACTTCCGACTGTTCCTATCGCTGCGCTGTCTGGATCCGTTGTTCGCCACCAAATTTCCTTATCTGATTTCTCCGTCGAGTTATCTACTCCACACCTCCCGCCATTTCCTCACTTCAATGTTCCGCGTGTTTCGCACTTCGAGTGCAGGAATGCTGTGGAATTTCCTTCTCTTTTCAGTTATTGAGACACTTAATTTTCAACAAAAAAAATTACAAGCGTCATTCATTCTTCCGAATACGTATATGCTTTTGGCTCCAGTGAATGTGTTCTGTTCGCACGATCGTGCGCCGCTTTTTTAACCTTGGGAAGAAACAGGGCCACGATTGAAAGGATAAATACCGCTTTGAAAAGGGGCATCGGTGCGGGTAACAAGCAACGGACATCTTTGACACTTCTTGCAGAGTGGCATCAGAGCATAGTAAATTTTTTTTTGTTTTTTTGTTTTTTTTTTGCTCACTTTCTGCTTTGATTTGCCTCTTACAGCGACGCGCACACCATCCGACCCGTGCCCACACATTTCCCCATTTACCCAGGAAGTCGCGTGACAAGCAGGCTATTTTCTTCTTTATCCGTGCTGCCGAGAGGGCCCCACCGGAAGGCGTTCTGCCAAAAATTGCTCGTGGAGGGAATTCAGCCCTTCTTCTTCGGCATAACGAAAAACCGGCTATAAGGAGCACAGGCTTAGTTCGGTCGGGGAGCGAATTTCGTCCTGGACGGACTTCCGTGTCGGCCGGCCGTCCGAACGTGGACGGGCAGACAAGAAGACAGGTTTAACCGGTTTTGAGGGGAAAGGAACCAATACGGGGGAGGGGCGAATTCACTCCAGAAGTTGATTGATTGCGGGGTTTAACGCGCCGCCGCAATGCAGGCGATGAGGCGCGCCGTAGCGGAGGACTCCGGATTAATTTTGACCACCCGGGGATCGTTCACGTGCGCCAAAATCTCGTCCACACGGGCGTTTTTGCCTTTCGCCTCCATCAGAAAAGCGGCCGCCACGGCCGGGGAACGAACCCGTGACCTCGTGCTCAGCAGCGCAACGCCTTAGCCACTGAGCCACCGCGGCCGGTACTCCAGAAGTTACTTTTGACGGACCCCCTTCCGTATACATAGTGGCCCGTTTCTGCATTACGGAAAGAGAAGAAAGCAGGCTCTGGAGCGTTGCAAAAAAAAAATAATAAAAAGCAAGGCATGCGCCTTATCCGTGAGTACGCTTTCGATGGCATGTAACCCGTGTAATGCCTTTTTGCTCGACCGTTGGGCGCCCGCGACACCTCGCTCACTGGTATGCCTATTGTCGTCGGCCGCACTGAAGTGCTTATGTCGCTAAATCGGTGCGAGGGTGCGACGAAACGCTGAATTGTACTCACGGTGGGACATTTATTTCTCCTCTGCGAGAAATATCAGCGCCTTTCTATCAAAGTACGGAAAGCGATGGCCTGCAGACCTGATGCCGCTGTTATTTTTCTGCGGCGCCCGGTTATCGCGGAGAGACGACTCTCGTAGGGTGCGGCATAAAAACGCGCCCGTATAAAGACTCCCTGAAGGGGAAAAAAAACAGCAAGAAGCGATTTGTACGGATATCGAAATTTGATAAACAATATGCTGCAGTGATGCAGTGCTGTAAGATGCGGCATGCTGACCAACCACCTCTGCGAGCATTTACGAGTACATGTTCGGTGCATGGCCGGTGCTCGTCGGCGCAGCTAATTGTCGGTGTAATTATCGCAACGAACGAAACCTATTGCACGGTTACCAGCACCTAGCGCATTCTTAAACGTAAAAGCAGCTGCCGTACTGCTCAAACAAACAAAAAAAAGAACGTCTAAGAATAACAGCCATGTTATCCATTGCATGTCAGGTGGCGGCTTACCATTGGTCACATGTTAACGAGCAGCTCAGAGTAAACGCGACTCATACGCCCGGCCTGATTACGTCCACGCCCTACAACGCCCGTCCCCAGAGAGAGCGCGATTGAGTTGGAACGCTGTGCGTGCATACATTTCAGTGGTGCAACGAGCGACTGTCCTCTTCCTGCTTTCGTTGTCTTCGCCAGGCCAATGGTTACTTTCACTGGACTGCACCGACGTTGTTTGCGGTGACGGCACTCAACTGAAACTGATTTCTTTGCTCGGGGGGTCGCCGTGGGTGTTACCCGTGGCTCTTGTCAGACAATGTTACCTACCACGCGCTGACCTGTCAATGCAACGGTGCTTGTTGGGGGCGCTTTTGGTGGAAACGAGCTGATGGACCTGTTGGCTTCACAGAGTCTCTTGAAAAGCCTTTGAACGGAAGGACGGAGCCGGTGGCCTAGCTGCCTTTAGCCCTTGGAACACCTTCACAATGACCGCAATGAACTCTCTCTTCGGCTTTCACGGAGAATGAAATGCATGACAGCGTGTTTCGTTGCCTTTTTTAAATTTTTTTTGTGTGCTAGAATTTCTTGGTATCGCTTGCAGATAAGATTTGATGTGTGCATGAGTTACTATGGCGTACAGGCAAAGAGAATGAACCAGATAAAGCGGATGGGAGGGCTTGGTACCTAAAACGGGTAATAAATATTGTAGCTTTGCCGATTGAGCCAAATGCGTTAGTTTCTAACGTTACTTGTTTTTGAAGAGTTAGGTGCTTCTAACAGTCTCACAGGAGTGTCGTAAAGCTGAAAAAGGATGAGCGAGCTGAATCCAGCTGGTGAGGCCGCGCTATAAATCAAAGCCCCTTTCATCTAAAGAGAACAATGATTGAAACGAGGAGCTTTCTGTGCGCGAAATTTATTAAGCGAGTTGGCGTTCGCGATTAATTTGTTTGAATTCGATTTATTTAGAAGTTCGAGTAGCGTAGAGCACGAGTAGATGCTTACTCTTTACATGTCAGCTGCTTCGACCATGTCGGAAGGGCGCTATCGGGTAGACGTCAGTTTCGTGACGCGAGGAACCCAGGTTGGATTTAGACCACGGGAAACGTTTTTTTCTTAAGGGGCTTCGCCTTTTATCATCATCATCATCATGTACCCTTTGTGGGAACCTATTGCGTAAAAGTGCCCTTCCCGTGATGCATTTCGGTATTACGATCTGGGGCGCAAGTACGGCATAGAAAGCTTCGCGTTAAAAAGCCGAGAACGTGGGAGCTTCCGAAAAAGTTGCGAGCGTCGAGCAATATTCAAAAACAAAGGACACGCTGTCGCATGCCGGTGCAGTTTCCCTTAGAGCAAGCAGCGATGTTGCTAATTAACAGTTACTTGGAGGCGTCTCATGCAGCGTCAAAACAAGACGCACATTCAATGGTTATCACAAGTAACGCGGAGTCGCCGTCTTGCGCTGTATGCGGGCCAACTTCATTCAGTATCGTTTGCAGAAAAGACGTACAACTTGAACTCATTTTCGCGCAGCATGTCCTAAGCTTCGCGTTTCCACGTTCCCGCCATTAATAAGACACTCCTTGTTCTGCTAGTTAGTTGTTGGCTTCGAACGAATGCATTTCCTTCGAGCTCCACCGACTTGTCGCGTAGCCCTGAAACGACGACGCCATTTTGTCGTCGCTGTCCCGCGATTAGCTCATTTCTCCTCCTCCAGCAGCCTTCACGGCCCCTCGATGGCGTGACGAGCACCTGATATGCGTATGCAGGACGCGGCAACTCGCGCTCAGAACCCTCTCTATTCGCGCCCGTATGGGAGATGTGAGAGCGGGCACAGATAACGAGTCTAGCCGTTTTCAGAGGCTCGCTTTGGCAGGCAGAGTACGCGGAATAAGCGTCACGTGCGACAGCGACCGTGATAAGTTTATGCAAGAAACTGCAGCTCGCCGCGCATCTGGGTCTCTGGGCGGCCTTGGAGCGTGTAGCGTGTGCATACCCCGATAAGGGCGGCTACTCGCGCCGCTGTTTTGCCTGCGAGATGGGCCCTCCGTATCGGCCCTCACTTGCGCGGCTCGAGAGCGCACTGCAGGACATGCTGAAGGGCGCAGTACCCAGACTTCGCAGCTCCAGCACGTGCTGCGATACGCATGGTCGTCACGCAACCGGACTTTCGGATGACGTGTTTCGTTGTAGAAGAGGAGCGGAAATGAGGAGAGGTAAGCGGGAAACCGGAAGGAAGTGCGCGGCTCGTTATCTGTAAGAGAAAGCTCAGAAAGCAGCTGATTGTACTCTACGTGTGATCTAAGGCGGACCACGTGGGATTATCGGACGAGGTTATACAGAACTACGGGTTTGTAAAGAACAAGCAGACCGAAATTCGAGTCGTTATAGTTATTCAGAAAGAGCTCGGCAACGTCGAAACATCTGCAGGCTCTAAAAAAATGCGTTCGTTGCAGCAATCCCGAAGTTTCCGCCTCTTCCATGCCCGTGCTCGTATTCAGGGTGACTCAGCGGTACACGGCACTCAAATTGGCACGTTCGAAGACGCCCTGTTTGTATACGCTATCTACTCGCAACGAGGAGCCGCCTTCTTACAGAGGCCTAGCTTTCCGACTGCTCCACAAGCGCTCAGTGCTGTTTGTCCGCGGCTGCCCCCCCTTTCCGGGCGCCTCCCCATCCTTTCATGTGGCCCGTCTCCCTGCGCGGCGTTTTTCATCAGTCTGCTTGACTCATCCCTTCGCGCCTGGCGTGCACTTATTCTGCTCCGCTATGCATTGTTTTTCGCCGACGCGTGTCCTTTTTCCTCCCGAAAAGGGGACAACAACAGAAACACTTTGCCTCCTGCCGCTGGGGGAAAAAGTGCATACGCCGACGTTCTTGGAAAACGTTAGCCGCCCACACGTGCTGCTGCACCGGTCGCGCTCCCGGCGTAGAGCAGAAGGGGGAAGTGAAAGAATGATAAACGTGAGGGACACGGATAGGGAAAACGCATTCATGAACGCTCGGGAGAAACAAACAAACAGGGAAGCGGCGAAGCGAGCGAGCTCGGAAAGGTGTCAAGAGCCACCCAGCCTCACTTTGCCTAACATTTGCTGTGCATGGTTTGCACTCGTCTCCGTTGTGCTTTGCTTTGCTCACTGCGTATAAGAACGCAAGGGGGGGACTGAGGCGTTTTTGTTTTCTGTGAAGGCAGCTCGCAAATTCGCCTTCCCGCCAGACTGATGGTCCCGTCGCAGGCAGAGGGGGAGGGAAACCGGACAAACGACGCCCGTGGTGAACTCGTAAAAAAACAATTTCTGTCGACGCGTTGGCACTTTGGTTCGATTGATCTGCCATTGACACGGGTCCCCTCCTTCCGGACACGAGACGTGGCGTCTTCTTCTCCGCCGCCGCCGCCGTGAACCTCGAGACGCCCCCTCGTCGTTCCCCTCACTGCGTGCGTGTGTTTGGCGATGGCCGTCGTCGTCTCCAGGCGCGAGCTCCCCTGCATGCGCTGCTATGCATGCATCCCCAGTATATACGGGCGGAATTTTGAGGAGGGTCGTAAGTCTTGTGGACGTAACAGAATTCAATTTCCAACGCGCCGCCTCGGCCGATCGAGCTTTGTTCTTTTGTCGCCGCGCCGTGCCCGTTTTGTTGTCGTCATCTTGGCTCGGACGCCAGCGACACCCCCCTCTCTTTCCTCTTCGCCCAAGGTTGTAGCCTGCGTTGCGGTCTTTATTCTTCTTGTTGTTGTTGGGATCTTTTAGGTGTGAACTTTAGCGTCGTTTTCATGCAATCATTTGGTCCTTTCTCTTTTGTTGCCTCGTTTTGGAAGCTATGCGATTCTGTTTGTTTCTAAGCGTCGTTGGCGATCTCGATCCCCCTCCCCGGCGTTGCGAGCGGGTCGAAGTGCTTGATCTCTCGGTCGTTGGCGCCCCCCCCCTGCCTCTTTTTCCCGGGTGAACAACGGTAGCTGTATACAGCAGCGCCCTCGAGCCGTGAAGTGCCCTCCTATGCGTGTTTACGGTGAATGCATTCATTCGCACGATGTCAGCTTGTTTCGACTGTCCTCTTTGTCTCGGTAATGTCTTTCTTTGACGTCCGCCGCTACCGCTATCCACTCTTGCCCCCGCCCCGAAATTTCTTTTTTTTTTCTTTTCCTACCGCCCTTTCTTCTCTGTGCTTTCATGCACTGTGCTCGCTCTAGGAGCACGGCTCCAATTGTTTTTGTTTAGTCTGCTACAGGTATCAGACCACCGAAAAGAGGAAGCGCAAAGACTCCCTTGAATTAACATGTGTTAGGTATCTGGCTGAAACATTCTGGTTGAGCTGGAAAGCGAAAACGGCGGTGTGTTTACATTTAGGTGCAGGTTGAATATCACTCCACTACGGCGGGCCTCGTAACCCAAATGTGTAGTTTCGACCCCCCAAAATTTGTATTGAGACAAAAATGGCCACAGCGTCGCAGTATTTCTCGTGATGAGTTACACACTATCCGACAACGCCCCTGTAGGAGCTTATGCAATTTGTTTTGTTGTCGGATTTAATGTATCCATTCGGCTTACCATAAGAGTGTAAAAACAAGGGATTCTGTTTTTCTCCTCAATCAGAAGAATAGCGACAGGGAATCGAACCCGGCCTGCTCAGCAGCACTGATCGCCCGCGCTGGTTGAAGAGTACGTTTGTTGTGAAGTGAATAGAGGGATGTTATGTGCACTACACGATACCCGGGAAACACGCAAGGGATGATTTGCGGACAGCCCCTCAGCTGGCATCGTGCCGGCTCAAGCGGTACTTGCGGTGCTCGGAACGCCCATTTTGTTAAGGCGGCCGACGTCCACTTTAGTTTTTCGCTTCGTGAGCGCGCAGCTGGGCGCTTATTCTTGCCGATTTCTTTACCAATAAGGATGCTTGCAATTTCATCGCGCGTGGTTCCAGATCCCGAATCGAAACATTGCTTTCGTTAGCCGTTTTGAGCAGATTGCAGTTGAGGTTTATTACGCCCTGAAACACGGCTACAGTGATTCCATAAATACAAGCCCAAATTAATTTCCGTTTCCCGAGCGGTTATCTCTACGAGCATAGCGGGTATCCTGTCTGAACATGCTGCCAATTTCGTGTTCACGTCGCTCCTCGCACGGCAGTCCTCCGCACTTGCTCTGATCGTCGGCCGATCCATTTTTCTCAAAAAGCTGACAGCCGTAGCACACGCGACCTATTTTCGTACTCATTCGGGGTGAAGAAATTGCCCGCAAGGCGTTTCGCGGTGCGCCCCCCCCCCCCCCCCCACCTCCCGGCAACCCCCTTTCTTACCTCCCCTTTTCAGTCTCCAACACGGAAGCTCATACTTAAATGCTATTAACCATCATATTCGTGTGGCCTTTAATAGACTATACCCTTTCCTGAGACCTGTGTTTTGATCTCATTAGGGATGAAATATGGTAGAACCAATTTTGTTGCGCCGCGCGCTCTGAAGGTAAAACGGTCGGCGATAGCGCGGGCCCCCCAGCATCCACCTGGGCGTGCGTTTTGCTCTTCGGATAATGACGTCCCCATCAAAGCAGCCGTCCTCACCTTCGGCAAATTAGCCGACGTTGAATTGAAAGGAATTGTTTAGCCGTCCGAAACGAGCTGCCGGCTCGCAAGCAGAAGATGGACTGGCGCTCCGAACTGCTTGTACTTATAGCGAAGACGAGGAATACAGAAACCCATTAAGAAATAATGGCCGAGGCGAGCCACTTATTGGTAAACATTTACAACGACACTTTGACGGGTGAGAAATAAATGATCCTGTCTCTTACATAGTTAGGAAATCTCGAGGTCTCTCTAGATGCGATTACGTTCTTAGAAATGAGAATACGGGGGCGTTATTGCCAGTGGAATTTGTTGATCAGTGTTTTGTTGAGTTTGGTTTTTGTGACAGGGGGATGGGATGGGAGGGGGGGATTGCTCAAATATACTTTGCCTATCTCGCCTTTTTCCCGGGCCTGTTCTCTTTTTTCATTCTAACCAAAAGAAGGGGGGGTGTGGATGGACCGTCAGGCTACGGACTGCCAGATATGAAACGGAAGAAAAAAGGGGGGTCCCGTGGACGTTTTAAACTATAGCATTGAAAAAAAAAAAAGTACGCTTGTATCTTGCACCGAAATGTGTGCTTCGAATACTGGCGGCTTTGAGAGGGAGGGATGGAGGTGTTTTTACTGGAGGTGGAGGGTACTACGACGCTGTTGAGAGTTTCTATGTGAAAGTTAGTGCTTCCGTGTGAGCTTGGGAAAACGCTAATTTGGTCTGTTATCGATGGTGCCAACGCAGGCTGTCATCCTCAGCGCTTCCATTATAAGGTGGTGTTACACACGATCGCGCAATTTTTAGTCGCTTGTGACTTCATTTAATTAAAGCTTTTACGCCCAACACTGGAATCAAACCGACGCATTTCGATTATCAACTGAGCATGTAGTTTTCCAGTGAGTCGAGATTGCAGCATCTCGACAGTTTTATTAACAACTGGCTCCTGTGCACCTTCGTTCGTTTCTTTGCAGCGTGAGCCTCCCTCGTCCTTTCCTGGCTTTCTCGTGTAAAGGAGAACCTTTCACAGCATTCTGTACAAAACATGGCGATAAGCGGACAGACGTAGCACGTGCTTTCCGGCGTCCGCGCTTTGGGAACAGATCGCTTGCTTATCTCACAAAAGGCGGCTCTCAGACACAGTGCGCCGACCGCGCGCGATTCCGCGTGCAACCGCGTTTTGAATGCAGCGGCCTAACGGGTTCAGTGCCCCTCCAATCGTGCCTAAATTGATTAGGGCGTGCAAAGCAGAGCCTCCCTATGTCTCCCTACTTAAAAAGAAAAAGATAACGAATTGGCGGCGCGCGTTTTTTTCCAAGCGCGGGTTCGTGCTATCGTTTCTTCTTTTTCTTTGTTAAGCGCCTGATACGCATACTCGCGCGCTTAGCATCCAGTCCCCTATTTGTACGCACTGGCATCCGACAGAATGTCCGAGTACAATAACAGTGCCTGTCATGCTCGACGCGGGTTCTGTTGTGCCCCGAGACTCGCTTCCCTCTTCCGGCATATTATAAATGCACTTCGCGTCAGATTTGACAGTCCGTCGTTTTCTGATTTGCAAGTTTCTCTTCTTTTTTTTTTAAGTTCGCCGTTCCTATTTTGCTCCAGTCCTGCAGCGATCGTCCGGTCGTGCAATTATATGTGACTGCTGGACTTCGACGTACATAAACTGCTGGCATGGCTACACAACTCTCTGTGTGTCACCCACGCGCAACTCGCACAGCTTACGATGTTAGGTCAGAGAAAACGTACTCTTCTTATGTGCTAACGGTTCCCATTTTCACGGTGTAGTGCCGCTGAGGACAACACATGAATGTTCTTTTTTTTTTTTTTAAGCTGCCAAAGCATCTTGGCGGTTCACTTGCCCAAATATCGTCAAATATCTTCTGTCCATCGTCCTGGAAGCGGCCTACGCCCGACGAATGATGCTCCATTTCTTCCCTATGCCGTATGCATGCGCAGCTGCTGCGTTCCAAGTACAGCCCGAGTTGAAACGAAATCAAATATCCCGCCTCATTTCTCCCTCGTGCGCCGCGGCTCGCGAAATCAACCCGGTCGGAAAACAAGCCACTCTTCTCGAGCGCCGCGGAAGGGGTGGTGGGGGAAAGAAGGGAAATCGCAGCGACGGGAAAGCGACAGCAAAGCCTGTAAGCGATCCACTAAGAGGAAAGAGGCCGATCAGGGAGCAAGCGCTCTTTCGGCGGCAACCACAGCCCCTTCCGGAAGGGCCCCCCGTATTCACGCCTGCATCTGGAGCGTGAACGGAGGAACGTTCGTCGGAGCACGTGTCGCAGGAGCTGTTTCGCCAGCTTGTCGTCTGCTGGGGTTCAGCCCGTGGTTCTAATGCGGCGGCATGCAGCGCTGGCTGGGAGGCGACCCTCTGCATCGTATGCGCGTGTACACACAGAAGCGCCATCTGAAGGCCCCTGTATGGCGTAATCGGATTATGAACCGCGACGTCGCGTAACGGCCGCGAGTCGACGCCGCTGGGGAAGACGCGGATAGGGGGTCCCGCGGACCCAAAACCGTGCATCCGGCGCCGTCTTCTGTGTACTGTTGCTTCGCAGCGGTGCGTTCGAACGCATTGAACGAAGTATTGCCGCTTCGCGTATCGTAAAGTCGGCCATGCATTTGATTGCGCAGCTTTTTAGTTTGGCACTCGCAGTTGATTTGAGTGCGCAGTACAGCGGTTCGTCGCAAGCGTTCGCACGCGGAAATGGCTGACTGCAAGGACACGCGAAAGTTTTTTCTAAAGTCGTCTAACGACTGTTTTTGCAGGTCGTTTCACTGCTATAGAATAGACACTCACGTGCTTACGCTATACGTGCCTGCTTGCGGCAAAAGGGGCTGCAATTCGTATTCGACTACCGGCGATGTTGATGGGCTACCAGTGGTTGCCATCAGTCTTTTGCGCAATCGGCCGGCGCCCAGTTGATGAACCTTTCCAAAGAAACCTTACCGGAGGCGGCTCAGAAAGCAGGTCCAATGATTGATCAACCCGATGTTAATTCCGAGTGAGAGGAATGTTTTTGAGAGCTGTGCGATGAATAGCTGGCGTTTTGATTGTTTGGGTGCACCTGTCGTTCGTCCCAGAACTGGCAGGCTGCCGCCATGATGTATCGAGGGGTACGAGGCAGGTGCGAATGGCCGTGGAACTCTCAAAACAGATGGTCTGTACCAAAATAAAACAAGTGCACGAGGGAAATATTGCAAGCTTCAGGCATCCCTCCTCTATAAAAAAAAATTAAAAGTCAAGTATGAATACACAGCTTGTTTGCAGTGCGAAGGAGGTCTAATTCAGGCTTTTCGTCAGCTCGAGCACGACGTTCAGTGCAGGTACGGTATGTGAACCGGATCTTCTCCCTTTTCGCTAACGTTCGCTGCTGTAGTGTGCTGTAGTGCCTTCTAACCTAATGTTCGAAATCAAACTCGGGATTCGCGCGCCCTAGGCGTGCATCTGGGTCTACCGGGAACGTTGCAGTGGACGTCTGCACCGATTGATTCAGCCGACCTAATATTAAGCGTATGCCGAAATCTAGTCGTTGTTATTCTTCACCTTCACCAGAAAGGCAAAGCGAATTGAAACAGTGGCGCCGCTGGGAACAGAACGCACGACGTCGCGCTCGACAGCACAGTGTCATTGAGCCACCGTGGCGGGTACAAAGTTAATAAGTTAGTAAGATTGCGTAAAACGGTAGCCTAATGAAGTAAGAGGGCATTTTGGAATATAAGCCGACGTTGGCTTGCAGCAGAGCAGTGGTGTAGCCAGAAGAAATCCCGCCATCTCCACGAAGTGAATAATGATGAGAGGGGCGAAGCTAAAATGCTTATTGGTAAAACCGTGAAACATTCGCCCACACATCATATAGTGACTCGACTCGTCAAGCTTTCCACCGCTCCGTTGACAAGCCCATCGACGACGTCGAAGTTTTTGGTGATTATGTAGGGCTTGTTTGGGACGATAAGAATCTCCATGGGTAAGTTGGCGAATTCGGTGGGTGACATTTTAGCCACCTTGGCCGTCGCCTTCTGGCAGAGCGTCTTGTGTCGCGTACCCCCGGTACGTGTCTTCAGCTCGTAGGCGACGAACGACAACCTCTTCTTCTTCCTCTCCTCCTTGTTGGGTAGCAACGAACGCCTTGAACGTTATGACCTCTTCGGCCAATCTTTGGTTGGCCAATCCCTAGGGGGATCCTGCTACAATCATCATCAATGTGCCGTGTACAATGTGCCGTGTACGGCCGGGACAGGGCCCGAGCAAGAGGAGCTTCGCCCCTAAAACATATTTCGGGGGGTGTTATCCGCCACCGAAAAAAAAAAAAAGGTATAGAGACTGCTCCGTACGCCCAAACAGTATATGTAATTTTTCTTGACGCATAAATGGGTCATCTAGGATCGGTGTCATCTAGCTGAATAAAGTTTTTTACAACATACTTACACCTACACTAACTGTCTGATAGCTTATTGCTAGTACACCAACTGGCCCAATTAACAGGTCTGCTTCGGCGAAGTTTTAGCCTCGTCACCAGGTGCAGCAGGGGCGGTACTCGAGCAGCGGCCCGTTTGTCCTTGACCTTTGTGATTGACTAAGCAAACATACGCAAACGTTGCCGGGCGGCGCAGGTGGGCTGAGTTGTGGAATGTAAAAACAATTTAACTGCTGCGGGCCGAACGGATCGACACGTTGCGCAGCATTTTGCTTTTAACCCCGGGGGCCGTATAAGCTACCACACTAGGCCCCGGAATACCTGAACATATTTGCAACACACTGGGTTGTGTTTCAAAACTTCCATTTTAGCAACGTTACGGCACATCGTGGTTACGGCAAGGCGCAAAATGTACGCGCAACGCAAGGATAAACTCGCTTATCGGCGCTGTGAGTCGAGTAAATTTTGAATAAATACGACAGAGAATCGGAGCGTTAACGTCCATCTGAGGGCTATCGAAAGAGGTATACTGCAGCCACTTCTGGTGCTTTTATTTTTCGCTGCTAAAGAAAGCTTCGTCCCGGTTTGGCGTCCCAGGGCAATTTGGTCTTCGTTCCCCGCGACAGTCCTGAGAAGCCGGTCCACTTGGCTTCCCCCCGGCTGTACCTATGCGGAAACTCGGCGTTTTTAAGTTCTTTCTTGATCTTTACTCTACCTTAGCCCTCAAGGTGAGCTGAACTTTCAAGAAAGAAGCTTCTGTTTATAAGCTACTTTGTCTCAGAACGCACTCTTTAATCTCACCCAGAGATGATTTCCCGTTCGTGTGCCACTGTGTGGTCCACTGAGATGGTCAGTTGTTATGGGGACTGCCCTAGACAGGTGGGGACGGTCTCCTGCCCCTTACGGGGACCAAACTCTTTCATTGGCTGTAACTGTATGGGTCCGAGTGGACTTCGTGTTGTAGCCTGGGGATATGCTCACTAGCACGGTCATATTTCCCAAGCAATGTTATGCTGTCTTTCCGCGTGAAGAAAAATTTTGAGCTGAGCTTTCTGGAGCACTTTTCCCTGTATCACATTATAATTTTAAATAACTTTTTCTCTTAACGCTGGATTCTTACGACGATGTAGCCACGGCCCTGGCGTGAGTGTGTCGGTTTGTGCTAGCCTATTTGCCTGTCCACTGAGAAATGGCTCGGTGGATACTCCATCCCGCCGTGTAGCTTTAGTTTTATTTGGTTCTAATGTGTAGGGTCAGGCACCTAGGTTTGTTGACGATCACCTAATTAATTACGAATCAACGCAGTGCATGTGGCTAAGCAGGTATCGAGTGAATTGAGATGTTCACTTTTTTTCTGTTGCTAGTAGTGGCAGTGCGAACAAACAGTAAGGTTAGTCCGCTTGCAAGCACCTGGCCTGCGTTCGTGGAATCGGCGTATATGTTGATAAGCGTGGGCGTGGGTCGGTCGTTGTTGCAAGTGCTGTGACTAACGTTTCAGCTTCCGCAGAGATACGGCTTCCGAGTGCTGCGTCATCGTCTCCTTCGAGGTTATGTCGCTCAACTTCGCCCTTGCTTTGCTGCCTCCGTGAATGTCCGTTCCACACCGTTCGTGATGTCCGGTAAACTGATGTCCGCTAAAATATTGCGAGACTCGGAAGAGCCAACCGTGCAGGACGAACAAAAGTGCTAGAAAAGGGGGCCGCTTAATGCATTGTTAGCGTGCCTTAAGTTCGCCGGCTAGTAAACAGGTAACGCTCACGGCATATCGGCCGGATACCATATCGCCACGCCCTACATTCAAGAGCGCGGCGAGCTGCTGCATCGGCGTAGCTTAGATGTTTACGCCGCCCCATGTATTTTGCCCGTGCTCGTTGCATTTGTGACTGCGGCTCTTGCAAAGCCATCGGGCGCGTACGTGTATATGCTGTGTACGTATATGTATACACACCCACGTCGGCTTTCATAACGGGGATACGCACGTCATAACAACGCGAAAATCGCCTTCACTTATGTGGAAAGGCGAAAATCGGTTCAACGAGCGACATTGAAACGACTACCCTCGTTGTGCTTCCGGTCAGCTTTTCCGGCTCCTTTTCAGCTTCTCTTCTGGAAAGCGATCGGGTGTAGGCTGGTCGTGATGGCTTCCTCGTTTGTTCGTATTCCGCGCCATATCTGTATAGCTGAAATACTCTGGAACGTGGTGTGGGCTGAGTGCGTGCGTGTAGAAGAGGAGGGGGAGGAAAAACGTTATTGATGGCGAAAATAGATCTTCGTCTTCCCGAGTGCGAGGAGCTCTCATTCAAGAGCCCCTGCAGCTTCTTTGGCTGTTGCCCGGGCCCTCTCGACCAGTCTGCGCTGGTCTTCCAGGGCCGAGCTGGACAGCACGGCTTCCCACTGTTCGGTCGTTGGATTGCGCGTGTAGAGCCTCGCTTTGTACGGCATTGCATACGCGAAACGCGTATAAGGGGGGCAGGTACGTGGAATGCTGTGGGATAGGGATGTGGAGAAAAAGGGACAGGGAGAGAGAAAGAGAGAGAGAGAGAGCTGCTCGGGCGAAGCGCTGGATACGAGGCGAGATATCGGCCTTTAAAAATTCATCCAAACGCTCGGAGGTGGCGCGGGCGGCTCGCTAGCAGAGCGCGTAATAGCGCCGTAAAGGACGCAGCAACATGCCCATAAAGCTGCCGCCGATGCTTTCGCGGGGGCGTCCGCTGCGTGAGCGTGCATCGCGCGTCGCACGCCGGACTCCTCTCCAATCCGGATGTACGCACTTTACGGTCTTGAGGAAACAATTTGCGTTCCCAACGTGTATGCGCTATGGCGAGCCGCGCTGGAGGATACGTATGCGTTTGCGTTTGCGTTCGACAGCCACCCCTTGAGGAATTTGACGAGCGAAAGGGGGGAAAAAATGGATGTATGGGTGCGGGGAGAAGCGAAGATGCAAGAAACTGCGATAACAAAACAATAACAGCAATAATAAAAGGCTGTAGCGCGGTTTTCTGTTTTCTTCTTCCGGAGTGTCCTTATTCTTCATGCGCGGAAGGAAGCCGAAAGGAAGGTCGGAAAGGCGGCACAAAGCGGGGACGAAGCTGTGCGTCTATGGAGAGAGAGATGGAGGGTGAAGGGAGACAGAGGAAAGCGGTGGAATGAACGAACGGGAAGGAAAGACAGCCCTTACGCTCATTGCGTCATTTGGTAGGGATGCGTGCGTGCTTTGCGCGGCTTTCCAGGCCTCTGAGCGGTGTGCCCGGCAACGAGAATAGCCGCGTGCTCCGTGTACTCACCGAAGATCGCGCAGCTGGATGCGGTCGTCAGGCGTCTGGCATGGTATCAAGCGGCGGGCTCAGTTTTTTTTTTTTTTCCCTTGACGCTCTCCCCCGTCATCCCTTTTTGCTTTCTTTTGAGGTCGAGTCTCGCACGAGCTTCCCTCAACCGCCTTTCCATAGTCGGTGCATGTTGGAACAAGCGAATGAGCTCGAACGAATTCTCGGACGGAGAGACTGGAAAAACGCGTGACCAGGGACTGGGGTTGTGCGGAGGTTTGGGGATTGAAGCGCGGGAAAAACAAACGGCGGGCATCGACTTGATGCTGAGGAATTCAGAACAAGACAGGTCCCCGAGCGTAACGTGGAGCTTCAATGGGGGCTTCATTTGGGTGAATCGTCGTTGTCCCGTCCCCGTTGCGTTGGGCATCTCTTTTAGCTCCCACGTTGTTCGGCCTTTGTTTGTTTTCTTGTTTTTGACGTTTCGCTTTCACTGTATTAAGTTATACGAGTGTAGAGAATAACGTCGTTTGTTTTTGTTTACGTCTCGCTCATGTTCTCTGCTCTGCTTGTTTGCTGGAGAGGAGGGAGGACACGTTTTTTTTTTAGAGAAACAGGCAGCAGTTGTGAAGGAAGGATTGCTTGGTTTATATTTATCCCCATGCAAAGTACATCGGGGTTGGCGGGAGAAGGGATTGTTGAGTTTATGCTTACGCAAAAAAAAAAAGAAAAAAGCACCCGTAAGGTCTGCTTCACCGCAATGCGTCTGCATAAACTATAGCTGAGCACTGTCGCATAGGCCGAGCAGGTCAGTGCACGACGAGGTCTAGCTTACGATTTGGCTCGAAACTGTGCTGTTAAATTGCGCAGTGCAAGTACAAGGCGTATCAACGACCAGCGTGTTGATGCAACAGCGCTGGTCGATTTTTATGGGCTAAGCCCGTAAGGGCTCAGGCTGACGGCGTCTCATGTCGTTGTCGTCATCGTTTCATGTAGTCACGGTACTAAAACACCGGCACACTCGTTTTTCAACTCCTCACGCTGGGACGTAACGCGTACTAAAAGAACACACCGGGACACTCGTTTTCCAACGCCTCGCGCTAGAATGCTTCGTGCTTCAAAGGCACGAGACTTTGACAGAAAAGCTGTATACCTCTACCCCCCGACGGTTTCATCTCCGTGGGCGAAAACGCCACAGCGTCAAGAATACGCTTATGCACTGCATGATTCGCGTGCAGGCTTCACGTTAGTGGGGATGGCCGGGTTTTTTTTTTTAATGTGAAAGCTTTAAACGGTCCATTGAGCGGAAAATCTGGCGTCGGCGTGTGTAGCAAGCTCCTAAATTCCCATTGGCTGCTCTGTGTTCCGTAGCGCGTGCATTCGAAATAAAATGCAAATGAACGGAGCGCGCTCATTGGCTGTGACGCTTTCCATAGCGCGGGCCTTCGAAATGAAACACAAATAAAAGGACCGCGCCCATTGGTTGCGATGCGCTCCGCAGCGCGTTCTTCAATAACAACGCTGACAGGATACGGGCGCGCAATCATGCGTTTGTTCGAGTGTGTAGGTTTGTGCACGCGTTTATTGGGCCACACTCTGCAAATATCATGGTCCATGCGCGCATCATCATAATCGTCGTCATCATCATTATCTTTTGTTCTTTTCAATAATTTTCTTCTCAACTTTGACGCTGCTCACTCTTTTACAATTCCGGGGATGAAACTAATTTTGTGGTGCCACACCTCCCTATGTTATTAGGACGAAAGTAGTAACTCATGTAATGGTCAGATAACCTTTCTTTTTCGGTGGCGGTTGATTGTAGCACGTGGCGGCCGCGCTAGGTTGCCCTGGTGTGTTAGCTTGTTTAGACAACCTAACGGGCCGTGCAAAAGTGACAGTGGTAACACCGATTTTTCTATGCCTGCAATACTGGTTGTGCGAATAACTTCCCAGAGAGATAAGAAATGGCAGCCAGCGTTTACAGATAATTAAATCAAGCGGAGGTTTGAAACCAGGGCTTGGTGTGTACCCTTATCTCTCCTTTGTTCTCGTATCTATATTTCTCACGCTTTACTTTTTCCAAGAATGAAATTCCTCCTGGATCACTTTGGGCGATTTTATCGAGTCAAAACTGAATAGGTATTGTAGTGTGCGGCTCGAGTACGAAAACAATACTGCTGCTATAACCACCGGCAAGGGAACTAGGACGTTTATGTTAAGAACTGTATAGCGCCTGATGGCGTTGACTGTATAAAATACGCATACGAGAGCCCCCCCCTCCGCTCCCTCCGTGAAGTCATTGAGAAATCTATGCTCTTAAAAGCTGCCGCTGCTGGTCCTAAAAATAGTGTCGAGTGTTTTTCTAAACCGCTCCGGTGCAGCGTTGCCTTTGCTTCTGCGTATTTTACCCATTTGTTTTTTCACGGAAATTATTTTTCAGCATGTGCAATTAACAAATGTGAACTAGCGCGTCGAACCTTTCGTATCCTGTTTTTCGCCGAATATTCGTCTGTGTTGCTCATAAAAATTGTAAAACCCGTGACCCCGTAGCTGACGCGGGCTCTAAACAAGAGTGCGGGTTTCCGGTCGGCCTGATAGCGATTCACAGATGCGCTCAGCTGCCTTAGCAGATATGTTAATAACCTCATCACAATGGGCCCGCATCCAACGGCGGCTTGAGCTGGCTTCCAGTCGTTGGCAACGGATGTCGTTAATCGTTTCTGAATCGAGCGCGGCCGCTTTGCGCGGAGCTGCTCAGTTGCCTCGGTAGATATGTTAATAACCTCATCACAATGGGACCACGTTCAGCTGCGGCTTGGCTTAGCCTCGGATCGTTGACGTAGGATGCTGTTAATCGTTTTGGAATCGAGCACGGACGTATCGGGTGATGTCCGCGCGCATTTATTTTATTCGCACAGATCGCTCCTCTCCTAAATTGTCGGTTGATGTCGCATATCGCCCAAAGAAACAAAATCTAAGTTCTTAGGCAATTATTGAAAACAAAAGTTTAAGTGTCCGTTTGGCATTTGAAGTCAGCAAATAATTAAAAAAAACAGTGCCAGCAACACTCGTAGTATATATATATATATATATATATATATATATATATATATATATATATATATATATATATATATATATTATATATATTATATATATATATATATATATAAGAGAGAGAGAGAGATATATCATGAGGTTCGATGGGCCAGTATAAAAATAGTGAAAGAAGTCGACTGACACGTTTCCCGTGTTTTGTTGCCAACAGTTTCGGAGTTAGAAACTCCTTCTTCAGGGCTGTATTTTAATTTCTCACATTTCGCCTTTATACAAAAATTTCTGTGAGGGAGGGTCACTTCCCTCATCCCTCCAGGAGAAGTCGCGGAAGAGGGGTGTTTCAAACAGTTTGAGCAAGTGAGGCATTCTGATTGGCTAGAAAGGTGGAAGGTGAGGTGGAAGGGAATGCCTCACTTGCTCAAACTGTGTGGTATATATATATATATATATATATATATCTTATATATATTATCTATATATTATATATAAATATATATATATATATATATATATATATATATATATATATATATATATATACTATATATATATATCTACATACATACATACATACATACATACATAAGCAGCAATGGTCAGTTAAGAATTCGTTGAATGAACGTTGTAAGAAAGCAGAAAGTAAGTAGAGTAGTTCGACTCTTTTTTGCTTGAAAGTAGTAATTTCGGAATGGCAATAAAGAAAGAAAATGGGGGCAAATTTACCCTCCTGGTTGGATCGGAACCATGATTCGAACCCGCAATCTTCGGGCAATGCTTCCGGTGTTATACCAATTGAGCTACGTGAGCCACTGAGTTCTCCTTTATTATTTTTTTTTGTGTACTTACGTGTCTCGCCTTTGGTTTATAAAACAAGTTTTCTTTAGGTCCACCAGTGTGATTCATCATTTCCTACCGTTTAATGTGCTTGCTAGACTTCATTTCTGAAGTTTAAAGGCGGCTCATTATATGCATTGGATAATACCGCAGTCCTTAAATGCGGCGAATCGTGTTTGACATCACCGCACCCGTATTGCCAGCGCATCCCTATGAAATACACTCTCTCTCTAAACAAATAATAAAAGGATAATGGAGAAAGTTTCCAGAGGAAAACAGCAACTCTAGAAGTTATCGGGGCAGATGTCGTTATTTATGCAACACTTCGTAGCCCAGCATGTCTTTAACGCCATTTTCGTCTGGACGAACCCTGTACTCACTGAACGCGCGAATGGATGTCATAGCGGGTGTATGAGTACAGTAACTGCTTTTGGTAAAGACAGCCTCGTGTGGTCTCAGTTCTCAGCTTCGTGGTTGTAGCTGCTGGTAAGGTCTAGCTAGCGTCACTAAATAAGCTACGCTTATTTAGTGACGCTAAATATTATTTAGCGTCACTAAATACGCTTATTTAGTGACGCTAAAGCCTTTATTTAGTGACGCTAGGTCTAGCTGTGTGTAGGTCATGCGGAGCGGTGTGCGTTTTTCGATGGAAATAGGGACTCAACGTCACGAGCCATGTGCGCGGCGCCGCGTCAGGCGGGTCGCGCCACATGTACGCGCGCGCTCTTGCCAGCGGGGGAACCCCGCGTTCATGTAAATCAAGCGGGATATGCCAGGGCGAAGAAATAAAGAGCGATACGAGCGCGCAAGCTGTGGCTCGCATACCTCTCAAAGGGGGGGAACGAAACACGAGAAGAGAAAAAAAGTGTTTGTCACGAGCTTTAATTTTAATGAGAACTCTCGTGGCGTCATTCTTCCGGGTGCAATGCTGGCGGCACGAGGGGACGGACGCGTACGTGCGTGTGTTGTTTTCCGCATACGTGGTTCGTTATGTAGATGCGCTCGGCAGTTCTCGTCTCCTCTACCTCTTTTTTTTTTTTTTTTCCATTGCTGCATTTTTGCTCTTATCGTAGCCGATGGGAAACGAACTCCGCTGGGCTTGCAGCTGCATCGCGGTCCGCGTTCTGCTTAGAGCTGTCTCTCGCACTGCGTTTTTTTTAGATGAGCTTCTCCAATTGGTACCGTATGCCGTGAAAAAGCGTGCTTGTATACGCGTCGGACTTTCCTGTCGTCCTGCCGCCGTTCTACTTTTGCTTTCGTCTTCGGGAAGAGAGCCAACGTAAGCTCGGCGTTTATCGTCGTTATCTCTTCTAGCTGTGACGTAACTGACTTGCACCGCCTCACTTGACGGACATTGGTGCTGACAGGAGACGGCATTTTCCCGCGTTGCGCTCTCCATTGGTGTGGGCCCGGGGGAGCTGAGTAAGAATTTGAAGCACTTTTCGTCTGGTGACTCGAACGGTGTATTCGTTTCAATAGGCAGCCGCATTTTCCGTCGGTATAACGTGCTGTCTCATTTTTACGGGGATGGAGACCCTGTGACTTTGAACAAGGGTGGTGTTACAAAAAATGAGGAACCGCAACTGGGCTGTTCTTTTTGAGGGCTTTTCTGAGCTGTATGTTACCAGGTACGCGTCTTTAGGATTTGCCGACTTTCATCGGTGTGCGTGCCGAATTTATTCGCGCTACCCCTGGCATCACCACTTCGTGTTAGAGTGCTCATGGCTTAAGTTTAAATGCTATAGGGTATGTCTTGTCCCTGCGTTTATTCACGCGGCGATGGAACGGTGAGGCTTGGAGAGTTAGTTGAAATCTGTTGAGCCAGCGCACAAAACGGGGACACAGAAATAGAAGACGTGACACAACAAACGCTGCATAATTAATGACGGCGGCAAAGTGGGCTTCCGGAGGAGGGGGGAGGGGGGGGGGAGTATCCGTTGATGCCTTTTTCAGCTTTTGTCTTTTTTTTCCTTGCCACTTTTGTTGGCTTTTAATGAAATGCGCGTGTTGAAAAAATGGGAATTCGCGTGGGCTCGAAAGTTGCTCCGATATCGAGTGATATTTTTCCTAATATGGATCGGTCGCTTGAGGCATACTTGGAAGGTGTCGTGACGAAAATTTTCTCTGCTTCGGTGATTTTTTTTTTGTTTTAATCGATGATTCGGACGGCCTTCTTACTACTACCGATATATTGAAAGTGTTTAAAAAGATGGTACGAACCAATGACAGAACGTACGGGAACGACATCTCGGCCCGCTGCGCCCACAGTGCTACCAGGACTGGACCGACTCCACCATTAAATAGAGAGAAGCTGCAAAGCTGTTGTCTTCGTGTAAGTAAGCGCAAAAAGGACAAGGACGAACGAAGTGAACGGGACACGGCGCTACTATCAACTCATTTTATTTTCACTATGATGTCCGATTTTTATACCGGAAGATACACAGTTAAAGAAAGAAAGGAGGAAAGTCGGAGGAGCACAAGCAAGTACAAAAAAAAAACAAAAAAGTGAAGGATGACATTTCAAAGGTCGCGTTACAAATGCACTTTTGCACGGTAAAATCTAATGATTTGATAAGTATTGCAGTTCTTTCTTTGTCAATGCTAAAGAAGCTGTGCTAACGCAGAAAGAACTGCAACAACTGCAACTGCAACTGCAACAGCTGTGCTAACAAAGAAAGAACTGCAATACTTATCAAATCATTAGATTTTACCGTGCAAAAGTGCATTTGTAACGCGACCTTTGAAATGTCATCCTTCACTTTTTTGTTTTTTTTTTGTACTTGCTTGTGCTCCTCCGACTTTCCTCCTTTCTTTCTTTAACTGTGTATCTTCCGGTATAAAAATCGGACATCATAGTGAAAATAAAATGAGTTGATAGTAGCGCCGTGTCCCGTTCACTTCGTTCGTCCTTGTCCTTTTTGCGCTTACTTACACGATGAATGACCAACTCGCCCAAGAAACCACTCTGTTGTCTTCCTTTGTGGCGTCCTTAAGTCACGACGGTGGGCCAAATCAATTATTACCTGGGAAATTTCTCTCCAGTGTATTTTTGTGTCTGTGTTTAATATATATTGGCTGCAAGTATACTATATCGTTCATTTACAGTAAACAGCGCTGGAGGTGTCACGTCTTTGTGGGCCGGTTAGAAGGATGGTTTACGGTTTACTAACATTGTTGGATCATTAGAATCGTTTATGTGCACAAAAGTCAAAGGCTTATATATAATATATATATATATATATATATATATATAATATATATATATATATATATATATATATATATATATATATATATCTATATATTAGAGAGAGAGAGAGAGAGAGAGAGAGAGAGAGAAGGCAGAGAGGGAAAGGGATGGACGGACGGACATAAAAATGGGCGGATAATTGGAGTGCACGAATAAGGGGGCTTTGCAAGTTTTTCGCTTTCCGTATGCAGATGTTTTCTAGGTGCGGGTGACCACAGTCAAGCTTCTTTAGTTCCGTTTGGGGGGGGGGCTAACGTCGTCATAGTTCATTGAAAAAAAATCCTCTCTCTATTTCTCTCATCTCTCTTAGTGTCTCTTGATCGCGATGCTGTGCTATGACGACCTTGTTTTGTAACTTTCACCTTTGATTTTTTCTGCTCCTTGTGCAGATCCAGGGATGAACGGTGACCTCTCGAACGACACACAAGACAGTGCAACTAGTCAAGACACGGGCGACCTGGGTCAGGATGAAGACAGTATGGACTCCGAGAAAGCCCTCAATCTCGTAAGTCCCGGACATCCTCCCCGTATCTCGTTCTTTTTCTCGCAACTCCTCCATGTGGAAAAAGCTTTTGGAACTTGGGGAAATATTTGCACTCCTCCCGACTGCTGTCACAGGTGGCCTCCAACAAGACGCAACTGTAGATCCGTGACCCTGACCGTAGGTTTGTTGGAGCGGCCTCGCATGCCCAGCTGGGCGTGCGAGGGCATTCGCTATGCCGTTAGCTGACCTCTAATCACTAGTTCAGAAGAGGCTTCATACAAACAAAGGCGAAATCCGCTTTTCTAGTGCTTTCGCACTTTTTAGTGCTCTCGCACTAAAAAAAAAGCTGTCGGGGCCGGCGCTCAACCTGGGTCTTATCGGTTGCGAAGGCGATGCCGTGCCGACTATGCCACGCCGGCTGGATGTTCACTATAAGCATATCTTTGGAAATGTAGGCTCTGCAGCGCGCGTTGCTGCATACGCTGTCGCTTCACTTTGTGCGTGAAGAGTGGGGATATAAAGATCACAATGTAACCAGCCGAGCTGCTCGCCCAGCAGATGACGGGAAGGGGGGGGGGGGGGGGGGGTGTATGGGGGGTATGCAACGGTGCCACGTTAGGCTTAACGTCATGATTAGAGGTCTAAGGTCTAACGTCGTCCGTCGGAACCCGCAGCTTGACGTACAATGAGTTTGACGTTCCTTGTAATGTCGTTAGGCTCAATGTTGCGGTTACTTAAATTAAGCCGGAATATAAAAAAAAAGTTGATTGGCTTAATCATAGTCACAAAACTAGGTGGGAAAAGGCGCAAAAGTAAATTGTAAAAGGTGATGACGAAAGGTAAAAAAACTCTGCGGCGTAACTTAGCGAAAAGTGGTGCTCGCGTTTTCATCAGCCACTGTTTGCAGCTAAATTATATTTCCTGGTGAACCAGAGCCTTCTTTAGCTGGCCGCCATACTCTCTCCTGTTATTTCATGCAAGATATCCCTGCATTGTGTGAAAAATACCCTGAAGTTCGACGTGCTCGTGATTCATTGCTGTAATTGCACGTCGTTCGTATCGCATTTTGCAAGTCAGGGCTCTGCCTACAATGAGCGTCGAGCTGGAAAAATAAACAGGAATAACCGCCGTTTTATGACAGTCGCCCAGGAAAAAAAAATTTCACCATCTTCCCGTAGTGGAACCCTGAGTAGTATGCGAAGCAGCCATGGGGTCGACTCAAGTTCCCATTAGTTTTCAGTTCGATCGCGGTGTTGCGGGAGGAGAATGAGGGGAGCGGAGCGCGCGCACGCGTCTTTTATACGCCTCGAGCGCGGCCTGTAGGGGCGCCACTGAAATCCCCCTAGCGGCCCGTTTCGAAAGCAGGCGCGGGAGTCCCCCGGCCCGCTCCCTACTGTCGCCGTTGCTTTTGGGGCTCGTTCAAGACAGCGATTTACCGTTTGTCCGCGTTCGAAATACCGAATAACGTAGACCAGACACTCTGTTTGCAAGCGTGGTGTGTTCACGAGAGTATAAACGTTTGTGACGCGATCTTAGTGAGATCTATATGAGCGCCGGGCGTGTGTCACAGGCCGGCGTCCCGAAGCCAGCATTTCCATCAGCTGATTGCAATTCCGCTGCCCTGATATTCAGTGGCAGTGTCTCCGTAAGCAGTGTTTCCTCCGATGGTCATGTTGCGGCCATACACACTATAATGTAAATCGACTTTCTGCACTTACAAAATCCAGCGGAGCACTCATATCTGACAGCACGCAAGTTACGCCTGCCAATATCACATATCTGATATTGATCAGTACCATGAACAAGCCAATGCGGCATAAATTTCACAAACACTGTACCAAAGAAGTACGATGGATAATGCAAAATTACACTCCGCAGTCAGCAAACGACGACAAATTTAATGCTGGGTCGCCTTGTCCCGAGGTGAGCGCTCGAAAAGATTCATCTGTTACATTTATCCTCAACGAGAAGCGCGAAGATGGGCTTATAGAGTAATCTGCGTCCGTGACCAAACTCTTCTTCGAAACATCGCCATATGACACAGGGAGACTGCAGAAGCTAGCATAAACCGAAATTAGAGACCCTTATCAGATACGACACTCTTCCCAACGAGCCCGTGTGTACGAGATTTCGGCGCACGTTAAGGATCTCCAGGTGGTCAAAATTAATCCGGCGCCCTCCACTACGGCGTGCCTCATCGTCTCCGTTGCGTCGGTGCGTTAAACCCTGCCATCAATCAATCAACTCTTCCAACGACACCTCGTATCGCTTGTGAACTGCCTACCCTGTATTCATCAAAAAATGTGTCCGCCGAGTGATCAGCCGTTCGTTGAAGGCGAAAAACAAACAAAAAGTGAACACGCAGCTTGTGTGTGTGATTACTAAAACGTTCATTCGCTGATTTCGCTCCGAATTGGTAAACAATGATAGTTGAGCGTCCTCCTCCTCCTCCCCCCCCCCCCCCCATGTCTTGCGAAATATCAGTGCATTTCGCATCTAGTTGGTCTGGTGAATAGTACCTTGCTCAAGAAAACGTCTTTAGCATTTCAGAAGCTGCACTCGGTTTTTTTTTTTTTTCATTCCAGTACGACTATTCTATTTATTCCTGACTTGCAGACCATTCATTTTCCCGTGGTTTCATTAACATATACCTTGGTTCTTACTATAAGGCATGAGTCGGCAGATATCTGACAATGCACAGCCTTTGAGTGTACTTAACATTTTCACGTGGCTTATGTTCCCATAAAAGGCACAAGTTTTTGTCAGCTATTGGGTTATCACATCCCCGAAACATATTTTTCTACGACGTACATATTCGAAGCAAAGCCGCATTTGTTGTCTGCGCTGCAAAACGAACCAACCTCTTACAGTGCCAATATCAGGTCTAAACGAGGTGACAATAAATAGAGTTCACTTGTGCTGATGTGTTCGAAGGTGACAGCGGTGATATGCTGCTGCCGTCGCCGACGCCCGCAAGAGCGGCCAAGAAGCGCAGAACCGCCTCCCCGGGTAGCTCTTGTTGGCGTTCGAGCGCTCTACCAAGACGCCGCTGTTTTTTTTACGCGCCCTAATCGTGCAGTTAGCTTACAGACGTCACCTTAACAAGTTGTTTAGTGCGCGGAAAGGCAAAGAGAAGCGAAAGAGAACCAAAACACTGCATGACCACCTATCAGCCACGCAGCGCTAATCCCGCAAACGCCGCGGAGAAGCGGCGGCAGGCGGCGCAGCGATCGCGAATCTCGAGGCGTATACCGCGGAGCTACAGTGGCGCCCCCAGCGGAGTATGCAGCGGCTACCGTCGCGCCTCTAACCCTAAGCTGCTTCGCATTATCGCGCGCGTAGCCGCAGGTGTTGCCATTGGTTACGCAATCCCGGAGAGGAGAGGAGCTTCGGAGAGGAGAGGTGGAATGCCGGAGAGGAGAGATGAGACAAGTAGAGGAGAGGAGGGGGAGGAGGATGCGCATGCGCAGTGGAGGTGTGGACGCCGCACAATGGCGGAGGGAACAGGCGCAACCATAAGCTGCTCCGCATCTAAAAGAAAAAAGAGAAAGGGAGTGGTGGTGGTGGTGAAACAATTATTCAAGTAAAAGGGGTTCGCGCTTGAAAGCGGGAGAAGCCCTCAGTCCAGGGCCGCTGTGGCGGCTGCGGTCCTGTGTGCCCGGTCCACCAAGCGTCGCTGGTCCTCAGGGTCCGGACTGCACAGTCCCAAGCCCGCACTGCTCGAGGATGGGGGTGCGAATAATGGGGGCTGCTGGTGTGCTTTGGAAAGCCCTGCAGTGCGGGCATGTTGGTGTATATATTGTGGAGTATATGATATGCAGGAAGCTAGGGGGGGGCGGGGGGGGGGGGGGGGGGGGGGTGGTATGTGTTTGTCTGTAGTTGCCGTCAGGCTACAGCCTCCTCTGGGGTGAGCTTCTGGCGCGGTGGCGGATAGGCACACCTGGCAAGGCGGTGGTGTTGCAGAATCAAATCAAATCAAAGTTTAATAATTTCACGATAGTGCACAAATTCATTGGAGTAGTACAGAAGGAGGTCCCGAAGTGAAGCACTGTCGAGGGGACCTTTTATTATTGAATGTGTGACAACTGATTAAAATGAGCGGTTTAGCCTTATTACAGGCGGATACAGCCTTATTACAAGCGTACGGTACTGCTGCTGGATAGGCTCTGGGTCACGGAGCGACTGGTGGGTGCCCGGAAGGTGCGTGCTCGGGATGTAGCGTGGGCTCGCTCGTTTCCGTCGGGCCCTGCGTGATTTGGCGTCCGCATTAGTACAGTAGGGTTTAGGGTATCCTTGTGCTTTTTTAGTAGTCGGAGGGCGGATATTGAGATGCGACCGTTTCCGCAGTTCCTGCATGCTTGTTGGCAGTCTGTAATTATGTGAAGTGGTTTATTCAAAGTTGGAGACGTCATCGCCAGCGCGATGGCTGTTTCTTCGGCTTCAATGATGTTTCTGACACACTAGCTACGGGCTGAGTCAAGGATCTCACTTGTACCCTCTAGTACGACCATAGGAACGTACTTATGGCGTACCGTATTTTTTCACGCAATCGTACACGCGTGATGATAAATTCAGCCACTTCTAATGTTACCGATCACCAAGTAACTGCCCTCTGGGCTTTCCGAAGCTGCAAAGATTAAAGAAGGCAGGTCACCTGCGGATAACTTCCTCCTTTATGCGGGCGACTTATCGAGCCGGCACGTAGATATCGTATTGAGGTAGGTTGTAACATCTGCATCATTCGTTATTTTTTCTCTTATCTGTAAGGGCGGCTGCCGGCGCGATAAGAAGCAACAATGGGCACCACGCTTGGACGCTCTTCCCTGTGCGTTTCACGGTCACGTATTAGCCTCATGGCGTGAGGGTGATAAGGGTTCTTGCGCCAGAAACAAAGCAAAAGGAAATGCGCACATTGCCGGGATACGCGGATTGAGTCAACCAGGAAAGAAATGGCCAACTTGTGGAGCCCAGCTATCCTTCGATATAGAGGGCCATGCGGAGATATTGCGCTGCATTGCCTCGCCCGCTTCAACGTGCCGTTCTTGAAACACTATGCACCAAGTTTAGCAGCGTGAGTGACTCCGCGGCGAACTGGCCACAGAAACGTGAACTCTGCTGAACGGAGGCGTCGGAACGAGTGATTCGTCTGCATAGCCGTTTGTGTCAGGCTGACAAGTGCACGCTGCCTGTGTGCAGCAGGGGCGGGGGCACACAACACCCGCCATTGTTATTTATCATTCACGCTGAACACTCGTGGCGTACTACAGAGCGTTGAAAACGTAGGAGTAAGTCTGAAGGCAACCGAAGTCAGTTACCAGCTCATTGTGCAGTTGAAGCTCCTTCTCCCCTCGTCGCCGCCACCGACCGTCGTTTAAAGGCGACGCGTACATTAGTCCATTTAATCTCCGGAAGTGACGTGATGCCCGTAAGTTACGTCACCACAGGATATTGCAGCAGCTGTGGCCACCAACGGTGTCGTTTCGTGCTATGACGCCACCATCGGGCATCGTCAAAGATATGCGTTAGCGTCCTCACCGGAGTTGGTGACCTACGGCGCCTCGGTGTGACCCCGCCTTCTGCGGGAGAGACGCTGGCATCAACGGTGGATCTGGGAAACGTGATGTGATTGATTGATTGTGGGGTTTAACGCGCCGACGCAACGCAGGCGATGAGGCGCGCCGTAGTGGAGGGCTCCGGATTAATTTTGACCACCTGGGGATCTTTAACGTGCGCCGAAATCTCGTACACACGGGCGTTTTTGCTTTTCGCCTCCATCAGAAAAGCGGCCGCCGAAACGTGATGTGCCGTCTGTGTGACCTTACAAAGCTGAGCCTTTACGGCCTATGACTTTCATTTGCGGGAACAACAAAAACAAATAAGCGCCACTCAGCCGCTAATCTGGGCTGTTAGTCGTGCACGAATGAGGCTCTCCTGCTGATATTGGTGGTAGAGTAATACAGCGATGCGGGCGACTGCAATATCAACTCGTGCCCATTTCCAGAGGGAAATATTAAGTTAAATGTGCAGTGTATACATTGTACATGTTACGTTATGTTGTATTGTTTTTCTTAGTTTTTTAGTCGTGCGCCTGTGCAAGGCCCATTGTCTGCCTGCGGGATCTTGAAGGATTTCGATCGCTAATAGCAGCACTATGTGAAATCTCTACGTTAAGGTTAAATTTTTGATACCTGTTCGAGGTTTCTGAAATTTTGTCCAAAGGTTCCCTCTTACGCGATGCTGTTGAGCCCTCTTACGATGTACTAAACAGGTGGGCCGAATATATGCTGGTTAGCCTTATACTCTAATAAAAAAAGAAACGCCCGCGGGAACCAAAGTAAACTGAGCACAATTAATTGACATTTCTTTGGAAGAGGACGTTCTCAGGCACGAGTGAAATACAAAAAGTCGGAAAGGTAGCAGCATTGTGAATTTTCCACTCAGTCGACGTCATCCTATCCGCTTAGGATCATTAGCCGCTGTCGTGGGCCGCGCTGCCACGCTTCCCGCATTTTGACAAACTCGCTTTTGCGCTCGTGCACCTTGACGTGGATAAGCAAGTATGTGCGCGCTGTGTTCTTTTTCTGCTCCCCCTTCTCTCCCTCCCAAATTAAGCCCCAAGACTCGTAGCTGATTTCCCCGACTGACGGCATCAACCCCGATTCGCAGTTCAAACGGCGTAATTCATCCCCTCCCACGAGCGCTTGGCTCGCGAACAACAACGCTCTTTAGCAGCCTTATCAATTTTGTAGCGCGCTTCGGAATACCGGCGTGGCCGTATGGACATTCCATTCGATAATTGCATGTCAGGGCACTCTCGAGTGATACGTTTGAATCCAGGCCACTACTCGGTTCAGGGAGAAGCGAATTTAATTCCCGATGCGGCCGCACAACGTTAATCCGAAACAGTTCACCTTGTCCGCGCGCAAACCAATTACCGCCCATATCACGCTGTATCAGCCGCGCTGCATCTGCGCCTCAACGTATGCACTTTTTTGAGCAGCGTGGTGCATTTCATTCAGTTTACTTTTTTTTTTAATCTCTTAGCCCCGTTCGCCGGTTGTGGGGGGAGGTGGGTGGCAGGTACGGCCTCGGAGCGATGGCCGTGTTGTTTTCTCACTAAGTGAGCGACGTCGCATTTGACAGCGCTTGTTATACTAAACCTGCTGTCTCTATGGATTTCATGCGCGGCCTACATCTAAAGTGCTCGCTCGAGCTGCATTCGCAGGTAATGACTCGATGCGCGCATACTATAGCCCGCCGCGCGTGTTTTGCTGTGCTCTTGTCAAGTTGCTCTTGTCTGCTCTTTGCCAAGCAGAAGTTTAGAGCGCCGGTCGTGGTACGGTCTTCGAGTTTCAGGCAGTGGAAACGAGATACAATAGAAAGCTTGGCAAGAAGAAATTCGCGTTCGTTCGGCAGTCCCTGTTTCATATGGTACGTTCGCTTGCATACATTACTGAACGTGCTTTTCCGCTGTTTGTTCCAGCTGATAGCGCTACAACGTTTAAAGAGCAGAAGCATGTCGTATGTGATATGCGTATTCAGCAGCAAGTGATGCCCGAATGACGCGACGTGAACCTGATCACGTAGTTGAAGCACGAAGGCTAAAAAACAATCACCATACTTTTTTTTTTTTTTTGCGGATTTTCAAAAGTGCGATGATAGCACCCGCTGTTAGGAATGGGCAATGCCTTCATTTGTCGTGTTTGAGAGGAAAATGCTACATTTTGTACGTCCAGCTTGACGTTTTCTTCTGATTAATGGTTTACAGTGCGCCAGCTGCCATTCGTTTACGGGCGAGGTAATGTGACCCGCGACTGCTGCACTCTGACACCAAGAATGCCCCACTCAATAGACTTGATTTCGGAGAACGATTCAGGCCTGGGAAGTACGTAACAGCATTGTTCGCTCATACTATTCGCTGCCCGTACTCGGTGAGTCTTTTTAGCATGGCTGTTAATTAAGGGCAAACGAGCTTGGTGCTACTCAAGAGCTTCGTCGCGTCTGAGAAAGCAAAAAAAAAAAAAAGAAGAAAACTGGGGAGGGTTGGGGGTGGTGGGCGTTAAAATGTTGCGTAGAGTAAAACAGTATATGATGTCTGACGTGAAAATATCTAGCCTTTTTTATTTAAGAAATTCAGTGCTTTTCACCTCTTTGAAGGTGGATGGATGACCAGCGGAGCTCTTTGTGGGTTATTACTAGGCCACAAAACTCAATCTCGCTCAAACCACGCCGTCGCGCCGGGGAATGTTCAGCGGGATTGTATCCACGCCGGCGTTTTGTGTTTTCCGCTTCGCGGTTATAGGGACCCCGAAGGGCATCGCGCTTTCAGTTGGTGTTGCGGCCCGATCGTCGTCGGTGGCCTCCTTCCGCCGCATTCGCTCCCGCCGCCGGCCATTCTTGCTTTGTAAGCGGGTTTCGCTGCGCAACACGCAATGTGGGAAAGCCAGCTTACAAAACCAAGCTTACACCGATCTCTTTAAAGTTGGCTTCACTCGTAAGCACAAATCTGCTGCCGTGAAAACTTATTTGAAGTGCCGGAAGCGAACAGGTGGCCGAAGGGAGAAGGTGTCTCAAAGTGCGCAGGGGGGGAGCTGCTTTTCTCGGTTTTTACGCACGCAAAAAAGAACCATACAAAAATAATAAACGGGGTACTTAAAACAGCTCCGCCGTAAAAAGAAAGCGGACGACAGGGCAGGCGCTTGCCTTTCTTTGTCGTTGCTCGCTTTGTGCTAAAATCCTTTAAAAACAATGAACCACCAATGTGTTTTACTGGAAGAGCCACTTGCAGCGTTGCAGCCAGTGGGAATCTATAGGTGCCGTTTCGCTCCCACCGACAACGCCGAAGTTGACCGACCCTTTCGCTCAATGGGTCGTTTACATGCTTGAATGAAGTCGCCACTATTTGCGGGCACTTGCCTTTTTATTACCTTCATTACTGCGTAAAGCGAAGATGTCCCCTTAACGGGAACAGACTATCGTTACTCAACTTGCAATTTCGTTTTTTGTTTAGCAGGACCCCATTCATTTAATACAATGTTGCGTCTTTGAATGCCCAAAAAATGCCACGCTGTTCTTAACCGCCGCAACGGTGGAAAAGAATTAATTTGCGGAAGAGGAAATGGTGGGAGAGGTGTTTTATTGTTGTTTGCTTCAGCTGCCCAGTTTGTGAGTTGTGCACATTTTGTGCACACTACACCGCGTAACGCAGGGGATGCGTAATTTCGAGACGTATACGTAGGCGGAGGTGTCAACATCTCCTGGGGGAATTTCATTTTACTCGTTACTGATGCAAGACGTGCCGTATCCGATCCTTGTGCGGGACGTAAAGCGTAACATTAGAGGTACTCACGCACGTGAACCAAAAATCTCTGATAATTAGCCAGGGTACCCAGTGCTTCAAGCAATAACAGAGGACGGGGCGAGCAGCTGCACTACTCCAAGAAAAAAAGAAAAAATGGGGCACAGCCGTGATCTATCGGACAAATTACAACTCCGTGAATACGTCCTCCTGTTGCGCTTGCCACTCTGGGCTACGTTGCATGATGAAAGCACCGGGAATTGGCATCGCTGTTCTCTCACGGGGGCGGCAGATACATGGAACGCATATGTACAGCCGGCTTATCCGAGTCTGTTAACAGATTGCCGGCTAGCAGAAACTAATGCGATCGAGCGATTAGGTGCGGCCTTCTCGTGCCGGAGGATTCGAGGTTCGCGCGAGGCGATTAAGAATGTCCCGAGGACGAGCGACAGGCGCCGGCTTGCACGCCAATGCGGGGGGCGTACATTGCGCGACTTGCAGACACTTGTCCGCCATAGTGACTGCGCGCACGCCAGCATTCAGGGGACAACCCGAGCTCGAGTTTTGCCTGTCGAGCAGGGCATAGAAAATGGCCATTACGCTTCCATATTTCTCTCTTTGCGTGAGTGAGTGAGGGTTCGAAAAATTACTCTTGTACGATTGATTGATTGATTGATTGATTGATGCGTTGTTGTGAGACGTGATCACGCGCTTCGCGCAGGCTCTGCCTGTGGAGCACGCAAAGGAGATCGAAAAGAATATGAAGTGACAATTTTGAACAATACAATCTGAGGGGCTGGGCGGTGTGGCATGATTAGAAGAAAATGTTCAAACGATAGGGACAAACTGAGAGAAAAAAACTCAAAGCCTCAACGCTGCTTAGTGTCTTTTCTTTATGCTCGTCCCGAAGGCACTAAGTCTTACTGGAAATTCACCCTCAATGACCTCGGTGTCGACACGAACGGTGCGAAAACTAGTACAAGCAATATTGCGTGTCCCATGGAAGGCCCGATGCGAAGCGAAGGGTAGTCAGCGCAGACTAAAACGGGGCGAGAAGAGTATGGACGACACGAGCTCTGGTGTCGTCCATACTCTTCTTGTCCCGTTTTCGTCTGCGCTGACCATCATGAACGCACTCCAACTCGCCCAATCCGCTACCCTATCGAACCAAAGCATGTCATCTGTGTATGGTATGAATAATCAACAAATGTTAATTAATGATCGGCTAGTGATCGATAGTAATGATTAGTGAGGTGAGATTAAGGTGGATTAACTAGGGTAATCTAGAGTGGCTGCTGTGTCGACAAGTGAAGGTGTACGTAAACGGTATACCCGTTACAATAGTACGCCACGCTTTCGCCTTCAAAGCACGTAGACAGACTTGGGTGCCGCGAATGTTTTGTGTTTTTGTGGGTCACTAGTTTGTGTGGTTGGCTGCCACCGACAAAAGCTATCTTCAATGAACACGATTGAGAAACTATTTATGCCTCTGGTGCCGTTTGATGGCGCTGCTTGAATGCTAGCAGCATTAACTCTATGCTAGCATGTAGTTAACACGCTGTGGCTCTTCCCGGATTTATCCGGACTTACCGCGGACTGTCCAAAATACAATACGGCATTTTTAACTGGGGAGCTGTTCTTGGTCCATGCGTTCTTGGCACCAGGCGTGGTAACGCGGGCGCAGCGATGTGGAGAGGGCATAGCGTAGAGAGGGGGAGAGCAAGCACACGTGCAGCGTAGTGGGGCGCCAAGCGCAGGTGGGCGGAGCCAAGGACAAGAGGAGAGGCGCGCGTCCTGCAGATGATTCGGAGGAGCGCGCATATTTGGACGAGTGCGCTTGGCGGTCGTTTCTCGAATGTTTGAAAAATGGGTAAAGTCGCCCGCTCTCCGGAAGGAGAATCCGGCAGTCTGGAGCGCCAGCGAGAGTTGGCGCGCGAACGGGAATCGATCTGCCGGCTTTGAGAAGTTCTGAGAGCTTAGCCTTGCGATTAGGGAACGCCAGGCGGATTCACTGTTAACGTCAGCGTTCGCGACGTTAATTCAGTGATGCTGGGGTAACGAGCTAGAGCCCTTAGACTATCCGCCTTGACGATCACTTCCGGATGACGTCACTGCAGACGTTGTGCAGCGGCGGGAAATTGGAAAGTTCGCCGACGCCACTGGATTGTTGCCCCGTGCGCAGATCAAAAAGTCAGCGCGGTCGGGGGGCCTGTTCCACGAGATGGACGACGAGCAGCTGGAAGCGAAGATGGCGCCGGGCGGCCTCCTCGGCAAGGCGTCGGCGTCGGCGGCGGCCAACGGCCAGGCGGCGGGGGGACCCATGGCCGGACTGCTGGCGGCGGCCACCTCGACCCCGACGCCCTCTCTGCCCCCGTCCGCGCTCGTGACCACCACGGCGGCCGCGGCCCTGGCCGCGGCAGCCGCCGCCGGACAGCTATCGCTCAACCAGGTGCGGGGGCCCCGTGGGCAATAAATCGGCAATTTTGACAGGACCTTCGACCAAACTTGTGGCAGCGGGAAAAATTGACAGCGCGAGAACGCTGCAGGGGGGAGGCTGCCGTAGTTTTTTGATGCGTTAGCATTGTAAAGCTACTTCCCCCTAAGATCTGTCCGTTCGCAGCGCGTGACACAAGTCATCCGGAATACATAAGCCATTCAGAATATTAAATACAGTGTTATTTTTGTTATCTTAATAAATATTTCTGCTAATTACTGCAATGGAATTGACTTATTAATAAAACACACTGATAATATTAGTTTATCAAAATACCATTTAATTGGAGAACCAAGGCCTCAGGCCTTCAAAGGCAAGCGTGTGTACAGGGGTATGTGTGAAGATGCTCCCCGGAAAGAACGCTCACACGCTATCTGAAATTCTCACTCAGGAGCTTCTACAGAATTTTTCTTTGAAAAAGAAAAATTCAGATATAGTCAGAAGATTTCAGATATATAGATTCGGTGGAAATAGCAATGGAGTGCTCGCCAGTACAATAATGCATAAAAGGGATGGCACATGTGATGATGTGTCTTGTTAAAGGGGCCATGAAGACAAAATGCAAGTTTGGTTCATTCGAAAGGTTGCTTCTTGAGAATAACACTGACACCTCACTTAACCCAAACTTCACTAAAATAAGCGATATAACATGGAAAACAGAGAACAGGCATGTGACACCGTAGCTACTTTTCCAGACACTGACCTTATGACATTGCAATGCCTGGGGCCGGCAAAATTCAATGCAAATGAACAGAGATTATAAGCATACAGAACGACTTATTTCAGCTTAAATTGAGTGCGAATCTGTTTTATAGCAGTCAGAATGGTGGGGAAAACAGTCGAAGTTACGAATGAACCCATAAACATTAAAGCACCAGTGCGTATGGCCTGCTCTATACTGGCTGAAGCTGCACAGCCGTCGGGTGCGTTGGGCCTGTCTGACACGACACTGGCCAACTAGTGTAAGCAACATCGCCACTTATGCGACCCTGTTTGTCGAGGATACCCATTCTTTCACAAACAGTTACTATTAAACGCAACAAAAGTAGGCCACGTACGAACCCTTCAAAAACAGACCAACTGCGCAAACAGCGTTCTCTGAACAGTATTCCAGCACCACCTATGAAGGCGGACAGTAAACAAAAGGCCACAAAAGACACCTCACGCCGTTCACAGCAGCCTTAGTCAACATACTAACTTCTGTTTCAAGTACCTATCCCCTGAACACATCCCCACTGATGTCATGAAACAGACGATTCACCAGGAGAATTAAAATTCTGACTTAAAATGTTTAATTTCTCAGTGAATAAAGCATTGTTTGCTGCCGGGCAAGCACTTGGGGCACTATAAAACACCAAATCTTTAGAATAAAACGAGCTTGTATTTTGTAATCCCCCCCAGATCGAGACGCTTCCACAGGAACAAGGGAAAGGGGACACCAGACTGGGTCTGTGACTGAGGTTATAAATTGTGTTAGTTTCATTGTTGAAGTTGCTGTGGAGGCTAATTGACTGTTTGTTTTCCTTACTAATGACAGGAGACTTGTGATAACGCTTAGTTATTTCTGGATGTGTTCAGTTTTAAATGCCCATTATTTGGTTCCTCCCTACTCCTCATGGGTACCCTCTGCATGGTTTGCTTGCCCTTGGAAAAAATATGGCAAACTCCCAAAGATACACTTCAATCACCTCTTTGAGTGTGTGGGGGGTTTTCTTATTGCACTCTAACTGTACTCGTCTGTTTTGCAGCTGATGGTAGCTGGAGCCCAGGGCACACAGCCCAACCTCCTAATGCAGGCTGGATTGGCTCAGCAGTTGCAGCATGTCGGCAAAGTAAGCAAGTGCCGCTTTGCAGTTTGATAAGCATGCATTGAGGGGACAACCGTTTGCCCGCGCCTGTTCCCATTCCTGTTTTATGCAAGCCGATAACTCAAAAGGCTCAAGCAGGCTCTTAAAGTGGAAGCTGGTTGGCTGACCGAAAAGCTCCGATGAGACTGTGGCAAGTGCAAATGCAACCCATGCTTTGAAGATACTGAGGTGGGGTATCAACACAAAGATCAGCTCACCCGCGAGGTTGTGGAGTCGTTTCATATCATTGAAAAACAGCAGATGTATTAGCAAACCCTCTTTAAAGACTTGCTGATAGGGAGGTTGACTTTCTAGCCAGGGCAGTGTGATTGTGCACGCACATGTGCAGCTTGTGTTTTCTTTCTTATGTTTTTTTTTTGCTATCAGTATACGCAAAATAAATGCGCTATATGCTAATCTTCTTAAGATACATGGTGCGTGCGTGAAAGAGGGATTTCATTGTGTCAGAACAGTTACATGAAAATCGTGAAAAACGAAAGGTTTCAGACAAGACATCAATCTTGCGTCAATCATGAAGAAGGAGTGCATTGGTATTCCTTTATTTCATAAACCACATATTGGCACACATTTAGGTCATTTGTATAAAATTGTGTCGCATTGGTTCATTCAGCGTTTGCGATTTGTGTCTTTGAAAACTTGACGATCGATTGGACACACTTTCCGTGAAGGTTGGGCACACCTTTAGAGAAGGTTGTGACACATTTTCGATGCAGTTTTGATGTGTGAAAGCTTTCGTGCTTCTCTCAACTTCCTTTTGCAAGGGATGGTAAAGCGTTTTTTACCCCCTGCTTCCACAGTTGCCGACAGCCTCTGGTCTTCCCGGGCTTCCAGTCAGCAGCCAGGAGCTCCATCATCTACAACAGCAACTCCAGCAGCATCAGCAAAACTTTCAAAATCAAATGGGGCAATTTGTGTTTTTGCAGCCGGGACAGCTGCCAGCAAATGTACAAGCGCAACTCTTTCTGCAGAACCAGGTAAGTGAAGCGCTGCTGTCTCGTCCACTAGGGTATTTCGCAAGTTTTCAGTCCTCGCTCACAGCCTCCATTTCCAGTTTTGCAAAATGCTTGCAGCTTTTGTCATCGCTTTCCCAATGTCACTGAGCAGGTAGCCCTTGTGAGCTGGAATTATTGAATTTGAATGATCTGCACTGACTAGTTTACTTTAAGCATTTTTAACGTAAGTGGGTTTTCATTTTTGTGCTCTGAAAAATTTTCGCTGCCTGATCTTAAGCCCACACACATTCAACACAACCATGAGAGAATCGTTTCTGTATTGGGGTTCATCTCTTCCAACTATTTTTTCATGTGGAGGTACAGTGCGTGATGCTTCCATTGCAGAGGAAGTTGCATTTGAGAGCAATATTTTAAACTATCTGCTTCCTAAACATTTTTTATATGCCCGAGACATTTCACCTGTTTGTTCCCAGCAATCGGGGACATGCCAACACACCTATTTCAGGGGCACGTGGGCTTGCATTAATCCACTGAGATAACGTGCCTATTCATGATATGAAAATGCTGTATTAGTGGCAAGTTCCTCATACATGGGGACCATGTTTTCATGTCCAAATGTTTTCAAATTAGCTGCTTACAAGTGATGATTATAAAGTGCTTGAAAGCCCTGTGTGTCTGCTTCAATGAGGAAAGCAGAGCTGCAACCACGTATTGCACCCCTTTCAAGTCAACATCTAACCCTAGGTGCATTGAAAGTACGCGAAAAAAGCTTCTTTTTACTCGGGCTCCTTGAATCACAGACTCGTACTCATGTCGGATAGTTCGTAAGTAGTCAGGATTCTCCACGTCATATATGTAAAAGATGAATGCTGGATTGCTTTTTACGGAGTCCGACACTGATAACGGAAGAGCCCCACTCTGAGAGGGCGAGGCTTCACAGTGCTGCGCTCCTCTGGCACTTTTTTCTCATCTTTTCGAAGATTTCTGTGGTGGTCCCCATGTAACGGCGTCGTGCACACGTGCCTGCAGGGTCTCCTCCAGCAGGGCCTGATGCAGCAGAGCCTGCAGAGCCTGCAGCTGCAGGCCAGCCAGGCACTGCCCCCCGGGGTGCTCTCGTCGCAGGCGGCAGCGGCCACGGTGGCTGCCGCTGCCGCCGCCGCTCAGCAGCAGCTGCACCAGCTGCAGCAGCACCAGCAGCAACAGCAGCAGCAGCAGCAGCAGCACCAGCAGCAACAGGAGCACAGCCGGGCACTGCACCAGTCGCCACACAACATGGCTCACATTCAGCACAAGGTGCGTCCCACTGCTGCTGCTGTTCCTCGTGTCTTCCTTTGTCGATGCTCAAACAGGTCGGGCTCTATTCTCATGCTGTTTCTCTTGCCATCGCCTTGCAGCAAGCGCCGACAGGTCCTCACCAAGTCAAATCGAGACCAGCGGAGCCAAGTCCAGAGGAAATGACGGACTTGGAAGAGCTCGAGCAGTTTGCCAAAACGTTCAAGCAAAGGCGGATCAAGCTCGGTATGTTGCTGGGCATAACTGATGCCTTTACGACCTAACAAGTGTTTCTAGCATAGTGTAAATTTAATGGTCGATACTAATAGGATGTGAAAATCGTAGGCCTGTAGGTAATTGTGGTATATCCAACCTTGGTATATAAGACAAAATACGAGTTTGTTTTATTTGAAAGATTTGGGGTTTTTATAGTGCCCTTAGCACTTGTCCAGCACCAAACGATGCTTCATTCCCTGAGAAATTAAACAGTTTAACCCAAAATTTCAATTCTCCCACTGCATCGTATGTTTCATGATGTCAGCGAATTCATATTGTGGGCAGATACCTAAAACAAAAGTTAGTATGTTGACTGAGGCTGCCGCTATTGGTAGAACCCATTTTTTGTTACTTTGGCTACCTTCCACCTCCTTAGATGGCGCCGCAATACTATTCAGGACCACTGTCCGCACTCTGTTTGCTTGTGACCAAACTTGTACCTGACGTATTTTCATAACTGTTGATATTAATCATTTTGTAAAACATTTTTTATGGCTCAACACACAGGGTCTTGTAAGTGGCAGTGTCGTTGGTCACTTATTCCAGTTGGCCATTGTCGTGTGTTTCGATGTTTACGTGCGCATCGATAACTTTCATTGTGTACCCCACCATTCTCAGTGCTGTGAAAAGAGTATGCACTAAACCAAAGCTAAAATAGCTGGATGAAATTCCTCTTTAATTTGCTTTGGATTTTGTCGGCCTCATCCAATCGCAATGAGCTGGCCATAATACGACCTAAGTTCAGTATGGCAAAGTAGGTGGTGAGTTTCATGCCTATTCTCTGTTCTTCTCATTACATAGCTTATTTGAGTTGGCATCAAAATTTACATAGCTTATAGTTGGCGTCAAAAGTGGTGTCGAGGTTATTCTAACGAGGCAATCTTATGAATGAATCAAGCTTGCATTTTGTCTCCAAGCGAGAAACCGTTTGAACAGTTGGAACAGCAAAACCCAGATCTAGTGAGGTGTGCGATGCCACAAATTTTCTGCCGCGAAGTGCAGCTTTGTTATATCAAGGTTTAATGTCAACGCCAATGCTCTGGTAACTGTGACCGACTATGGTGTTATATCCTTGTCAATGCCTCTGCAACCACCAATTCATGACATTGCGCGCCATTCACGGCTGTTCTGCTGTGAGGGAAAAGGTGTGCCCAGTGGACGGCTGGGAATTTCTCATGCGGATGTGTGCATCTTGTTTCATGGTGCAGGTTTCACACAGGGAGATGTGGGCCTGGCTATGGGAAAGCTGTATGGCAATGACTTCAGCCAGACCACCATCTCCCGGTTCGAGGCGCTCAACCTGAGCTTCAAGAACATGTGCAAGCTGAAGCCGCTGCTGCAGCGATGGCTCGAGGACGCGGACGCCTCGCTCAACAACCCGGCTGCCCTCGCCAACGCCCACACCACGCCGGAGTCGATCGGCCGGCGCCGCAAGAAGCGCACCAGCATCGAGACGAGCGTGCGTGTGGCGCTCGAGAAGGCATTCGTGCAGAACCCCAAGCCCACGTCGGAGGAGATAGCCGTGCTGGCCGAGGGCCTCTCCATGGAGAAGGAGGTGGTCCGCGTCTGGTTCTGCAACCGGCGACAGAAGGAGAAGCGCATCAACCCGCCCCCGGGGGGCGCCGCCGCCGGTGGAGCCTCGCCCCCGCCGCCCGGCCTGCACCTGGGCAGCCCCCCGCCCCCCCTGCCGCCGCCACTGGGCGCGCTGCACTCGCCCGCGTCGCTCGCGAGCAACGCGTCCACGCCGTCGCCCCCACACGCGCCCCCCACCGTCGCCAGCCACCCTCCGCGGCAGCTCCAGCTGCCGCCGCCGCCGCCACACGCCCACTCACCGCCGGCCCTGCTCAAGGCAGAGTGAGGAAACCCTTCCCCTCCCTCCACCAGTTCCTATCATATCACAAGGCCCCGTGCGCGGACGCGCGACTGGCCGTCCCTCTCCCTGGCCCCTACGTCCCTCACGCCCCAGTGTCCCCGACGATGACGCGTGTTCTTTGCTTCTAGTTTGGCGCGAAAGAGTGTTCGCGTTGCGACCACCAGTGTTGATGCTATGGACGCTGTTTAGAATAGCACTGTTGTCCACTGGCTACACCTATCGCGGACTGCCGGGCCCCCCCTGCCTACCTCAACAAGAAACACTGCATTCAGGAGCGCGGGCCCGGCAGGCTCCTTTTTTTCCTTTTTTTTTTCGTCTTTTCCACTCGTGGAAAGCAACCAACTCAGGTGATGAAGCCCCCGAAGCCCTTGCCCCGGCTGTTTCACGCGGGCAGGGCCGAGGGGATGCTGTGTACGATGCTGTAAATGCAGTAAGCAACTCAGGGAATATTGCAAATGCAGAAGAGTTCATATTAATCGTCTGTAAAATAGTGTAAACTGTGCTCAGGCTGTGGAGTCCAACGAGATATCCATGTGTTCTACCTGTCCAGGGCCTGTTGTATGTGCATCCTATCATTGTCCTTTTTACATGATGGCGACTTGATTTTTCTTTTTTGTTTGTGCGTGTGTGTTTAGATTTGTTTCCGATGTTTGAGCAGCACTGCCGGCTTGGAAGGCATAATGATGCTACCTCATACAAGGCCGGTAACTTCTGTTTGTTCACCGCTCTACCTCAAAATTTGCATTTTTACTTATTGCAAAACATTCGGACCAAAAATCTCACACTCTAGTATTCATTCGCATCTTTAGGGGATTCATACCATTTGATCGCTACTTGGTAAGCACTTAAGGCAGGCAAGCACTGATTCAAGTCGCAAAGGGACTTAACCAGAGGGGAAAGTGAAAAGAAAGAGAGAGAAGATAGCTGCCAGTGCCATTATACATAAAACAGTGTTTTATCCTTATGACATATTATGTATACAGTGTACATTTTTTTATACCAGTGTCTGATCACTGAGGCTAATGTTAGTTTCAGATATAGTTGTGTTGACCTTGGATAGAGATTTATCTGGTTTTTACGCGTATTTTGCCTGCTACCAACTTCATTTCTTACGTGCGGGCTGCAAAGCTTTTCTTTTTTTTCTCTGTGGAGGAAACTGAGAAAGCGTCAAAGAGGAGATGTATCCAATTTTTGTATTACAACGTTGGCTCGTATTTAGGAAAGTTTTCCCCCCATCTGTGCATTGTTGATCGTGTCCTGTACATATGTCCGGTGGGATGGCTGTCAAGACAAACCCAAGACCGAGGCCTTGGTACACCTTCGGGCTTGAATGCATTTCTCGAGATGTATCCGCTTTCCTGTGCACGCATTGTTCACAAAACGTGCTGATGGCCGAGGCGCCTGAACGGTCCGATAGTTATCGCGACAGCGCTACCTCTGAATGAGAAATTGCCGTCATCTCTGCCACATGTTTGTCCTCATCAAGCCATCAACTTGCGCACTTCAAGCTAAAATTAGGCATGGCATGAAAAGGTGACTAAAAAATTGCTTCTGAGTCACTTCATGTTAAAGCACAAATTTTCATCTTGAAGGAATTGGTAATTGGCACGGCTTGCATGCAACGTGGAAGGTATTTACACTGGATGTTCTGGGCTGGCCACCAAAAGTGCAGCCACCGTTGTCATCCACTCGTAGGTTACGTGCGACTTATCTTTGGTAGCCACGGTATTTTTCTTGAGCTATTAGAAATTGACCTGGGCGTTTCGTGACAGTGCCAGTGCAGGAGAGCATGCAAAGAGAGAAGGAGCTGGACGTAGTTTCAGTCGTTCTGTCTCACCCCACACTTGAAATCAAACTCACGAAAGCAGCAAACTCAAAAATATGTTAACGTAATTTAAATATATATATATATATATATACATATATGTATATGAGGTGCGTGTCAAACACTAGAAATGGCGTTCATTTGTCGAGATAACACCTACTAGTATTATACCCACGAGTGAACGAGGGAGGTGTGGTGAGAGTCGTTTGTGAGTACTTGTGTCATGAATCCTACGATGCGCATCGATCCGAGAGGTTTCTCCCCTGCTTGGTGTTGTACATGACGGCTGTTCACCGTGATGGAGCTAATTACTGAACTGAAGACCTTGCTTCGTTTGCTTTGTCTTGATGAGTGTGAGTACTTTGTACTTGGACGAACCCTAACTACTAGTCTTTTCATCAAAAACAAAAGACAAACTTGGATTATAGCAGTCTGCCATATCTACGGGTTCTCACCCCTCTTTCTTAGGTCCTCGCTGCACCCTCTGCAATCTCTGCTGTATAATCTGGTTTTGATGTGCTAGATACATAGCGTAAATGTATGTTTCCCCAAGTGCGTACTTGGATGGTTTTGTGACGAGGGCACAGCTTTCGGTGCTGTAGTACTGCCACTGATCTCCAAATTGAACAACTCATCTGCTCCTTGGTTACTGCGGCTTACGTTCGGGCAGATTGCGTTTACTTGCCTGCACACCAAAGCTAAGATGTTCGCTTCTGGAAACAAGCTTTTGCACCTGGCAGGCACACAATGAAGCCTAATTATTTTTTGGTCACCGCACATTCCGATGTCTCTTCTTGTTTGCTCCATCCCGCTCCGTCTTAGAGCCTCGTTCCCAGTGGTGTATGCAATCTACAAGGGCTGAAATGTGAAAGTTCCTACACTTGCCACCATTGGTTGTTAGCCTAGCCGAAACAGTTATTTTAATCAATAACGCATCAGTTTTGATGCTTGTATCTTGTGCCAGTGGCTTTTCATTCACTATTTAATCCACATTTCCTGTCCCTTAATGCACCTATATATTTCATATCGAGTTCTTTTAATTGCAAAAGTGAGAAGTTCATTGCTTTAAAGCTGATTTGGCTGCATGCTGAAACAGCTTCATCAGCCTGTGAAAAAAAAAAGGAAATGCTAAATCATTAAATTGATGCAGCAGGGCCGGAAGTTCACAGCATTTGTCAGTATCACATGGCCTAATTGATTTGTTGTAATCTTAACTATTGGATTAAAAAAACAGCTCCGTTCTTGTTGTATATGTCAATGCAGCTGCTTTTTCATGCCACTGCAGTGATACCCTTAGTGTACGAAGCTGGGAATGAGCTCTCTTTTACGGGTTGTCTCTGAGGCTGGCAGAAATGGTGTTTCAATGCTGATGGATCCAGAGTGACTGATCCCTCCCTCAGGGGAGGCGGAATGGCAAGATGCGTCACTTAAAGCATGGCCAGAAGGGTAGGGAGGGTGGCACCTGCTGAGCATGCTAATGCTATTTTTGGGGGCACTCGGAAAAAGCGGTCTCCGTCCTTCTGCCCCCTTCCTGAATCCACCACATGCCTACCAACAACTGGGAGAGTATCTTTACTCACTGCTTGCATATAACAGCTCACCTAAACTTTCCCATTTTTTTCTCTCCTCGGAATGCTGATCGATAGTGGATGCTTGTGCCATTGCGCTTTTCATTTCTTGAAAGAAGTTTTCTCTGCGCTGCTAAGAGCACATGCTTTCGTCCTCAGTGCCAATGGAACCACTGACTCACGTCGCATCACTCATCCCCTAAAAATTCACACCAGACATTTGAAAACAGTCGCTTGCATGCACGCACACACACACACTCACATGCATGCATACGGCATGTACACGGAGAGCATTTTGCAATAGAAGCAACATCGTTGAAAAGCGGGTATTTTTTGTTGTCTTAACGGTGAGAAAGAAAAGTTCAGGGAAGTGTGCAACAGTAACTTATGTTGTATAATCACCTGGGAAGAGCAGAAGATGGTGAAGCAGGAGTCTTCTCTCTTCCTTTCTCGCTGTCTCTCTGTTTTTCTTTCATTTGACTTTTCTTTCCCAAGGAAAGAGAAGTGTTGTTAGTGTGGATTTCTTATGTCTGTTTTACTCCTGGTAGGGTTTGTTCCTGGTCTCTTTGTTTTCTTATGTCATGTGGGGCAGTGTCTTGTCGTGCAATCTCCTCTTTGCTCTCTTTCTCTCTCTCTCCATAATCTTCTTTTGTTTTTTTCCTGTTTAAAACTGGATGGCTGCGCATGTACGTCAGTATGCCGATGCCCCGTGCCGTTCTCCTGTCAACATTCAGGGATTTATACACGTGCTAGCGCACACATAGGGGGAACGCAGCGGGGCGTGTCCTGGCATTGATTTATTCTTTCCTTGTTTGTTTCGCTGCATAGTTGTTTCATTTCAATTGTGTTTCCCTTATTCTTGCCTTTTAGAGTTTCTTGTTTATCCTCCCTCCTTTTCATTTTTGTACTCGACACTGTGTTGCATTTTGAGTGGTCCTTTTTTCTTCAATTAATTTTTTGTCCGTCGTCCTTGTCTTGTTTTGTCACGAGTGAACGTGTGATTGCGAGTTGGAGGCCATGCGGGGAATATTGAAAGACTTGCGATTGTGTACGGTCAGGTTCTGCACGAATGCCCTCATTTCCATTTGTCCGGACAGTTTGTAATGCAGATTGAAACTTGCAGGAAGTTCTCTAGCTCACAACTCGCGCGTAAATTGATTATTGCCTTTCTTTCTGAAGGTAAAGACATTGCTAAAGTTCTGTGCCGCCGAATTTCTCATCAATATTCCTGCATACTACTGAATTAATGTGCCGATGCGAGCTAGTTGGTACTTCATCATGGGAACAGGTTAAGTGCCAGGCACAACTGGAGGAAGGAAAACAGACAGGAAAGGTGCGCCCCGTTCCTGTCTGTTTTCCTTCCTCTAGTTGGGCCTGGCACTTAAACTGTTCCTGCATACTAGTTGGGGCTAACCAAAAACTTGGCAACTGTCAAGATACATTTGTAGTCGTCTATTTCAAGAGGCTGTGATTCAAACTGCATTGCCTTCTCATGCTCTTAGATTATCAAACGCCCCATACAAATTTTCGAAATTTGTATGCTGCAAAAATTGCATCTTTCTTTTTACTTTGTTGTCTACAGAGTTGGTGGATGTTTTTTAACAGGCAACTGACTCTGCATTATGCAGAAAGGGGGTTTGTCATCACATCTCATTTTCTTGGGAATGTGTGAGAGGCGTATAATTTTCATTTTATTAATTTAGGCTTTTTGTTAACAGCGCAGAAAAAACAGGTAAAGGGAACCTTGCAGAATCTGACTTAGAATACCTCCTGACTGTGCAACAAAGGTACGCCAGGCTAACGATAAAGATGCACAGAGATTGTTAATTGACTGATAATTTTAGCCCTGACGACACTTCAATTCACAGGTCTAGGAGTAGGCATCCACAGAGCACTTGTGGAAACAACACAAAATGGGTGGTGAGCATTAACAATATCAAATGCTGTAAGAGCATCACCAATTGTTCCCAACCTCCATCAAGCAAATGCGCCAAAGACAGTTGACTGAAGAGTGTAAAATCCTCAGTTTGCACCTCTCCTCTTACCACACAAGTGCTCCTCCTGTCTGCCGAGTATTCGACGTTTACTTGCAGGTTTCCACTTATCGCACACGTGCATTTTAATACCCTATTCTTTTTTTGCTCTCTAAGCCACAAGTTGCTAGTATAGCCTGATTCTAAGTGGGACATATTTTTAGATGTCACATGATGAGCGGCAATCAAGCCACATGTGCTCTGCACATTTTAAATGCCCGCCGACGAAAATGCACTTGTTGCACCATATAAGGGGGGAGTAAGCCAGCACAGCAGTTTGTCGAGAAAATTCTAACATTTAGTGGCGCTGGTGCTTCTAAAACATGCAATTTTAAATAAGGACGGGTGATGCATACAGAAAATTGAGGTTCCTGGCTGCCTTTTGTTACACTAGTAGGTGTGTTCCGAATCATTGCTTAGAAAAGAACAGGAAGTGACAGCAAAAATGGGAGAGATGACTTGAGAACTAGCACGAGAAACGGATTAAAGGAGGAATGAAGTGAAGTGATGTGTGCAACGGTTTTTTTTTTTGCTGCTGTTCTGCAGTGTGGCAAAAGAGTTCCTCATTACCATTTAGCGGGATGGCCGGCGGGGACCGGAGTTCTATGCGGGTATCTTGAAATCATATTTTGGATTGAAGTGTATTCAACTTCCTTCCGGGCCCCGGCGCGTTTTCCACCTAAAGGTAACTGTAAAATAACATGAGATTGAATTCAGCGTGTGATGAGAACAGCTCGAAAAGAGAAGGATGTGTGAATGTAGCTGCACTTGTATACAAAAATGTAACTGTTGTGCACTCATTTCTTTTTTTCTGTGGGTGTGAACCTTGCCTACAGTCAAGATTTCTGCCAATGGCATGTAGCAGCACCTCTTTGGCTGATGTACCAGTCGCTGCCCATCACACTGTTGCTGTGCTCACGCAAGCACCGCACATTGTGGTGGTTGGAAGACCTTAACTCCGTGCTCAAATTTGTGATGCACAGTTGTATTCTTTGCCCACCCTTCAAACCCGACAGGACAGGTTGCCCATTCCGTTGCCGCCGTATACGTCTCTTAGCGGCCCCTGGTAGCCTGGGGCTGAAGTTAGCAAACTTTGGTGTTGACGAGTGCGCCACCGGGAATTATACGTCCATGTGCTTAATACGTACGCGTCTTGCCTCGGGCAAATACCTTTTTACCTGGAGGTGTGCATCCATGGCATGACCCTTTGCTGAAGCATGTGTTGTCAGTGGGAAAGAAATTGGTTCAAAGCATGTGGTGCAGACACAACTCTTGGTTTTGTTCTCCTTTTAGTCGAGATTGGTGCTTTCATGGATTTAGTTTCCAATCCCAGAGGTTTTAGATAAGTCTAGATGAAAAGTTGGCCGAATCAAACTGTGGCGTGTGGTTCATGCCTTTTAAGCAGCGCAGCTTTTATTGTTCATGTTCTGTCTACCATTCTATAATTTTCTTACCGCGTACGTGCACAGTAAAGACAACAGGGGTGAACTTCTGATAATTCAAGTGTTTCTTTGAAAATATGCAGTATTGTCTGACCCTGCCATAGTTCGACAGCTACACTGACTTTAAGTGGCAAGTTTGAATTGCAGGCAAATCGCAACACGAGGGAAAGTGCTCGTAGGGCTGAAATCGCCAAAGGCGTATGCTGTGACCAATTCTGAGACAACTTAAAGGGACCTTGAAAGCAGCATACATACAACTACAATCAAGTTCCCAAGGGACACTGTCTTCATAAAAAAATGATCACATATATTGGAAAGCTTTCAAATTTTGTACTGCATAATGTCAGTTATCACACCATTGGTGAGGTACCAAAAAATAGAGTAATCAGTGTGTAAAGGCACCACAGCAGTCACATGATTATGTTTATTGGTGGTAACTTTTCTCGACGATAGCTCTCGCAGAGGCAGTTTAGAATGTAGCTTGTGAGTCACCAGTTTTTAAACAGTTTTCCTTATTATCTAGCTCGGTTGTTTGAAGTGGGCGTTAAAATTGGCATAATTGTTATTCAGACGAGGCAATATTTTGAATGAACCAAACGTATTTTGTTTTCATGGTCCTTTTAACCAAACCTTGGCACTGTGAGACCTGCATAAGCCTGTAGGCTTTCACAGAGCTTTACTTGATGTGCACACTTGGCATTTTATGCCTATAATGTAGAGCTCTTTGTTGTAATTGGAACTCAGGTACTGTTATCCCAATTCTAAGCTGACATCACGAACTAGTGTAAATTTTGTATGATGCTCGCTCACTTCTCTCCTATTTTATGGCCCTGAACTATAATGAACATCATTGAATGTTTTCTTGAAAGCTGAGAACTTTGAGTTTCTTGTCTTGTTGGCATATTTCCCCAGCTAGTCAATGTTTTGCGTGCGCACGAATTCAGTACACATTTTCCAGCAATTTTGTGTCTTTTCCTTTTATTTGCTTATGTGGAGGACGAAGCAGAAACAGAAAATGGCTGCAATCACGTATTAGCTGTCTATGAAAAACACACTGCGTGTTTCTCAATTTTCTGTAGCTTTTTTTCAGTGGTGCTATATAGATTAAGTGTTTCCATTTAATCAGCATTTTGTTGCTTGTTCAGTTTATCGCTGTCTGCTGAGTGTAACCATGACAATTTGCCATTAGCCCTTTGGAGGGATGTCTTTTATGTTGGGGTGAAAAGCTGCTGCTTGTGTGCTTAAATTTAGTACTTGTTTTTTCTATTTTTTCGTGCGCGCACTGTGTTTTTTGTCTCTGGCTTATCGACCCTGAAACTTGGAGGTTTGCTATGTGTCTGAAACGAGCCACTAGAGCACGATGTTCTCCTTATGGCCGGCTTTGCATCGGCCGTTTTCTTAAGTCACTGCTCACAGAATGTTCCGTTCACTGGTGACAACCGTGCAGTAACACAGCCTCGTATTACCCGCAAGTTCTCTCTTGTTTTGCGATTGTGTACGGCCGGACCGTTCGGCTTTCTGTAGGGGCAGCCGCTGCAATGTTTTTGTTTTTCTCCTCCTCGCTCCCCCTTTTTTCTTCCCACTTTCTCTATATTCTGTGCAAGGTCATCAGCGAGAGTAATGTTGTGCTGACAAATGAGAGTTTTTTGTGTAAGGATGCTGTTGAGTTTTGAGGTTTTTTTTCTTCGTGTCACCTGTGTGTGAAGACAGAAAAGGACGTGTTAAGACCGCTGTATGCGGTACTGGTTCTCTTTCCTTTTTCTGTTATATGAGGGGATACAGTCATCAGGTGCGCAATAAAACAAGGCAGATTCCCAAAAAAAAAATCTTCCAACCTGGAGCTTGTCTTTTTTTGCCTGACACCAGGTGTAATGTGCATGCACATATTTTTTTGTTGGGTCAATGCCAATTCGCTGGAAAGTGTATCTTAATGGGCAATCGCTGTGACACAATGGCATTGTGCAGCTGTCACTCGATTCCAGGCTAAATGAAATTTTGTTGCATGTTGGGCACAAAATTGTTTAAACTTCATTGCTGAAACTGGCCAGTTTGCGCAGAACTGGAAACATATTTTTGTGGCAGCCGGCAGACAATGAACGATGTAATGACGCCGCAGATTTTGTACTTCACATCAAAATTGTACCTGCAAGTGACATGTCCAATTAGAAAAACATGTTGCTGTGACAAGAAGCACAACTTTTGCACAAGCTTGAAATTCTCATCGACTATTTGAAGGCCTAGGGACACAGGAGGTCACTTTGACAAGTTGGAACATTGTATTATGACAAACTATGCAGCTCAGGCAAAAGGTGGTTTGTCTTACTTTTTTTATATCCTTCATGACAGTGAAAGCTAATCAGACAAGCTTTCAGGAAGATGGCGCCGATCTAATAAAGTTGAAAACATAGGGCTTTGGCTCGTTCTGGGCACTTTCGATGTGTTAGCTGTTAACTGTCCCAAAAATGTGGAAAGGAGGCTTTAATTTTGTTTTTCAGCGAACAAGGCACCATTGATACCTTCAAACAAAAGCCGAAAGAGCTGCGAAATGCAAGATCTTTCTGTGAATAAAGCATGTACGGGAGGGAATCGAACCCGGTACAAGAGTGCCATTGTCAGAGGCGCACCCTCCACACCAAATCTGAATTTTTTTTTTGTAACACAACGTTTATTTACACGGATGTACATATATACATGATGCACTGACAAGCACGACTCGAGGCACTACCGACGACAGACGTAAGAGAGCGTGGCGTCTAATCAGCCGGTTTTGCTTTCGTATGGACGGAACTGTACAAATTTCACGCCGGCTCCGTCTGGACGGAACGCTAAGCTCTCATTTGTATTCCGTCTGGACGGAAGGATAACTTTAGCACTTCGGAACGCTAGCCACAGCCTTCGAGAAAGCCCTTGCTTAGCGTTTCGTCCAGACGGAACGCCAAACAGCGTGCCCGGCTCACAACTCGCAGTTAGGGCAGTCTGTGCATTTTAAATGCAGAGCACTTCAGTAACTCACGATGTCACCCGCGTTGACGTCCGTAGTCGTAGTCCGCACCGTCGTTGTCCGCACCCCTCCCCCTACACTATATAAAAAATGGCTTGATGTCATTAAACAGACGCGCAAAAATTAACGCAGCACTGCCCATTCATTGCATATCACGCCAAGAGAGTTAAGAGGGAAAACGAAAAAAGGCCGCAGACGCGGCCGCGGAGACGCCAGCGCCATCTCTCGCCCCCGCCGCGGATCCTCCCGCGGCGAAGTGCGAGGAGGTGGCGCTGCTCGTCGGCACCCCAGCAAAGAAAGAACTGAAACTAAAGCGTGGCAAACTGTTCGCATGGCGACGCAGTGAAACATCCCCCTCGCGAGGGGCACGATCAAATGCAGAGCATTTCCGGGGGCGCAGGACGTTAAGTAGTTCGCGTTACGTTAATGTTGTTGCACTTGTGGCAACTGCTGACGAGCTCGAGAGAGCGCTCGTCAGCAGTAATTTGAATGAGTCAACGATATAAGGCGCGTTCGTAGCGTCCCACTCTGTGTCGGCTTTGTGGCGCAGTGGGTAGAGCACCATGTACATTGCGTTCCGCCCGAAGGGTCGAGGGATCGAAACCAGGCGCCGGATAGTATTTTCTTTTATATAGTGTAGGGGGAGGGTGCGGACAACGACGGTGCGGACTACGACGGGACAACGCGGGTGACATCGTGAGTTACTGAAATGCTCTGCATTTAAAAAATGGTATTCAGCCTTTATTGTCACCTTGACTACTTGATGAGGTGAATTACGCGAGCAGCAAGGCCTGCAAGAACAAGAGCCTCGCAAGTTGTCTGCAGCGGTAATGTGTTAACAGGCCGTGTGCCCGCTCCCATAGAAATCGCTTACCATCCATCACCCAAATGCGCAAGCTTGAGGTAGTCGATTGAGATTCCCAGGTGCCACACCGTAATGCACGGACTCCAGTATCGCCCACACCCAGTATCCCCCTTACTAATTAGGGCGATACTGGTATCATCCAGTAGCACCCACTATGCACAAACAAAACTGCAGAAACTCCAGTGTTTAAAGAGACACTAAAGTGAATTTGCCAGTGCCCCGTTTTTGCTTGCACTGCGTAGGCTGGCACACTTTTCATCGCTTATCCGGTCGATAAGTCGGTAATTATTTCATAAAGCCGGAAAGAAGAAAATTAAAGCCGTTCCACTCAACGTGAAAACTGTCGGAAGTGCAGAGCAGTGAATCGCCGTAACGGCAGGTAACGGGCTGTAGCGGCGTTCTCCGCTCACTGTTACCACCAAGTGAAATTCCAATTTCCCGCCTTCGCAGTGCTCGCGCGCCCGCTGCCCGAAACTGCGCCAGCGGGAGTTTTGTTCTCTTTGTGCTTTTGTCCCCGCACGTGCCGGCGTTGCACTGCCACATTTTGCGTTTACTATCGTAAAAACCAACCTAACTAAAGGAACGCGGGCGCTGCCGGTTAATTACGTATATTTTTCCTCAAATGTACGTATAGTTTTCTTTGCGCTAAACAACGGGGAAGATGTTTGACAAGCGCGCCAGCGTTTCAGGAGTTTCGAACGCTTATGACTATATAAACCGTTTGGCTTTCGAAGCCTCTAGGGTACGCCGCGAACAACAGCGTTACCCCGGGACGCCGCCTCGGTGCTCCATATACTTGGGTCGAGCTAGCGAGCTAGGCCGACAAGGCGAGCGCCTAAAGTTCTCGGCACTTAAAATCTACCATGCGCGGTCTGCGGCGGCCGCACCAACTAAAGGCTGTGACGTCGGGAGGAGGTGCACCGTGATTGGACGACATCCAAGATTAGCATTCAAACAAGTTTCGGTTCTGTAAAACAACATGCTTGATATCCGACGCTACCGTTGGATGGGCGTTCTCAATATTTTAGTAATCATCATACCGCGCTTCTGCCATGTTGTCGGCTGTAAAATGCCTAAGATAAGCCTCCCAGGACGGCTTGGAATCGTAGCAATCACTAGCCGAGGCCAACGCAGTGGATGAACGCCCTCCGCGACACCGCATACGTTCAAATGCCATGCGCTTTTCCCCCATATTTGGAGCTTGCCTCACTCATGCCTGTATCGTAAAAAGCGCGTTCGCACCAGGGAAAGGGTCTGCTGATTCTGGCCTGTGCCCACTGCCCTCGAGCAGTCGGTGCTTATGGCAACAGCACGCCAACGAGAACTAGCTATAGGGCGTCAGTGTCAGTCTGCGCGCGTTCTGCGAACTCGCTCGTGGAGCAATGAACGTTACGCCCCAAAAATGGTGAACTCAGTATAGAAAACATCGGCCCGAAAACGAAAAATACACTTACAAAAAAAAAAAAAAAAGAATGCAACCTCGGGGATTCGGACGTGCGACTTGCATAATAACATAGCGCTCCATCCCACACGGCCACGGGCCCGCGCTGCCGGCTTTGGAAATATAAGGTATATATAGCGCTCGTGCAGTATAGCGTCCCCCAATTTCCACAATATCTCACGTCTAGCAATTCCATTCTTAGAAGGAAAAGCGTTCGCAGATGTGTGGTCGCGCTGCTGACCGCTGTGCTTGTTCACCCAGCGCAAAAAAAGTGCTTCCTGCTCCCTAGTTTTACGCTGTACGTTAAAAGTTTCAAAAGTTTCAGTTGATTTTATTTCTTGAGTACCTAAATTGACTTCGCTGACTCTTTTCCCGCCTTCAAGTGGCCTTAGATTTTCCTGCTACCGTACCAGTCTGCGAAGTGTCGCATGTGCGGTTGTACAGCGCTTGTGTGGAGCGACCTGGACTTGGAGCTTGATACAGTGTACAAACTAATAAAGTAAAGAGAGGCACATTGTTCCATTCACAAACGTGTCGTGGCTTAGATTCAACTAAGCGAACGAATAGCGACGACCCGTCGGCGGCCGGCTTACTAAACGCTGAGCCGACTGACACTGTCGGAAGGTCGGCGATCCGTGCAGTAGCGCATTCAAGCCAAGTAATTTCCTTCCTGACGTCACACGAAGAAGCGACTGAAAATGGGCGAGGATGCAGCGAGGAGGACAGCATTTTCGAATTGATTTTTCTACTATATAAATTCGCGTAAACGCACTCAGAGTGGTCGAAACATGGACTCTGGACTATAATTTTCGCTAGTAATTCCGCAATGTTTACAAATCCCTTTAGTGTCCTTTTAAAGAACAACTGCATTGAATATTTTGGCCCCTTGAATACCTTATTTCCGTAGAGTCTGCCTAAAAGGGCTGCTATTTGAAAAATATGACAGGTGCAATACGCACGTGCACGGTGCAAACGACCTGCAAAAATCGGCGATCTTGAAACAAATTGAGAAGAGCGCGGCCATGACAGCCGAAGTGACGTCGCAACCGGCGAGCGAGTGGCCGGCCGGCTGGAGCACGCCTCCGACGCGCTCAACGGTTTCTCGCGCGCGACAGCCCTCGGAGAAGTGCGCCCAACGGCGCTCGACCGATTCTCCTGGCTCGCAGGATGACGAAGCACTCGGCCAGCCGGCATGTCACTTTCGCTTCCACGGCCAGACTGGAGGAGCGGCGAACGCGCACTTCCATAAAGTGCGCGCCCGCCGCTCCTCCAGCCCGGCCGTGTCGCTTCATGGATGTTTGCGTGACCCGGTGGTAGGTGCAGCGTCGTCTGCGACGGATCTATTTCAAACGTTTCAAGCTGATCATGGGGCTACCAGTCATGTAACAGTTGGTTCAGTGGTGCGTACTGCACGTTCAAAATAAACTTGGCCGAAGTGAACTTTTGAGTGCAGTTGGCCTTTAACACGCTTGAGGGTTATACGTCCACGAGCACAGTTTGGCCCAGAAACAACGTCTTAAGACGCCCACCCAGGAGAGACGTGTATACAGCAATTGGGTGCAAGCCTCCTTCCATTCCAGCCTAATGTCTCCCTGAAATTGTATTGTTATACTGTTATTATTGCTATTCCTTTCATACGCAATTCCTTGCATAATAACACATACGGTCCCATTAACTGGAAGACGAATGACAGCGTTAGTAATGCTCAAGGATCCACCACATGACATTTTACACGGACGCTTGCAAAACCGTGAGGTAGTTGACTCTTACGTGGGGGTATTTTTTCCGCCTGCTTGCCATCTGGTTCCCTTCGAGAATCAAGTAGGTCCTGGACGTAAAAGCTTATATTCAAGCGCGGCGGTGAATATATAGTTTTGTCGTGTTCAATAAATATAAAAGATTTACGTTTGTCGTCTTCCCTGATTCCATTCTTTAAGGTATTCAACACTCTTTCAGCAGCACACAAAGTGCAGCGACAAACCAAAATAGAGTACGCGCGTACGTACAAAATTTTGCCTGAAGCCAGAGATACATCTTGTTTGATGATGCAAATAAATGTTCTGAATTAAACCTGCGATTTTCGTGGCGCCGAGTCCCTACCTAGACGACACCTGCCAACCATTGTGACGCCATCCAAGGTGCAGCGAATGCCCTCTCACGTTCCCCAATGTGTGTGTGTGTGTGTGTGTGTGTGTGTGTGTGTGTGTGTGTGTGTGTGTGTGTGTGTGTGTGTGTGTGTGTGTGTGTGTGTGTGTGTGTGTGTGTGTGTGGCTCGACACATACGCGCGTTGCTTGGCCTTTAGCTAGGGCTGACAGCTGTAGTCCTAGCGGTACTAACTACGGAAGTAGTTAAATACCGTATACGGAATGCGTATGTCACCACTCAGCGTGCAGCCTTTTGCCTTAACAGGCGTTCTCTAGCCATTTTGTAGAAATGCGTTAACCAAATTCCGCGATTTCCTTTGTCGTTATCAGAAATATCCTTTTCTGATAAGGCGCGCTCTTAAAAAAATTCTTTCTCTCTAAAGGAGTAACATTAGGCTGCACGAAAGGGTTGCAATTTTGACTCCACCGGGCCACTGAAGGGTGTAAGCATATATGCGTAGTATTAACTCTATGGTTTCAATGCACGGGCTGGCCGGGCAGCTTTTCCTCTAGAGTCAGTAGTATTAACTCTATGCCCCTCTGCGAGTGAAAATTTCACTCGGAGTAAGAAACTGTAGGCCGCACGGCAGGGTACACACACACACACCCTTAACTAGCCGAGGGGAGTGAGAATTTCCACCCTTTTGGGCGACTTATTATTACATTGTTTCACTGAAAAGTTTTGCTGAAGAATATTACTTACACTCAAAGGGTGCATAGGTGTACGCCTCATGCTTAGCGATCGCTGCGCCGCCTGCCGCCGCTTTTCCGCGGCGCTTACGGTAAGAGCGCTGCGTTGCTTATAGAGGATCATGCAGTGTTTTGGTTCCCTTTCGCTCTTTTTGCCTTTCCGCACCCTGATCAACTTGTTATGGTGATTTCTGTAAACAAATAGTTCGTTTAGGGCAAAAAGCAGCCAAGAGCTGTCCGGGGACGCGGTTCGGCGCGTTTCTAGGCCGTTCCTACGGGCGTCGGTGACGGCAGCGGCATATGACCACTGTCGCCTCCGAATACGTCAGGCACAAATGAATTTATTGTCGCCTAGTTTAGACCTCACACTAGTACAGCGAGAGGTTGGCTTTGTTTTGCAGCGCGGAGAACGAATCCGGCTCAATTTCTAATGCATACGTCGTATGAAAATGTGTTTCGGGGTACTGGTTACCCAATACCTGACAATAACTTGTTCCGTTTATGGGAATATCAGCCACGCGAAAACGTTAAGCATATTCCAAGTCTGTGGTTCGTTAAATATGTGCGTGCACTCACGCCTTATAGCAAAGACTAAGAAAAGTTAGTGAAACCACGAAAAAATAAATGGTCTGCCAAGTTGGGAACAAAGAGCACGGCTTGTACGAGAATAAAAAACCCAGTGCGGCTTCGGAAATACTAAAGACGTTTGTCGATACTTAAGCAAGCACCAGACCGACTAGATATGAAATGCGCTGATATTTCGCAAGACAGGAGGGGGGGGGGGGACGCTTAACTATCGTTGTGTACAATGCGGAGGGAAATCAAGGAATGAACGTTTTAGTAATCACACACACAAGCTGCGCGTTCGCTTTACTGTTGTTTTACGACTTCAACGAACAGCTGATCACTCGGCGGACGCATTTTTAAAGTATACAGTAAGTAAGTATACACTAAGTAACTGCACAAGCGATAAACGATGTCGTTGGAAAAGTGTGGTATCTGATAAGGCCCTCTGATTTCAGTTTGCTGCTAGATCCTGCAGGCTCCCTGTGTCATATGACGATGTTTAGAAGAAGCGTTTAGTCGCGAACGTCTCCGCGCTGCTCGCGGAAGACATATGTAGCAGATGACCGATTGCGAGCGCTCACCTTGCGACAATACACGTAGCATTAAATTTTTAGATGCGACGCATCTCTTTCACTCGCCTTGTCCCTCCGGCGTCGTCCGGCGTAGTCCGCATCCCTCCCCCATTCTCCTCGCCGCGCCAGCTGCGCGCTAGCGCCGCTCTTACCGCAGCGCCATCTGCGTGTTAGCGCTCGCCGGCGCTCGCTCCGTCGCCGTGCCAGCTGTGCGTGGGTGCGGGTTAGCGCGCAGCTTGCGCTCGGTTAACACATGCGCACGCGCTGCTATGCGCTGCTCTTTCTCATTCCGCTTCATATAAACGCGGTAACTGCGCCGCTCCGCTCAGTCGTTCCGCCGCCGCTCCGCCGATGACATCCTCCGATGACCACCGATGATTTGAATGGAGACTGACAGGCCTGCTATCGCGATGGTCGGCGCAACCGTAACAAGCACCGGCCACCCCGATAAAAATTTACACCATCTTCCCGCGAGGGGAACCATGGGGTAGATGCGACGCATCGGTGGTGAACATGCTGCGTAAAATATGGACACACAACAACAATGGACACGCTAACATAACGGAAACGCAACGGAAACCCCCGATGCGTCGCATCTACCCCATGGTTCCCCTCGCGGGAAGATGGTGTAAATTTTGTTTTACTTAGCCGCAATTTTTTCTCACGATGTCACCCGCGTTGACGTCCGTAGTTGTAGTCCGCACCCCTCCCCCTACACTATATAAAAAACAACACTATCGGGCGCCTGGTTTCGATCCCTCGACCATGCGGGCGGAACGCAATGTACATGGTGCTCTACCCACTGCGCCACAAAGCCGACATAGAATGGGAGGCTACGAACGCGCCTTATATCCTTAACTCATTCAAACTACGTCAAGAAGCTGCTGATACAACGCATTCACTACCACCAACTCCCCAAACACTGAACGTTAACGCAATGCACCCACCCCCTATGCGACGCATTTACTCCAGTCCCCCTCGCGGGGAGATGGGCCCAATTTTTCTCTTTACAGTCTCAATTTGCCCCGCACCGACCAAGCACATATTACGCAGCAAATCGCTCCAATGCCATAACAACGGGATTATAATTCTACCCGGGTCGCTTACACACAAAACATGACTTGACGCCATAAAGAGCTTACACGCACTCGAAACGCACACGTTACATTGTCAGACGCAAGTTGCCGTCGGCCAAAACAAGCATGAATTCAGGTGAACAATCCTTGCGTCACGAAAACCTTACGACAATCGTCTGAACATGCTACGCCGCTGATAATTATGCTGCGAGTTAAGCGCGCACATGACGATTACACGGCCTCTTATCCAAAGCAAAGCTTACGACGTGACGAATTCACCGCTGCGCGTAATGCCTACCCTTTCAAAGCAGCTGGAAACACTGGGAAGAAATAGCCATGTGACATCGCGACGCTCGACCGTTTCCGTTCTGCGCTAGCTACATTCCTGCGCCTAGGCACGCGCCAATCGCTGCGGACCCGTCTTTGCCTTTGCACAGTCTGCAATCGTCGCGGTGTCATTCAACTGATGGATCCGCACCTCAAACAGCGTCTCCTCGCAATGAGCGCGGATATGAGCTTCGACCCGTATAGCGACACCCCGCCTCTTTACGTCGCCACCGACTCGGAGAGGACGATGCGCTCCAGCCAAACAGCTCGCAAGTGCGGATCCTTCGGCAGAGAGTGCCTCAGTTTGGCACCATGCACTCCAGTCGCTAGCTTTGCAGCCAACGACGTGGCACGAATAACTCATCTTTATCCAGATCCCGAGGACGCGGAGCGCTCGTATCGGAACGTCGCTGCAGAAATCCGGTATTCTACGCCTACTCGGGATCGCGCAGGAAGCAGGAAGACCAGCCGGAAGCCAATGGTAGTGACGTTGCCGGCGGCGGACCTCGCCGGCGATTGGGCGAATCAGGGGGCGCCTCGCCGTTGCGTCAGCAGCGATTGGCTTGCTGCGGCGTCGCGCTCATCGGCTGAGAAAGGCTATCTTCAAAAATTGTTTACAAATTATCCGTACAACGTATGGAGCTCACACTTGGCTCAAAAATCCCCCGTTATGTGTTCTACCACCTGAATGCATTTGATTGCCACCTTCACAAAGCTTTTCTGGGTCCCTTTAAGTTTGTATGCTTAATCTACATTATCAGTAATCTTACCGCTACCTGGCAGATCAGTAATCTTACCGCTACCTGACCTATGCCCGTTGTACAACAGAGCTAAAAGTAAACATCCTGTGAGACTTACCTGAGCAAGTTGAGCAACCGCCTTTCTTGGGGCATTTCACAGTAAGCTGGTGAATTGATTTCCTATTTTTGGTATCGGGTCGTAGTCTGACGCTGCGACAGCGTTTAAAAACTGGTGCCTTTGCTGAAGAACGTATACACGATTCAGTGCCAAAAAGCAGAAAATAATAGAACTTTGAGTTAACATGGTTTATTCGACCAGAGCTTGCAGTCCCCCGAGAGCTTGAGTCAGTGCGAGTGCGCAAGGGTTGAGTTAATAGGAGTTGAGTGGAGCTATTCAAGAATATGTATTTTCTATAAAAGTAACGGACACTTTAGTACAACTTGGTATGTATAATAATCTGCGTTTCTGTTGTTTTTCAGGCATGGACTGCACCGGCGCGGCTGTTCATGGGCAACTGGCTGTATTCTCTCATATAGGCCGTAACCAGACACTATCAACTAGTGAGGGCAATCCGGTAAAATAATTATCATTCGAACCATCTAGGGCGTAAACAAATTTGTTTACAAGGGCTCCTGGTTTAACTTGAACAACCTTGTCAATTTTTGCACGAGCTTGAGACGCCAGTTCTGCAAAGGGAGTAGCAGTGCTTTGCTTTTAATTGAGGAGGGAAAGTGGGCTCCGGTGCGCATCCTGCAAAATAAAGAAACAAAAGAAGAAAAATGGCTGCGGCTTAGCTCCGCTAACCTTGGACATGCAAAGCAAAGGCTTGGCTTAGTCCGGTTGAGTCTTGGTTTCACTTGGTTAACCTTTGATTTAGCTGTATTGCCGACCACGTCTCAAAGACACAGAACACGCTCACAGAAAAAGGCCGGGCGAACGCACCGTTCCTCTTCGCCGGGCGCGAGACGAGTCACGTTGCCCGAAACGACCCAGCGCCGCATACGTGGGAGGCTGCGTGGGGGTTGGCGATCGTCCGCCGCAATGGGCGTGATGGGTAGTTCTGGATACGGATTGGCGCTCGATGGCTTGTGGAAGTTACTATGGATTGAATCGTGCAGGCAGTTTCGTTTTCGTTTTGGACTTCCATGAACGCATGTGCCTGAGCGGGGTGTTGAAAGAAGCGTTCACAAATGCGTTTCTCCTTGAACTGCATGCCGCGCGCGTACTGACGCCGCGCGCGCACTGACGCTGCCCTGAGCGGAACGAACCAGAGTTGCGAATCGGGTTGGTTATGAATTCATTGCCGGCACAGTGAACACGAAAACAGAAATGACGGCGCTGTATGCGGTGAAGTTGCCTGCGAATTAGGAGTTGCGGCGCTGCTCATTAGGAAGAGCAGTGTATTTTCGAAGCCGACGACGGTTGCGAACTGCTTGGAACAGCCACACTTTTCGTGCGAACGCCGGCTCCTACGGCGTGGACCAGCATTCCTACGGTGCTCCTACAGCTGATAGGAACGCAGCTTGCCGAATATTCAAGCTGGAATAACTTCTCCAAAGGTAATCGGTTTCTTTTTATAGGAGCACAAACTTTCCTTAGTATTAAAAACTACAAGCGCCGAACCTTGTACAAGTAACCCGCCGCGGTGGCTCAGTGGCTAAGGCGTTGCGCTGCTGAGCACGAGGTCACGGGTTCGATTTCCGGCCGCGGCGGCCGCTTTTCTGATGGAGGCGAAAAGCAAAAATGCCCGTGTGTACGAGATTTCAGCGCATGTTAAAAATCCCCAGGTGGTCAAAATTAATTCGGAGCCCTCCACTACGGCGCGTCTCATCACCTGCGTTGCGTCGGCACGTTAAAACCCTAAATCGATTGATCAATCAATCAAACTTTACAAAATTTTTTTAAAGATATCCGCGTCCTGCTAGTTGGCGGCAAATGGAAAACCCATTCCACAAACCACTCCGCGACTGCTTTTTATTTAAACGCACCGTTTTGTTTCGTACAAAACCAGATTTTTGTCACTAACTTTCTTGTTTACCGTGTAATTTGTAAGCGGCGGAACGGGCAATAAGAGTTTTTTCTTTTTTTTTGTAAAAAAACAATTTACGCAGCCATAGGCCCGTTTCGATCCTACGCAATCCGGTTCCAAAACTACCCATCATTCCCATCGAAGCGTAAGCGGCGCCTCGGTGTTCGCGTTGGCACACACGGGTAGCTACAGGCAGCAGGATGAAACATGTGCATGCTGCGCGGTAGTGATCGGGAAACCATAGACCATATTGTCAGGGGCTGCACAGAGATACGGCCACCGTGGGGTGAGGGGGAAACGACGCTAGCGGAGGCTTTGGGATTTGGGCCGAGGCGGATCGAAGGCCATAGAGGTGACGAAGAGGCGACTGGAGTGGTGGTAGAGGAAAAGTAGGGAAGGTATGGGTACGCAGGCGGAGTAATCATACGGATGAGAATTTAGAACAGCGAGGGGAGAAAAAAGGGGGGTGGGAGCGATGAGTTCTCACCGTTTGGGGTTGAGCGTTCATTCCGTCCGAGCGATGAGGGAGGGAAGAGGGGGAGATGGGAGGGTGGAAGCAAATCTATTAGGTTAGCTGGGAGTAGGGCAAGTAAGCGTAATAAAACAGGCAAGTCGGTTGCTGACAACCGACGCCCCGATTCAAAGGGAGAGCCACTAATCATCATCATCTCCATAATCATCATCATCATGACACTCGCCGTGCTCTGAATGGCTTCTCTGATTCTGATATCACTCGTCAACCAACTCCACAGGATGTAAGGGCCGAACGTCTTTTACTTACCGCCCGGGAGAAGTGCCACGCGATTGCTTGGCGTACTGCGCACGTCACCCTTATTTACTGAGCCTTGCACATTTGACCGTTTTATTTAGAACAATTTATTTATTTATTTTTTGACGAGATAGCAGAAGCACGGAGGACGGCTCAACTCGAACGCCTCTCTACAACCCTAACGGGCAGACACCAGGTATGTCAGAATTACTTCTAAAAAGTAATTAGATTACATTACTCATTACTTTCCTAAAATTTTCTAACATGTAATTAAATTACATTAGAAATTGCAGGTGGCCGAAAGCAATGGCATTAATTTACTATTTCTTTTTCAAAGGTAATGAAATTACTTTGAAATTACTTTATCAAAAATTCATCACTCATACACTACCAACTCATATACACTTTATTTACACTCATATACATATATATGCAATCTGCAGGTTTTTGTCTAACCCGACTGACTGTTGCCGCGGCGTTCTTGGAACGCATGAAAAGGGAACGAAGAGGCACGAGAAAGCAGGCAGAGCTCTCGGGTCCGCCCATGTCCTGGCCAACCTTGTACCACCCGCCGATTTTTCGTGCTTAACACCGCCGTTACCAATTACACGCCCAACGCCTATCAAGCACCCTGTACTCACCGCCCAGTTCCCGTCTAACTCGTGAGGCTGCGTGCCTCATTCGGCAGGCTCAAACCTCTTCACTCCCCTCCCATCACATTCTTCACCGCATCTATCGGCGCCCTGGCCATCCTTCCTGTCCCACCTGTTCTTCCTACCCATCCATCCCTCATTCCTATTGGGACTGCGCCCCGCCATCTCTTGACCCATCCCACGCCTCCATCACCTCCTGGGAGCTCTGGCTGTCTCCCCCGCCGACAGTAAACATCCAGGCTGCCCAGGAAGCTCTCTACAAACACGTGCACCAGATCCGCACGGGCATTCTGGAGTACTACGTGGATCCGGTGAATTGAACTTTCAAATTAGGACCTGGATTTATGTCCTGCGGAAAATAAAAGTTTGTTCTCTCTCTCTCGCTCATAGAAGCGTTGTTTCTTTCGCGTTCGTAGGGTTCCAATGCCCAGAGACTCTCTGGGCTTTTGGAACTCTACTTGGTCAACTTTTCTTGGTCAACTTTTCATGTCGTAAGAGAAGCTGACAGGCTATATTGTAGTCGAAAGTAATTGGGAATGTAATGAGTAATTTCCCTGAAATTACTGGCCTGAACTAATTTATTACATTACTAAATTCCCAACACTCGAACGTAATTTATTACATTACTCATTACCGCAAAAAGTAATTTAATTACTGCCAGACACATATTGTCTGCCAGACACACTGTCTGTTAGACTGTCTGCCAGACACACTGTCTGCCACACACTGTCTGCCAGACACATATAGCAGGACCTCAGCCTGGAAACGCCCTCGGCCACATACGACAGGGACGCACCCATCCCGAACAGTATCACTAGGAAACTCACGGTTTGCCCCCTCCCACGGAACATGAACCCTGAGTTCAACAAGGAACGCAGGCTCGCGCGGGCAAAAGCCCTCGTGGACCTCTACGCCAGAGATCACGGCGCGGTATACGTGGACGCGGCCGAATACCCTAACAAGAGGAGCAACGCATACGCAGCGGTGGTCGTCAACGCGCCGACGGGAGCGACCCGAACCGCAGCGAGCGCCCGGACCCCAGACGCGCACAGGGCAAAGGAGGTAGCCATCGCCCTAGCCATCTTCGACCCCGGGTGCACCACAGTGCTGTGCGACTCGCGGACAGCGGTGAAAAACTACGCCAAGGGACATGTGGGCAGTGAGGCTGCGCGCATATTGCGCTAAGCCTCACGCATTGCAGTGTCGAACCGTGGATACGCGAACCACAAAGAGACGGCCAACGCGGTCGCGCGCGGACTTACCAACCGCGCGGCCGCACCCTTCACCGATTCGGAGTGTGACCCGCAGTGCAGTGCTAGACAAGATGACCACCTACAACGAAATCGTGAAATGGTACCGCCTGAACAGACAGACTATGCCACCGCCCCACCGGGCCTGTCCCGGAATCAGGCCGTGCTATACAGACGATTGCAAACGGGGTCCCTGCTTACCCCAGTGCTAGCGAAACACGTGTGCCCGAGCGTGTACGACAGTGACCTGTGTAGACTGTACGCCAAGGAGCGAGCCACTGCGGCTCACATCCTCTGGGACCGCAGAACTCGCCCGCGCGAAGCCAACGAGGTGACGGCAATCCCTCCGAAGCTAGAAGCTGCCACGTGGTGCTACGACACAGACATGCAACTTCAGGCCGTCCAGCAGGTCTCGGCAGCCCTGGAACGACAGCGACCGAACGAAACCGCGGACAAGAGACGCGGCCCCCGTGCCAAGGGACGGCGGCCCTCTCGAGTCCCCGGGAGTAGCGAGGACGCTCGACCTCTGGGAGCAGGAAGTCGAGATTAACGTACAGGCCACGTTGGAGCAGCATTTTCCCTCCCTGCGTGGAGGAAGTGTCTACTCCTGCAGGCAGCTCAATAAAGCTGCTCTCCTCTCTCTCCTCTCTCTCTCTCTCTCCTCTCTCTCTGCTGGTTCATATGTTGGCTTAATTATTTAATTATTGTTTGTTTGTTTGTTCATTTGTTTATTACTGAGTTGGTTTCCTGTGTTGTCAAATGTCTCCAAAGGAAGCACAAAAATTCTCTATTATCAATTGCAGTACTCGCACTTATCACTTGGCACAAGCTGTTAGTGTATTTTTGTTGAGGAGATCCTTTGCGGCTTTGCTTCTGAACCGATCTCTTGCCATAGCTTTGACACTTCGATGTATATATACCGAATCTGAAGTGTAATGGGGTTCGGGTGAATCGTTTTCAAAGATTCTTCTGTTCACGTACTTTATCAATTGCCAAGGGATTGTTTAGACAAGGTCCCTGGTTGTGAGCCGGATATTTCAGATGAATCTGTCACAAAAAATTTGATACGCCACCCCGACCCTGTGAAAGTGGATGCCCAAAAAAGCTGTTGCGAAACCCCTACACCGGCTGACGAGGGTTTTATAGCAATGATAGTGCAATAACCTTGTGGCATAAAGGAAGTCCAAATATTATGTGCTGCGCGTGCTTGCAATGGTTGATTTGGGTCGTTGTACCATGCGAGTACAAAGTTGTTCGACACAAAAATTCGGAACCAGTCCTTCTTGTCGTGTTTCACGACGTCAACATCAAAGTCACCGGCGATAATCATGTCAAGTGTCTCGGCATTCGCTCAGCCATGCGACAAGCAACATTCACGATGATGCCGATGTCTGCGTTAGATATTCCAGAAGGGACGTAGACTGTGAACGTCAGCCATCCGTCGCTGCTGTTTACACCGCACATATCAGCAGCACAGTCGGTGGCTTTTGTCTGTGGCTCCAGGATCAGTGAGTATATATATGGGCGCATATATATATGCGCCCTGTGCTATGTTGGTTGCACTGTGGGAGTTTCGGGACTCGCCACAAAATGAAAAATTCCGATGAGAGCATTGGTCAATACTGCTGTGTGGGCATATCCTGCTTTGTTTTAATTGGCTGGAAGTATAGTGCTCGAAAGTACTCCCCAATGAGTGCTCAAATACTCAAGTGTGCGGCTATTGGGACTTGCATGAAATCAAATCCCGGGAGTAGGCGTTGCCTAATACACCTCTGTGGGAATGTGCTCTGTTCCCTGTAAGCCTAACTACAAGTAGTCTTACATTCGAGCATAACAGAGGGCAAACCGGTCAAATTTACTGCACGACAAGCTGCGGGTACCTTTTGAGGGCGCTAGATCTCGCAGCGTGCGTTCGCTCTAAAATGAGGGAACTCCAAATAAAACCTCCGGCCAATGAACCTTTACGCGCATGTTGCCCGCATAGCATAGGCTTCCCGTTAGGTAACCGTTAAGTAAGCAAACACGCTAATTGGCACACTCACTCCAAGCGAACGGTAGGGCTTAATGGCAGAGAGCGCTTCTCAATACACCTCTGAGGATATGTACTCCTCGGTAGGTGTGTAACTATGTAAGTCTTTCGCAAGGCTGTGTATACGGTGCCGTCCGACGGTACTGTAAGCACTCCACTATAGCGATGTCCACCGGCGTTCCGATGAAAAAATGCCGCTTCTGGCACTGCTACGCCCTACATTAACGTAGCGTCCCCTAAACTAACCTAACATAGCCCAACGAACAAAAAACGCTTAATACACCGAGAACTAGCGTAAGCCATGAAAATTAAAATTAAGAACCAAAGAAAAAATAATAAGTGCGCCAAAAGCCGGACTCAAACCACCCCCCTTAGTAGCAGCAAGCTAAGACCAGAGTCCTTAAAAGCATTGAAGGACTCTGCTAAGACGGAACCTCTCGACCCCAACGGCAGACGCTCTGGCCTGTCTCAGCCCTGTCTTTAAATATTCAAATGTCGTCGGACGGCACTCTAGCAATGGCGGTAGCGCTGAGCTGGAGTGCTGTCGGATAGTACTGCCTTTTCGTGAACAAAGGGACATGAAAGAACAGCTTCTCTGTAGAAATAAACCCATACAAATCCTAAAGAAAAGACAGGGAGGGAAAAAAAGAAACCTTCGCGAGAGTCCTTCCAAAACAGAAAGCGAGAACTAAGAGTTTATATGCACAAATGCAGGCTTTGGCAGAGTTCGAACGCACAGTTCATGACGATACCGTATACACATGCAGACTACCAGACATAGTTAACACAGTTAATCAGGGTGGAATATGTTCTACCGTGGCCTCCGCGATTCGCCGCCGGCAGCAAATCGCGGAGGCGTACGGTTCTACAGTGCTCTGAAATGTTGTGATGATGATGGACCACGGCTGCAAATGAAGGTACGAAAGAACCGAATTGCACTGAATGAACATTAGTTTTTTTGTAGCTTTCTCGTTGCGGGCATGTGTGGCCCTGTTGCTAGAGGTAGGGCCTTTAGTCCAGGGTGCCACCTGCCTGAGACGCTGTATCAGGGAACGTTGTTCCTGCTCGTCCTCGCAGGCAGGAAAGGCCTGCGAGGACGAGCTGCGAGGACGAGGACGAAAGGACTGCTCGGAAAGGCAGTATGGACGAGTCAAATGTGATCACCTTCAGAGGAGAAGACAAAGACAACACCGAGCGCGGCATCGAACATTTTTTTCTCGGCTGCTGCCGTTTCTCAACAGCTAGAGAACTGCTTCAGAAGGGCCCAATTGAGCGTTTGGGGTTGACTTTTTCGATTCCACTTATATTATCTATCGGCGCATCCAATTTGGGGATTGCAAAAAGGGATATATATAAATGCATTTAAAATTTTCTTTCTGTTTCAGGTCGTTTGAATTGCTGAAGGGGGCTAATTACTGGGTAATTAGGGTTTTATTCATAACTTTATAAGCTTCCTTTTACAGCCTCTGTCCGGAAATAATTTAGTATTTTGAAGTCCCCACGTATTTAACAAACCGATGTTGCCCTGGCCAATCCCCCCTTGTGGGTACGGGCCAAAATCTTTGAGGACATGAAGCAGCGCATTTTTTTTAACGCCCGCGCCTACCAAGACTACCCTGTGCTTCTCCTTACCAGGACAAGCAGTGACGGCATCCCCGGCAGACATGGAGCCCACCTCCGTAACTGGCCAACCGCCCGAAACTGGCATCTTGGACTCGTCAGAGCCTGGAGTTCTGAGGAGCCCCGTTGCGGGGCCGGGAGGCAGGCAGCTAGGCCTAGCTGAGGACGAGCACATCTCTTCGAGCCCTCCGCCCGAATTAGACAGCTGGCACGCAGGCTGCTGGCTCCGCTACGCCTCGTTCGTGGCTGGCCTCGCCCTGGCGATGTCCGCGGTCCTGTTCGCAGTGCCCATCGCCCTTATGCAGACTCTACATGTTTGCCGAGATGGGTGCCTCTCCCTGGACGAAGACCTCAGGGGCTCGATCGACGAAAAGGTGCACCCGTGCGACGACTTCTACGGGTGAGCAGCTCGCTCGTTCGTTTGCAACTTATCTGCAGCTGATGTCTGCCGGGTTTGCTTTTGGAAGTGGATATATCGCTGGCAGCCGGCAGTTTAGCCGTAGGGATATTTCCCCCGCTGGTATCATGAGGGGTTGCACAGGCTGACTTCGTTGTGAATGCTAATTCTGCATATGAGGACGCAGTCACGCGTGAAAGCGTGGCGCAGATTATTTGTGACTTTTATTTACTTCTTTCTGTCGCTTTTATTTGCTTTATTGGTGGTTTCTTTTATTCAGAATCTCGGTACTATTTAATAGAGATCCACCCGGTTCTGTTGGGTCATGGCCTCAGCGAACGGCTGCCGGCGGCGCGCAGCCGGCGGCCGATCGCGGAGGGCGTGGTTGGGGCCAACGTTTAAACGTTGGTTGGGGCATTGCGTCTGGCGCACTATTCATTCGAGACCTGCCTTTGTGTTGGGTTAGGTTAGGAGGAAACGACCTGCCTTTATGGACCAGGTTAGGTTAGGTTTTAGTAGGTTAGATGATGGCCTACAATACATACAAATAAAGCATGGCCGAAAGACAATGCAGCGCGTGGAAAATTGTTTAAAGGAGCCATGAAGAGAAAATGCAAGTTGGTTTTATTCGAAAGATTTCGTGTTTTATAGTGCCCCCAGCGGTTGTCCGGATACAAACAATGCTTTATTCACTGAGAAATTAAACAATTTAGGTTAAAATTTTGATTTTCCCGCTAAAACGTTTGTTTTCGGGGTCTGCAATGACTACATCACAGGAATCGACCGCTCTGCTAGAGTGTACCAGAAGTTTTCTCTGCAGCCTAGAATACTTTTATTCACGCATCCGCCGTACAGGGTAGAGAGTCAGACACATATACGCTGGCGCCGCCATTTTGGGTCGCTCGCTCGCCGCCGAAGCAAGTCATTGTGTCAAAACCGCGCTAAAATTATCGCCGCGACGTGGTTTACTGAAGAAGTTTGAATCATATTGTCTGTTTCGCGTTGCTAGGTCTCGTGGGAAACGAAAAGAACAACGCGTTGAGCACGTTGGCCCAATTGCGGCCGCACGGGACCGTTCAAAGGTTGTCTCCACCCTGTACAGCGGTGCTGGTTTGTTCCCGTGTTTCTTTACGTTACCCGAACCTAGATGGCGCCACCATACCGTGGCAAGCGTTTGGTTTGTTTTTGCCCGTATTTAAACCTGGCTTGTTTTTGTTCTGGGAGAAAATATTCGTTTCCCTGAAACAGTGCTCGCTCGACAAATGGGGTCACGTAAGACACCGTTGCTTGCGTCAATCGGCCAGTGTCGTCTGAGACAACCCCAAGCCCCGTAGTGCTGTGCAGCTAAACCAAGCATGCTGTGCGCTGTACGAACAGCAGTACGCGTCAGTACTTCTATGTTTACATGTGCTTTCGTAACTTCCACTTGTTTGTCCCATCATTCTTATTGCTTTGTAAACAATGTGCCCTAAATTTAAGCGCAAATCGCTCGTTCGGCTAGTTTGTAAGCTCTACCTAATTTGCGTCTGCTTGTGCCGGCCTCCGCCAATCGCAGAGCTGGCTCGAATGACATCATAGGTTCTGTTGCGGGAAATGAGCTGGTGGGTCGCATGGCCGTTCCCTTTTTTCCTAATTATGTAGCTTATTTGAGCGAATTTTACGTTAAAAGTGGTGTCAGTATGATTCTAACGAGGCAATCTTTTGAATGAACCAAACTTGTGTTTTCTCTTCATGGCTCCTTTAATAAATGCCGGAAAGAAGTTCACGTGGTCGCGTCCAGGCAAATGTGGCGCAATGCCGGCAACATTTTGAGCAGCCTACGTTGCCGGTTGCCGGCACAACAGTCAGTTCCTTTTTTCTTTGCCATTCGGCGTCCGTGGCCTAGCTGCTGCCTTATTAGCTCTGCCGCATCCCGAGCAAGGAGCAGTGAAGTAAAAGGGACAAAACGAGGTTGTTGTTCGGACCCTCATATTTTTTTAGGAGTATCTGTAATCATACAAAAATATCGTGGTGAGGTCCTCGTCAGATAAGGGCACGTAAACCGGGCACGGAGGGTGAAACGAACCTCTACGTTTTCTTGCCTTTGCCCTCGGTTAGCAGAATTTATCCTCGTCACCTGATCATCGGGTACAAATGCGGAAATATCGGCCGGCTCAGATGAAACCGAAATAAAAATGGCCTTTCCAAATTGGAACATAGTGGAGGAAGGCAATTGCTATACAGTGTACTGAATACCTCTCTAGAAGCCCGTATTTTCTTATGCGTATATGCATCCCGATTCGCCGTCATCGTATCGATTGGATGTTCTCTAATGAAGGGATGTTCATTTGCCACTCAGGAGTAAGTGCGTGCTCAACAGATGGAAGTGTGAAACATCCCGGATCTTCACTATAGGCGGTGGCGGATCAGTTGTGTTTGGCGTGTATAACGGGAAGGAGCTAGGACAGGATTTCACGCCACTATGCATGCCTGCAGGGAGGAGGGGCTATCATGTGCCTTATATACCACCTCGAGAACCGACGGGGTCGTGCGAGTTGGTAAGCATATACATGACACCTATCGTCTTGCTGGATGTTGGAGCCGTTTCCCGCCGCTGTTGCCGAGCAGAATAACGAGGAGTTTGCTTGTTTTTATGACAAATGTTCCAGGGGACAGTTTCACGAACCATCCAAACTTGCCTCGAAAAATGGCTGTTTGGCGACTGCCACAAATTAAGCCTACACCCAAATTTCGGCCTAAAGCAGACTCGGAAAGATAAGCCCACGTTTTTCCTGCTCTATTGTTGATGCATAGCAAGTGTTTGGGAACACGGCACAATTCATGTGAATGTAATGAGGGATGACAGCGCACCAACCAAGGAGTTCATGCACGCAGTTACGCCACAGCCTTTTGGGGGTCTATCCGCACCGTTCACACTGCGCAATGTAATCGTCTGGTTGACAGGTGAAGAGTTAGTGCTTGTGTGTTTATGCAATCTTCGGCCGCGGCGTATATGGCGGAGAGGAGCGCCGGGCAGCTCATCTCGCCTTCTTTATTGGCGCACGAGGTAATCATACGTCCCGATGTCGGCCCATGCTGATACGTCAGCCGAATGAACCGCTACGAACATGTTCCGGCGATGTAAAAACTCAGACGACGCTGCATAGTAGTGGTATTGGTATACGGAAAACCATTTGTTCTTCAGTGCAACCTACACTGAGAAGTCCCCGTAGGTCGTCTTCCCCACAGCGCTCCAGAATGACCAATTGAAGTGGCCAAGTGTGGACATTTGGGGAAAGACAGAGCCTGGCATATGATTTGACTAAAGTGCATGTGCGCAGAGAGAGAGAGAGAGAGAGAGAGAGAGAGAGAGAGAGAGAGAAACTTTATTTTGAGGAAGGGTCTCGAGGAGAATCGAAGTCCGAATAGTGGTGGCAGGCAACGGGCTGAAGCCCCGCCCCCTCCTGGACGTCTTCTCTTTAACTTAGGTTGGTCCTCTTGACCAGGTTGACCTGTAGGTCCGGGACGGGGCTGCGAAGCGAGGCTTCCCACCTCTCCTCAGAGGGAATTACGGGGAAAGGGTCCTGGGGGCATGCCCTCATGATGTGGGCCAGGTTTGCATGGGCGCCACATAAGGGGCACGCCGAGGTTGGATAAAGGCTGAGATGGACATGGGTCATTGTGGCCGGATTGGGAAAGACTCCCGTCGGTTGTTGGCGCCAGACGTGATTTTGCTCTAATGTGAGCGATTTGTCCGCCCGAGGATGGATCCGGCGGGAGAGGAGGTAGTAGGTGGTAATGTCATGAAAACCGATCAGACGGTCCCGCGCGGACCGGGCTCCATGGTAAGGATACGGGTTCGGCACAGCCCGGATAGTAAATCCTCGGACTAGGTCATGGGCCGCCTCGTTTCCCTCGAGCCCAGAATGCACGGGGGTCCAGATCAGTTGTACTGGGGATTGCGGTGGCTTTCTGAGCAAAATTTTGAGCGCCGCTGGGGATATGCGTCCAGCGGCAAAATTTTGGAGAGCAGTTTTAGAATCTGTTATGATTGTTGCGGGTGTGGGGGTGAGTGAAAGGGTGAGTGATATCGCTGCCTCTTCCGCCGGTTCTGGGATGGGCGTTTGGACTGTTACAGAATCGAGCATGCTGGTGTTGGGGTAATTTTGAACGGCGATTGCGGTGAAATCCTCTTTGTGTCTGTACTCTGCTGCATCGACGTACATGTGCGCAGGGACAACACACAAGGCGCGAATGGCGTTGTGCATTGCACAATGTCCCTGCGCAGATGGCCTTTTTCGTTCAAGTTGAATGCTCGGACACGTTATTTGTCGGATTTGCACACCAGGCCACCTCTATTGGCCATTCTATAGCGCTGTGGAGAAGACCCTGGTATTCTGAGTGCTTCCTCCACTCAGCCTCCAGTGGGGGAGGTCCTTGAAATCGATTTCCCCATGCATAAGCATTGCGAAATCCTCCCCTCAACCGAGTGAAGGGAGCAAATGAAGTGGAGGACGGACTCAGAATACTGCGCTTAAGTGTAAGAGTCTGAAATTTTGCTTGCGAGTGGCTCAACGCGCCTGTACCCTGGCACACGACAGGCACGTATGCCGTGGCTGGGACGCCAGAGCGAGCCGCCAGGGTCCTCTTGACCGCTACCACAAGGCCTTTGACCGAAGAGTCTCCAGAATGATTCTTCGCGAGCCCATTGCCCGTTCCTCGACCAGCGCCAAATGGAAAGCGGCCGGCTTGTTTTTGAGCTGCTTGCGCCAGGTAAGTGACGTGCATGTGAGGGCGCATACACATACGATGTCCCGGAAGGGCGTTGACGGTCGTGCCGCAAGTCCAGCATGATCTAAATAATGTTTGCACTGTGAATGTTCTCGGCCTGACTCGGGCTTTTGGAAGATGTTCTCGAGTCGTTGGCTGTGCCGGAGTAGCAAAGTAACGAAAGTCAGCGGTGGCAGTGCCCGCGGAGTCTAGGCCGGCACCGTCGTCTCCAGTTCTTGTTAGGCCAATTCTTCCACGGACACGTTATGCCTGTATCGCAACTCTACCGTAGCGATACCAGAATTCGCAAGGAATGCAGATAATCAAGATAATTTGAGGAAGTATGACGGGCTAAAGAAAGCACAACGAGCATCTAATCACGTTACACTCGTTAATACTCCTAAAGGTTCACACTGGCGGACCATACAGGGTCCCATTAAATTGAATTGTGATAAGGTGGTTGAATGAACAGCTAGGATTTGTCGAGTTAAATGTAAACTGTAGACGTTGCGCGTATACTAAGAGATTTTTAGCGTAGCGTTTCCCAGCCGATCAGACTGCCGGATTCAGCAAAAATAATTTCCCTAAAGATAGCGTCTCCGTTCTGCGTAGCCTGGCCAGCAGTTGCATTGGCATTTATAAGCAACGTCACACACAAAACCAGAAGTGATCGAAGAAGTTATTTTCCTTTGTGCATGCTTGAATTTTTTCATGTGCCTTCAAGGTCGCTCGCTTCAAATTAGGGTCCAGTCTTATGCCCTAAGATGCCTTTATGTTGCAAACCTCACTACCTATAACTTACTCACCACGAATTATGGCTGTTGATACTTTTCGCGCACGCCAAAGATGCCCAGGTGGCCAAAAAGAATCTCCAGCCCTCCACCAGGGTGCGCCTCGTAGCACAGGTAGGGCTTCAACGAGTGGAACCTTAAAAGTTTGCATTTGGAATTTAGCCGTTTCTGAGGACACTGCTTTGTGTGTACCAGTAATCTCTGTTGCACTTTTGTGACGCCTTTTTTTTTGTCAGAGAAGGCCAATTTCTCAGAACACGTATATGCCCACAGTGCACTAGTGGCAAGGGCTCATGGTCACGTGACGGCCGCCTTAGTGCTCTTTGTCCGCGTACACGACAAATTTATATTCGTATAGGCCCTCTAGCGACAGATGCTGTTGTTGATACCCTGATATGCTTTCGTTCCAGTACCAGAGGCGTTGCTTCAGTAGAAGTTTGTGCTGTTTTTACGGCTTCGAATTAAGTGGTGCTATGGTTCCGTGACCTGCAATCTTTAAAAAGCGCATTGTGATAATTTAATTATTTATGAATGTATGGAAATAAGTGTTTGGTGAGATACTAACAAAGTGCTTGAGTGGTTTTTCCCCACATATTCGATTCCAATGATCCAAACCGCAGAAGAAGTACCAGGGCAAGTGGTCTATACCTAACATCCTGGACGATTTGGGAATACCTTGGCCCCGCTCCTCCGCCGGCACGCGACAGCAGCTCATGTATACCTTCGTGCGGGCGTCCCTGCACTTCGGTCTACCAGCGTTCTGGGCGTTCTACGTCGGTCGCCATCCGGTTCGGAATGCCGAGAACATCATCTACATGACTGTGGAGAAGGGAATCCGCGCCTGGAACGCCGACATGGCGGCGCTCAAGGCTCGCGGCCGACAGGAGGACTACATTCGTCGCTGCGCCGAGGTCATCGGGGGCAGAGGCCAGTCGTACTCGCCCATGATTGCGGCCGTCCTTAGCACACATGCCACCATTGTCGAGCAGTTGGAGCACTTCTGGGAATACCGCCATCCAGTACCACGCCTTGAGCTCTTGAGCGATCCCGACCTGCGGCGAGCGCTGAATGGCCACCTACCGGACGAGTCGCAGTTGTGGCCCGAGGACCAGCTTGTCAACTTCCAGCCCCAGTTCTTTGAGCAGCTCGACTTGACACACTTTCAAGAGGATTTCTCGCGGAAGCGTTTCAAGCTCTTCCTCGGAGCGTACATGGTGTGGATGCTTTCGCCGATGGTCAGCCCTTATCTAACATCCGCATTGCTCGAGGACAAAGGTGCAGCAACCAGCAAAGGCAGGCACCTTGTGGCCTGGTGCTCGGCAGCTTTGACAATCACGATGCCACTGGCCAAATTTACCATGAACATCGAGGCCCTGCCCGACCTTAAGCCTGCGTGGGAAATTCTGCGGCTGTCCGTGAGGTCGCTGACGGCGCTGATGCGCCCTTACGGAAAGGCGACAGAAAAGCTCGTGAAGGACTCGACGGCACGGCTCAACGCGAATGCGCTCAACATGACCGTATCGTGGGCGCAGCTTGACAAGGCTTACATCCATTTGCCAAGCGACATTCGCGGATCTTTCTTCGACCTCTACCTGCGGGCGGCCAGAGCCAACGTGGCGTTCTTGAAGCAGTCGATGCGTCGACCGAACAACAACATCGTCGACCTACCTGGCGTCGCCCTCCTGCGGCTGTACCGAATTCTCATGGCGCGAGAGGTGAGAGTAAAGCCGTCGCTCGTGGGACCTCCTCTTCTGGAGCCCCGCAAGACGCCCCTTGCCATGGTGGCTGCGATTGCGGGGGCGGTGGTATCGCTGGAGGTCACCTCTCTTCTGCGTTTCACCCTTTACTACAGCAGCAGCTTTGAGGTGCGTGCTGGAGCAACACTTTCTCTTCACCTATTATATACGCGAAAGAACGGCTGGTTGTGTAGACAGCATTACTGCGGTCCATGCGGCCCAACGACGACGAGTTGAGATCTCTACTTAAAGTATGCCCTGTTAATCAGGAACATAGCGTTTAGGTAAAAGGCAGGATGATAAACATTCAAAGCCTGCCAGTCGCTTAAAGGGAAGAAGTTACGACGAAATCCTCGGGAAAGGAAACTGCCTTCGTTATAAGAGATACTCATGCGCTCGCATTCCCACAACTGCTTAATTAAAGGGGCACTGACACAAGAATTTTGCAGCTTGCTTTTTTTGCTGTTGCGATAAGTACCGTACTTACCCGATTCTAACGCGCCCCCGATTCTAACGCGCACCCGATTTTCCTGTCTAAAACACCGAAAAATCTTGCACCTCCGATTGTAACGAGCACGGAACTTGAGCAAGAAAAACGAATGCAAGAGAAACGGGCGATTTATTTCCAGAAGTAATCTCACTCATCTCACTCCTCGTCACTCTCCGCTGACCACAACATCTCGTCCTCGGTGCCGTCAAGTGCGTTCGCGATGTCACTTCTGAACGAACGTTCAACCATGGTCGATAGGATCGTGGCCCACGCCGCATACGCCCATCCCGCGAGTTTCTTCAGAGGCGCATGCTTCAGCCGACCGCTCGTTTTGAACGCGTGAGAGCCGCTGCTGCCATTGCTGTTAACAAGCGCGCAAGTTGAACGATTTGACGATTTGTGTGAACGCCGACAGAAAAGCCTCGGCGCCTATGCTTCCGGCGTCTCAAAAACATAAAGGAAGAAAACCGTTTCTAGAAGCTTTGGCGCCATCTTGAGATGGCGATGGCGATGGGTGGGACGAAATTCCACTGTTTCTGCAGTTCCGGTTTCGTATCCGATTCTAACGCGCATGCTATTTTTCGGCCTATTTTTCCGGAAAAAAAGTGCGCGTTAGAATCGGGTAAATACGGTAACTGACGGCCTGTTTATCATGTGTAGAAACCTGATTTGCTGCAGCGCGCGACGGTTCTTTAATTAAAGACAGTTTTAATGCGGCCAGTCGCAGTTTCGGTTTCAGCGGGCGCCGCGAAAGGCTGGATTTGGTATAAACCGAGCTGCCAGCATGACTGTACAGAGCAGAGCTGCCGTAGCACTGTCGATTCCGCTTCGGCAGCAGTTTCTGCTAATTCCTCTACGTACTGATCTCGTCAGTCCCTTAATTAAAAAGCGACCGTGGACGTGATACAGGAGCCGCGAGATCAAATTGCTGCCGCGGCTAGAGAACGACGCGCGACGATCGAAAGTGTGGGTGGGGAGTTTCTCAGCAGCTCACCTAGAGTGAAATCTAGCGCTATAGCGTCAACGTGATTCGGCGAAAGCGCTCTACGCCTCCATGGGTGCTGTCATACCGTGTCGTTCGGCTCGAAGTTCGGTGTGGCATGGCCGGCAACGACTTTGTGACTACGCAAATTGAGTTTTTGGCAAAAAAAATTGCTTGCCAAAAGTGTCGCCGTTAACAAATTTTATTTTGTATAAGACACTGTGTTAGAGGTCTTATGTTGCAAAACAAATTTGAGGGTTGCAAAGAAAAAAAAAGCAGAAACCCTGCCTTTGATTCACGCACACAGATACAGCGGGCCGTCCCGGATATATTTTTCAACTATTACATACTCTGTTTTAGATGCGACCGCATCTCATTCACTCGCCTTGTCCCTCCATACGGCGTTGCTGTTGTCCGTCCACACCCCTCCCCCATTCTCCTCGCCGCGCGAGCTGCGCTCTCCGCCGCTCACCCCCTCACCTCTCCGATAGCTAACACTCTCTCGCGAGGGGCATTGGATTGGATTCGATTGGGTTGGCTTGGCTTGGATTGGCTTTGGATTGGATTGGATTAAAGTGGATTGTGTTTGATTGTGGTGCGTCATAGCCGCGCCACGTTGCGTCATAGCCGCGGTCGTTCCAGCACCGGCGTTCCGATTTCGGGCACGTGCATAGACTTGATCTTCACTGCAAATTGCACGGTGGTCCCGTTACTTCACCATCCACTACCTGTACACTTCAGCGACCACAAGGCCGTCATCGTTAACGTCACGCCGCGTGTTAAATAAAGAATACATCATACGCGTTCCTCACACGTTTCACGCAATTAGAGAATCAACCCAACGGAAACACCAAGTGAACCCCCAAGATGCGTCGCATCTCCACAGGGTTCCCCTCGCGGGAACGTGGGGTAATTTTTTACAAACTGTGTTCTTGCTTCCTCTCAATACAGTATTATTATCGTATGCTACGTGCTTTGGCAGGCGAAGCAGATGCAACATAGAGATGCAAAAATGATGTTATCGCGTCGTATTTATTTGTTTTGTCCAAGCATGTATATAAATAAACCTAGAGGCGAATCCTATTACCGCAAGTAAGCCTTCAAGCACGCGCGGAAAGCATTATGAAATTGCATGAATGCTTTAAATGGCAAATAAATACTGGCTTGCCGAGTGGCTATGTATGTGGCCTCATTGCGCCTGCCCAAGGCAGTGCATGCTTCAAAAGGTAAGCACACGCGGCGACGGCGTCGAGAGACGCGAAAATCCAAACTGAATGGGTACAGAAAACGAGTAGTGTGGGCTAGCGTAGCTTATTTAGTGGCTGTAGTGTGGGCGGCGGCGGCAAGCGGTATAACAGGCCGCTGGGACCCTCTCTCGCTTTTTGCCGGCGAGAAGCAGCCCACAAGCGAGCGGCAGCGACCATACAGTGAACTGTAGCGACGATCGACGACGACAGAGGACATTGGTGGCAGTGTATTATTATTTTCGCTTGTCGCTGTCACCAAGTACACTCTGTTGTTGTACCTTTTAAGTTACGTTTTCAGCGTTGCTTGGCGGCCGTCGCTGCATGTGGTCACTCCTTCACCTTAAGAAATTCCCCGCTAACGCGAGCACATGCGTTAAGTTCTAATCACGCTGTTATTTAGAAATATCTGTGATAGCCATTGAATTCCAGAAAATGGCATCCCGAAAACGGAAAAGCATACCGAAAACAACTAACAAGCACTTCAGAGCCGAGAAGCCAAATCCATAGCCCTTTGCACTAGCCACTTGCTGCCAATCCGATTCCCACAGTACCCACAATTCCCATGACGGCGTGCGATCGCAGCGACACTTTGGCATGGCCTCCAATATTCGGCGCGCGGGGTGACCGCGGAGGCCATGCGTGGGGAGACGCGCGCTGAGAGCAGCCGGCCGGTCTGCCTACAGGTTGTGTTAGCCTTGACACTGCGATGTGCGATTGCCGCTCTCGTAAGCGGTGCACATGACGATTTTTGAATGCAAATTGCCATCGCATCGTGTGTGCTGCCATGTATGGGACTTGAGTCCCATTTTGTGCAGGGGTAACAAGCTATCGCTTGAGTTACCTGCGCCGGCCTGCGCCATTTCGCGGCCATGGCCGTCGCCTACGCAGCGACCGTGCGGCACACTCAGTGCGTTTTTCGTGTCCCCGGCAGGTTATCGCGTCCAGTGTAATAAAAAAAACTCCCACCTCCCCTCGCGGGAACCCCTGTGTAGATGCAACGCATAGGCGGAGCGGCGAAGGGACCGCGTTTTATAGCGCGCATAACGTTGAGGGGACTGCGTAAGCCGGTCCAGTCGATGACGACGTTGGCGTACTTGTAAAGCGGCGTGGACTCTAGGTGTTTGAGCCAAGCGTGGATGTTGCTTCGCCGGAGAACGGCACACCGGTTATATGCGCAGCGCGCCCGAAGGAGAGGAAACAGCGGAAGAGAGAGTACTGCACATGCGCCGGCCCCAGCGCGTCTGCCGCGGCTATGATGCAACACAATCCAACACAATCCACTTTAATCCAATCCAATCCAAATCCAATCCAAGCCAATCGAATCCAATCCAATGCCCCTCGCGAGAGAGTGTTCGCTATCGGAGAGGAGAGGGGGTGAGCGGCGAGGAGAATGGGGTAGGGGCGGGCAACGCCGACGACGACGACGACGACGACGCCGGAGGGACAAGGCGAGTGAATGAGATGCTCTGCATCTAAAAGCAATAGAAATAGAACGCCTGGAATCGGTGTAGAACTTAAGTCGCGGCCAGCTGTCCCATGAGCCAACGAAATCCCTGCGCCTCCTCCGGCAACAAACGGATTGTTAACTGCTCGAGCGCAAAGGCACCGATCTGCGATCAGGGCGGCGACCCGGCGAGGAACGCCGGAAGTGCGGAAGCGGCCAACTGCAAACTCGTGACGTGTTTGGATGTTGTTTATTTACTCCATCTACATCCAGGGAATGTCGATTGCGCGAGGTTCTCCTCTGGCTGCTCTGTTGCGTTTCGAGCTCTTTAAAATTGATTTTAAATATGTTCTACGCTGCATTTGCCGCTGATATTTTGCAGATGATGTACACTGTGTTAACACCAATCTATCTCCGAAGTTATCTCGCCTTCAAAATTTTGTGTCAGTACTCCTTTAAGCGTCCTCACTGTTTAAATTTTAGTCTGGTTTTTCTTTCCATTGTACTTTAAAAGATAAAACCGACTTATATAGCGAAACAATTATTTCTTTTACATTACTGGGACATTCTGTGCAAACCCCTAGTAATATATAAAAATCAAAGCTCCTTTATTAAGAGAAAGATGGTTGAAACGCGAAGGGCTTCTCCCATGCAACTTGAGTCAAAGCCAAAGCCCAAAATCCGAACTGCTTCGACCGTGTTGGAATGGTACAATCAGATGGACGTCGGCTTCATAACGCCAGGGATCCAGGTTTGATTCCGGCAGCGGCAAGAGTTTTTTCTTGAGGTGAAGTGTAAAGTAGGCTTTCCTGTAGTGCGTTTTGCGCGACGAACGACGCCATCAGCGACACATAGAAAGCTTCACTTTAAAACTTTGTACCGCATAAAGACGGAAAGTCACGGTAGGCAGCGTCTTAAACCCTTCAACACACGCAACTCCGTAGCGTCCTTGTGGATACGAATGGATATGATTCGAACGCCACGGCCCGCTAGGTGACTTTTAGAAAGTCGCACGCGATACTGTGGATTACATCGGAAGCACATAGGTGAAAAAATGCACATACCTAATAGTGCTCAGTCGGAACTAAAATACTAACTTTCATAACCTGGTCAGTCAACAAAAGCTATATACAAAGCCTTCGCTCTTAAAAGCACTCAGTAACCAGAAATTTTGTTCCCGAATGAATTGCTTTCTCCCGTCACAGTTGTGAAATCGAAAACGCACGCGCCCACTTGACTGGCCAACGCATTTCCGAACATCTGTACTATCAATTCGGTCGGTTCATACCTGCTTGTTTCACACATCGACGAGCATGCGGGTTGATCATCGAAGTAAGCCCCTTCTGAAAAAATGACGTAACCTCCGTTTTCGCGAGTTGAGACTACATCCCGCTTTTACTAAGTTTTCCGTCAGCCTGTATTCAATAGCGAGGCACGCATACAGGCAACCATGTGAGTGCGCCATCACTGCTTACGTCGGCTCCGCGGGATGGCGGTACTTGTCCGTGCTAAGCGCATGATATGGGTTGGACATTCCAAGCTCTGGTATGCCGAACGCAAAGTAATGCCTCGACTCCAATGTGAGTTAATTAATAACATCTCTGTTGACACCACCGTTGAGGATCGGGTTTTAACGGGACAGACGACGCACGCCGGTGTTATTTTTTTCTTCGGCGTGCGAACGCAGTGGCACAAGCAGTGCCATGTCCGTGGCGCAGTGGCCATATCCGTGGTCGGTTCCATTGTTGCCAAGCGAAGAAATTGACAGTAAACTTTTCAATGAACACCAGTTATAGGTTTCACATCAGAACGACACCAAGATCTTCATCAATATCATATCGAGGCAGCCATATTCATTTCCGAGATAGGCACAAGCCAGGCACTTCCGGTAGGACGGGGAACGTTAATTAAACGAGTTGGTACGCCGCAATACGCCTCTAAGGCGATCTAAAGGATGCCAAAACACCCTTATTTACAAAAAATAATGGCGTAAAATTAAGTACTGTTCGGGCTCGAACCCAGGCAGTTCGCGCCAAAACCTGCGATTCTTCCCATTAGGCAACTGAGGCCGAACAGCAGGACGGTTTTAGCAGTTGCTCAAAACAATAGAATGAGTCTTCAAAGTGAACCGGTAGGCGTCGCAGGGTGAGCACAAAAGGTGGTGGGCTAGCACCCAAAAGGGAACAGAATCTTGCATGGAGACTGCCTCTTAGAGGCTGTTGCGTAAACAGGAAGGTAGGCTTATCAATAAGGAGCCAATATTTCACGGCTGGCTGCCTAATGATTTAGGATAAATACAATGGCACGAGGCTGTAGGCAGAGGCAAGCGAACTGTATGCACGAATTTTGTGCAAGTGTCTGCAAATTTGTTAATACCCACGCGAACGCCATTGGAAGTGGCTCCCTGGTGTCGTGTCTCGGGTGCAGAAGTACCCCGAAGGCGACCTGGATGCCGGCTTGAAGAAGCTGGGCGCTGACATCCAGAGGTTTGAGCAGATGGTCAACGCCAGCGAACTACTGCCCAACGTGAACGAGCGGGAAATGCGCCGGGTGTTCCTTGCGGCCTTTGGAGCGTACGCGGCCAGCAAGCTGCCGGCCATGCTCAAGGAATCTCGATCCATGGGAGGTTCTTCGGAGGAGGGGTGGTCCACGAGGCAGCTCTTGTCCCCTGCAGTTGCAGAGGAGCAGCTCTTCTTCAAGCTGTGCTGCTTCAAAGAGTGCGGAAGTACAGGCCGATCCCGGACAATTAAGGTAGGAGTGGTCCGGACTGCACAGAATTGTCTGAGAGACAACCTTGCCATGTTTTCTTGCAATATCTCGTGACACGTTTTCATATACTATACACCCGCCACGGTGGCTCCGTGGATAAGGCGTTGTCGGCTGAGTCCAAGGACGCGGGTTAGATCCGGCCGCGTTGGCTGCTTTTCAGATGCAGGCGGAAAGCGGAAACGCCTGCAGTTTCTCGGAATTTAGGCGCACGCTAAAGATCCCCAGGTGGTCGAAATTAACCCGGAGAACTCGCCTGCGCAAAGGCAAAGCATGACAACATCCACCCCGGCTGACAGAATTGAACTAGCGGAGCTTTCCAAGTTATTCAACAAGCGTAAGACAGCTGACATACGGAAATATGATATGGAGAGTATTGAACATGCTGTAAAGAACGGAGGCCGCTTTAAAGCAGCGAAGAGGCGTCTAGGCATGGGGAAAAACCAGATGGATGCAATTAAAGACAAGCAAGGCACAAATAGTTATAATAGTTAAAGGATAAAATAGTTATAGTAGCCGAGGAGTTCTATAGGGATCTGTACAGTAAGTAGCCCGGACATCCAGGATAACGCCCAACGAGAAAGTAGTTCAGAGGAGATAGACATCCCACCAGTAACGACCGAAGAAGTAAGGACGGCTTTGAAAGAAATGAAAGGGGGCAAAGCACTTGGTGAAGATCAGATAACAGCAGACCTCTTGAAGGATGGCGGGCAAATTGTGCTAGTAAAACTGGCAAAACTGTACACGCAATGCCTAATGACCGCGAGTGTACCGGAATCTTGGAAGAACAGCGAACATCATCCTAATCCATAAGAAAGGGACATGAAGGACCTGAAAAATTACAGGCCGATCAGCCTACTGTCAGTCGTCTACAAGGTATTTACCATAGTAATCGCTACCAGAATTTCTGTGACCTTAGATTTCGTTCGACCTAATGAACAAACAGGGTTTCGTAAAGGCTATTCAACGATGGGCAATATTCACAGGATTGTGCCCACAGCTCTTCTTCTTCCCGTGACAATACCCAATGAATGCTAAGGTATTTTTATGTTGATTCTTTTTGTCGCTTTTTACTTTTTGAAATCTTCACCATGTTTCCTCCTTTTTCCTTTCTAAGAAAAAATCGCGATGGCCCCATGGTGATAACTATAAAAACATTGATGACGTTACTTGCTCAAAAGTGACGCCAAATATGTCCCACAAGTAGTCACGAATGTCCATTGGCATTGAAACAGAATTCCCAATAACACAAACACCAAACATCTGCAGAAATTCAGAGAATTGTCTACTAATTCGTAGCATTCAATGCCACTTGTCTAGAGTGTGAGTTCTTTCAGCCCAATTTCTTTTATTTTTCAAAATTATGTCCCACCAATTATCTCCATTTATACTATTATAACGATCAAAAGTGTTACTTCCGCCAAATCTGCATGTGTGTGGAAAAGCAGAGCTGTCGTTGCTGGCCGCAATGTGTGTGGTGTGCGGCGTCAGCAGAAGACTGGGTCAAAGTTACTCCCATGGTTACCGCGGACGTGACCCCCTTTTACGAGGAGCGCCCGGCGTCTTGCAAAATAATAGTCAAACCCGGTCAAAGCCGTTTATAACGAACTGCAATATGCACCGCGATTAGTTTGATATATCCAATAGTTTGATATAGCCGAACCCGCCTATAACGAGCTTATTGTTACGAGTTCGCAATCCGCGGCAGCCCTCCCCGCACCAACTCCGCCATCCGCGTATGCAGAAACGAACACAGTACAGTAGCCATTACCATACCAAAATAATCCATTTATTGCAAGTAATAAAGCTACTTTCCGCCCACGGTGCAAAAAGAAAAAGCGGTGATTTTTGTTTTGACTTTCGTTTTGGCGGCTTCAACTAGCATAGCATTCTCTACACGAAACATTGTTTGCACCAGTTCGAGTCCGCGTCCTCAAAAATCTAAGAAGCATTGGCAGAGCACATCGACTGCCGAAAGCGCTTCATTATAAGCGTCGGACGGATTTCACTCGCGACATCATCGGGAACGCTGACGAGCTCTTCCCACAGTTCACCGATGCTGCTGTCTCAATGGTCCCAACTCGCTGACAGGGCGGGTTCCGTCGCGAGTCCCGCGCGTCGGAAACAGTTACGGAAAGTATTGGGCGTCACGTTGCTCCGTGCGAGGCGCAATGTCTCAGTCGCGGCTATTGCTTCATGGTCGCAATCAATCCACATCTCAATCGCCGCTCCAAGATCATACACTTCGGCGGCCATTCTATAGGCGCCCAGAGTTCGATATATCGGATGTGAACTTCGTTATAAGGAATATGTTTCCCATGTATTTCCGTAACTGAATTATTTTTGTTCGATATATGGCATAATTCGCTCTATCCGGGTTCTTTATAGCCGTGTTTGACTTATAACGAACCCGGATAGAGCGAAATATGCTATATATCGAACAAAGAAAGACCAGTTACGAAAGTACACACGAAACATATTCCTTATAACAAAGTTCACATCTGATATATCGAACTCAGCGTGCCTAGAATGGCCGCCAAAATGCATGGTCTCGGAGAGGCGATTGGGATGTTCATTGGCTGCGACCACTGAGCAAAGGCCGCGACTGAGACATTGGGCCTCGTATGGAGCGACATGACGCTCGACACTTTCCGTAACTGTTTCCGACGCGCGGAACTCACGACGGAACCCGCCCAGTCAGTGAGTCCGGACCGAGACGGCCGCTCGCCAACCTTCCCGATGGTGTGCCGAAAGGAGTGTCCTTCGAAGATTTCCTGCAGTGTCGACGATGACGTTGCCGTCACTGTAAGCCCCTCGGACGCGGACACCGTCAGCAAGCACCGTCATAATGCTGATAAAAAGCACCGAAGGAGGCAGAGGATGTCGCGAGTGAAAGCCGTCCGACGCTTAATGAAGTGCTTTCGGCAGTCAATGTCCTCCACCAATATTTCTTCGATATTGAAGGACACGGACTCGAACTGGTGCAAACAATGTCTCGTGTAGAGAATGCTGTGTTAGTTGACGCTGCAAAACGAAATAGAAAACAAAAATAACCGCTTTTTTAAGTAGGCAGTTAAGCGGAAAGTAGCTTATTAAATTACAATAAATCGATTGCCTGTGTGTATGGTAATGGCATAGCTTTATTTTGTTCGTTTCTGCATGCGGGGAGTGACAAGGGATTCCCGCGTAACAATAAACTCCATTAATAGGCGGGGTCGACTAGTATCGAACTATGGATATATCGAACTAATCGTAGCGCATGTAGCAGTTCGCTATTACCGGGTTTGATTGTACAAAGACAGCTGTTCACGTGCGTTCGCGAAGCCGGTTGCCACCGGGTCTAGCGCGTGCTGACGCGTTCCACTTTGGGAGAAATGTGAAACTTGCGCACAAAATGATCCGGGCCTGCCAGTCATGCATGAACAAGACGACGATATACAGTCAAACCCGGCTATAGCGAACCCGGATAGAGCGAATTATGCTATATATCGAACAAAAATAATTCAGTTACGGAAATACTGGGAAACATATTCCTTATAACGAAGTTCCACCATATAGACTTTCGGCAGTCAATGCCTCCAAATATTTCTTCGATATTGAAGGACACGGACTCGAACTGGTGCAAACAATGTCTCGTGTAGAGAATGCTGTGTTAGTTGACGCTGCAAAACGAATGGAAAACAAATAACGGCTTTTTTAAGTAGGCAGTTAAGGCGGAAAGTAGCTATAATAAATCGATTGCTGTGTGTATGGTAATGGCATGCTTTATTTTGTTCGTTTCTGCATGCGGGATGACAAGGGGATTCCGCGTAACAATAACTCATTATAGGCGGGTTCGACTATATCGAACTATTGGATATATGGAACTAATCGTGGCGCATGTTGCAAGTTCGCTATAACGGGGTTTGACTGTACCAAGACAACTGTTCACGTGCGTGAACAGCACAAGGCAGCAGCGCTACAGACGCCCAGTTCGCGAAGCCGGTTGCCACCGGGTTCTAGCGCGTGCTGACGCGTTCCTTTGGGAAAAATGTGAAACTTGCGTACAAAATGATCCGGGCTGTCAGTCATGCATGAACAAGACGTAGATGGATATAACAATGACTACTACTACCACAGTGAATAGCGGCGACGGAACATGTAAATAAGCAATTTCAAACCTAATGTGGGGTGGTGTGTCCTTCAGTGCTTACATATAGAAAGAAATCCTCGAGCTTCATTATGGTTCAAGCCTTGCGCGACTTAATGCGAATTTTGCCACTTTTTTCTTGTTTTTATTTGTTTTGTTTTTTTTTGTATTTTCAGAATTCAGTCTGATAAATTATCTCTGTACACGCTATTATAACGGTGGAAGGTGTTACTTCCGCCAAATCTGCATTTTCCGTTAATGCTGGGCGTTATACGGTCCTGGCTGGGAAAGGGGGTGGGGTACCGGAAAATAATGCTACGCATAAAATCCTTACGATAGTAAAAGACAAAACAAAGCTACTAAATTTATCCGTTCATCCGTTCTGTTAGCGCGCAAGCTCTCTTACAACTGCAAGCACGCGTGCGGAGTGGCTAGCGAGCCCGCAGTGCTGATGGGTAATTTGCCAATTATGGGGAGATGTCCCTCTTTGTGCTTGGACGTGTGCTAGAATCACGACATGCTGGTGTGTGTCCCTCCACGTTGCTTCTCTTTGCAGAAGGCCATCTGCAACGTGGGGCTGCCAGCGATTCCTGCCTTCAGCCGGGCGTTCAGGTGCACACCACAGCTTCGCCCAGCGGCCAAGTTCACGTGGCCGGAGCCCCCTTCAGACGAAGGCGACGTTCCCGCTTAACCGGCGCTTCCTTCGACAATCCCGTTCCTTTATATACGGTCACGTGCCCACGCCAGACGAAGGCCCCATGATCGTTTAACCAACGTTCCTTGGACGAGCTCGTTTCTTTTACATGTTCACGTGGCTGGGGGTCCCTGCCAGAGGAAGGCACCGTGGCCGTTTTACCAAGGTTTCTTGGACAATTCCTTTCCAATGCCCGGATGATATTTTCTTGACAGTTTGTGAACTAAGATTTGTTTTGTACCGACGGTTCACTTCTTTCACCCGTGTATTTACGATCAGGCGACACGGTACGCCTCACTTTTCTTGGTGATTTCTTCTCTTCAGTTCATGACCTGCAGAAATAGCGTGCATACATTTTATAACGATGAGATAAATCCAAGTTGACTGCCGTCGAACAGTATGAGTGTTTACGAGTCGGGGAAACGGGACGGGCATTCCAGTACACGGAATTTTTCCCGTGGCTGCACCTTAAAGGAAGGAACATTTTTCTGTATGATCTCATTTATCCTGTTAACACTTATCCTTTTTGCACGCATACGACCTGTACTTGATGTATATTTTACCTGAGTGTAGTGAATTCGGAACCGTATTCTTTTGTGCTTAACACAAACCATAAGGCGAGAGGACGAAAATGTTCCCTGTCGTGTAATTTCCCTGATATGCAAGCGAACTCGACGCGTTGAGACGGTTTACCGTTCGTATGCCACACTATTCCACCTTTGAGCTTGTTTTTAACCAGCAGTGATCCAACTTAACCCTCGTAGTTCTCTGGTCCGCAACGGCTATCTGTGAAGCCTCGGCTAAGGCGTCCTTGTGAAAAAACGCTCAAGCATTTTGTATATTGCTCCTTTTTTGTCGGACTCGCGAGAAGGTCGGTCCATAAGAAAACTTGCGCATGCGGACAGCCATCAAGGAGAACCGTAAGCGTTTCCTGGTGCTGTCACCAAGACGACCAGGGGATTGTAATGCTCCCATAACTTTGTTCTGTTTCTTTCGTGCGTGTTGCTTAAAGGAGCCATGAAGACAAAATACACGTTTGTTTTATTCGAAAGATTTCTTGTTTTACAGCGTTCCCAGTGCTTGCGCGGCAGCAAATGATGCCGTATTCACTAGGAAATGAATTAATCCAGGTTAAAATTTTGATTCTCCCGCCAAATCGCGTTTTGGTGACGTCTACAATGAAGTCATAACGGCGCGTACATTGGGCTCTGCGCCATTCGGCTCTGCAGCCTTGCTGTCGCCAAACCTCCCAGGTGGCGCTAGCATACTCAGCACTCCGCCGTTGCTTTGTTTTTGACCGTCTTTAAACCTTTTTTGTTACGGTAGAAAATAATCGCTTCGTGAAACATGGGTATGCTTGAGAAACAGTGGTCACGTAAGGCAACGTCGCTTACGCCAATCGGCCAGCGTCGTAAAAGACAACCATGCCATGAAGGCAACTCCAAAGCGTCGGACTGCTGTGCAGCTAAAACAAGCATAGTGCGCCCAGTACCAACAGCACTGCGCATCGGCGCTTCTCTGTTTACGTGTAGTTTCGTAACTTTTGTTGTTTACCGCACCATTCTTAGTGCTGTAAATTGGATATGCATTGAATTTAGGCGCAAATAGGTGTGTCAGACGAGCTGGGTTGGGGAAGGTGTTTGTAGTAAACGCCAAATGTGCGCTTTGTTGTTATCCAATTAGACTTATAAGCCAATCGCGCAGCTGGGCTCATATGACATCATAGGTTCTGTTGCGGGAAATGAGCTAGTGGGTCGCATGGCCATTCCCTTTTTCCCTAATTATATAGCTTATTTGAGCGAAGAGTTCGTTAAAAGTGGGAGTCAGTATGATTGTAACGAGCCAACCTTTCGAATGAACCAAACTTGTGTTTTGTCTTCATGGCTCCTTTAAGACAGAATACAAGTTTGTTTTATTCGAAAGATTTCGTGTTTTATAGTGCCCCCAGCGCTTGTCCGGATACAAGCGATGCTTTATCCACTGATCAATTAATCAATTTAAGTTAATTTTTTTTATTTTCCCGCTAAATCGATCGATCGATCGATCGATTGATTGATTGATTGATTGATTGATTGATTGATTGATTGATTGTAGGAGTTGATTGATTGATTGATTGTAGGAGTTTAACGCGCCGACGCAACGCAAGTGAAGAGGCGCGCCGTAGTGGAGGGCTTCGGATTAATTTTGACCACCTGGGGATCTTTAACGTGCGCCGAAATCTCGTACACACGGGCGTTTTTGCTTTTCGCCTCCATCTTCCCGCTAAATCGTGTTTTCGTGATCGGCAATGACATCACAGGAACCGACCGCTGTGAAGCCTAGGGTGCCTTGATTCACGCGTCCGCCGTACAACGTGGAGACATGTATACGCTGGTGCCGCCATTTTGGGTCACTCGCTCGCCGCCGATGCAAGTCATTGTATCAAAACCGCGCTAAACTTATCGCCGCAACGCTGTTTACTGGCAAAGTTTGAATCATCTTATCTGTTTCGCGTTACTGGGTCTCGTGGGAAACGAAAAAAACGTGTTGAGCACGTTCACCCAATTGCAGCTGCACGGTACCGTTCAAAGGGTGTCTCCACCCTGTACGGCGGCACTGGCATCGAGGTATTCTACTACAGCCGATTGCGCACGGCCGGGCTACAGCGGCGGCGTTCACGCGTTTGTTTACGTTACCGAAACTAGATGGCGCCACCATACCGTGCAAGCCGTTTTCTGCCCTTTGTTTGTTTTTGACCGTATTTAACTCTGCCTTGTTTTTGTTCTGGGAGAAAATAATCGTTTCGTGAAACATAGTGCTCGCACGACAAATATGGTGACGTAAGACACCGTTCCTTGCGTCAATCGGCCACTGTCGTCTGAGGCAACCCCAAAGCCCCGCCGTGCTGTGCAGCTAAACCAAGCATAGTGCGCGCAGTACCAACAGCAGTACGCATCAGTACTTCTATGTTTGCATGTGCTTTCGTAACCTCCACTGTTTGTGCGACCATTCTTATTGCTTTAAAAAGAATGTGCCCTAAATTGAAGCACAAATAGCTCGTTCTGCAAGCTTATAAGCTCAGCCTAATTTGCGTTTGCTTTTGCCGGCCTCCGCCAATCGCAGAGCAGGCTGGTATGACATCATAGGTTCTGTTGCGGGAAATGAACGAGTGGGTCGCATGGCCATTCCCTTTTTTCCTAATTATATAGCTTATCTGAGCGAATTTCACGTTAAAACTGGTGTTAGTAGGATTCCAACGAGGCCGCCTTTTGAGTGAACCAAACTTTTGTTCTGTTTTCATGGCTCCTTTAACGCTCCCCAGCGTTGCACTGCGATCGTCAGCGGATTTACCTGGGTCCACCCGGAAATCAGCTACGAAGATTTAATCGCGGTACCTTTGGTGGCAGCATTACATGTATTGTACGTTTTATAGGTGCGAACTGTTTTGGCTCATTTAATTGTTGGCAGAATTACGCTTGCGTGGAGCCGTCCCAAGTTAGACGCTAAGCATGTGCGCCAGAGCATAACGTTGCGTTGTATTGTCCATAAAGCAGACAACTGGACTTCGGCAGCTTTTTCACTTGCATAGAAGTGCTATGACAGCTGTGCGTGTTGGTACGACGTCAATGTCTCCTGTGTCCAACCCAGTCCAAAACGTTTGCGGCAAAGACGCACCAGTGAAGCTGCTCATTGAATAAAGCTGCACTGGACTTTTCTGTTTTTTTCGTCTAGTGAAGTATTGATTCTGTAGAACTTTTTTAAGATGTTACTCTGGCATTGCTGGTTCAATAATGCTAGTACAGTATGTTCCTTATTTAGAGATAACTGATACAATTTCTGCCTTTTAATCGAAGTCGCTGTCGTCTAGTGCTCACTGGAGAAGCTGAGAACCATTCATTTCATGGCGTAATGGATTAAAAAAAATACTTGCTCGTAAAATGTTCAATTCCATCGACAAGCGTTGTGTGAAGTGCGACAACAGCATCATACGAGCATATGAATAGGCACAGGGGGTCTGTCACCGCTTAAAATCGGGGAGACAGTATGAATGTGCGACAGGGGTGCGTAGGCGCATGCATGATGCGGTAAGTCTAATTGGATAACAACAAAGAGCACATTTGGCGTTTACTACAAACAAACACCTTCCCCAACCCAGCTCGTCTGGCACACATACACCCAAGTCTCTATCAACCACGGCCTGTCGCCTGTGCGGAGATCACGCCACCCTTACTCACATCATATGGGCATGCCACTTATCACCTCTGAGGAGCACTGGGAGGCCGCGCTCCGCAGCTCCGATCTGGACCTTCAGGTCCGCTTAATCGATAGGGCTGTGGCAGTCGCCGGTGAGTGGTGGATGCCACCGGCTACAAGCGCCACCTGAATGGCACGGACCCAATAAAGTTTTATCTCTCTATCTCTCTCTTAGGCATCTTCCATACCATACTGCCCATCTTCGTTGAACCCGTACTCTGTCGCCGTACGAACCTGTATTAAACAGCGATCTTATTCGAATGAAGTTCTCGTTTCTGTAGAATCCGTGGTATTTTGTATTCCCCACAGGTGCCCGTCTAATGCTGAACGGTGCGCAATGCAACCAGTTGGGACCTCTCCCTGTATGTAAACACCATGACGTCACGCAGCGCACGTGCGCGACAGGTGGCGCCTGCTGGCGGCCGCGAAGTGCGGTGACGGTTGGCAGAACGCGCCTGCGCCGACGGCCCGGTCCGGCCGCGCGGCGCCCGAGAGGAACGATTTGCCGTTGATTCGGGCCGTCACTGGGCGCCTACATTGCAGGTGGGGCCCAGCTATTCTGGCTGCAGCTGCCGCGTCTCCATGTAGCTTTCCGTATATATACAACCTCCGCAACACTACGGTCAACCGACGGGTGATGCTATAGGATAATCAGTGCGCGACAGAGCAGCCTAAACGAGGCATTCTGAAGGTTGGTGCTGTTGCGACGCATTCCAAGAATGTTTTTTTTTGCGATTCCTTATGTTCGGACACATACCAATCAAAGCTCATTCATTGTTGCTTTCGGCGGTGCCTCAGGCAGCGTATACGCTCCCTGTTCTTGGCCTCTTTGCGTCGCCAGGAGACAGTGGCGTACGCACGATTTCATGTCGAGGGGAAAAAGGAAAGGTAAAGCATGAAATGATTAAAAAGTAAAATAACCAGTAACGAAACAAAAATATAAAGAGCAGAAGGCAAAAATTATTCCGATAAAAATATCGCGATGATGTCGTGCTTACGTAATCGACCGATTGTTTTGTTACCTTTTCCCCCAGTGAAATCGCGCAACGGTTCACCGTCATTGTAAGAGTAACATAGCAGTCACATATGGTTAGTGCTATAGAAACAGTGGCACTGAAATAATTATCGGTAGTCACTATTTCATGATAGTTAAACTTAGTGTCCTTGTACGCCCGCTGCATAACACCAGCGTCGGGAGGCCGCAATAAAAGACCGCATTCAATGAGTCCGTTCGCTTAGGGCAAACAGATGTTTTGAGTTTTTTCGAGTTGCGCGTGAGCGGCCCATCTCGCGCTGAAGGCACGATGCAACATGTGAGCACGGCATGCATCTCTGTTTTGTCGCATCCTCAAGGCATAATATAATTGATCAAGGTAAAAATTTATAGCACTTTCAAGCAATGAATTTCGTTCGTCTTAAACTGATTCCCCCATAAACCAAACTTGCCATGGTCGATCTGGCGGCAGGCGGCTATTGCGGATCCCTAGTCGAAACATTTATTTAGCGTCACCTAAGCAGGTTAGGCATTCATTGTCTTTTTAATACAGTACTCCACCTCGTCAAAACATGACAATATTTCGCAGCAAGAAAATTTCCCTCTGCCCCCCACCCCCGGCACTATTTCACTGGACCAAATTTGTGTTGGTGCTGCATGATATCAGATGGTTTTGCTGATATCACTGATAACTGATGGTTTTGCCGCTGATTTTGCTCGCACGATTTGCGTAGCCGGGAGCACAGCAGCCCACCGGCATCAGAAAGGCCAACACAAACAAAAACTCCACTTTTGCGCGCGTCTAATGCACAGCATACACAGTAATGCACAGCATACGCCCCGCGCGCCGGTCCCAATGTTTTGCCAACCACCCTCCCGGCCACACCCAGCACGTGCGCTCACCGTGACGTACCCCGGGAGAGGTCCATTCAGGATTGGGACACCAATGGCTTGATCCTGTAGACGCTTCTAGACTTGGAGACTACTGTTTTCTTGTCCTCACAACCCTGACCCCATCCAATCCCCTAAACCTGAGCAGTGAGAGGCCGAGCTGACCAGCTCAGCACCAGAGCGACAGCAAGCCCTGGTGCAACGAGGTCGCAGCTCGAACTCGTGGTCTCCTTGACTTAGGAAGCTGAACACATCCTGGTTTGCTCAATAAAACTTACTCCTCCTCCTCCTTCATCGAAGCAAACAGCATCACCATTTCCCTCCCACAAGGAGCTCCGATTGCTTAAGCGCTGCGTTTGCAGACCCTGCCTGATTTTGTTAGAGGGCTTGCTTATGCTAGGACTAATGTATTTCATTTGAATTATTTCTGCTCTTTTTAAGGAGCCTTTTCTTTCTGCTTGATAGGCGGTTAATATGCCTGTAAACACCCTGAAGGTTAGAATGTCCACGAGAACGTCGCAAAGAATTGCGCCTTTTCCACCATTTTCTGCACGTATGCTTTCGACGATTTTCCTCGCTTGCTCTGAATGAGTCCCAATATACCGTAAAAACCCGCGTATAATACGGACCCGCGTATAATACGAGGTGTAATTCGGGGACATCAAAATCAGAAAAAAAAATTTTCATCCGCATATAATGCGAGGTAAAAAGCACAGAAAACATTTATTTGCACTGCAGTTACCGTTCAGTCATTGTCAGTTTTCGCTGGCACTGTCTCCCGAGGTCCCTTCAGTCATCGTCAGGTTCGCTGCCGCTGTCTCCTGAAGTTGACTTGTCGGAAATGTCTTCCCACAGAAAATGGTCCTCAGTGCCATCAAGGGCGTTCGAGATCCCGCATTTCTTAAAAGAGCGACTGACGAGATCCTCTGGGATGCTGGCCCACGCATTCACGATCCAGCCACAATTCATCGCTGGAGAAGCCCGCGTCAGCCATCCGGTAGCTGTCACATACGGGTCTCCTGACCTCATCCACTCTTGGTAGCAGGACCTGATGCAGTCTTTGAAAGGCTTGTTTATGCAAACGTCTAGCGCTTGCAGCTGGGATGTCATTCCTCCTGGAATTACAATGGGTTTGGTGCGGGGTTCGTGCAACAACTTCTTCAGGGAATCAGCCAGGTGGCAGCGAAAGGCGTCCACTGACGGAAACCCCGAACAGTGCTCCAGGCCGCCGACACCACAGAGATTTTATCCAGTCAAGCACCAGTTGCTTTCTCCACCCGCGAATGCTGCCTTCGGTGACGCCGGACTGCCGCCCTGCGGCGCAATTCCTGATGGTCTCGGCACATCAAATAACTTTTCTTTTAATTGCAGCCGAATACTGCCTTCGTGCACCCGACATCGTCATAGACTTGCGGTAACGTGCCGATCCTTCGCGTGGTCAAAACAATCGAAATGGCGCTGGCTGAGAGAAGCAGCCATGGAAGCAGCAGCCAGCTAACGCCACCGCAAGATGGCGCACCCTCCGCTGCAACCGAAAGTGCAAATTTTCGGCTGAAAACTTTGGGATCCACATATAATACGAGGCACACATTTTACATAGTAAAATTTGGAAAAAAAAACCTCGTATTATACGCGGGTTTTTACGGTACCAGGCAGATTTTAAGACTTAGTTGCTTGCAAAGTGATAAAGGCACCGCATAATCTGCAGTTGGGCATTGAATCGCTGGGCATTGAAGTTGCCGATTTTCTGGCAAACCCGAACTAATGCCCTTTTTAGCTGGTTTTGATTTGTTTTTAATGGCTACGATGGCAAGCAGAGGTAACTATGCCACTGCTTAGTGCCAAACGAGTGCACATATTTGTGATTTATTGTGTGCAGCAAGCGTCTTGCGCCGCGCGCAACGTGTACGAGCAGACGACGCACGGGCGCCATCCACACTCACGGCCGGACACCGAGAGGAGGAGAGTCGTGGTGGTGGTGGTAACACGCATTTATTTTATGTACAAGGGACACAAAGACGCCATGTTACGCTTTAGCGAATTTTGGCGTCTAGGGGAGAGGATTAGGTAGTGGGAGCTGGGGAAAAAGTACGATACATCCAATGGTACATCCAATTGGGTGGGGAATTAAAGGAAATGGTGAAGGCCAGACTTATCGACGAAGTTTCGTAGAGCGGCGAGAAGGCGCCGTTCTTCGCTCTGATTGGAACGGCTTGGATGAAGCCGATCAGTCGTGTACCGCCGTGCCACACTAGGAGCGGTTCGTCCCGCTGCCGCCAGGGGCCGACTGTGTTCGATTTCGGGGCGAATAGTCCGGACTACTGTTACTGATTGATGTGACCGGACTGACAGCCGTATCTCTTGGTCTTTCTCCTCTCCTTATATCTTTATCTATCTCTCTAACAATCTACTTTATCCTTTGAATCCCACTCTACTTCCATTTTACCGCACTGGGTTGTATGCAGGTGAGCTCCCTGCCGAGCTCAAAAATATTCCCAGTGCACTTCCTTTCGTGGGACAAGTAGCTTTCTTTTATTTACCAGTAATTAATGTTTGGGTTGCTGAGCTAAAAGCTGCAGTAGGTCCAGCAAACCATTTGCGCTTCCTTTCCCACAAACCACAAAAAATGCCAGCACACACCCGCTATACACCCGCTCACAGAGACTTCAAAGGAACAGTGCGAGGAGTCCGAGGACACCCTGCGCAGCTATCACCCTGCCTTCCAGTGATGACTGATAGATACAGCCGCAGCGTCGTTGGAGGCCAGTGGAATCTTGGAATTTGAATCGCCACCTTCTCTGTGGACAACGCACCACAGCGCCATTAACCAAGACGACAACGAGAACGACGAAGTGGCTGGTGTTGTTTTGCGGGGGATCTCTTGTGACCGCCATGCGCATACTGTGAATACATCGCTCATCATTCTCAGCCGTGGTTCCTGTCACTTCTGTCCTGCGGCCACATAATAATATTGAGACGCCGAGCAACGAGCAACGTTACTTTTTGTTCTCTTGTCTGCGGGCCAAAGTGCGTCCAAAATAAAAAAAAGTTTGTTAGGCCTTTTCGTCTTTTTCTACGTGAAAAACTGGTGGGGGTCCCGGATATGGTAGCGCTTCCACCCTCAAGGTGGTCAATGAGCGGTAGAAGATCTGAGTCAGTTCGTTGTTTGGCCGAGAGTTCGGACGCGGTTATTGCACACAGAGAAGTTGTTTCATCCTCGGCGTTTTCGCGTGGCGATTCGACTGGAGCACGAGAGTGACTGTCGGCATCATTGCGCTTGCGGCCTGTTTTTGGCCGCGAGGCCCACCACTGGAGAGGCCGGCGCTGCGATCGTTTTGACGTCACTTGTAGGATCACCGTTCCTATCTTGCTGCGTAGTTGGCTTGCAGCGCGTGACACTTCGCTTAGGAAGCGCGTTCTGAAAGTATTTTCGTGTTAATTTCCTTCGTTTGAAGTTAATTCTCAGTGCGTCAAGCGCAGTTCGACCTAATGGTGACTGTATAACCGTATCAGCTGTGGTAGATTATCCGCGAACACCATGGGCGTGGTGGTGTATTACGCATGCGACCGAAGCGTATACAAGCAGCGGCTTGTCCTAGACGATCGCCGAGTGAAGTTTCTAGATTTCCCTTGTTTGCAAGAAATGTATAAAGCGCTAGACACATGTACGACGGGCGCACGCGATTCGCATGCGACTGATCGTTACGACTTATTGTTAGGACCGGTTTTGGCGGGATCCTAACAATAAGTCGTAACGATCAGTCGCATGCGAATCGCGCGCGCCCGTCGTACATGTGTCTAGCGCTTAAAGCAGGAAATCGTGAACCGTTAACTGCTCGCAGAAACACACGCACCCGCCGTGCCTGCCCGCACAGCCGACGGTGCGGCTCGAACCGACGCAGGTCGCGGCAGCAACAACTTGTCGCCGCTTTTTAAAATCACGCAAGTCGTGGAAAAGAAGTTCCAGATTGTGTGAAAGTGGATGTTAGTGTGATGAAAAACAAGCTGTCGCTCGAGCTACCGGCGCCGGCCTGCGCCACTTCGCGGCCGCGGGGCCGCGGCCGCCGCTCGCCAAGCGCCCGTGCTGGTGCTCAGTGCGCCTGTCATGTGCGCCACGCATTTTCGCGTCCGATGTATTAAGAAGCGATAAAAAAACATCCCCCTCGCGAGGGGCACGATCAAATGCAGAGCATTTCCGCGGGGGGCGTGCCTGCCAGTCTTATGGATTACGTATTGGTTGTTGTTGTTGTAATTGTTGTCTTCCAGCGTAGACATTGTCGATGAAGTCGATGGTGAAACGTGAAACGTGCCGTGAACCCCCTGCCGCGGCTATTACGCAACGTGGAGAGGCTACGACGCAACGTGGCGCGGCTATGACGCAACACAATCCACTTTAATCCAACCCAATCCAAATCCAATCCAAGCCAAGCCAAGCCAAGCCAAGCCAATCCAATCCAATCCAATCCAATCCAATCCAATCCAATCCAATGCCCTTCGCGAGAGAGTGTTATAGCGCCGAAATCGCGCCACCGTGCATGAACGCGAACCGAACGCGGCCAGAGAGGGTGTTGCGAGCGGAGAGAAGGCGAGGAGGACGCGGGGGAGAGGGCGCACGTGTGGCCGACGGTTGAATGAGTCGCGTGCGTAACCTTCCATTCTGTGTCGGCTCCGTGGAGCAGTCGGTAAAGTGCCGTGTACCTTGCGTTCCGCCCGCAGAGTCGTGGGATCGAAACCTGGCGCCGGAAGGTATTATTTCTTTATATAGTGTAGGGTGCGGACTACGTAGTGATGCGGACTACGGACGCCAACGCGGGTGACATCGTGAGTTACTAAAATGCTCTGCATTTAAAACATCCCCCTCGCGAGGGGCACGATCAAATGCAGAGCATTTTGCGCGGGGGGCGTGCCTGCCAGTCTTATGGATTACGTATTGGTTGTTGTTGTTGTAATTGTTGTCTTCCAGCGTAGACATTGTCGATGAAGTCGATGGTGAAACGTGCCGTGAACCCCCTGCCGCGGCTATTACGCAACGTGGAGAGGCTACGACGCAACGTGGCGCGGCTATGACGCAACACAATCCACTTTAATCCAACCCAATCCAAATCCAATCCAAGCCAAGCCAAGCCAATCCAATCCAATCCAATGCCCTTCGCGAGAGAGTGTTATAGCGCCGAAATCGCGCCACCGTGCATGAACGCGAACCGAACGCGGCGAGAGAGGGTGTTGCGAGCGGAGAGAAGGCGAGGAGGACGCGGGGGAGAGGGCGCACGTGTGGCCGACGGTTGAATGAGTCGCGTGCGTAACCTTCCATTCTGTGTCGGCTCCGTGGAGCAGTCGGTAAAGTTCCGTGTACCTTGCGTTCCGCCCGCAGAGTCGTGGGAACGAAACCTGGCGCCGGAAGGTATTATTTCTTTATATAGTGTAGGGTGCGGACTACGTAGTGATGCGGACTACGGACGCCAACGCGGGTGACATCGTGAGTTACTAAAATGCTCTGCATTTAAAATTCTGATAGGTAGTGTCATCAGCTGCGGTTTTCAAAGCGATGCTCAAATATCTGCCGTGATTTACGCCGACCGGCCGCTGAGGTCGGTCCCGGCAGCGCCGGCCCGTTCACGCACGGTGCGGCGATCGGCCGAAGGATGGCTATGCTTACGCGCAAGAATCAGCCGGGGCCGTGCAGGTATCTTGATCGTATATCGCTTCAACGGAAATCACCGCCCTTACAGAGCTCCCAGCGCGGTGAAACGTTCTGTTAGGCACTGTCACTCGCAACTCTAACGGCGATGAAATATCTGCTGCGACGCCAAGCCTAAAGTTCCCAACATCCGATTACGCGCATCCGAAGCCGGCTGCGAGCTGTTGGCGAAGGTCCTCCCGTCGCGCACGCGCGTGTTGCGTTTGGGTTCCACTAACTTCTTGAGGGCCCCCACCACTCGGTTCTCCTATTCTAAATATCCCCATTACCCGAAATAATTAACGACGTGTTTCGCCTCGTACGCAGCCTCGCCTTCTGTGAGCAGTCGTGAGTTTCGAAATTGATGCTTGAGAAATGCCGGCTTACTGTAAACATACAAAACACGCTGCAATTATACACGCTGCAACTACACCGAGCACCTAATGAAAACTAAACATAGCCTTGTCCAAACCCGCTCGAAGGTTAAAACCTCGCGTTCATACCGTTCATACATTGCGGACAAGTCGCGAAAAGTAGACATCAACCGTGCAGAGTACAGGCTACGGCAGTGATCGTTAATCAAATCCGGGCATGACTATAAAACCATCGTAGGGGAAATAGGCACTGATTAAGCCAAACTGCAAACGATAACAATAATTTTAAGCATGCGCGGCGAAGCAATCTGATCACCGTTCTCGCGTCATTCATTTATCAGGCAATGCGAGCAGTTCGCGCGGTGAGATCATAAGTGAGTGACGCGTTTCTGTCGCTGTTACAAGGTGCTTGTGCTGTGCTTGCATGCACATGTGCTTGCATGCACATGTCCCGTCACAAGTATTTCATAATGAATTTACAGCGTACTTTTCTCGGAATCAGTTGCATCGTCCTTGACGTTAGCTGGCTGCGTATGTAAGAGCTGTGGGTCGCGATGGTAACAACTACCTAAACGCGGCGGTGTCGCCGGGAACAAGCGAGTCGCTGATTGCTTGCTCGAATTATTTGGTTTAGAGACAACTTTTTTGGTAATTTGCATCAAATCCACAAGGAGCGGGCGAGACAGTGGCCACAAGAAAAAGAACACGCTTCCGCATACGCACGGGAAATGTGTTGTAGCAGACGACAACACGATTCGGCGTCCCACAAGTGACGTCACTCGTAGGTGGCGCCACGGTATGTCCTCGAGGCCAACGTTGAACTCTTGCAGCGGCAAGCTCCAACGCGCTAGGCGCCCGGAAGGGTCTTTCAGGTTGGCTAGCCAACACAGGAAATGGTGATTACTTTAAAGGGGCACTGACACAAAAATTTTGCATCTTGTTTTTTTTGTTGCGATAAGTAGCTAGTGACCTACTTATCACCTGTAGAAACCTCATTTGCTTCAGCGTGCAACCGTTGTTTAATTAGAGGCATTTTCAATGCGGCCAGTCGCAGTTTCGGTTTCAGCGAGTGCCGCGAAACGATGGATTTTGTGGATTTTGTATGAATAAAGCTGACCACGTGACCGTCGGAGTGATATCACAGAGCAGAGCCGCCGTAGCACTGTCGAATCCGCATCGACGGCAGTTTCTGCGAATGCCGCCACGTACTGATCTCGTGAGGCACTTAATTAAAAAGCGACCGTGGATGTGACGCAGGCGCTGCGAGTGCAAATGCTACCGCGGCCAAAGAACGACGCGCGACGCTCGAGACGGTGGGTGGCAAGACGCGCGCTGGGAGCAGCCGGCCGGTCTGCCTACAGGTCCGCCTACAGATGTGTTCGGCTTAGCACTGCGGCGGATATTCGATTGCCGCTCTCGTAAGCGGTGCAGATGACAATTTTTAATGCAACCCGACATCGCAGCATTAACTCCATTCTCATACAAACTGCCGTGGTTGGGACTTTAGTGCAGTTTCGTGCAGCTGTAACAAGCTATCACTCGAGCTACCGGCGCCGGCCTGGGCCACTTCGCGGCCGTGGCCGCCGCCTGCACAGCGACCGTGCGGCTCGCTCAGTGGGCTTTTCGTGTCTCCGGCGCGTTTTCGCGTTCAATGTAAATCAAAAGCAATAGAAACAGAGTGCCTGGAATCGCTGTAGAACTTTGCTCGCGGCAAGCTGCCCGATGAACTGACGAATTCACGGCGCCTCCGCCGCCAACGATCGGGTCATTCGTTCTCGAGAGCAGAAGCACCGCCCTCCGGCCCTCCGATTGGAGCGGCGAGCCGGGCGAGCCGGCGAAAAGCGCCGGCAGTGCGGAAGCGGCAAACACAAACTCGTGACGTGTGTGGATATTGTTTATTTACAAAATACCCACGGGATGTCGATTGCGCGTGGTCCACTGCTGGCTGCTCGGTTGCGTTTATCACACTTTAAAATTGATTTTAAATATGTTCTAGGCTGTATTCGCCGCTGATATTTTGCAGATGATGTATATGTGTCCACACCAATCTATTTCAGAAGTTATCTCGCCTTCAAAATTTTGTGTCAGTACCCCTTTAAAAGGGCGGCCGTAAAGGTACGGGCGGAATTTCGCTATTCCTCGTTAGTGGTGCAGTAGTTAGATTCCGCTCGCGAAAGCGCACGACTTGCATTGGCAATGACCTTCTCGGCTCCTTCTTGCCACTGAACTAGCACCGCGCCCAGTCCCATGCTGCTGGCGTCCGTGTGGTGCTCGGTAGCAGCATGGCCTCCGCGATCGGCTACCGGCGCCGCGCCGGTACAGTGAACTCCGGCGGTAGCCGATCGCGGAGGCCACGGTATCAGCCTCCTTGTTGAAATGAGCGAGCGCGGGAGGCGACTATAGGCGATGACGCAGTTCTCTGAAGGCTTCCTCTTGTTCCTCGGTCCACAAAAATGAAACGTCCTCTCTGGTTAGGCGCGTGAGGGGTTCAGCAATCCTTAAAAATTTGCTGATGAAGCGGCGGTTATAATACTACAGGCGCAGAGACCCAGAAAGCGTCGCACGCCTTTCTTATCTCGTTCGGCCGGATAGGAAGCCACGGCAGCTGTTTTTTCGGGGTCCGGTAGCACTCCATCTGCGCTCACCACATGCCCTAGGAACTTCAATTCGGTGAACTCGAAGTAGCATTTTTCCGGCTTCAATGAGAGGCTATAGCTGACTGAACCGCTTCCAATACCTTTCTCAGTCGCTGTAGGTGCTCAAAAGTTTCGGAAATAACGACGACGTGGTCTAAGCAGACGAGACACGTCTGCCATTTCAGAGCAGTGAGGACAGTATCCATCATCCCCTGGAAAGTGGCTGGAGCAGAGCACGGACCGAAAGGGAGTACTTTGAATTCATACAGCCCATCGGGAGTGACAAAGGCGGGCAGTCTTCTCCCGATCCTTCTCGTTTACTTCGATGTGCCAGTAGCCACTCCTGAGGTCGATGGAAAAAATACTTGGCTCGCCGAAGTCTGTCCAACGAGTGGTCAATGCGCGGCAGTGAATACGTGTCCTTTTTCGTCACGCTGTTCAGTTTTCTATAATCGACGCAGAAGCGTAACGTTCCGTCTTTCTTTCTAACGAGAACCACTGGGGACGACCATGGGCTGCTTGACGACTGATTGATGTCATCTTCAAGCATTTCCTTTACCTGTGTTTCGATTACCTCCCGCTCCTTTGAGGACACGCGGTAAAGGGTCGTAAGGGCTTGGATCTTCTGTTATGATGTAATGTTTTGTAATAGGCGTTCGACGTAGTTTGGTGGATGAGGCGAACCAATCTTTAAATTTGGATAACAGTTCCCGGAGTCTTGTTTTTTGTTCTTCAGAAAGCTCCGGATTGATGTCGACGTTTCCTAACGTTGGCTTCATATGGCAATCGCCGCTGTCTCCTTCTTCGAATGCAAAGCATTCCACAACATCGGTAATTTCGTCGACGTAAGCTACAACGGTTCCGTAAAAGAGGCGTGTGTTTTCATAGCCGAAATTGGTGACGAGTAATCGTGCCTGACCATCACGAAGCTGCACAATGCCCCTCGCGACACAGACGTGTGCTGTGAGCAAAAGGGAATGGTTGCCTTCCGCAATGACTTCACTGTTTTTCATTTCAGCGCGCTCAACCTGAACAAGCTCGCTCGTTCGTAGTGGCACGTTTATCCCTTCTTCGATGACGCTAAGTTTCAGTCTGCAACCATTGTTGTCACTTTTATCGGCTGCCTGCTTAGAGGAAAAGGCGATTCGGCGTTCCCGCAGGTTTATCACCGCAGCATGTTCGCGGAGAAAGTCCATGCGGAGTATCAGGTCGCGAGAGCATTCGGACATGATGAGGAAGTTGGCGACGAACGTCGATTCACGAATACTCACTCGGGCAGTGCACACGCCGAGTGGGGTAACTATATGCTCTCCAGCGGTTCGAATTTGCGCTCCCCAATGCACCCAATGCCATTCGAATTCCCCCCTTCGCAGTGCTCGCGCCCCCTATGCCTGAAACTGCGCCAGCGCGAGTTCTGTTCTTTTTGTGCTTACTTTTCCTCCCGCACGTGCCGGCGTTGCACTTCCACCTTTTTTTGGCTTACCGTCGTAAAAACCAACCCAACGAGCGGTTTCTAACTAAATGAACGCGGGGGCTGCCAGTTATATACACAGATTTTGCCTGAAATGTACCTGCAGTTTTCTTTGCTCTAAGCAATGGGGAGGTGTATGACAAGCGCCAGCGGTTCACGAGGTGCGAACGGTTATGACTATTTAAACCACGTGGTTTTCGAAGTCTCAGCGTGACCCCCTGACGACGGTACATCAGGCTCTACTTGGGTCTGTTATCTCGCTGCGCCATGATTCCGGCAGTAGCTTCGACCGTTAGCGAGCTACGAATTGGCGAGTCCATAAAGTGCTCTGCACATAATTAGTTCGTCATCTTGCGTAGTAAGGTCTGAGGCGAACTACGTGGACGACTTCGAGCCACGTGCATCGTCGTGATGTGCCGAAATCACTGTCGGGGACAACCTCGTAGGTGAGTTGGCCAACATGTCGTTGGATTCTGTACGGCCCGAAATACTGTCGCAGGCAACGTTTAAACGTTGGTCGCAGGAGCTTCTCACTCAGTCCGCGTCATCGAATGGGAGTCCAAACTGACACAAGATCACCTGGGTGATACTCGGCGTCAGTGGCTGTAGCGTGCGGCATCCGCCAGCTGCTGGTCCGTAGTATGTACGCGAGCAAGCTGGCGTGCCTCTTCCGCGTGCTGTAGGTATCCTTATACGTCCGCGTCGAGATTGGCGTCGTCTACGTGGGGCAGCATGGCCTCGAGCATCGTCGTCAACTGTCGACCATAGACAAGCTCGAATGGAGTCATCCGCGTAGTTTCCTGGACAGCAGTATTGTATGCGAATGTGACATAAGGGAGTATTTCGTCTGATATTTTATGCTCAACGTCGACTATTGTCTAATTGTTTAGGCGTTCGGTTAGTGCGTACGTCTGGGGGTGATACGTCGTGGTCTTCCGGTGATCCATGTTGCTGCAACGTAGGACGCCTTGCATGAGCTCCGCAGTGAATGCCGTTCCGCGGTCCGTGATTATTTGTCGTATGTCGTATTCTTGGAGTCGAAGCGCCCATCGCCAAAGACGACCTGCCTGATCCGTTAAAGATGCCAACCAGCGAAGGGCGTAGTGGTCAGTGACCACATCCAATGGGCGGACGTACAGATATGGTCGAAGCTTAGCAAGCGCCCAGATGCTGGCCAAGCACTCCTTTTCGGTTGCAGAATAGGCGACGACATATTCGTCAACACCAGGTCTTCGTTGGCAAAGCACGACCCCGAGGCCAATCCACTGGCGTCAGTATGAAGTTCAGCAGGCGCTGTAGGATCGAAGTGTCGAAGCACAAGTGGCGAGGTCAGTAGACAACGCCGAGTCTGGAACACATGGTCGCAAGTTTGAGACCGACCAGTCAAGTAAGTCACTGGCACCGCCAAGGCGCTTTGTCAACGGTGCAGTGATAAAGACAAAGTTGCGAATGAAACGTCGGAAGCAGGGGTTTCCCCAGGCATCGAATCAAGGGGGGGTGTCTCAATGGCTCTGGGGGGGGGGTTCATAAACTAGAAAAGCTGTTTTTTATCCCACTAGTTAAATAGTTAATTAATTAAGTTAAATAATTAGGTTAGGTTAACTAGTTAAATAGTTGAGTTAAATAATTAGTTAAGTGAACTTCCCTCGACCGTGGGACTGTCCTGCATACTCGCGTTTCCGCTGCCTCCATTGGACCATTTTTCTCTGGGCACCCGACGTCACTCCCAAAATCCCTTCAAGCGAGTGGGGAATTGCTGCGTCCCCCGCGTGGTATTCCACTTCGGCGTATTAAAAATGGCAGTAAGGAACACCCCCGAAAATACCTGGGTTTCGGAGAACTCGTGCATAAAATGTTCTCGTCCTGCAGTTGCTCCCGCACCCACTTGTCACCCGTACCATTCATATGAATGTCACGGTAGCAGGCAAAAGTTTCCATGACTAATCTGCGGCCGTCGAAGCTCCCCTTTTCCTTCACTTTTTTTTTTATTTTCGCTACTCCCTGGCTGGTAGCAATGTGCTCGCAGTGTGGTCAGCCTCAAACCACTTTGCCCCTTTCCTTTGAAAGCCTTTTTTTGTGTGCACATACGAACTTGCCACGAGCTGTCGAAAAAAAATGAAATAAATACGTGCAACGCTAACAGCAAGCTCGGGGGGCGCACTTTTGTTTATTTTGCCCGAGGCTACTGCCAGGAATAGCAGACGGGCAGTCCGCGCATGCGCAGATCGATACTGAAAAAGGTCCATACAAGGACTGACAAGAGTGAAATTTGGGGATTCCAGGGGGGGTGTCCAGAAAAACTAGGGGGGGTCTACACACCCCCCATGGGGGTGTAGGGAAATCACTGGTCGGAAGTATAAGCAAAGGCCTATGAAGCTCCGAAGAGGTTTCAGAATAGTCAACTTCGGGAACTCGGCCACAGCACAGAGTTTCTCTGGGACGGGAACAACGCCGTCCTTGTAGATGACGTAGCAAAAGACGGTTAGCTTTCTTGCGTCCAAATGGCACTTCTGTAGGTTCAGTTGGAATCCAGCTCGAGGAAGACATGTTAAAACCTGCTCCAGGCGGTGAAGGCGTGTCGGAAAATCTGCAGAAAAAATGACAGTCATCTAAATAGCACAGTGTTGGGAATTAGCATCCCACCGCTGGCACCACTGTTGGGATTGACTATCCCGACGCTGCCACCAAGGTTGGAAAGACGATCCCAGGGCGGTCGCCAAGGTTGTGACTCGCCTTCCTGCTCGTCACCGAGGTTGCGATGTTGCCTTGCTCCGTCCGCTACCGACGCGGCGCAGAGCAGAGCGACGAAGTCCTCGAGCCGACGAAGAGTTGAAGTAACATTTATATACAGTATATACAGGGTAAGCAAAAGTTACATCATTCGCACAAAGGCGACAGCACCCTTTCACTCGGTGCTTCCGAAGAGACTGGTGCCGGAGAGACGCCGCCGAGGAAAGCCGACGATGAGAGCCTCCGGGCTTCTTTTATAGCCCGGGAAGATCGTTGTGGCCCCACGAAGTTCGAAAAGCTCCAATGAGGGCTCTCGCTGCCTGAAGTTTGAATTCCGACGAATGGTAGCGAAACGGTGAGTCAGCTGCGCCGCCAATGGGGAAAGGGAGAGCGATGCCGCCGCCGTCTCCGTGACCTCGCCTCCGGGCGTAGCGACATGCCCTTGTTTGGGTCGTTCTCCGCAGAGAGATTCGGCCGCGCCGCAGCGTTTCGAGATGCAGGAGTCGGCCGCGCCGCAGCGTTTCGAGATGCAGGAGTCGGCCACGCCGCAGCGTTTCGAGATGCAGGATTCGGCCGCGCCGCAGCGACAAAGGGAGAGGCGTAACTCAGCCTCGCTGTCGGCGCGTCGCCTCGTGCAACGCCTGTGGGCCAGGCGCTCTGGCACAACAACAGACAAATTTTCCATTTGAGACCTCTCAGAATATTGTCCACCATGCGTTCAAATGTTGCGCGTTGCACAGTCCGAACGGCATAACATTACAGACAAGAACGATCCTGTCTGCAGAACAACCCGCAGTACAATCCTACAGGCCATCAGGAGTTACAAATGCCGTTTTTGGGCGATCAGCGTCCGCCATAGCTATCTGCCAATATCCGGATTGCATGTCAAGAGACGAAAAAACTCTGCCCCCTGCAAACTGTCCACAGAGTCGTCGATGCATGGGAGCGGATAGACGTCTTTGCGCGTGATGTTGTTGAGGCAGTGGTAGTCCACACATAAGCGAATGGAGCCATCTTTTTTCCTGACGAAAACGACAGGAGATGCTCGCGGGCTGCTTGAGGGTCGAACAACTCCACGCTGAAGCATTTCGTCTACACGCTGCTCGATGGTGCGACGCTCGGCTCCACGCTGAAGCATTTCGTCTACACGCTGCTCGATGGTGCGACGCTCGTCTGGCTCGGCTGGGGAAACGCGATAAGGCCGTTGCCGAAGTGGGGCATGGGTACCAGTGTCGATGATGTGCGCTACTACAGTTGTGCGGTCGATCACTGCGTTATGACGCGAAAGGAAGTCCCACCCTAGAATTACGTCGTGGGAACACGCTGGTAGCACAATGAATTAAATAAATATAGGAAGTCCTGAATAACGACTCGAGCCGTGCGAATGGCCGTTGGCTCTATGTTGTGTGCGCTTGCGGTTCGGAGCGACAGTCCATGCAAAGGCGTCGTGGCAAATTTCCCTAGTAACACAAATTGTTGCCGCAACGTTTCTGCCGTGTTGCCAATGTTTTGTAACGTTAGGCAACGTTACAACAACCGCCAACCATGCACTCTATCACAACTGCTATTCCCCTCGCCACCACCGGTGCTTCTTTCAGAAAAAGCGCAAAGGCTCATGGGTACGTCGTCTGCTACCGCCACTTCCCGTATACGTCTGCGTGCGCCGGCGGCTGTCAGGCGCGTGTGTGCGTGTTGTTTATTTGTCACAGGGTGCTTACCTGTCAGATAAACCACTAGTGTGGTCAATCGTTCTTATTTATGGAATTCCCGATGCATGAGCGTTTTTTTTTTTTTCCAAGTGGAAACCAGATAAGCAATAAGGCACACACGCGCGTGAAAGCCGACAGGCCTACGGGAGGCCAGGAGAGCTCCCGAACCGGTAGTGGCGGCTCTCCGCGGGAGAAAACAATGCACCCATGAGCCTTTGCGCTTTTTACCGGTCACCTATTGACCACTGCAAACTAGCGTCACTAAATAAGCTTTCAGTGACGCTACTGCAAACGAGTGGCCACCGGTGAGGCCCCGCGGCTCCTTCCCACCAGAGGGATATCCCGAATAGAGCGGTCCGGCTCCGCACAGGCTGCTACAACACAGCAGCACGCCTCCACAGGCAGGGTCGCAAGGCCCAGGGCCGTACCCAGAGGGGGCGTTTGGGGGTTCAAACCCCTCCCGAAATCTTTTCCAGGCAGCACGTAAACAATACTTACTCTTGCTTTCAGTAAAACTACCCCCTTCCCAAAATTCATACCCCCCCCCCCCCCCAAAAAAAAAAAATTTCTGGGTACGGCCCTGGCAAGGCCACACCCACCTGTGCCCACTACCCCGACCCCGAGACATTAGATCACATCCTCTGCTCCTGCCCTGCGTACGTTGCCTGGTGCCCGGAACAAACTGGTGTCTGGGTACCGGCGGCTGGGGCTACCGTCAAGCACTGCAGAGGACATCCTGCGTCCTCAGGGACCCTTCATGCTGCACCGAGAGGCCTTCAGGCTGCTCCTCTCGTACCTCGACGAGTCAGGCCTCAACACCCGCCCAGAAGCCAGACCTCTCTGGCTATCCACCCCCTGTTAACTCTCTTGTGTGCGTGGGTGTGTATGTGTGAGTGCGTGTGAATGTAAATAGTCGGTATGTAACCTGAGTGTGTATGTATATAGTCTGTGCATAGCCTTTTATAGCCTGGTATCACATTTCATTTTCATTGCCCTTTCATTGTTTTTTTTTTTTCAAACCACTTTTTTCCCCGGCGAGACCTGTGCCCTCTGTCGAGAGGCAAAACTTCGCCTTGTAAATATTTTCATTTTAATAAACACTTTCTCTCTCTATTGGCTGACAACGGCGGTAGCACCATTATCAGGTGATTGCGGAGAGCACACAGAAGCGCGAATGGGGGTTAAAGGGACCCCGAAAAGCTTTGTGAAGGTGGCAATCGAATGCATTCAGGTGGTAGAACACGTCGGGGGATTTTTGAGCCAAGTGTGAGCCCCATACGTTGTACGGATAATTTATAAACAATTTTTGAAGATCGCCTTTTTCAGCCGATGGGCGCGACGCCGCAGCGAGCCGACCGCGGCTGACGCAACGGCGATCGCGGCTGACGCAACGGCGAAGGCGCCCCCTGATTCGCCCAATCGCCGGCGAGGTCGGCCGCCGGCGGCGTCACTGTTATTGGTTTCCGGCTGCTCTCCCTCCTTCCTGCGCGATCCCGAGGCAAAGGCGGCAAAGGCGGGTCCGCAGCGATTTACGCGTGCCTAGGCGCAGGAATGTAGCTAGCGCAGAACGGAAGTCGAGCGTCGCGATGTCACATGGCTATTCTCAGTGTTTCCAGCTGCTTTGAAGGAAGCAGAGAGGGAGGATGAGTCGATCGGCAACTGGGGAGAGGTGCATTTAATTGCTTCTGGCGCAGCTAATACTGAATGTAGATCAATAATTCCAACGGCATTGCATCGCTATATTGGTGCTACGCGACAATACAGGCTTTTGTAACTTTACAGAAGGCTTTTTCTGGTCCCTTTAAAGTGACCGAAAGCCGCCGCCACCGTGGCCGCCTCAAATTCCACCTCGGCGAGGTATGTGCCCGGTTGAGACGGGGCCGGCGTGAGCACATAATTCTTCAACTGGAAAGGCTTTCCGAGCGGCATTTTCGCCGGGGGGGGGGGTCGTGCACGCACAGTTGGCCTTCATGCCTTTTCCGATAATGCCCGTTGTGCTGGTTCGACATTTAGATGAGCAATTTTCATGGCTCAATGCGTCCTGTCTGTTGTCTTTCGTAATCGGTTTGGGTCTGGGTTGGTGTATTAGAGAGTAAGGTGCCTACGACGGGGGCGGGAAACCGACGGTTCCATGTTTGTCCGCTAGAATAAAGCTAGAGACCTTCCAGCTTTAACTCGCTATAGGATGGACGCATTTCGTTCGCTTCGAGGAAGAGTGGGAATGGCGTCGGCCCGAACAGAAGCGCGAATAGGTGAATAGGAAGCCATACCGCGAGCCGGCCTAGTTGGAGGCGATCGATGGCAACGTTGCGCAAAAACAAACGATTGCAAATAAGAAACCAAGGGACAAGCGCACTTTCTTGTCGTTTCTTCTTTGACCTTGTTTGTTTTGCGCAACTTCGCCATGTATAGAAAGCCGCTACCGCCGCACTGCACCCTCTAGTTCCAGCTCGTCGAGTACCTGCGAATACCTCCCGGATGAGGGGCAACTTGCCCACTTAAAACGCCGACGTGGGGCAGTATTACTTGTTCATGTTTCTTTCACTTCTAAGCCCGCGCGCATAACCGGTTGCCGGCGTGCACGGCTTGGGGGGAGGGGTGCGTGCACGCGGTCCTTACTGATGGCGCCTCCGTTCGTTGTGCTGGCGGGAGGTTTAAACGCGACGCCAACGGCCCAATGCGACTTGTCCGTGTCCTTCTCAGTGATCCAGCGGATTTGGTTTGGTGTGTTACACGAACAGTGAGATGCCTACGAAGCGGCAGTCCAGCTCCTTAGCTTTCCGCGAGACTGAACCTTGGGTCCTTCCAAGTTTCATTCAGCTAATTGGCTAGGAAGTATGCTCAATCGCTATTTACGAACAAACGTGTTTCCTTTCATGCACTCCGCGGACTGCGTCCAGCTTCGCAGGTCATTTTTCTTCCAGAGTGGAAAGGGCACTAATTTTCTTACAGCCACGACTCGTACGCACCCGCCGCGATGCCTCAGTGGCTAAGGCGTTGTGCTGCTGAGAACGGGGGCGCGGGTTCGAGTCCCGGCCGCGGCGGCCGCTTTTCTAGTGGATACGAAGAGCCAAACCACCCGTGTATATACGAGATTTCGACGCATGTTAAAGATCCCCAGGTGGTCAAAATCAATCCGGAGCCCTCCACTATAACGGCGCGCCTCATCGCCTTCATTTTGTCGGCGCGTTGAACCTTACAATCAATATCACTCAATCAATCAATCAATCAATCAATCAATCAATCAATCAATCAATCAATCAATCAATCAATCAATCAATCAATCAATGACTCGTACGCAGTAGTATTTGTGTTCCCGCGCCGTCGACTGTTTCTTCAAGACGTGGCGTTTTTTATTCGATTTCGAAAGCCGCGGAAGACGGCCGGTAACGGCCGCATGATCGATAGGACCGTGCAATCGCGCCCGCCGAAGCCCCTAGTCGACATGAAGAACCACCAAGCAAGAAGGTTATCTTGCTCCGTGACGCAGCATAAAATACCTTGTCAGCATGCTCCGGTGGCCGCGCGGCTGCGACTTGATGCGATAACTTTTTCGTTTTGTTTTACAACTGGCAGAATGTTCTGGAAGACGATATCGATGTGAAAGAGTGGAAGGGTAGGCGGTAGCCGATAGCAGCGCTCTATAATGCCAGGATAAGCACGTTTTAGAACAAGGGGTACGACATCTTGCCTGCCTGTTGCGCATCGGGCGCAGAGTAGCTGGCGGCGCGGTGACGGCGGCGATGGACAGGTGAGTTTTTTTCCACGCGGTATACTGTCTATTGGGGAAGTTTGGTTCGCGCTAAGAGGTGTTTTAATGCCATAAGTGTTGTCGTTTTCGTTTCCTTCAGTCGTTTTTCGTGGTGCCTGTGCCATCCCCGCTACCAACCGGCTCGCTCGGACAAGCGAATACCCACGAGGGCCTCACGGACGTCCTTCACGGTATGCTGCTTCACAGTCTTCACCGACGACTCTTCCAAGTGGTGAGTTCCGTGGCTGAAGGCCCGGTGCGACGTGCGGCGTGCCCACGAAACCGGCTTTCGTATCATTTTTTTTTTCGCGACGCTGAACGTTTGCGTATTTGAATTTTCCTAACCGAGCGCACATTAGTCTCGGAGCCGGACGTTTCCTGGGCCGTCGCGACGCAGGGATTCCGACTGTCGCCAAAGCTTTGCGGTGCGCGTTAGGCTGTAGCTTTCGGGACAGCGGCGCAGTGGCGAATTGGAGCCCTTCGCCACTGCCTCTAGCGTCGGACTCGGCTCGGAAGCCCCGTTAGGTTGTGGTGATAGTCGGTCTGCCTTTCCGAACGCCGCGGTAGCCGAGGTATATGCACTTCGATAATGCCTTCCGCTCGCACGTCCTCGGTTCGCGCGGCGTTCGGAATACAGTCGCCACCTTCAACGAGCATCACTGAAGCACGGAACACAGCTCTGCGGTCCGCGGCTCCAAATTGGGGTCGTGGCAAAGGCGAGTGATGGAATTGGTGTCCTTGGTTCCTTTTCAGGTTCGCGTCCGGCACCGCCTCCGCCCTCCCCTTTCCCTGACCCTTGCGTCGTGTCTTATTGCACTTGCTCCTTCCCGCAAACATGCATTACTCTTCTGGCTAGGCAGGTACACGCCACCTGTCCTATCTACTGAGCTCGACGACGCGTGTTTTGTACAGAGGTGTTTTCTGGTAATAAAAGTGGTTCTGTCGCTGGTCGTCTGTTACTTTGCCTTTCAGCGTCCCTTCCCGTTCCTGCCAGGCGTAATCATGGTCCCGCATTCGGTAAGAGCAGTGATTACCTCAGAAATTACATTTCTAACGTGCTTTAGCCTTTCGTTCCAGACCGCCTCCTGCCTATGCGTACCGGCCGCCGCCGAGCAGGACGGGGCCGTCATCGAGACGTCCAGAAAGCCGTTCGAGTCGAGCTGGCTGCGCCTGCCTTGAAATCATTAAACCCTGTTTGCAATGGGTAAGGGATGATCTCCTAAACGTAACATTTTTAACGTGATTTGCCTCTTGGTGCAGACCGCCTCCTATCTATGCGTCCTGGTTACCACCTTGGAGGACGGTGCCGTCATCGAGCCTTCACGGATGCCGTTCGAATCGAGCTGTCCGTCGCTGCGCCTGTCTTGGAATTAAACCCTGTTCGAAACCGGAGTACTGCCTTTGTCGTTTGTACACAGTCGATGCGGCTCGCTGGCTCTGTCGGCTCGAGCGACATCAAGTACTGTGTCGGTCTCTTGTACCTCGTTTCGAACAGTATTTTAGCAAATCCTAGTTGTCATAATGGCACTCATTAAAGTTGGGAGAGAAAAAAAAGGGCGAACAAGTTCGCACTCCTAGTGAGCATAATCCCAAAAATGATTCGCTAGGAGTGCGGTTAGGGACAGCCGTTGACCCCGTGTGAACGTCGCACCGTTCATGAAGCTAAGTTCTTACTCGGGTACTTTGTCCTCTGGCTGGTGTGAAAGTGTTCATTCTAGGCAACGTGTCCTCCCAGGATTTGGCCCCGGACGACGAAAAAGGTAAACGGACTGTTGTGTGTAACTTGTACAGGGCAGTTCGGCGTAGCCGCCGGCAAAGTAGCATGCGGACAGAAGTCTGACCGTTCTTGTCGTCACTCGTAGAGTTGAGTGTAATACTCGGCGTACTGCTTAGTTTTCTCAGTGGCTCTAACTGCACCAATTTGTGTCCAGATAAACCATGGCGTGCCATACCAGAGTGTTATCAGATGTAGCTTCTCAAAGATTAGCGATTCAGTATCGACAAGTGTTGTACGTAAATGTGCATGAAAGGCTCGATTATGCATGGTGGCAATGAGAAAAACTGTCGCAAAGCGCCTCAGTGACGCTAAGCCACAAAGATCGTCACAGAGGAGCCAAGCAGCCCTGCCAGAGTGGTGCGAAGGATGTGAGCCTGTGGGGAACCCCGACTGAGTTTCCACCCCCACAGGGACGTTTGCTTCAAACTCACCGGAAATGAACAGTGTGCGCGCGTTCCGGTGTTCGTAGTGATGGCGGCGTCAGTGTCTGTTGACGCTGCCAAGAGTCAAAAGACGTTTGGTTATGTCTCCCACCTACTTGCTTGGCCAGCGGGCTCCTTCATCTCGAAAGCAAGTGGGCCCTGGCAGAGAATATATTTCCTTCGTGGTCAATAAAAATGCATAAAATGGTTCACGATTGTTGTCCTCCCTTGCTCCACTCACCAAAGCGTTCAGCACTAATCAGAGGCACCGAAAGCACAGCGGCAAACAAATAATGTTCACATACGTCCATATTTTCGCTTCAAACCAGAGGAGTCCTATTCGACGATAGAAATACATGTACTGAATTAAGTAAAGAAACAGTAATGCGATAACAGACCAAGTAAAAGAAATGAAAGAAAAAGGAACAAAAGTGAAAAAAAAAATTGCTGAAAAGGTACTCAATCAGGCTTACGGCTTATGCGCGGGGCTCAATCTCTGACAAGACGACGAAATCTGCCGGGCACTGTATACCGCCATCTAACCTCCACACGTCATTGGCGCAGAGAAACGCCCTCTCACGGACAGACACCGCCATTAAATGGCTCTAATAATGTTCCCTAATGCGTGTGGAACTAAACACGTGAGTAATTTGCCTGGTCAAGCTAAGGCTGAAAGCTTCAGAACTAGCGCCACTAGCCACGGGCGTACTAATGGGGACGAAATACGTACGTCTCAACTCAGCCCGCATGCAGTCTTTGCCTCAACGGGCGCTTTCTAACCATTCCGACGGCGCCGAAAAGGGCAAGGAAGGCGCCAAGAGACACGATTTGCGTCGCCGTTATCAGGAAAATCTTTTGCTGATAAGGGGGGTATTTTCAAAGCATTCTTTAGCAAAACTTTTCACTCGAAGGTGTAACCATGGTGTAACATTAGGCTGCGCGAAAAGGTGTAAACTTTGACTCCCTTGAGAGTGTACGTGCTGACTCTCTTTTGCAGGACTATACCTACACCCTTTGAGGGAAAAAAGTTTCGCTGAAAAGACCCCCCTTATCAGCAAAAGATTTTCTTGATAACGGCGACGCAAATCGTCCCTCTTAGCGCCTTTCTTGCGTCTTTTGGTGCCTTCAGAATGGTTAGACAACGCCCGTTCAGGCCAAAGATTTTCGGGACGCTCAAAATATACGCCCCTTCACATCCACAAGCCTGCGAAGCTGTAATTAGCCACGCATTACCGAGTTTCGTGTAATTAATTAACGGAGACAGTAATTTAGAAATCCGCGGACCTTTAAGCAAACTTGCCGTGTTTTTGACCATAGTGCAGAATACTTCGGCTCGAAGGGTGAGAACTTTCATGTTATCGGGCAAATCTTTTGCTGATAAAGGGGGTCTTTTCATGGCGTTCTTTAGTTAAACTTTTTCACTGGAACTGTGGAGTATAAGCCCCGCCGAAGGGTGTCAGTCCTTGCACCCGAGAGAGAAAGAGAAATATGTTTATTGGAGAGGTTGGCCTAGGAAAGTCAGAATTTGCTCCCTTGCGTGCAGCGTATATAATGTTAGACCTTTTGAGGGAAGCATTCACATCACGTGTGTAAGTTTTCTCTTCGACGTGAGTTTTCATGTGACCTTATTTATTCGTATTCAGAGATCTTAGTGAGTGAGGGTTTGTTCTAAAACGTAGTTTCCCATCCAAATTCCCTTTGATATTCATATTTTTAATTTTTTCTTTTCAATTCTGTACATGCACGCCCTGTGCTCAAGCTGGCGTAGCCAGCGAGCTCAGGAGCCTTGATAGAGGCAGCAAATATTTAGAAAACACTTTTATTTTCGCAATTGACACAAGGAGTATGAGCGACATGGCGAGATGCTACGACGTCATGTTTTGGCGGCGTGAAGGATTGATTGCAAGCTTGTACAGAACACGGGCAGGCTTGGACGCGCTTCGGGTTTGGAACTTCAAAGAGGTGTCCTGACTTGTCGAACAAGGCCAGCGCGCTGAAGCTAAGTGAATGCAACATCTGAAAACAAAGAAGAACAAGAAGAAAAAGCCAAAGTTACACTTATGCAGCAGTCAGGAACGGAGCAGCTGCGGGCTGGCGACCCGGTTTATTGCAGCTCCATAGTAGGGAAGGGAGCAGGCCGATAAGCATCCTTAGGCACCACAGATTACATGAAATTAGTTTTATAGACTTTCAGTCATGCTCCTACGAGGTCGCTCGATTCCCGGCCGCGGCGGCCGCTTTTCTGATGGAGGCGAAAAGCAAAAACACCCGTGTGTACGAGATTTCGGCGCACGTTAGGCGCACGTTGAAAAAAATGGCAGCATCTCAACTCCGTGGATAATGGCGAGGGTGCGGAGTACGGGGACCGTGACATCCAAGTTGCACCCCGAGTGAAATCCGATTTGCGCCCCGACCGTCATTCGATTTTAATCACTTTGCCTCCGTTTGCCGCGGAAGCTCGTTGTCTTCGTAGACGTTAGCAGCAGCGAGCAGCGTGACGCGTCTTACGTTCGTTTCCGTCTATGGCGGGAAGAGGGTATGGGATTTTCAGAACCCGCTTACATACGCGGTGCACCGCGGCGCCATCTCGTGTTTCCGCGTAGCGCCATTTAGCGTAGTTCGATGCAGTCACAACTTGATCACAACCTGACTACACCGGTGCTTTTGCGCGTTTTCTCGTTGCTAGATTATGTTAGTGCCTGTTTTCGAGTGTTTTGGAGTGCTCTTGTACCCTTTTAGATAGTTTCCGCACAGATTTTCGCTTAATGTGGTGTGCGCACGGATTGACGCGGACGGACATTGGGAAGTCCTGAGGTACTCCGCACCCTTACAGGCGAGGGAGTAAGCCGTTTGGCTCTCGGGTACTAACTCACGGTCGTAGCCCAATAGGTAAGACGACTGACACTACCTCTGTCTGGTCTACCAAACACAGGCTCGAACCCTGCCGGTGCCTGTGTGATTTTTTGCGATTTTAAATGTTATGCGCACGGACGCGGACGGACATTGTGAAGTCCTAAGGTGCTCCGCACCTAAAAAACGCGCCTCGTCGCCTGCGTTGCGTGGGCGCGTTAAAAGCGATACAATCAATCAAGCTTTACAGCGCAGGGTATACAGAGCAACACTTCGACTTCCAGCCAACCCCTCTACAATACGCTTACTCTCAACTGGCACCGTTAACACGATCCCCCAGCCCCTCGAAGACCACCGCCTTAGCCAACTTGCTTGTCTGTCCACAACCCCCTAAGGTTCGTTCCTCCTGCATTAACTGAACCTCACTGCTCCACTTCGACAAGGCCACTGAATTCTCATATGGATGACTTCTGAAATGAACGCTGGCTTTCTCTCATGCTACCTTTTACGGCCCTTACGAAAGAATTCCTTATGTCATTCGGTAAGTTGGCTTTCCGAATACCGGGTTGGTGAGCCTCGTTGGAACTGGAGCGCACCAAAGGAGCATCGTACCTATGCGCCTCCTGGACAACGTCGAGAAGGCAGAGAGGGGGCCAGCTGGCAGGCGCCTCTGCAGCATCCCAGGAGGCTGTTGATGCGGCGACCAAGCGCCCAACCTCGCGTGCAGGGCCTTCGCATATCGCAGTCCAAGTCTGACGCCCACGATGGAGAGCCTGTGTGTGCATGGTAACCACAGAGAGGTGTTTTACGTAAGCTTTGCCATTGCCGCAACAGCGCCGCAAATGGCTATGAACCAGCCCATCTGGTCCACATCGCGTGCATCTCACAGGGAGTGAACCAGCTGCTGGCAAGGGCAGGGGGTACTCACACCAATGAGCCCTCTCCATTACCAGGGACCAGGCATGTACGGGCTACCAGCACTACCTTCTGGGCCGAGCAGTGAAAAGCCCTCGCCTAGTGCGATCCGACACGTCCGCACACGGGGCTCCCCAGGCGCAGAACCTTTGCCCGAAACAGGCAGCAGGCACGCCCAGCTCCAAGCCCTCCAGGAGGCCCTGCGACTTGTACATATAGAGCGACTTCAGATGAAATACGGTGTACCCGATTGTGACCAGCCCACGTTTCCGGGACCATCGCCATACCTCGATTCCGACGGTAACCCAAGAGAAAATGTAACTGGACCCAGGTGGTGTATGGTTAAATTCCCATTTGGGCACAGCTGGTCCTTGCTGGTCCCAACTGGTACCAGCTAGGTCCAGCTGGGAATTTAACCATAAAACAGTGGTACCAACTACTATTTTCTCTTGGGAAGGTCACAGTTCCGCAGCAAGAATGAGATTTTTTCATTTAGTTGTTCTTGTCCCAAATGCAAAAGAAAATTTTTGGCATATAAGCATTCTACGCCCGTACAGCAGCTTCCAGTGTAAGGCCAATGGAGCTCATTCTGTGCAGTCTGCATCGAATTTATGCCCTTACGTTATAACATAATTTACGTTACTTTAGCCTCTCGTTTTCTTTTTAAGATAAGACCTGCACTACAAATATATGTGTAGCGCAGGCGTTTTGTTAAAAAAAACGACAGGCTATATATATACGAATCATGCATACAAGAAGCGTTATATCGCTAGCAATAATTTCAGCAAATACCAACAACCACACAGATATAAGCACAAGAACAGCGCTGTTAATGTCGAAAATTACATGAACACGGCAGGATTACCCCTCACGCAAAGCAGAATAATTCAGCCATCGGTATTTGTCAAGCCATGCCAGTTGTGATTTCCATTTCTGTTTTGAGTCTCTAATGCAGCCCATCTTGTAGCTTCTGTCAGAGCTCTGAGCGAACATGAGAAGCTGGTCGACATTTCAGTACAGCCCAAATGTCGAGTCCGCTGTACTGAGCTCCCTCTTGGTGTTCTGAAATAGTTGCACTATTCTCTGTCAAGTACTCAATGCTTCGTGCATAAATGCCCTATAGCCTACCTGAAGGCTCGTACTATACAGTAACTTTTCTGGGGCGGCCATCCTTTTAAGTGTAAGAACCACTCCTGGATAATTCATAGCAAGCCACTGCTAAGTTCATTATATATCAAACATTAAATTTAGCAAGAAAAAAGAATAACACAAAGACGGCGGTGTCTGCACCATGCTCTTGTGGTTGGCATGTCCTGTGCAAGTTGAGCAAAATCTTGTCACATTTGGAATTCTGTCTTAAGATCTGAGGAAGGAATCATAATAAGGTTCTACCAGTTTGGTTTCAAACATTAATGAAATGACAAACTTTTTAGCGCACTCGTGCACTGCCACTGTTCAGCCGAATACAGACTGCCGGTTTAGTCTTTACAGTGTAACAGCATGGACGGTCTTGGAATGTATCCGCTCTTTCCAGCCCCTACAGGTGGCGCTGCGGAGAACGGCAATGGCGGACGAGACGGTGATCGGGCCCCCGTAGCAACATACGTGCCAGCATAAGTAGCGGCCTAAAAGGCCATAGTTCCGCTTGAAACAATTACTTTCTTTAAAAAATGAACACGGGTATACGTTGCTGATTACGCGACAGCATTCGATTCGTTTCAGGGTGTGTCTGCTGCCGTGTAAAAAAGTGCTGCGTGCGAGGCAATCCGCTGTGCACCGCTCAGGCCGCACGGAAGTGGTTTGAGAACAATCCCGCCTAATTGGGTAAACAACCTGCTGCAGAATGTGCAACGCTAAGTTTTAGGACATTATTGCAGTGTACGTCATCGCAGTGTACGGTTTACTTTAGGTGTGTTCATTTTTTTCACTGTGTGCACACTAAGCAGAAGCCCATGCGCACCCCGCGTGGGCGATATGTGCGCATTGCGGTGTTTTGCTTGGGTGTAGTAAAACGTATATATGATTTTGGGCAGTAAAACCGCGAAGACAAGGTTCGCATTACGTCGTGTCAAGTATTATACAAACGAACGTGTTAGCATTTGATGAAAAAGAAAATATAAGCCTACGTATTTACTCGTGCATGTGGCGTATACACTGGCGTGTGATATGGAAGCGTACATGAAAATACTGGCAGTATTTTACAGGTGCGCTTTTGGCTTGCGATAATTAAAGAGAAATCTCCTGGCTGCAATTACAGTATGTTGACTTGACTGCCGGTAAGATTTTTAAGTGCGTTGATGCTTGTGACCAAAAAAATGGGGGGGGGGGGGGGGGGGGGGCTACCAAATGCCTTGCAAGAGCTCGCGTTTAACTAGCAGACCCAAAGTTATAATAGCATTGCTAAAACATCTTGCTTCAACATAATTATTTATATATTCAGTCATAATCAATAAACGCATCCCCACATTTGCTTTTCGCCTTCGTGTGCAGAAAAGTTAGCATTTGTTTCTTCATTGAAAAAAAAAAAAAAAAGCAACCGGATTGGACACACTCTGCTGCATATATGTTTGAAAGCAGTAGAATTGAGCCAACAACACCTAAGCCAATAGGTTGACATATTATGCGGTAGTGAATGTAAATAGTATCTGAAAAAGACGATCACAAGGTTATACAAAAAGCCTGCGCCCTCGGCGCCCTCACAGCAAAAAACTAGCTATTAAATGATGGAGCCGTAATTCAGCAAAGAATACGCACAGGTGGGTCCTAAATACATTTTTTTCTCCGCAGCAGACACCGATGAGACCCAAAACTCTTTCATTTACGCGCCGCTTTTATAGCTTCAAGAAAGTTTAGAGAAATAAACGCTCGTTCAGCTTATCTTTTCCGATTATTTATATGGCATTTTCGATTACTATAATAGCGATTACTGCTTTATTTTCGCTTCTGCGAGGCCGCACGAATGCCGCCGGCCGCCTCCGCCGGGGCGAACGGTCCGCCGATCACCATCTCCCGGCTTCGGACAAATTCTGCGCGGCGTCACTAGCGTCGCTGGAAAGAGCGGATAGGGAGCATAAGAATTTTGTAGTTTTCGTTAGTGACACGGTAAATGGAAATTAAGTTGGGAAGCTCCTTAGTCCACCAAAAAACAGAGCATTGGACAGTCGTACAGACCCAGCATGACCTTTGGGCACGATGCGATGCTCGAAACAAGTCAGCATTTTGTTTCCCGGAGTGCACCAAAAAAAACATGCATAATGGCATGGTCAGGCATACATAAATGCTACAGACTACCACGCTTCAGCATGAAACGGACAGTAATGACACAGTTATAAGTATTCCATTGGATAACAGAGGCCCTGATGTTCAAACTGAAGCATGGCTACAGGATATAACATGATAGACACAGAAGAGGCTACAACATGATATAGTGGCTTAAACTTGCAGAGTTGATAATTTCTCTGTCATTTCGGTTACTGAAGTAACGCTGACGATTGCTCAAAATTTCCTTCATGTGACATTTTAGAATGTATACGTAACCGTTGTGGATCCAGGCAAAATTACATCAGCGCGCGTGTGGGTGATGTGATACACACATTTGGGGGGTGGGAGGGAGGGGAGAGGGGGGAGGGCAAAGGTGTGCTGGTGCTCTTGAGAGGGCCGGTGGTTTAGACCACCAGCAAGATCGGAGCGTCCGCCAATCTTGCTGGCGGACGATCCAGCAAGATTGTGTTTTGTGTGTGACCGCCTGCGTGTATCCGGCTCGGCAGAATATCATGCCGGGAATTGTGTGGGAGTGGCTCGTCTCAGTGACAATGTCGCGCCTATTCATCGACCTCATACGGAAAGAATTGGCACGGCGACAGCTGGACACTGCCGGTTTCAAAGAGGAGTTCATTCGGTGACTGGAAGCCGACATTCGGCAGCAGCATGAAGCTAGCCCCCCGGTTGAAACGAAGGCTTCTGCCTCATCCACCGCGGTGCCCTTGACGCTAGACCCAGCCACAGTACTTAGTCTTGCCAGACACAGTGCCAAAGACTGCCTGCAACATGATCCGTTGCCTTTGCCAGAGCAGCCGCCATAGCAAGTGTTAGTAGCCCAAACATTGCCCTCAAGAAGTGCCCCTGTCGCATGACACCGTCGCATCCGACGCGGTGTTCGCGCGCCATCACCCCAATATTCCATTGTACCGCTTCGCAGCCAGCCCACTCCCAGCCAGCACGCAGTTATAAAAGATACATTGGCAGAACACAGAGCTGTTTTTGCTTGCCACAGCGATGATCTTGACCATATCACTGATATGAAGCTCCGTGTTTACCTGCTAGCGCGTTGCCCTACAGTCGGAGCTCATACCGGTACGATGCAGAAGGAAAGCAGTTCCTGAAAACTCAGGGGCCCTAGTGAACCATGGCTTTCAAAGGGGAATGTAATGAGCTACAATCAATTTACTTAAGCCATCATCCGTGCCTTGCTCATCGCAGCCAAGCAACCGCTAACTCTACAGCTTCTGTGCGAATTCAAAACGAGTAAAGGCCAGGAGCTTCCATTCAAACAGTACGGCTTCTGTGGCTCCCACCGCTTCCTTCTGAGCCTCCTGGTTGCCGTGCGCTTGACGCGGGTGGGTGGCAACACCAAGTTCTGTCAGGCCAGTTCTCACAAAGGAAGTCAAGCACATACAAAATTCCTTCAACAGCCAGAAAGAGTTCATACTGTCGGTGAACCACCTGCCAACTACTTTCAGCCCAGCCATCAGCGAGCCCAGCATGCCGAAAACTTTGCCCATGGACAGAAAAAGTGAAATCCGCTCGTGAGCCAGCCACCTACAGGTTCCAAGCCCGTCAACAGCGCCAACCAGCCGCGACCTGTGCAGCAGCTAACGCCCAACTCGAGCCATCTGTGGTACCATAAGAGACCAAGGACAACTTGTGCCGCACCTAGCTGGCTGACCACTTCGTAAGTGGCATCGATGTACTTCAGCTGGACAAAGCCCATGCACGAAAGTTTGGCAGCAGCATCCACCATTCAGCATTTGGCTACAAAACGAGCAAGGACTTCCTGCGTAGCAATTGTGGCATACTGTGTGCCACATGCAGCTCCATTTGAGAGGGTGTCGGCAACCTCCTGTCCAAGGACAACTGGCACGCCTTTCACGAACCTCGAAGCCAAGGCTAAGGCCCTTACCACGCTTCAGTGTGCATGAAACTGCCAGTGCAAGGAAGCAGGACAGTGTAGACTCACCTCTGCAGTCAGTGCAGCGATAGCTTAAACGGTACAATGCGCTTATTGGCTGTCTAGTCACCTAGATGACTTGGTGCACGAGTGAAGCGTGCGGCAGTGTTTCCCATAGGCGTGCGCACAGGGGGGGCAGGGGGGGCGGCCGCCCCCCCTAATCATCTGAAGGGGGCGCCAAATTTGCCCCATGCCTTGCCGATGTAACACATGAAAGTAAAATTTCTGCTCAGAAATATTTTGTGTGTGTTGCAATTCCATCACATTGAAATAAAAATTTTATAACCATCCCTCTTTGCACTGCGTTCGCACCGCAAGGCCTTCAGTGAGAAGAGGTCGGGAGTTGCTCTGGGAAGGGGGGGGGGGGGGGGGGGGGCGCAGCGGTAAGACTTTGCCCCCCAAATTGAGAACTCTGCGCACGCCTATGGTGTTTCCCCTTCGTGTACGAGTGTTGTGCCTGTTGTGGACAATGTGCGGATATTACTGTCCGCGAGACGTGGTCAACCAAAGTGGGGCGGGGTGCGAGTAGCCAGCCACATGTGCTGTAGTCATTGGGTGATCACTGGCGTCACCTTCAGTACCATTACGCCACGCAGCTCCAGGCCCATGCGAGGTCTGGGACACGCTTGCTTGTTTGTGCTTCATTTGTGCCTGCCTCCGGTGTGGTCAGTCGTGTTGTATAAGGTTCAAATAAATGCTTTCCTTAACTCCCATTCGCCTCGCCATGCCACCTGAATGCTCCAGCCTCCACGCCCAGCCCTCACAGTACTGCATACGGTGCAATTCATGAATTGCGAGGAGGACCAGAGATAGCGCAAATTAAAAGTAATGTGGTTTTAGCAGCACAATTTACAACAATCAAGGCCTAAACCTGAAAAATAGCTGCAGTGATTTCATTGAATCGGCAGATTTGAAGATCCACGGCGGGTAAAATGGATCACAAAGAAAGAATCTGGCTTGGATGTTTTAAAAAAAGCATAGTAGAGATAGAAAATGTAGGTGATTTCTTGCTGAAGTTAGATGTCGGGATTTTTTACTATAGAAGTGTAGAGCATGTGTGTGCTTAAATTTGTTTTGAGATAAGGCGTGTTCAGACATATTTAAGCGCAAATGTCAAGGAAGGCATTTCTAGTAAATTTAACATTAGTGGTTTTCGAAAGTGTCAAGAATCATAAAAAACAAACAGGCTTGGGTAACACTTCTTTACCATGTCTCCAGATAAACCTCTCTCAAGAGACGTTCGTTGCTACCCAACAAGGAGAAGAGGAAGAAGAATAGGTTGTCGTTCGTCCCCTGCGAGCTCAAGACACGTACCGGGGGTACATGACACAAGACGCTCAGCAGAAGTCGACGGCCAAGGTGGCTAAAATGTCACACACCGAATTCGCCAACTTACCCATGGAGATTCTCATCGTCCAAAACAACCCCTACATAACCACCCCAAACATCGACGTCGTCGACGGGCTTGTCAACGGAGCGGTGGAAAGCTTGACATGTCGAGTCTTTATATGATGTGCGGACGAATGTTTCACGGTTTGTTTTACCGATAAGCATTTTTGCTTCGCCCCTCTCATCATCATTCACTTCGTGGAGATGGCAGAATTTTTTGCACATTGATGAGTAAAATGTATAGAATTGTGCGTGCTACCGTTGCCTTTACCGCACAGTTGCCAATGAAGACATTAACTGATTTTTTGACTGCTCTCCAGTGTCTGTGATGCTGGATAACGTTTAATTGAATTTTATTTGGTTTTACGTCGATGATTAAGCTCATTTATTTAGTCTAGCCATCTGCTATACTGGCACATGCATGTGTCATTAAAAAAATTGGCAAGCTTCGCACTACTGGCAGCAAAGGCTGGGCACAGAGCGAAGGTTGCGGCCCCCCGTCTTATTCTTGGTTCTGCTAAGTTTATGCGTATATAGTTATGCTGCCATGGGAGACTCGGCCGAGTTTTATGCGAAGTTATGCTCCGAGACTTGGTCAAGTTTTCTGCGTGGTGTCGCCGTTAGACCCCCAAAAGATCAATGAACACTCAATAATTAAAATATGTTCAATGTGCGCGAGCTCGTAACTCCGGATCTTCTGCAACTTGCTGACATTACTCCGCAGTTTCACCGGCGTGATATTTGGGATTGGGCCGAAGTCGCGACGCATCCATAGATGATGATGAGTAGATGATGATGAGGTGCGGCGGCTTGATAATGATGATGTTCCTTTGTGGATGACACACACCCAAACAGGGGATCAGCCAAACATCAGTGGTAGAAAGTAAATCTTACTTAACACTGAATCCTGTGTAAGAGAAAATTTAGATAGGTTGAAAAATTTTTTCGAACGTATAATTTAAGACAGAGGAAAAGAGAGAATCGGGAAAATTAAAAAAAATAAACATGAATTTTGTATGTTGGTGTGAATGAAGGCAGTCATAGCGGAAATCGATTAGAATTTTCTATGAAGCTCAAAAGGGCAGAGTACTGTTGGGACTGGCCATCCGAGCGCAGTCCCTTGTGCTGCGATGTTGCCTTGCTCCGTCCGCTATAGACGTGGCGCAGAGCAGAGCGATGAAGTTATCGAGCCGACGAAGAGTTGAAGCAACATTTATATACAGTATGTACAAGGGTAACAAAAGCGCAACATGGCTCGCACAAAGGCGACAGCACGTCTCCAATCAGTGCCCCCGAAAAGTGCCACCCTCGCTGTGCTTCTGGGCTGGTTTTATACCCCAGGGGTCCGTTGCAGCCGCGAGCGGTTTGAATCGCTCCAAGCAGTACTCTCGCTGGCCGAAGTTTGAATCCGACGAATGGAGGTGAAGCAGTTACGTCAGCCGAGCCGCCACGACGGGGAAAGGGAAGGCGACACAGCGGCACCCTCTCCAGGCATGTCGCTGCGCGTCTGCCACGTGCGGTTTGGCTGAGGCGCGAATCAGCCCCACTGTCGGCGCATCGCCCGACACAGTAAATTTGGGGCTTGGAGCCCGGGGCAACAGTACACATCCCGGCGGCAGTACCCCGTCTCGGACGCCCCGAGTGGAGGGAGATATGGTATAGAGAAGTAAAGATCGGAACTTTAGGCAAAATGCTTGTTTTAAGTCCGTATCAAGCCTATTTAACATATAAGCATGAACTAAGGGAAGGGAAGCGTTTTAAGCAATAGTTTATTGTGCCTATAAGTGCCTATTTTGACAATGTGGGCTTCTTAGCACCTATTTTGACTACGTGGGCTCTTTAGTTCCTAAAATGCCTTTTTTGTGTTATATATGCCTTTTTTGTTTTTTTAAGCCAACAGACTGCAAGGACGGTTCTCACTTTAAAAGCCCGCAACTCAGTGTTTGTCGCATGCAGTTACGGAGAAAAATCCACGAGCCATGCCAAACTCGCCGAGAAACGCAAACCTTGCTCCAGACTTCGCCCGTACACAGCGACACTGCAGCCAACCTCACTGACGTCCCCCTTGTCCACACAAGCTGTTTTGTTCTGTGCCCTTGTGATGCGCCATGTCCGCGGTCCAACAGCGAAAACTTTTGCTGATGTGCTCTATCCATTGCTAACACAATAAAAACAAGCAAAGAGATCAAATATATGCAACAAACCCCTGCACATGCTACTCAAGGTCAAAGAAGCCTCCTAGGGCGAAAGCACGTGAACATCTGATACACCAAAGTTTTAAGATGACGTCATGAACACGTGCACATTCATCCGCCCATCACAGGTACCCGTCGGCCGGCAAGTTGCAGCACGACGAAGAGGAAGGAATGAGAAACGGATGTTAGGAATGAGCATCTTGGCACTTTTCAATTACACTAGTCGTGACAGCCGTCATTTGCCATGCCGGGTAACCTTCAAGGGCCTTTGGAAACCTAGCAACAAAGAAATCCGTTGCAAAGAATTTGCGTGCTGTCTAATAATGATAATTGCATATGTAGTGCATAGTTACTGGACAGTGTTATTCCCGCAGCTTCGCTAGTCAGTTGCTCCTGCAGAACAGAATAGCTAAGTAATTTGTACGAAATTATTGCACTTCCCTGTACTAGTAATGAGATTCATCGGTGATGTGAAGAGATGAGGACTAAATAGTTACGATCTTTCTTCGAGGCACAGTTGTGTCTTTAAGCAGCGGTTACCGATGGTGCCTCTTCCACCAGAGCCCCTAGTTGCCCCATAAAAAGATCGTCTAAGAGCAGAAAGCTACTAGAAAAACACTCGCCGGTGGTATTTACAACTTTGCAGTGAAAAAAGTAGACCTGTGTGTCGGTTAGAAATCGCCGCCAGCGGCAGTGCGCTGGTGTTCCCACCTCCGGCGGTGGCACATAAACGGCGTGGGGATCACCAGATCGGTGACGGAGTGGCACGGAAGAGTGGGGAAGAGGGGGGAACAAGTTAGATTTGAGTGAGGGAATGAAAAAATGAGAAAAAATTACACCATCTTCCCGAAGGGAACCCTGAGTAGTATGCGAAGCAGCCATGGGGTCGACTGAAGTTCCCATTAGTTTTCAGTTCGTCGCTTCCGTTGACGTTCAGCTTCGCGTGCCTTCGTTGTATCAGTAGCTTCTTGACTGTAGTTTGAATGAGTGAAAGGCGCGTTCGTAGCACATGCTCCCGTCTCGGTTTGTAGCGCAGTGGGAAGAGCGCCACGTACCTCCCGTTGCAGCCAGAGGGTCGTGGGATCGAAACTGGGTGCCGCCTAACTATTTCTTTTTATAGTGGACTGCGCTGACGTCAACCCAAACGCTGACGGGGCTGAAGAGACGCGCATGCGCAGTAGAGTGCGGACGGCGGACGATGACAACGAGGGAGGGAGGGACACAGCCCCGAGCACGAGATGCTTCCATCTAAAACGTGCAAAAACTGACCCTCCCCTCCCAATTTCGCAACACTCTCCTCCTTTGCTTTCTTTCATAGTTCGCTTTTCCTTTCACTTGTCGGTCTTGCCAACGTTCACTCGATTATGCCGACAACGCGGCTCAGCCCAGAGACAGTCGCCAAAGGGCTGCGTCCTAAAAACAGTGGCATGGGCTCGCTTTTTTTCTAGAAAGCCCAGTGAAGAGTTCCTCTGATGGAAGAATCAGATACTCCGGCGCAAGCAAGTAGTACAAAAGAAAGTAATAAAGCGTATAAACACGCTGATATAGTGCATTATGGCAAATACTTGTACTAAAACACAACAAAAAACGCCATTTATAGGATACTACGCATACATAAGGTAGAGCTTACGAGAACAACAAAGTAAAACTCTCCATAAGCTTAAAACAAAAACATTGTACTCTCACAATAGTGGCATACATACTTCATGCCATAGCCCATTCAAAAGAATTATAGATATAAACATAATTATGAATAATGATTATGATTACAATACATGTACAGTTCAACCTGCATGTAACAAACCTCTATATAACGAATTCCTGGATTTAAAAAAGTTTTTTCAATTCCCCATTAAGAGCCCCATTGAATCCCATGTGTTTGCGACCTCTATGCAATGAAGGTGTTGGGGCAGTTAACCTTGATGCAACGAACCCGCTACGTTGATCAGTCATTTTCTTTAACTTTTACTGAAAAATTGGATCACGAAACGCACTAACTAACTAAACACTAGCCCTACTTTAAGAAGCCAGCAGTGACGAAAACGTCTAGCATCGCTGAAAACAAAATTCGTTATGACGATTATGATTAGCGGGGGGACGGCTAGCGCCATGGCTAACGTAGCACCCACTTGAGTTTTCACTTGTGTACCGTGACACGATGTCGCAAAAGTAGCTACACTTCACTTTTTTCAGCCACACCGCAAACGACCGTGCGTTCCTGAGTGAGGTTTTGGTTCGACACCAGTTTTGAGGTGCTAGACCTGCCTGTCGGCATGTAGTCCCGCGTCTCCACTGGGTGTTGGGGTGTTGGGCTATCTGGGGTGTTGGTTCTTCCGTGATGACTTCTGCTGCCAGAAAACGAAACTTTTTCTCTTTTGTTCAAGACAAGCAAGTAAATTCCATCGCGGCCCGGTACAGTATCCCAGCTAGCCCCCGCACAACAATTTTGAGTGCAGAAGCGAGCATAAAGTTCATGAAAAGGCGCCCTTTTCAGCATAAATTTGGTTCTTGAGACGTCTGCGTTTGGAACCAAAAAGTCTTGAAAGGCTAAACACATTGAGGCCGCAATGAACATTCTGGAAAGTTTCTGGTCATCAATGTCAGCGTGAAAGAACCAAGCACGAGTGGAACAGTGAGGCCGAGGAAAAGAGGGGAGGGCGGGGGAAGGGGCAAGTTCTGGTGCGGACTGGGGAGGTCAAAAGCCCACCCCTCCCCCCCCCCCTGCCGACGCCCATGCCGCCAGCTTTGCTGTTTCTAAAGCCTTGTGCCACTAGCGCAAGCTGCACCGATTTTTTTTAAGTCTTCCTTGTAATTTGTAAAGAACTGCTACTTTATTTGTATTTAATCATTTGTGTTTGTAACATTACTACATCTTCCCTGTGCTCAACTGCATCGCTTTCAGATTTCACGTTTCAGTGCTTATAAAAATTAGCAATAGGTACAAAAGTATCAAAAATTTGCAACGAGTAGCAGCATACATAACACCAGAAAGTTGTTCATTTGAGAGTCACGTGATTTTTCAGAGATAAACTGGCCTTAGTGATGGTTCCTAAAAGCAGCGAATGAAATGCGCAAATCTGTCAAGCTTCATGGTTTGTCGTCAAATGTCCTGTTAACTTACCTCCACAAACTCTTGTGCGCATCTACATCCACATATCCAAACTTTATATCTTGTTTGATGTGCAGGATGTGAAGCCCACTGTACCAAAGCAACGCAGCATTAAGGCTGTGGCAAGGTAGGAGTGGGGACATGTAATTCCTCATAAAAACTTCTCATCTTGTATGCACCCAGTGTATTAATCGCACACCTGCAGTTGTGCTGGACTTAAAGGTGAACAGCTCCAAAAAGCAAGCACGGCCGGATGACATAGTATCCTGGTACACACTGACAGGCGCATGGAGGGTGTTTTGGCATTTACTCCAGACTTGCTAAACTTTCCCCTTGAAGCGCAACTTTTGGGAGTCCGCATAGAGAGTCTTGAACACTTCCGTCCCTTCCTTGGGCAGGGTTGCAAGCACCATGGCTCTCCTGTGCTCGTCCGGAAGTGAAAGAAGCTTGTAGACCAGGAACAGCAGCGTCTTCTGCAAAAGCATTTGCAACAACACGTCGTTCAGAATTGTCATCAGACGAGGTTTAGAATTTAATCTTGCTGTTCAGAACTGATGTGAGACAAGGTGTAAGACAATCTCAAAATGGGCTATAATAAATGAAGGAAAAAATAAGTAATTTGTGCTTTTTCTTCAGAGAGGTTCCGCGGTACAGACATTCGTTACAAGCAAAAACGACAACAAAAATGGGCTGCTTTCATTCTAAAAGGCAAGCGTTAAGTTAAGGATGGTAAAATACTAGTTTCAAATTTCAATCAAATAAGGATTGCATAAATAATCTGATTCCCAGGTCTAACTCCCCATGAGGTATGCGAGGACAGTGATTTTTGATTTCAAGGTGAATGCGAAATGTAGAACATTTTGCTTTTAATAATTTTGATTTAAAACAGAAAACTGAAAGCCGCACAAAAAAAAAAAAGCAACCAGCAGCAACCACGAACGCTGCAGTGAGAACTAAATCGGTCATTTATTTTCATGCAACAGCTTATGAGCAACAACAAATGCAAACCAATAAAACGGATTGTTGGGCGAGTTGGTTCATGGTTTCAAGAAAAAATAATAAGAGCGCAAAGGATGAGGACAAAAAAACACAGTAGACGGGACGCGCGCTCAAAGAGCGCGCGTCCCGTCTACTGTGTTTCTTTGTCCTCGTCCTTTGCGCTCTTTTTATTTTTTCTTGAAATGAAAACCAGTTCTCAAAACCCATGCTGGAGTCTAGACAATTACTTTGCTGTTGATGAGCCAAGCAATAGTCCCCAGCAGGAATTTTACTGGTGACTGCAAATTGTGTTCCAATGCACAACACCATTACTGTTGTCACCAGGAGCTGCACCCAAACGAACGAAGTAACCACAGGCAGGCACACCAAGCCAGAATATTCCGAAGAAAGATTGTCAGTTCAGAGTTCTCTTAGTTTCTCAATGTGCCAACCACAATGCCAGTGAATTTTATCTGGCAGGCTTTTGCACTGGGCTCATCTAAGTGTTGTAAAAAAATGACTCCGTGCCTTGTGCACCGAAACCACGGCAATCAGATATTGCCTGCCAGCTGTGTCGTTTTTTTCTCCCCAGTGTTCCACTCTGTGCGTACCAAAGAAGTAAATATGAAAAGCCTTTACATTAGCTCCCATAGTATTTGCTGGTTGCAAGTGCATTTTGACATGTCCATGTTACAAACACACTTCTCATACTGGTCATCAAAATTTTGAATTTCCCTTTTCTGCTAAAAAAATTTTTCAAGGTGATTTAGAAAACCTTTTTTTTTCTGCGGGCTAGTTACTGAGCATGCTCAAAAAATAGTAAATTCTAGCTTTTGCATTGAAAATTGCGAAATACTCCCTTTAACTCAAAACTTTCGCTTCATATAGAAAAATCACTGTTCACACATCACTAATAAATGTTTGTACGAGGAGGGGGGGGGGGGGGGGGGGGGTGATCTGTGTATTTCATGGCTGGAAACATTTACGGATTTTGCTGAACATTGACAGGCACATCACATGCCCAGGGAAGCCACATGCGCTAAAACCTGCGGTAGACATCAGGGACGCATGGCTTGATTAGAACTGGCCACCCGCTGCTAAATGTCGAGACCTTCTGCCTCACCTTTATGGGTGGGTGCAGCACAGTGCCAATGGACTCTTGGATGTAGTCAGGTATGAGAAATCCCCCCACTTTGGAGAACTCCTTCTCGTGTGATGCCATCTCGCCAACCAACCTGAAAAAAGAAGAACGAAAAACTTGTACTCCTAGACATCACAATTAAAGCTTTAATGACAAGAAGGCACTGCTGACAAAACCGCAGCCCTAGTGGGGCTATAGTTTGTTGACGGTGTACATTTATTATCACACACTAGTAGCGAGGATGCACTTCAAAGGCACTGCCCCCTTACTCGCCTAATAATAAAAATATACAACATGTTCCCATTCAGTGGTAAAGCAGGTGTTTTGAGTCAGGCCTTTGGGAGCAGCTTTATGGGGAGGTAAATGCTTAAAGAAACCACAACATGCGCCACACAGCAATTATCCAACAGTGCATCGTACCTAAGCAGCTCCTATTCCTACTACTAAGAACTCCTACCGACATCGTCTTGGTCACACCACAAACCCTTATTGTGATAACTGTGGTCTGCCGGAAACTGTTGCACACATCTTATTAGAGTGTCCGGCGTACAGCCAGAAAGAACCACCTCATCAAGAAGATTGAGTGCCTCAACAACAGACTTTTATCATTGAAAACTCTTCTTGGACCATTATCATCTCCATCATTCCAGCGAAAAGTATTAGATTCACTGTTTGATTATTTACATGACATCGGCGTCGCAGAGACAATGCAGATCTATGCGTCATCATCCTGTGAGACGGTGGTTTCAACTATTTTATGCATTTATATAATGCATAAAATGCCCTTAGCTGATCCCGTATTTACAGTTTTTGTGTATGCGGGAGTCAACTGCCAATTCCTGCATTGTGCCTACACTGGGAAAAGGGGCATGTGAGCAACAGCGTGCAAAGCAACGACATTAACAAGCCATGAAGCATGCCTATGAGGCTTTAATTTTTCATGCTTCCTGTCGTTCAATAAGCTCAGTTTCCTGCCTGGGGTATTCGAGAAATACACACTTACATTTTTTTGTGTTTTTGTTAAAGACACTATGTTAATCATAGCTTGTCAGAATATATAATATCCTCATCCCAGCATTACTGAAACACATGGGGTTGAGGTCACTACCCGAAGCAAAAGTTGCTTCTATGTAAAATATTGTCGCCTGATTTTGTAACGCAAAGATGGCGCAGACAACATGCATGTGAATGAACTTTTCATGTGAGACCCCGCAGCCGAGACGACAATGACGAATAAGCACTGCTTGAAATGCGTCATCATCATTCGTGTGCGAGTGGCTTGTTTTCGCACCTTGAGTGCTTCTTGGTCAAAACAGTTCCTCACTGCTGCTCCTGTTATTAGCAAAGCCTAAACAAAGCTTAAGTGGGGACACATAACTCTTAAAACTATTTCTTTTAATTTTTAAGTAAATTCTGTGAAACTTGTCAGCCTAGCTGCTTTTCCCACGGTGATTTCAAATGTGGCACTATTTTTTGAGCAAGTCAATTAGTTCCCAAGATAATTAGAGATAATTAGCCATTTTTGGAGGAACAATAGACAAAACAGTGTTGGCTGTAGGACTGTAATCTTGACATCTTCCAACACTATGAAGACTGGTGAGTGCAATAAGAGAATCGTTTTTTCAATGCACCGCTTCGAATTAATTTTACAGCTCATTAAACTTTGGTGTTCGAAATCGGTATTCAAAATGAATGAGCCGTAAAATTAATTTCAAGCGGTGTATCGAAAAACCGATTCTTTTATTGCACCCACCAGCGTTCATAGTGTTGGAAAATGTCAAGATTACGACCAACACTGTTTTGTCTATTGTTCCTCCAAAAATGACTAATTATCTTGGGAACTAATTGACCAACTGAAAAAATAATGCCATATTTGAAATCAGTAGAGAAAAGGCAGCAAGACTGGCAAGTTTCACAAAGTTTACTTACAAATTAAAAAGTTTTTTTTACGTGTTTGCTGTATGCGTCAATATATTAAAACTAAAATTAAAAACAGCAAGATAGCTCTTTCTTTTTTTTATGCTACAAAAATTTTTCAAGGTGACTTAGAAAAACCTTTTTTTTGTCTGCGGGCTAGTTACTGAAGCATGCTCAAAAAATTGTAAATTCTAGCTTTTGTATTTAAAATTGCGAAAATACTCCCTTTAACTCAAAACTTTCGCTTCACATAGAAAAATCACTGTTCACATATCACTAATAAATGTTTGTACAAAGGGGGGTGGGGGTGATCTGATAATACTTCACGGCTGGAAACATTCACGGATTTTGCTGAACACTGACAGGCACACCACGTGCCCAGGGAAGCCACATCAGGGACACATGGCTTGATTGGAAGTGGTCACCCGCTGCTAAATGTCGAGACCTTTTGCCTCACCTTTATGGGTGGGTGCAGCACAGTGCCGATGGACTCCTGGATGTAGTCGGGTATGAGAAATCCCCCCACTTTGGAGAACTCCTTCTCGTGTGACGCCACCTCGCCAACCAACCTGAAAAGAGGTGTAGGAAAGGGAGCCGTGGACTCGGCGGTGCTGTGGCTCTCCTACATTTATTGTTGGCGTGCAAGCCCCAGCCGGAACTGAGAGAGTGGCGTGGACAAGCGGCCGCCCAGCTGCGAAGTCTTGTCCGATCTTTGTGTCGCGTGGAACTGTTTACGCCGCCAGGCACCGCTAATGATGACGGTGAAAGGATGCGGATAATGATGATAGTGGCGCTAAATGCAGATGGTGTTGCCGCCACTACAGAGGCATTGATCACGAGCAGAACACAGGTGAAAGCAAGCACTGCCATACCATTTCATCTCACACTCATTTTGCTCTGCAGCAAGCATTCTCACCTGCCTCAAGAATTTTGCACTTGCTCTCAAAGTTTTGTGTTAACTCAGGCCTAAGCTGCACAAAAATACCTCTGCACTGTTTTGCCCGGCCTGCATTTCAGCCTGTTAGCAAGGCAGCACTAAGCCTGTGCCATTTATTTGCTTGTAAATGACTTGAAGATGAGAAAAATATACGACATGTTCCCGTGGTAAAGCAATTGTTTTGAGTAAGGACTTTGGGAGCAGCTTTATGGGGAGGTAAATGCTGAAACAAATCATAATATGTGCCACACAGCAATTATCCAATAGTGCATCATACCTAAGCGGCTCCTACTCCTACTACTAAGAACTCCTACCGACATCATATTGGTCACACCACAAACCCTTATTGTGGTAACTCCAGTCTGCCGGAAACTGTTGCCCATATCTTATTAGAGTGTCCGGCGTACAGCCAGGAAAGGAACCACCTCGCCAAGAAGATTGAGTGCCTCAACAACGGACTTTTATCATTGAAAACTCTTCTTGGACCATGATCATCTCAATCATCCCAGCGAAAAGCATTAGATGCAGTGTTTGATTATTTACATGACATCGGCGTCGCAGAGACAATGTAGAACTATCCGTCGTCATCCTCTGAGACCACCTGGACTTTTACGTAGCCCACAGAACACTCCTTGTTACCTTATTTATTACCTCTTCCTTTTTTTTTCCCCTCTTTCGCCCTGCTTCCTTTAGGGCCTTTGTTCCCTTCACCCCATCCCCGTAGAGTAGCATGTAGGTGAATACATGCCAGCATGCCCCTCTGCTTCCTTCTAATAAAGAGCTCTCTCTCCAAGCAGCTACTTAGTGCAGAAGCATCTTACGTATGGATGGGAGTACGTTCCGACACACAATATCCTCTTCAACAGCCTAGATACGCTTCAAAGCGACATTTCTAGCATACTTCCACGAAAGAAAGATGACAAGTCACCCGCAAGTCACAGCCCACCTTTCCAGAGCGAGGGCGCACATGTGCAGCTCGTAGGCCACCTCCGGTCGATCCTTGAGCTGGTCACATCCCCCCACCTTGATGATGCTCCTCAGAAGGTGTGGATATGGCCAGGGCGGGGCGGCAGTCAAGGCATGTTAACTGTTTGAAATGGGCATTCGAAATGGTTCCTTGCCACTGGTGCCACCAAAGTTTAGTGAGCTGCAAAATTAGTTCCACGTGGTGCATCAAAAAATCGATTCTCTTATTGCACTCACCAGGGTTCACAGTACTGGAAAATATAAAGACTACAGTTCTATGGCTAACACTGTTTTGTCTATTGCTCCTCCGAAAATGACTAATTATCTCTAATTATCTAGGGAAATAATTGACTGACTCAAAAAATAATGGCATATTTGAAATCAGCGGTAAAAAAAGCAGCAAGACTGACAAGTTTCACCGAGTTTACTGAAAAATTAAAGGAAGCTGTTTTAAGTTCCAAACACAGCCCCGAATGCAAGATGCCCGCAAGGATATGGGAGATGCACGTCTGGAAGGCGACCGTGCAGCCGATGACCATGACGATCCTCTTGTTGAGGAAGATGCTCAGCAGGCGGCACGCTGCCGTGACTGCCTGGCAGAAGTGGTCGGGGCTGGCCGCCCACAGGGGCAGGAAGTTGATGCTGCTCAGCGACTGGAGGATCACAATGCCCCCACGGTGTGAGAGGACAATCTGAAAAGACACACCAGACGGGGGGGGGGGGGGATCACGTGACACTCGGATATCCCGGCTTCTGTTGCGGCCACTTGTTAATTGAAACCCAGGCTAGGGACACGAGGCCGCTTCACCCCGACTAGGCTGGCGTGACAGAACCTCTTATGTATAGGGCAGATGTGAAAGGGTGGGAATGGAAGAAAAAATTTTTTTTGGCAGGCCTAATTCTCTCGTTTGCTTACCCCTACTTCTGTAAATTCTCTAATGGAAACAACAACCTTTCCTCAAAAAATGTACACATTGTAGTTTGAATTCAAAATGAAATATTGATTGCCTAAATGGCTGGATTTGACTTATCACTGACTGTGTTTGCAAATACAAAATAGTTTATCCTATCATATAAGAACCAACAACTTCCAAAAAAATGGTCAATTTCTGCGACACAACTCCCAGTCCATTGCTTTCACTACCAAAAAAAAGGGCGAGGGGGCCTCTGCTTAACAATCACGTCACGTGTCTTTTTGTTTGTTTGTTTGTTTGTGTGTGTATGTACGTGCGGGTGCGTGAGAGAGAGAGGGAGAGAGAGAGCGAGAGAGTTGTGCTTTTGAAAATTTGTGTCCAGTTCTAGCTAAAGAGACTCTAAAGGCTGAATGAAATTTTGTTTTAACTGAAAGAGTGTACGTTTCATAGCACTCCGCCTTTTTTTGACGAACAACGATGCGTTATTTTCTGAGAAATCCGCAAAGGACGCTGGAATTTCTCTCTCCCCCTTCCCTTTCATTTTTTCGTGATGTAGACATCGCGTCACAAAATAGCAGCAAGACACCGGTGCGGTCTGGAAACAGTAGCTTTTACGTAACCAAGCCATGGCCGACCACCGAGAACGTTTCTTTGACCGAGGAGGCTGGCTTTCATTTTTACTATTTGTCACCGACCAAACGAGAAATGCTCTTCAATGCTCCAGCGGCGTTGTGCCCACCTACCTACACCGCACACCCAGACTTCACGCCGACCGTGAACGCAGCAGTGGCAAGCACTGTTACAAATATCGGGCAAAAGCAGCTGCCCGGCTCGGCGTCGCTCCCAGCGGCAGCCTTTATCTCAGCTCGAGTGGCAATCACGTCCATCTCATATTCTCTTCTCTCACACGATGCGCCAACCTGGCATGAAATACACACTCCCTTTTCGCAGCTGTCTCGAGTAGTCTTTGTGGTCCAATGGCCGAACTTCGGAGCGGCTCCGCCCAGGCCCAAACATTACAAGGGTAGAGCTATGCGCACATGATGTACGGATTATTTACCAACAGCGGCTTGCAGCAAGCAGGTAGACCAAAGTTCAGATCGGTAGGATAACCCCATGCAGTAAGTATCCTAACCTTTCACGGGCGATAAGGTTCGAGCAGGGCAAGGGCACGCTTTACCGATAGCAACATCTGCGCGTGGAGAACGGATTAGAAGCTCAGGCGGGTTGGACCGCTTAAAAGGGGGGTCGCGGGTCTTAGAATGGTCAGAAATGGCCAAAATGTCGATTTTGAGAAAATCTAATTTTTGGAATAATAGTACCCTTGAAGCACCGGCCTTCAAAATATCAACGCTAAATTCTATCGGGAAATACTCTAAAATCATGTTTTGAAACACCTCACGGGGCCACGAAATGCCCCGAATCGGGCAAAAGTTGTTTCAAATTCCCCGCGCGCGCCGCGGAGCGAAGCAGCCGACCGATCGCCGCTTCTTGGTCTTGTTTTGAAGCTTGTTTCCTTGTGCGCATATTGCGACACCTTAAAATGGCGTCGCTTGAGTAGAGCGACCGCCCTTGCCAGTTTTCTGAAGGTGCCTTCTGGGCCACCGATTGGCTGCAGCGGGCGTCGCGCGCAGTTTGAGTTCGTCGTCTGACGCCTCCCATTGGTCGGCGCCACTGCTACGTCAGTTTTTTTTTTTTTTTTTTTCCGCCATCATGGCGTCTGCTAACCGCGCCTGGCGGAGTCCGCTCTTGTGGCGCAGCGCTCGCTTAGAGTAGTTTTGCTAGACATTTTCGCCGTTTCTTGGGATTCTTTCATCGCACACATTCGTGACTGATGCCAGGAGACGTACGTTTGAAGAGGATGACCCATCATGCATATGGGAAGCGAAAGCGTCATCCGCCCGCGTAGTGCGACTTCGGGCCGCTCGGCTCAGCCGGATGAAAATTGTTCGCCACCTCGTATTGCTTCGCCTTTCCCATCGCCTGACCAACTACCTCGGCAATCCAGACCTGGTCCAAGCACGTTTTGTCGACTTGACACAAGGTATTACACGGCGGAGGAGATCGCCGCGCGTACAGAGCACGCAGACGAGGTCAATCGCGGCATGGAGACCAAATCACCAACGCAGCGGAAATTCGACCTCCTTGAAGTGGATCTGGCACACTCGGAGGTAGAATCCGGCACAGATTTTGTCTTAGTGGATATGGAAATGCTGAAAGACCTTTTTGCACACGTCGAGTGCGGTAAGTGCGGGCTGGCGGCGCCGGATTTAGAGACGGCTGCCAGGCAGTACAGACTCGCCGTGAGGCCCCCGGTGACGTGCTCGGTTTACCAACATCGTGTGGAGTGTTTTTCGTCACCAAGGACCGAAGGATCTGGCAACATCACTCCTTTCGAGGTAAACATAACGGCTTTGAAAAGTATTCAAAGCATCGGAAAGGGGGTGTCTGCTCTGTTAGATTTTTGTGCTGGGATGAACTTATCCCAGAGGCTAGCCCACAGAGGCTAGCCTACTCCTCAAGACATTCCAAGCGCACTTGAAAAAGTGGTCCAGGTTTGTGAGGACACTGCAGCAACCTCTGAAGCAGATAGCTAGTGTGTGTGTCGTCATGGGCTTGTACAGGGACCTTGCTCGGCCGCCAAACAACATTGATGTCATGTTTGATGGCATGTGGATGACCAGGGGATGATCGTCACACATTGGAGTGGTACAGCAAGCCTTCTGCAACTTGTGAACCCCCCCCTCTTCCCCCCCCTCCCCTCCCCTCCCCCCCACTTAAAACTTCAGTGTTGCGAAATCAAAGCTCAGTGTTTTGTCACAGGATCGCCCGAACGTTTCTTGCCATACTGCCATAGGCCAACAAAGCTTGCCCTTCAGCTACTTTTTTTCCCCAAAAAAACATCACGTCATTTGACCCCTGTATCCTCTCTGCCCTGCATTTGACCCCTGTATCCTCTCAAACTTCCTGCGCAAAAACTACGACTAAAATAGCCTCACCAAAAAAAAAAAAAAAAAAAAAAAAAAAGAGGGCATCTGAAGCAAGTTTCCCTTCCCTCCTCCGCCGTACCCAATATTCTCGGTACCAAAGTGCACTGTAATGAACGATGCCAGTTTACGAAGGACTGCTGCAGTTTTCACAACGCCAGCAAGACGCCAACCGATTTGAAGTCGATAAATTTTGCTGAATTCCTGATGGTGTACGTTACTTGGTCTCTGGTATCTCCAGTTGTAGTTGACATTTTTGGAATCCAAAGACAGATTTGGGAATAGGAAGAACATGTCTTTGTTATACAGAAATACTGCAGTTACACTACTGACCGTTCATTTCATAACACATGGCCAAACTTCAAATGCAGCTTTCTCAGTTTCATATTTTTGGTCGTTTACTTCAGCCTTACGCAGCTTTTTGGAAACTTCTTTTTGCTTCATAAGGTTAATCTTGGTACCGTTTTTTTCAGTACAACCTGAGGTACCCGATGACATTCTTCGTTTTTCTATTTAGGCCATGCATAGTTAATGACTTGCAGTTATTTTGATGAGCCAAAGTATTGAATACTGCCATCTTGTATACTTGACATATTTTTTTGGGGTGCCATGACTTTAGAGAAAAACGAAGAATGTCATCGGGTATGGGAACTCTCTGGCTATCAATTCATGTAATAAAAAGCTACAAAATGCAACGCGAAAGTTCATTAAAGCTGCGTAAGAAATTACCTAATTACGGTTTAGATTTTACACAATGATTTTCAAACTAACAGCAGCAGCTCAAATATAATTGCATATTTGAAATCTACAGAGAAAAATACATTTGTGTGCAAATTTTCATAAGTTTCTACCCATAAATAAAAAAGTGCCTGCTTGCAGAAGCTCAGGCGTTCACCGTGGTACGTTTCTGGCTTTGCTAATAGCGCACCAGTGGTTTTCGAAACTGAAAGCATGACGGCTGACAAATGTCAAGGAAGCAGCTCATCTCGCAGTGTATAAAATCTGTTGTCTGCATTTTTTAAATTACGTCAGCCCCCCGAAAGCCTCGATTTACATTTATTTCAAGTGCTCAACACTTCGGAACTGTTTATTTTAGAAAAATCATTTATAGTTGCTTCTCCAATGAGCTCTCGCCGTGCACAAATATTGTGACGTCACAACCCGTAGTTTCCGAAAGCATGTAGGGCGTCGGCACCTGTTTTCACGGTTCTGGCATTTTCTGCCCAATTAAATAACACTGCAAGAATGGTGAATTTTGATTCCCAGCACCTTAATCTATCGATACAGACCAACTTGTTTCTACCCTTTAGTGTTCCTTTAAAGTGATAGGAACAACCAATTGGTGACTGACTTTGATTCATAAAATCATTACTTGAGCACGAAAAAAAAAAAAAAAAAAAAAAAAGAAAAGAAAAAAATGCCAAAATTATTTATTATTCATTTCAAGCATTCTCAAGGCCTAATGGCCAGTTAAATAGGGAAGCAATCACTCCCATTTTCCATACCATCTGATCGGCCTCATCCATTCAAACAGCAAACAACTATCCACTGCTTTCTTTCCTTTAGAAAGTAACAGTGATAGCAGTGCACGATTACGGATGCCACCTTCACACGAAAAAAAAAAAAAAAAAAAAAAAAAGACCCTTTGGGGGGAGGGGGGAAGTTATATGTTGAATTTTCGCTCAAAAAAAAAAAAAAAAGAAGAAAGAAAGAAACAAAAGGAAAAAAATTATCCCAGGTTTCTTTTTTTTTTTTACACGCAATGCTATTTATTGCAGGGGTTTTCTAGAGAGAAATCAACATAATGTTTGAACTAAAAGTGACGGAGGTTTTGGTTACTGCTCTGAATGTGCTGCACAGAAAAGCAGCCGCACATATTTCGTCCATTAAAAGCTATTCTTTGCATCTGAATTATGGCAGCGGCATTTCGTTGTGTTGTTCCTCTTATCCTCCATCTCAGGGAGCGTGCTCACCCTCGTATTTTCTCCGCTTGCGTGTCATTGCGCAGCTTGTCGACACACATTTATCGCCATAGTTGCTGAATTGACACTTATAATATGCACAAAAATAATAATCGCGGCACAATGGCCCCAAAAATAAATAAATAAATAAACGGCCAATGATGGCCGGTTTTAGGTATGGACGGGCCACCAGCCCGCTGTCTAAAAAACTGATCGGGCCAGTAAAAAACTGGGCAGGTGGCAACCCTAAGTGCAGTGCACACGGGCTCCTTACCCATACCCCGTTCTCCGTCGTACTCGAATGGGCCATTGTGATTTTCCACAACATTCAGGGGGTAAATTAGTGCCTGTCTATAAGTTATACATGTAAAAGTCAAGGCACATGATATTTGATTTCAGTACGAATTTAAATGAAAATTGTAGCTTTGAATACCCCAACTTATTAGTTAAAAAGTCATTTTCTTAACAAAAAAAACACAAAGAAAGAAGAAGCACAGGAGGAGGGGGAGGAAGAAGAAAAAAAAACTGCATTTTACAAAGACACAATTACACTTACAGCACAGTTGGCTTACCGTATACACTTACAGCATACTGTTTTTTCACCTAAAAAGCTACCCTTCTGCTCAAAGGGCACTGCAACACGTTGCAGTGCTCTTGATACACTGAGCATCGTTATTCCCACTCATCCAGCATTCTGCTCGCACTATAGACTGGAAATAGCTTTTATTTTTATTTTTTTAAGCAGTGGCAGCACCATAATGAATTTTTAAAGGCTGCATTGTTTGTGCATTGCAAACTTGTTCCTCCATTGTTTGCTTTCACTCTTCAAAGTCTACACTGGATTGTATGCAGAGATAAGACTGAATTATGCCTTGTTGGTCTGCCTGAGAGTTGCACCGCATCAGACAGAAGTCCCCGGAAGACCACTTTCTGAAAACGGCACTCTTCACAAACACATTGTCATGCAACAGGGACACAACCCGGTACTGCTGTTCCGGGTGTCCTGCTCACCTTTTTCATGATCAAGAGGGTCGAGAAGAACTTGAGAATGTACACGACGAGCTCTGGGTGGCTGCCAATGTCGTAGACGCTGAGCATGACCGCAAAGTGTTCAATAATCTGAAACGGAACAGGAACATCGATGGTAGGTTCTGGCGGCGTGCTCCCCGACGTGCGCTGAAGGGGCTGTCTCCTCCCTCTCGAATTGCCTCAACGAACCTAGCAGATTGTTTCACCATGCAATAACCCGGTACTGTATTTTCCTTTTACACATTCTTCAAATACAAGTGAAAAGAACAAACTGTCGCAGCCTGGAGCAGGCCACAGCCGACAAGCAAGGTGGCTGTCGCGAAACGAGGCCACAAAGATGCTTAAGAACAGCTTTCGGAAACTCCTGCACAAAGACAAAAACAAGAAGCACCCAGGCAGGTCAACTTTGAGTTAAGGCCTTGCTATATTTTTTTATTTATTAATCAATTTCAATGAAACTGCACAGTATTATGGAGTTTTTTTGGGCTGATTTCAAATCTGCAATTAGGTTTCTTGCAAGTTGATTACTTTTTGAGATAATTAATGATTATTTGCCATTATTTTGGGTCACAATTACAAAATAACCATGCCATACAGAATGGCAATTACTCAGCAGCTAGGCGTACAAATGACTAATGACTAAAGAATAGTACAATGTTAGAATACAATGTTAAAGAACTTTTATGATTTACACATTTTGGGTCATTTTACAACACACTGTGAACTCACTCTTCCTGCACTTTGCCAGAAATGGGTCACAAGTGACGTCAATTGTACACAATTAATCATTTTCCAAAGCATCCATTTGAAAACTTTGTTTCCGACATTGCATTCTCCACACACTTAGGTATCAGAAGCAAAAAAAAAAAAAAAAATACAGCTTGTAGAAGCTCTTGAAGCCTGAAGATATCCCAGGGCGAAATGCTAGCTTTCGCATTGTACGACAAGTGCCTGTTTCACCATCGAATTCTGCTGCGAATTGAGCTGTGAAGTGCAATTTAAAATGCTATTTACAAGAAAATACGGTGCCTTTTAATGAGGAAATTTGCAGACTGATAGAAAAATGGCCATGGACGCCGAAAATGCCATTTTTCAGAAAACGATTCTTTGAGTGTTTTTCGGCCCCAAGGACCCATCTGCCTCCCTTAATAAAAGGGCTTGCCAATGAGAATGGAGCCTTCTGCTGTACTGCTGGTAGAGAATGCAAGCGGGCTGCCCAGTTTCCGGCCAAGCGCAGCCAAGATGCAATACAATCTTCACGTTTAATTTGATTAACTGCAGAAAAGCTTGAAAGTAGACACACACACACACAGATGCAAGCATCGTGGATGCAGCAAACAAACACAAATACGCTACATCCCACCAGTTCGAAAATTTAAAGTATGAGGTTTTAATGCGCTGAAGCTACAACTGGGGGATGACTGTAGTGGAGGGCCCTGGATTAATTTTGACTACCCGAGTCCCTTAACATGCCCCGAAATCTCAACACACAGGCGTTAAAGGGACCCAGAAAAGCCTTTTGTAAAAGCTACAAAAGGCCTTTACTGTCGCGTAGTACATATATAGCGATGCAATGCCGTTGGAATTATTGATCTACATTCAGTATTAGCTGCAGCCAGAAGCAATTAAGTGCACCTCTCCCCCCTTGCCGATGCAATTCCTCCTCCCTCTGTGCTTCTTTCAAAGCAGCTGGAAACGCTGGGAGTAGCCATGTGACATCGCGACTGCTCGACTTCCGTTCTCAGCTAGCTACATTCCTGCGCCTAGGCACACGTTAATCGCTGCAGACCCGCCTTTGCGGCCTTTGCCTCGGGATCGCGCAGGAAGGAGGAAGAGCAGCCGGAAGCCAATGGCAGTGATGTTGCCGGCGACCAACGATCGGCCGAATCCGACGGGCGCCTCGCCGTTGCGTCAGCCGCGGTCGGCTCGCTGCGGCGGCACGCTCATCGGCTGAGAAAGGCGATCTTCAAAAATTGTTTACAAACTATCCGTACAACGTATGGGGCTCGCACTTGGCTCAAAAATTCCCCGTTATGTGTCCTACCACCTGAATGCATTTGATTGCCACCTTCACAAAGCTTTTCTGGATCCCTTTAGTGCCTTAACCACTGAACCGCCGCAACGGGAACATACATTCCACAAGTGGTTCTCTTTGTGTCAAAACCGCGCTAAAATTATCGCCGCAACGCGGTTTACTGAAGAAGTTTGAATCATATTGTCTGTTTCGCGTTGCTAGGTCTCGTGGGGAAACGAAAAGAATAACGCGTTGAGCCCGTTGGCCCAATTGCGGCGGCACGGGACCGTTCAAAGGTTGTCTCCACCCTGTAGCGGTGTTGGTTTGTTCCCGCGTTTCTTTACGTTCCGTAACCTAGCATGGCACCACCATACCGTGGCAAGCGTTTGGTTTGTTTTTGCCCGCATTTAAACCTGGCTTGTTTTTGTTCTGGGAGAAATATTCGTTACCTGAAACAGTGCTCGCTCGACAAATGGGGTCACGTAAGACACCGTTGGCTTGCGTCAATCCGGCCAGTGTCGTCTGAGACAACCCCAAGCCCCATAGTGCTGTGCAGCTAAACCAAAGGCATGCTGTGCGCAAGTACGAACAGCAGAACGCATCAGAACTTCTATGTTTACATGTGCTTTCGTAACTTCCACTGTTAAACGAGCAGCAGCCCCTCGGCTCACCCTGTGAATTATGGGCATGGCGTCTCTTGCACTCCCAGCCTTTTTCTGGCCATCCAGGCAGGAGCAGACCAGCTGGAGAACCTGAAGGTGAACCTTCATGGCTACCGACCGCACATCGTCCTGCATCTGTGAGCAGGGGAGGGAGGGGGGCATAAGTAAGTAGCAGCGTCAAAAAAACGACAGCAACGGCATATGAATAACAGTGCTGCTCTTGACCGACATGCACCCTCTTAAAACAGGAGCTGCACTCCGAGCTTTCAGGCCCTATTGCTCTTCTCTCTTCCTCCAAGTATATTCATATCTGTATCATTGCTTAAACCTAAAAAATAATGAGAGAAATAAAGTACAAAAAAAAAAGTCATTCAGTACGAGCAGCTAAGACTTCTAAAACATAAAATGCAAAAGTTGTTGTTGCACCTACAGTGTGACACGAAGTAGAGAGATGAAATTCCATCTCACTTTCTCCTAATGATCTTGGGGGACACGATATAGGTACAGTTGAATCCCGCTACAACGAAATTGACGGGACGTACAAAACATTTCATTGAAGCGAAAATTCGTTGAGGCGAAATCTGCCCCAGAACGCATGGAAGGGCAAGAAAAATGACCCCGGATATTTCCGCATCATTGGCAGCATAATAGAATGTTTAGAAAAAGGAGTGACGCGCAGTAACACCGTGTTTATTCAGATAACAAACATACCAGTGGTTGTCTGTTTTTTTACCAGCACGCAAAGAGTGCGATACCAGAGTCCTTCAATGCCTTTCTGGTCATGAAACTTCGCTGTCACGCTATGGGAAGAGCTTCGCACGCTGCCCAAGGAGGCCGCGCCGCGGCGCTGGTGTTGATCGGAGGGCAGCTAGGGGCGTGGTCAGAGCGTGTTTGGCAGGGAACGGACCACGGAGTAAGATAAAACGGACGCTCGCCGCCTTATCAGCAGTGCGCTTTTGCTTTACGTGTCGTGGGCCGCTCAAATGAACTTGTCATTTTGTGAGTGCCAAAAAAATTTGGTGCGAACGGGCATGATGCTACTGCATTCCTGCCTGCCGGTTTGGCTACAGAGCAGCAGCGGCCGCCCGATGCCCTCCGATCTGCGGTGGCGCCCCTCGCGGTAGCCTTTGTCCCCGTACGAAACTTGGCTGGGAGTTTCATGACCAGAGAAGCATTGAAGGACTCTGGCGATACTGAGGAGGATGGGAGAGGTGAAGAAATGAAGAAATGCAGGCGCAAAGCGTATTGCTGTACAGCAAGGCGTTTCCACCGAGCTGATTACTTGCAGACAGCTGCTAGGCAGTTGGAAGCCCCCCACTCGCTTGTGGCAGGAACAGCGCCGTTATCTTATCCGCTGACTAGGCAGGGCAGCAATTGACCTTGGCGGGCAAGCGGCGCGCGCTAGCATTTAAAGCGACCGCGCAATCGCTACTAAGATAGGACGACGCTTGATCAAGATTAAACACGAAAACATTATTTTTGCTTTTGACTTTGAAGAATTGTAGAAGGAAAACTGCAAGGTCAACTGCTCACAACCCATACATGACGGCGCTGCGCCAGCAGCAGAGCACATTCACGCAATTTCAACTGGATACGGATCGGCTATAGCTCCAGCTTGGTGAACCGGTGCTGTGCCTCGCGCAGAGATAGCCAGCCACATCGTTATCACCAGCAAACAATGGCGTCCACCTATGAGTTTGTTTTTGTTTTGGGTGGCAGTGTGGGCGCACCGCGCATGTTTTCAGTGAAACTAAGCGTCCTGAATGTATAAAAAGTTACAGATAGCTGGCGCTATGCTTATTTTATTGTAAATTAATTGTTCAAACCCAGCCCAAGTCATCGAAAATTTTGTTGAAGTGAAAGCAAGCCAGACAAATGGTTCCTTGTGGCGAGTACTTTCGTTGCATTGACTTCTATGGCTAGCTGACGGGGAATTGGAAATATTTCGTTGAAGCGGAAATTTCGCTAAAGCGGACTTCATTGTAGCGGGATTAAATGCACGTTAAATGCACGCGCGCGCGGCTTTCCTGCCAAGGTCAGTTGCTGCCATGCCTAGTCAGATGACAAGATAACGGCGCTGTACCTGCCACTAGCGAGAGGGCGGCTTCCGACCGCCTAGCAGCTATCTGCAAGTCATCAGCTTGGCGGAAACGCCTTTGCGCCTGCATTTCATTTCGTCACCTCTCCCTCTCCTCCTCAGTATGGCACTCTTTGCGTGCTGGTAAAAAAACAGATAACCATTGGTATGCTGGTTATCTGAATAAACACGACGTTACTGCGCGTCACTCCTTTTTCTAAATATTGTATTATGCTGCCAATGATGCGGAAATATCCGGGGCCGTTTTTCTTGCCCTTCCGTGCTGTGTTGGGGCAGATTTCGCCTCAACGAATTTTCGCTTCAACTGAAATTTTTTGCACGTCCCGTCAATTTCGTTGTAGTGGGATTCGACTGTACTCATTTTGTTTATCAGAGACGAATACGCTTCTTCAATGTGAGTAACGTACTCACTAATGGCGGCCGTACTCACATGGCAGCCGCTTCCATCAGCCGCCATGTTGTTTGTTTTGGTATTGCGCGGCCGTGGCCGCTCCCTGCCGATTGCTTCGATGGGTGTCATCTCGCAGCGAATGTGTTCTTCCCGCTCAACCCACAGCGCATGGTTATTCTGCATGCTATGCAAAAGCTTTTCTTTTTTTAACATCTACTGCCCACACCACGAGTGCACAGCTCTTGTGGGAGCATCGATCACTGATGGAAAAGCCACCGTATGGGAGGTATTGGTAACTGACGGAAGAGCTTCTCTCTGCGCATCGCCTCCTGTATTTTTGCAATGCCAAAAGCATAAGCCTTGACCGGCCAACCAAGCCATCTCCCTCTACTCTGGCCACTCTCCCCCAATTGTTAGCCTTCCCAGCACTTTATTCACATGACCGGTTCATCTAGGGCCGATGAACGGTGGAAAAAGGCAACATTGGCAAAAAGTGCTCCGCTGCGGGTCTGAGTTTTCTTTCGCTGGCGAGAGCGCCATTACTTCAGCAATCTCAAACATCGGTTGCCTTGGCAACCAGGCACAAGCTGCTCTCGAATTCAGTTACAGTCGGGTGATCCAGGTTCAGCTTGGGGCCCCACCTTGAGACATATGGGCACTGCAGGCGTACCACTAACTCTTATTGGGAAGCGGGCAATGCGTTTGGCATTGTAAAATACAGCAGGTATACTCTGTGATAAGATTCTCTAGGCGGTGCTCGCGTTTTTTTTTTTTAGAGATGCAATTTTGGGGGGGTCGACCTACATTCGAGTTAACTTACAATCGTGTAAATATGGTAACTTGGCCATGACAAAAATGGCACTGTGAAACCCAATTTGGAAAGGATTACTGAAGAAGAGCACTAAAAAAATTTGACTGCTGAGCCCGATTTTGTAAATGATTTCCGCGGAGAACAATAATAAAAAGGCGAAAAATTAAAAACAAAAAAGAGTGAGGTCAGCTTTGCTTGGATGATGGCACAACAAACTGGCCAAATGCAAGCATAGCCATAACCAGCTCAATTTGCAAATGTAAATGAATTATTAGATGTAGTTAGATCCTGCTACAACAAATAAGTAATTCTAACAAAGGAATGATTATAATAAAGAAATTGCGATTTTCTTTTTGTAATAGTGTGGTACACATAGACAATAATTACGATTCAGCAGTGGTTTTAACCCTTTTGCTGTCACTGACGTACCGGTTTTATGTTTTTTATTGTGCATTCAAAAATTTTCCACCATAGTGCAAAGTCGGCGCACACTGGACTGTGGCATGCTCTGTCGGAATCTTTCTAGTGGCTTGAATTTTTAACCCGCAAGCTCTCTCGATGGGTACCCTCCCCTCCTCACCGCGTGCTCCCCGAGAAGCAGTCCGACTAGAGTGAACTAGAATATTCTAGTTCACTGTAGTCCGACGTTCGATTTTCCCACGTATCCCTATGGCTTCGGGGAATCCGCGGACTATCCGCGGTGAGCCCGAGAAGAACCCCAATGCACACGGGGCGCGCGGTTGCGTCGCCTTCCTCCTCCACCCCTCCTCGTATCGCCGACGTCGCTGCGTAGTTGGGTGTGCGTGGGTTTTGGCAGCCTTCAGCCTTATCTTATCGTACTGCCGGCGTGATTCCAACAGCGCGAGTGCGACAGGCGGGAAGCCGAAAGACTATCACGCTTGAACAGAAGACGGCTATGATAAAAGCCGTCGCATCGGGCGCGAAGGAAGGTAAGGTGCACTCCGTGGTAAGGTGGCAAGAGACTTTGACGTGTGGACGAGTACGCTGTCCACCATCGTGAGCAACCGAGAGTCCATCGTCAGCGCTGTTGCACATGGCTTGAAAAGAAGCGCTAAGGACGGCGTCGGAGGGACTAGATGCGGTGGACGTGCTGCGCCGCTACTTCGGCGCGCACGAGGGCGGCGAAGATGGCGTGAACGTACCGGCCGCAGCTGAGGGAGCCATCGCTCGCATCAGGAAGGTGCATCAATGTCCAATTACGGACTTCGTAGCCAAGTCTGTTTGAAATACGAGTTTTCAACTGCAATAAAGTAGGTTCGTGACTTTTCCTTTTTACCTCCGGAATGTGTTTATTTTACTGACTATCGCCGTGCAGCAAGATGCTATTTCGCCCGCTTTTTGTTTTAGGTAACTACAATGCATAATATTTGCAGTAAATGTCGGTTACGGCTATAACGAAATATTGGCTATAACGAGCAAATCGCGGTGCCCCTTCAATTTCGTTATAACGAGGTTTAACTGTAGAACAGTACAGAGCGACTGGGCCCAGCTTTAGTTGATGGGGGGGCATGGTCGCTCTGTGCGCCGCATATCTGTCGGGATGAGTGACCGTGTGGCGATTAGAGGTGCAAGGGTTGTTGTGCCATCCCATCCGTAACGTGTTTCTAGGTTTCTTTTTTGATTAGTCTGCTTTCGCATCTGCTACAGCACGCCAGGTTAGCCCAGCGCGCCGTTGCCTCTCCAATAGACCGAAACATGGGTACTCGGTCTATTCATGGGTATTCCAAATTTTACAAAACACTTTGCTGCTTCTGTCAACTTCACAAAAACAGGGTTTTACTTGCCATTGTATTTAGCTAATCCAGAAAAAAAAAAAAAACCCTTACCGCTTTCCACAGGAATGACATCGCCAGCACTCTGCTGTTGCGGCAAGACTGGTAACAAGACTTACCAACACTGGTACAATGCCCTTGCAAATAAAATGATCCATCCTAAAAATGTTTTTTTTTGTTTTTTAGCAAAGAGCACAAAGCTTTATAGATGGTTGAAATTTAAAAAAGAAAGGAAAAAGAAAACGCCAAAGAAAAGTGGAATTCCAAATTACTTGTTACGTACGAGTGTGCTCGTGCTTCGCTTCTCCATGTATGAATAGATCACAACACTGAGGATTAATAAAATTTGTCTTGGTGGTCCATTACAAGCAGCCATTAGCACCAGTCACTGCAACAAGAACTGAATTTTTTTTCTGACTGCAAGGACAGGTAATCCTATATCAGCTCTGTTGTAAGCCAATTACGTATATCCCTTTACGGCCCAGCCCACACAAACGTGTGGGTCAACGAATTCGTTTACTTAGTGGCGCCTGTTCTGGTTTCGGTTTCACAGCCCTGGGTAGCCGCTGCGAACACTTCCAAGACTTTATTGGTTTCGGTAGTTCATTCATTTTGCCACCTGGGGGCGAGAAATCGCACATTAAAAATGGCGCCCAAGCAGGCACGATTACGCTAGCCGCCTTCAAGATGAAAACTGATATTTCTTCTTGCTATTCTCATATTTTCTGAATAACAAGCGTAAGACACGACTTGCAGGACTTGGAAAAACACGATCGGCTAAAAAATACACCCGTTCCCTTCGTGTGCGTTCCGTCACCACGCTTGAAAAATGAACCCACACATACCGTAATTACCCGATTCTAACGCACACCTTTTTTCCGGAAAAATAGGCCGAAAAATCGCATGCGCGTTAGAATCGGATACGAAACCTAAACTGCCGAAACAGCGGAAATTTCGTCCATCCCATCGCCATCACCATCTCAAGATGTTGCCAAAGCCTTTAGCAACAATTTTTCGAACGCAGGAAGTGTAGGCGCCAATGCTTTTCTATCGGCGTTCACACAAATCGTCAAATCGTTCCACTTGCGCGCTTGATAACAGCAATGGCAGCAGCGGCTCTCACGCGTTCAAAACGAGCGGTCGGCTGAAGCGTGCACCTCTGTAGGACCTCGCGGGATGGGCGTGCCAGGCGTGGACCACAATCCCATCGACTATGGTTGAACGTTCGTTCAGAAGTCTGGCATCGTGAATGCGCTTGATGGCACCGAGGACGAGATGTTGTGGTCAGCGGAGAGCGACGAGGAATGAAATGAGTGAGATTACTTCGGGAAATAAATCGCCCATTCCTCTCGCATTCATTTGTCTCGGTCACAAAGTTCCTTGCGCGTTACAATCGGAGGTGGAAGTTTTTTTGGTTTTTTTTGCCAGGAAAATCGGGTGCGCGTTAGAATCGGGGGCGCGTTAGAATCGGGTAAGTACGGTATGTGTGGGCTGGGCTTTCGTCGTTACGAAAATTTTGCTGGGCGGTATAGGCTGGCGGGCTCGTGCACTGCAGCGCTAGCGATAAATAATTTTTTCTTGCTTTCTTGGTGTCTCAATTATTCGCGGTTTTGTGCTGGCTCGTTGGTAATGTTTTCTGGCGCCTTAACCTTGAACTAGTTCCGTAATTACTTGTGATAATAATATTAATTATAATTATTAATTACATTAAATAAAAGATGATTGTTATTTATTTTCACAAAATCCTATTTATAATGCAAGTACTCCTGAAAACAATATGAAACTTATAAATAATACGTAAAAATGCTAGTTTTTTCTGCGCCTGATGCCGTTTTTAAGGTATTCTTACTATGCGCGGATCATACGAATAGAAGCCCAGCCCCACACATAGTGTGGGTTTGTTTTCTGTATGAAATACTCTGAGCTTTCCATTTTTAACTTGTCGAAGCATCATTAGTAAGGGGTAAATACACAAAATTTAATTACTTGTAGCCATTTTTTCTAAAATATTTTTGTTGGGCAGGAAAGGGTTAAGTACAATGCCACACTCAGGAGCACAAAACACAAAAAAACCATGGGCTTTGTGTCTACCAAGAGTGCACCCACCAGGGTCGAGACGAGATCTGCCAGGATGTCCTTCAGCTCGTCAGCGGTGCAGGACTGGAAGAATGCCTCCACGAGCTTGCAGTGCTTGTCGCTGATGCAGTTCTCGAGCGTCAGTGCCGCCGTGCCGTCCGACAAGGCCTCTGCCCTCTGTGCGGCCGTCAGGGCAAGCTGCGTGTACATGCCCTTGGCCAGGTCGGGGAAGGTTGCCGGCAGCAGCTCCGACGACCTGGCCCTCTGCCGGCCCACTCGAGACACCACTTCGATCAGGACGTCCGCCACTGCACTCGCCTGTGTGGCAGACAAAGCAGGGCTGTTGGGTGCCAACGTAGTTCATCACTACATAAGACACCACACAGTACCATCATGCCCAAACAGGATGAAGGCCCCTCTCAACGACTGCGCTCCTGCTCTCAGCCCCAAACGTCAGGTTCCCTTTTTTCCCTCCACTTCTCATCTCAACTTTTTGGGGCCATCCTAAAACTCATGTTGCCCGTACCTGTTGTCCATTCCAAAAACCCTTAATTCTCTTAATCTGAGCTAGACTGTCTTCTACACGAGTTGTTTCCTACCTGCCAGCATCACTCATAACATGCTCCTTTCCATGGCTGCAAGTTTCTATTCAAGTTTTCTAGAAAGATTTCAAAGTTTCTGCTCCACAAGTCAGAATTTGACTGCACAACAGCGGGGGAGGGAGGAACAAAAAAATGGTCATCTCGTAAATCGTGCCAACATTGCCAGTGTTGCAGCAAGCAATCTTAGAGCTTTCACAAGCTCACACGTGTTATGCAAACAAGCAACATGAATTCATTACGTTTATTCCCTGTATTGGCCCACATGACTGAAAATCATGCCAGAACAACTAGGCATGTGGCTTGGTAAAACATTTGGCGATGCTCAACCTGCCAACAGCGATTCCTAACATCCAAATAGACTCCATTACGTCATTGCCTGCACTGGAGTCATTAAATTAAAAGCAGTGCACATTGGCACCTGCCACTCTGTTTTGCTTTCACAGCAGCTGCATGGCCTTGTACATCATCGTTACAAAATTGCTTTTCTCAGAGCAATTCAACAGATGCAATTTTCTAATCACGTCGTCTAGTTCATGTTCAACATGCTGAAGAGAGCAGAACTATTCATCCAGCACCTTTCAGGCAAAATACTACATTTCCACAAGCATAGCTTTGAACGTTCCAACACCAGGGTTCATACGGGCTTCAAAAGCAAAAATTCAAGGGCTTTCAAGGTCTTTCAAGGTCTTTCAAGGACTTTCAAGGACCAGAAAACACATTTTCAAGGTCCACATCTTATGTTTTATCTGGAATTATTTATAACTTTTTCAACACAATGCAAAATTTTGATATTGACTAATACCTTAGAACATTAATGCACATTTAGATAGGCGCTATGGCTTCATGAATGCTCCCCCAGCTTAATTTTTTATTTCATAGTTTATATTTAGAGGTTTTTCTTTTTTCTTGATGTTTTGCTGAGACTGTTTGATTTCAAAGCTTAGTTAATGCTGCCTGCATCTCCTGCTTTGTCAGCAAGAGTTCCAGCTGAAACTAACTCAGCAAGTGTTGCTGCAAGGCAGGATGAACTATGTACACGTCCACCATTTGCACGTAAAAGCAAACGCAGATAGAGCGTATGAGGCACAGCAAACATGCAATGAAAGGCCATCCACTGACTAGGCACAGCAGTATGGAACATGCAAGATAGAGAACAGAAGCCGGCTTTCACGGGATTGTATCGTGACATTGATTGGATTGAGTGCTGCTCCCAATGTTGCCTCGTAATAATGAGAATCCACAACTCGTAATTTCACGCAATACACTGAAACTTGATTGTTACAATGTTTCTTTACATTTTTAACACATAAAATTCACGACAAACACTTTAAATTTTTGTGAAAAGATAGGGCCATTGGTTCTCTCCAGAAAAATCAAGGGTTTTCAAGGACCCTTTAAAAATTTCAGGGCTTTCCAGGCCTTGAAATTGACACTTCTAAATTCAAGGGTTTTCAACGTTTTCAAGGACCTGTGCAAACCTTGCAACACCCAGTTTACACGCGACATATTAGCGGGTAGATTAATTCATTTAGTTCCTTCCGGACAATACACATTTTGTAAGTTTTGTGCACAATATGCAGTAAAACATCACTTGAACGAACATTTTACCCAAACAAAATGTTCTTAAAGGAGCCATGAAGAGAAAATGCAAGTTGGTTTTATTCGAAAGATTTTCGTGTTTTATAGTGCCCCCAGCACTTGTCCGGATACAAACGGTGCTTTATTCACTGAAGAAATTAAACAATTTAGGTTAAAATTTGATTTCCCCGCTCAATCGTGCGTTTTCGTGGTCCCAAATGACATCACAGGAACCGACCGCTCTGCAGCCTAGAGTCCCCTTCATTCACGCATCCGCCGTACAGGGTAGAAGACACGTATACGCTGGCGCCGCCGCCATTTTCGGTTGCTCGCTCAGCCGCCGAAGCAAGTCATTGTGTCAAAACCGCGCTAAAATTATCGCCGCAACGCGGTTTACTGAAGAAGTTTGAATCATATGTCTGTTTTCGCCTTGCTAGTCTCATGGGAAACGAAAAGAATAACGCGTTGAGCCCGTTGGCCCAATTGCGGCGGCACGGGACCATTAAAAGGTTGTCTCTCACCCTGTACAGCGGTGTTGGTTTGTTCCGCGTTTCTTTACGTTCCGTAACCTAGATGGCGCCACCCATACCATTGCAAGCGTTTGGTTGTTTTTGCCCGCATTTAAACCTGGCTTGTTTTTGTTCTGGGAGAAAATATTCGTTCCCTGAAACAGTGCTCGCTCGACAAATGGGGTCACGTAAGACACCGTTGCTTGCGTCAATCGGCCAGTGTCGTCTGAGACAACCCCAAGCCCCATAGTGCTGTGCAGCTAAACCAAGGCATGCTGGGTGCGCAGTACGAATAGCAGAAACCGCATCAGTACTTCTATGTTTACATGTGCTTTCGTAATTTCCACTGTTTGTCCAATCATTCTATTGCCTTTGTAAAGAATGTGCCCTAAATTTAAGCGCAAATCGCTCGTCGTCTAGTTTGTAAGCTCTACCTAATTTTCGTCTGCTTCTGCCAGCCTCCGCCAATCGCAGAGCTTAGCTCATGTGACATCATAGGTTCTGTTGCGGGAAATGAGCTGGTGGGTCGCATGACCATTCCCGTTTTTCCTAATTATGTAGCTTATTTGAGTGAAGTTTATGTTAAAAGTGGTGTCAGTATGATTCTAAAGAGACAATCTTTTGAATGAACCAAACTTGTGTTTTCTCTTCATGGCTCCTTTAAATCACCTCACCAGCAGGTCATCTGAACAAAATTTTTTAACTGAAAATAGTTCAATGGACACTGTTCTTCTTAAAATGGGGAACAGTGTGATTCATGAGGGCTGCTTAATTAACTATTTTCAGTCGAGCTTGTAGTCGAAGTCATATTGGTTGATATAGTGGCTAACCATTGTGATTTGTCACGTGGCCATAGCTTCAGCCCGAATAACCGAAGTGCCAGCTCAAGTTTTCTCGACAAACAAGAACTGCTCGATTGCTGTACTCTGGAAAATGTGCAGCCAATGCTGGGAAAGGGTTTGGCACATTCTAGTAGTGTGTTATGACAGAAAGCAGAGGCTGGGCAGGGTATGCAGTCTTCAGGGGTGAGGCAGCTGAATCACATTTGGGAGCAGTTTTTGGAGCAGTGAAACCTTGATTTTGGAGCAGAAGAATGACATTTATTATGTCACCTTACTTGCCTCAAAATCAAATTGTTGGAAACTCGAGGGGAAGAAATGCACTTTTCAATCGGTTTTGAACGTACATAACACGGAAATAGACATTCAATAAAGTTTTTCTACCAGAGTATCACGAGATAATAACTGCACTACCTTCTTACAAACTATTTTTAAATACTTAGGCTCTATGCATAGATTACGAGGAGGGTAGTCGAAAATGTCGAATTTAAAAACTAAGCAATCATAAGGCATTTTTATTACCACGTGAATGCCAAAATTATTATTATTGTCGTCGCAGACTCGGCTTTACGCACAAGTGTAGAGCCACAGCAAAAGTTGCGCAAAGCGAGGTGACAGTTGTCACATCCCACCAGCCCTTCCATTTAAATCCCCAAGGCGCACATTCACTACGATACTAATTTGAGTAACCCTGGTATGTTTAGCCGCCACCCTCTTGGCAATAAATTTCACTTCAGATAAATGAACCATTATTACAAGCGTGAAATAATAGCCCGTCCCGCTATCGGACACTGCTTGAACATTTTGAGGCGATGTAGCCTGCGCCGCATCTCCTGCAGCGTCGATCGTCCCATTCCTGCTGCTCGCAAACTCGCTGTGAAAGGCGATAATAACTCAGCGTTTTATAACACCGCATGAGTCCGAAATTTCACTTCAGGCCCGCGCTGGCCTCACACTCGAAGCCGAAACACAGCGAATTCGCGGGTTGTTTTTTATGAACTCCCATCTTTCGCGTCCCGCCACGTACCACACAACAAGATCAAAACAAATAAATAATAAACCCAGTTACCCCCATAACTAAAACTAAGGTAGAAATCGGCGAAGAGGCACTCTGCCTGAACCACAAGCAAATGCTTCGCCCGGCGGCCACGTTTCACATCTTCACCACACAAGATGGCGGCGCCCAGGAAGGTCCATTCCGAGACACGCGCTCCCAAAAATTGGCCGTTTTTTTTCATCAATAACTTGCACAAGTTGTTCGACACCTCAGTACACATAAGTATTTTTTTCTAAAGGACTTTGCGATAGTTTTCGATTGGAAACTGTAAAAACGCACATGTGCAACCCGACATTGTGACTTTTGAAAAAACTATCTTGGGGACAATTTTATGCCGGTTTTTTGTTGAATGATCAATCAATTGAACCTTTACAAACACCATCACATTGGGGGTGCTGGAAAATAATGCCATCAGTAAGCATTTTCCCCCACTGAAACTGACGGGAGCGTTAAAATCGTTGGCTCTCAGACTGTTTTGGAGCATTTTGGCGCAATTTTTGGAATTTTCAAGCTTTGGAGCAGCCTGGCGCAGGAAAACAAATTTGTATCCAATCTGCGCAATATGCGCAGCTGTCTCACCCCTGAGTCTTGCTGAAAGAGCAAATATGCAAAAAAGAAAAGTTACCCCACTTCTGCTACCTGCCAAAATGTGACAAAAATTGTGAGGGATGACAAACAAATGCTCCTACCATCACCTAAATGTCTTAAGTTCACTACACTTTCTAAACCAGATTTCTGTCCGCTTATATCGGTTAAGCGAAGTTTCGCTGAACTGTTTTCCTGGGCACACTGAACTAAAAGGAAGTTTCACTCAATTGTTTCCCCGGCCACTCCGAACTGAAGTTTTGCTACACTGGCCAGAGAATGTGTAAAATTGATTTGATTGATTGTGGGGTGCCTCATCGCCGATGCTTCACAGGCGATGAGGCAGGCCGTAGTGGAGAGCTCCGGATTAATTTTGACCACCTGGGGACCTTTTAATGTGCACCGCAATCTCGAACATACAGGCGTTTTTGCTTTTTGCCTCCATCAGAAAAGCGACTTGCTGCAGCAGGGAATCGAACCTGCATCCTCGTGCTCAGCAGGAAAACAGTGCAAAATTGCACTACAAAGAATATATATATGCAATAGATGTAAACGGTTTACAATTCATATCAGCTACCCCGCGTATGCCAGCAAGTGCCATGTTAACAAGCTACAACGTATTTCCTATGGGGCATGGGAATCATGGTGAAGTTGACGCTTCACTTGAGCCGCTTGCACCCCCTTGTGACACAATAGTGATAGCAGTGGTACTCTAAAAATTGTACACCAACCTCAGGCTTCTGAAGTTCCGCGGTGACCACTGAGAGCGCTTTCAGGGTGTCTTTGCTACAAGCTGCTTCATCATCTCCGTCGGGTTTCAGCCTGGCAGCACACTGGGCGTACTGGGTCTGCAGCAGCGCAATGGTGTACATCTGTTCCTTCTGCCCGGCCGTGAGTTCGGTGCACCCAAGCAGCTGTTGCAACCACACTGCGATGCCTTCGGCAAGCGTGTGCACCATCTTCTGGATGTAGCTCTTGACGTCAGCGTGCAGCATCTTCCGGTAGAGTTCCTGAAAGGGGCGGACAAGGAGGACAAGACGAGAGGCCCGATTGAACACCGTGCCCATGCCGATGTCAGGGTGTGTAAATAAAAAGCAGCAAGAAGGCTTGACTAATGCTCAACACCAGTGAGAGAAGCTTCACTCCTTTCACTCTTTGTACGACGGACAGTTTGAAAGTGCTCAACTGATCGCACACTTTGTGACTGCTTGGTGACTGGTTCTTCTGCAGGCCTATCAGCTGTGGATGTGCTTTCAATGAACTAGCCGCTCGCTCAATTGCTTGCTGGCTTGCTAGGTTGGAGGGTACAATACGAGGAATCAGCAACTTTCTCGGGGAAAAAGGAAGGTCAACTTGCAATTTTTAAACTAACATTCAACATGTGCAAGTATTCCACACATAAAAAGATCAGACTTTTTATTTGATTTGTAGCATACTCTTTCCATTCAAAGTGCTAAATTTTTCTCAAATGCAGCTGAACCCCATTACAATAACATCCACGAGCCCCAAGCAAGAATTCTGAATTCCGAAGAAAATATAAAACTCAAAAAGAAAATGCCAAACCGTTAATTTGAAGCAATCAATCTGTGCAAGCTGCTTCGTCTTCTTTGACAGCTGTGCTATTAAGTGATTGATGCCCAGTGGTCAGCTGCACAACACTGAAACTGCTATACTCACTACTGCAGTAAGAACTGTGCAGTAATGCAGTACAGGTTAATACCAGTCCTAATGATGCCAACCAGACTATTACATCAGACTAGTATATCCACTATTATGATTATATAGCAGAACTCCCTAAGTGTTAAGTGTAGAACAAACTACATCAAGAACAAGAAATTGTGATTGCAGCTACCGACATTATAACCAACTTCATTATGACTGGTGTCAATAGCCGTGCTTTTTCTCGCTCAGTTTCAATCTTTCTTGTTATTCCAAGTTTTGTGTAGTGCTCATGAGGTCCTAGAAATCAGTCATTGAATGTATCAGGAATGATTTTCCAGGTGTTTGTTATGTAAGTGTGTAGTGACACAGTTAGAATCACCGCATGTGAGTAAAAAAGACAGTCATACTAGTGTAACCTTATTGTCTGCAGAGAAGCTTCTGATCAATTTCACCCGCATGCAAAATCAAAAGCATTGAAACTGTGGCTGCAGCATCTGTGGTTCTTCACAGAATCCCCATATTTTTGCTTTCTTTCGTTTTCTTTCTTGGGCCTATCATAGAGCTAACTCACCAGGACGAGCTCTTTGAAGAGCACCAGCGCTGCAGTGGCATGGCCTTTTGAAGGGAGCTCAGGACCCGTTGAGATAACTTCTTTTATCTGCAACAGTCAGAAGAGATGCATAAAGCAAACACATCTTTTGGCAAACTGTCCCCAATAAGTTCTTTGGAACTACTCTAAGCGCAGGACTCAAAGGCACCGAAAGTCCAACACCACACTCAGGATATCTAGGTCAACATTGACAAAATGGTCACATAGAAGACACTAGAGTCGCTCAAAAGGTATCTATAATCAAAGCGCAAATAAATATGCTCTGCAATGCTTAAGGGAGGACACTGATCTTAAGGACATTCTTGTAGTTTATTTAACATGCACATCGAGATTTTCATATTCAGTGTAGTCAGTTTTCACCCACCTGTTTAGGTTAAAAGTTACGTAACATGTTGTTAATGCCATTCCTTTGCAGCCAAATTTCTCGTGGTCTATCCTCAAAATGCTGGAATACTTTATATCTTATTGTGCATGGGAAGAACCAGGAGCAGTGCTTTTAGCACTGTTAGTGCTAAAGCAATAGCCGTGTCAAATACTAAGTGAGAAAATATTAATATTCTAGTAAAATAAACTGCAGAAGACTTTATACAGGCAAGATCAAACTTTATATTTTTGTGGTTTTATTTCAATATCCCATCCATAAGCTTTCGAAAACAGCAAGACTACGTGAACCAAAAATATTGTGGGCGACAGTCGATCGCATAAAAAAAAATACTAGCTCCGAGAAGCCAAGGCAAGAAGTTTGGAAACGCAAGCAACCATGGTCTTCAGAGGAATTCCGAGTGTGACAGCTCTGTAAATACTTAAAAGGGTACTGACACCAATTTTTGGAGTTAATATTATTACACAGTTCGCTTCCTTTACTCAACAGAATACCCTGGCTGAAATATGAGCAGCCTGCGACGCGTGGAACATACTTCAATTTGATCTGATTGATTGTGCCGATGGAACAGTCCGCAGAGCGGTGCGCAGCAAATGGACATCAGCGTGACATCACTCCATGACAGGAAAAAGAAGTGACGTAGCCATCTGCCTCCAACGCTCGTCAAAAATCATGACGTCACTTCACGCGCGTGGCCCGGCGATTGGGCGCTGGTGCGTTCACGAAGTGATACACGTAGCCAGAGCTATTGGCATAACCGCTGCCCAGAAAGGCACTCTTGCCAAAAATAAAGTTCCACACGCAGGGGAAAGGGGCCGATAATAAAGCCCAGAATCGCAGCAGAAGCCGCCATCAGGTCTTTTATTAAAAGCGGTCATCAAATTTCCGCCGCAATGCTGGGCCTAACACCTTCAGGCAGCTCATCCGCTCAGCTCTGGCGGCGGGGCGGTCGAAACAACGCTTCCTCCGGCCTTTGCAGCGTTTTGACGTTCGCACAAAACGGTGAGGTCATTACATGATTCTGTCACACGCGCCCTCCAAGCTGGAAGCGTGGGAAACCAAAACGGACAATTTTCAGGCCGTTCAGTGTAATTAATTATCGCGTGCTCAAGTATGTAAAGTGCTGTTTCGGGTTTGCCAGGCCGTTAAGCATTGATGATGAAATCAATAAACAAGGAACATAAAATTTTAGTGTCAGTACTCCCTCAAGATGCACCTTTAATATACTGCAGGTGTGTTCTTTGAGACTTGTGCACTGGAAATACAATTATCGACAGAGAGAAGTGATTTTCTCGATGAGCTTTAAGTCCTCAAAACCAGCGTGCCCCTCTAACATAGCCGTCTTTTGGAGCTGGAAGTACAGTGCTGGGGTACCTACTTGCTTGACCATTGAGCTCAATGTCCTGACTGTGTTTTTCTTCTTCAGAGCTTGGTGCACCAACGTGTTGAGTATGCTGTCGTAGAGCTCCAACATGGACCTGTCATCAAGGGCCTGTGAAGTGCAAGGACACTCACTGAGTCAGAAAGAACAAACACACAACACAATACTACAATTCTTTGATGCAGTTCTGTCACAAAGTGCTTGCAAACCGAACCCTCTGTCTCAAACACTAAAGACTGGGGTGTTATTATGACATTACGAGAGAGTAGGCAAAAATGCTAATGACCACAGTGACTTGCATTTTGCACAGATCAGTTGCTTGTCAACCTGCCGCCACCAATGCACGTTAGGGCCTGAGTATGCTACTACCGTATTTGCACGATTCTAACGCGCCCCTGATTGTAACGCACACACAAGGTTACTTCTAAAAATTCCCAAAAATAATTGTACGCCGATTCTACCGCGCAGATGCAAAAGACATGACATGAAGTACCTGCAGAAGACATTTGGCGCACGCAGCTTTGGCAGGAAAATTCCTTGTGCTTCAAAAACTCGCTTATCCAGCTCCTGTTGGCATTAAAACTAAAGCGCGGGGCGTTGAAAGCTGATTTTGCCTTTGAACGCAAATTTTGGGCTACTTTTAGCGAAAAAAGGTGCGCGTTAGAATCGTGCAAACACGGTATACCTCATGCTGAAATTCTTGGAAAGCTACACTAGTTTTCCAAGTTAGCTGTACAACGAGGTACACCTTTCGCATTTTGTGTGAAGGATTTATTTACCTTTTAAAAGAAAATGACATCGTCCCCTCAACCTTTCTTCCCCTACACAGCGAGAGAATGAGAGAGGCTTGCCTGGGACAAGTTGCCTTGAAAGGCACCGACCAGCCGGCTGATCAGTGTTCCTGCACTGACGAAGTCGAGAAGCCACGACTTGCGGGGGCTCTGCAGCAGCAGGCAGAAGGAGCGCGAGACGCACTTCACGGCCTGCAACTTCTCCTTGGAGCCTTCCTTCTTCTTGAGCATTCCCTCGAGAAGAAACAGAATGCTCAGGAGGCCCAACATGCAGCGAAGTTGGTTCCCCGGGAAGAGGCTCTCCAGGGGAAGGTGCTCCAACGCCTGGGCAATTAGAGCACAACGCAACAATACGACGCAGATTTCACCAGGCGTGACAAACCACAAGTCACAAAACGTGTGGCTACCAAGGTTATCAGTCTAGCAAGCGCTTTCCCATTTAAAGGGGCCACGAAGACAAAATAAAACTTGATTGATTGTAGGGTTTAACGCGCCGACGCAACGCAGGCGATGAGGCGCGCCGTAGTGGAGGGCTCCGGATTAATTTGGACCACCTGGGGATCTTTAACGTGCACCGACATCTCGTACACACGGGCGTTTTCGCTTTTCGCCTCCATCAGAAAAACGGCCGCCACGGCCGGGAACCGAACCCGCATCCTCGTGCTCAGCAGCGCAACGCCTTAGCCACTGAGCCACCACGGCGGGTCAAAATACAACTTCGTTCAATTTGAAAGAAATAGCCTTTGATAACTTACTCAACTGCATACGGCCGCAAAAGATGCTCCTTAACTGAGAAGACGTAAGAAATTTCAAATTTTGAGCAACAGTGACGTAATATAGGGTCAGCACTAGTTGTTCACTGTACATTAGCATTCAAGTGATACCATCGAATAGAACTAGAGGCCACGTTGCAATCTCCCAGTCATGCTTCTTGGTGGTGCCATAGGTTGGCAGCCACCAATCGCACAAACAATATTCTGTGACATCATAGACAAATCGCTGGGAAGTGGGTGGGGACTAACCACTGCTTCGCATGTTTTCTTGCACACGCTCTTAAAAACCTTTTTTGATTTTTAAGTAAACTCTGCGAAACTTGTCAGTCTTGCTGCTTTTCCCCCACTGAATTTCAAATATGGAATTATTTTTTTAGTTGGTCAATTAGTTCCCGAGATAATTAGAAGTAATTAGCCATTTTTGGAAGAACAATAGACAAAACAGTGTTGGTCATAAAACTGTAATCTTTACATTTTCCAACACTATCAATCCTGGTGAGTGCAATAAGACAATCAGTTTTTTGATGCATCGCTTGGAACTAATTTTACAGCTCATTAAACCTTGGTGTCACCAGTGGTAAGGAACCATTTTGAGTGCCCAGTTTCAAACACCAAAGTTTAGGATATATCTAAGGATATATTAGGATAGTTTATATTTTAGGATAAGGGTATATTAGGATATATCTAAGATATATAACTTGTGTCCACGTCCTACGCTTATGATTCAATATATACATCAATGCTGTACACCAAGTTTTGGATTCTTGCGGGCCCACCAACCTAACAGTCCTAACGGCTGTGCCACTCTGCGAAGCCATTCAAGAGTAAGTCAGTCCTCTCTAAAATATGCATCCAAGCATACTTGTTTGTGTTCTCACACAAAATCCTTATCACTTCAGTGGTAAAAAACAAGAAAAAGAAATCCCCACTCTTGAAAAGCGGCGCGCAGTGCTCCGCAGCACTAATTTTACACGAGCGCCAGGCTATCTTGAAAGTGTATAACGCAGATACGGCGCAGTGCATTTGACAAAATATCCCCGCCGCACGTTGTCCAGACCCTACACGTGAAAAGGTACAACTGCAGTCGTCATATAGGAAGCACATTTTGTTTATAAATACAGGGTGGTACGACGATAATTGGAGCAGGAGTTGAAAATCGAAAAAGGAATCGCAAAAGGAGGTTGCCAGTCAATACGTTAGATGGCGTTAGTTGTCCACAAGGTGCCGTTTTTAGCTTTCGCGGGACGTTTGAAATCACCAGAACTCCGTGTCCCGATGGCCTGTGGACCCGTAAGAAAAGAGTAAAAGGGCCTGCAAACTTACCTCCAGCATGAACAGGACATCTGGTACGTCGATCCTTTCGGTGAATTCTTCTGGCCCAGCTGCCATGACTGCAGTCAGCTTTTCGGACGCCCCGTGTATGGCAGCCCACATTTTGTTGAGGCCCTCTGGACCGAGCAGCTCCTTGGAGCTGTAGTCTGGCTGGGGGACGGTCTCTGCGTACTTGTCCCATTTGACCGGCCCGCAGACCGCATCGATCACAGCACGGCACAGTTCCTTGGCCCTTCGTCCGAATCGAGCTTCCTGAAAGACGCATGGAAGTTGCATCTACATGCGCGACACACCACAAAGGTTCGGCCTACTCACAGTGTCCAGTGGGGACAATATGAGTGAGGGTCATGTTTATGTGCTGTGCATATGGAGGTCTCACGTTATTGTCGCGAGTCACTTTAGGTCTCCCTTGTTTACAGTGCCGATAGAGGTCACGTACTCTTACTTCATACAAATGCACCATTTTACGTTAGTTTATGCAGTGTATAAGCAGTATAGCTCCAGATAAAAGAGTAAAAGAAAAAGAGAGTCATTACCTTTTTTTGGTCTTGAACATGTTGGAAACACTGCCCCATAACGCTGTAACGTAAGCAGTCTGTGCGAGTTTGCACTCAAGGAAAGCTTGACTTCCAAGGTACGTGGTCACAATTTTGGTCTGGGTCAGGCCATTTTCATCGCTACAAGAAAAAAGGTCCATTATTGTTTTTGTTGTGATGACTTTTCAGTGTTCCACAATACTATACAGAACACAATTTTTACATCCTGTTAAAACTAGAGGGCTAGGTGCTCATTTTGATGCCTCTCACACATATTTGTTCCAAATTTACAGTACTGAGTATACGAATTTTATGAACATTCCTTGCACTATTATTACTGCACTATTAATATCTTAACTGCCAAATATTACTCAAAAAGCTCAAATACTTCAAACTGCAAGAGTACATTGCAAACACGATTGGTGAAGTACAGTATACGCACACCACTGCAGGTGAGTTAAGTAGTTACACACAGCTTAGACTGAGATTTTATTTGCCCGCATGGCTTGTTTGTAGAATGGCTTTGTTGTATCCAAACAATCATATTCAAGTTACTAAGCTTCAAAAAAAGCCATTCACCATGGTGATCTGTACAGAAGATAGAGGAACAGCCATATTCAAATTACTAGGCTCTAACAAAATCCATTCACAATGGTAAGAAGACAGAGCCCCATTCAGACACTTCATTCCAATCCAAATATCTCATAATCGAAATACCACACAGGCCAATTATTAAATGATCATTTCTGGCTGTTGCCTTGGTGTCATACATAAGATCACGGATTCAGCGCTGGATTTGGATTTTTCAGCGCTGCAATTGTATTCTCTCATCATCTGTTGCTTTGTTCTTTGTGCTGTTTTTTGCAACCAACCGATGTTTGTATCTTGCCTTTGAGCTGTGTCCTTGCCTTGGCCGTTTGCCAACACCTCCAGGAGGAAGCGACAGAGTGCAGTGACGTTCTTTGCTGGCAGGTAGGGTGACAGGAGGGGGAAGTTTACCAGGAGTGTGTGCAATGACACCACTGGAAACACTGCTGCCGACACTTCACAAGCCTGTAGAAGCCAAGAAGAAAAAAGGGAACAAATATTTTAACTTCCAGTGCCGGGGCTATGCCAATACTATGAACATTTGCTTCCAAGTGCTGACAAACATCAAAGGAGAGGTGACAATCCAAGTTAAAAAAAAATGGCTGTGTATCTGCTCCTTTCATGGCAAATGTCGACGAAAGACAATAGTCGACTGGCGCCCCTGGCAAGTGAATGCCTCCCTTCTCTTCTCCGCTCACCTCTCGTGCTGTTTCTTTCCCATCTCGTTCCTCTTAAGATAACACGCTGGAGGTTTGCTCAAGTCAATTTAAATTTAATGCGTTCCACTGCTCCAAGTCGGGTGCCTCGATGCCAGTGCTGCCTACGGCGGAGACACGTGTGAATCGAGGGACCCTACTACAACATTTATAGAACCACGTTGCCCTACACCACAAGCAATCTAAGTGGAATGTGGGAACTATCCAGTGGAACCTTTCGTTGCTGTTGCCGTTCGATTTTTTAAATGCCGCCAGGTAGCGTGGGCAATGAACGCACCCTGCACAATGAACGCACCCTGGACTTGCTGCAGCCGTATGTCGTATGTGTGTCAAGTCTAGCTGATGATGATCGTGCTTATCTCTGTTTCCTTCCCTTTCAAAGCGAACATGGCTACGTTATTGCCGCAGACTTGCCGATATTAGCGATATCGGCAAGCATGTGTTCAATATTGATGAGGGAGAAACTCTCACTAAATGCACATAGTGTACTCACAAGACAAAGAAAAAAGTGCACTCAGCTTGCTGCGTCGGCCCCCATGTCTGTTTAGATGTCCCGCCCTGCGACAGCAGCAGCCACTTATTGGTCGCCCTGTTGTCACCTCGCAGCAAACTCGTTCCAGCGTATTCCGTAATTCATGAAAATACTCCATTCTGCGTCACTTAGCAAAGCGGTTGGCGGCGGTGTGCGGAGTTTTTAATATGTTTTTTTATTATGTTCATGAGACCTATCATAAAAATTTTGACCCGCAACTTGCTTGCCTTTTCTGTGCTCAAACGTTTTTCACGAAAAATTAACCCCGCGTAATGAACGCACCCCTAAATTTGCATGAAATTTTTTGGAAAAAAAAAAAGTGCGATCACTACGTGAGTACAGTATGTCCTGGAAAAAAAAAAAAAAAACACTATCTCAAAATACAAAAAGCGCTCTTGGCGTTCCCTTGTGGCAGTGTTCCAAGTTTAACCGTAACTAAAGTGGCACCAGCAGTGGAATGCGGCAAAATTGAATAGAGTTGAGCAAATCTTTACTGTGTTTATCCTGGGATGAAGGAAGTGGGGAAGGGGAAGAGCATGAGAGGTGGGCGGGAAGGAGAAAGATAGGCATTTACGTGGCAGGGGCAGGCCATTGGTTTTCGATAACATTTGCAGCGAAGTAAGCAGATGTGTGGTCAATTTTAAAGCAAAGCTTTACTAAACTCGTCAAGCAGTTTCATTATTGCAGTAAATTTTATCTTCACTTGACCGCAGCTGCGCCGTATCCTAGGCAACGCATCACGTGACTCACCTGCCAACGGCAGCGTTGCCACTGCCGCCGCCCCAGTTGGCTTGGCGTATGCACTTTCTGCATCTGATTTGCGCTTGAGCACGTGACTCGCCACATGCATGTGAGCTTGGCCACGAATGAGAGTAAGACTGAGCTGTCTTCTCTGAGCCGGACGCTTTGAGCCATCGTCGGCAAGCGGCGTCTGACCACCCCATTGATATCCCCGGCGAGCCACTCAGCTCGGAAAACACCCGAAACGGGACCACAACCGTAGACAAAGGCAGGCTTTGGATGAATAGTATAATAATTAAAGCTAAATCAACATTAACCGAGTGAAACCAAGACTTAACCAGGCTAAGCCAAGCTTTCACTTTGCATATACAGGGTTAGCTGAGCTAAGCCACAGCCATTTTTTTTTCTTAACTCGGGGTGCTTACAATACGGGCAAAATTTTTTATTCTACGTAGATCTATTCAAACATCGCAAAGTCCCACCAAGGTCCAAGAATTGAGCCCTTACCCTCTGCGACCAGACCGCAGTGGTCAACGGTCATGTCGACATGGGAGAAGATTAACTCTGCTGTTGCTTCCAAACTCGGAGCAAGATGCTCATTGGTGGCCTCGGTGAAAAGGATGAGGGCTCTGATCTTTTGAATCCACAACAGCATCTGCGGGAGAAAAAGAGAAGCGAGAGAATGTGGGGAACATTGCGCTGTCAAGACACTCAATCACCATCACCACTGGGTGGTGACAGCTGTCATTACGAGCAAGGCATTGGTGGTTGCGCAGTACTTAATCTGTTCAGTGAATACTAATGTACTACTGCAGTACACAATCTATTCAGGGAATACTAATGTACTACTGTGCTGCAGATTGCCATAAAATGTCCAAAGCAGGGCGCACCTTGTGGTGAGTCATGGCAGAACGTCAAACAACATAGATCATGCGTCTGTCTCTATAATGCACCGCCACTGAGGCTTTCGCTTTCAAGTTGTCTTACAGATAACAAACGAAACCCCGCGAATTTTCCTTGCTTTGACATTGATAGCCAAAATTTTTGAAAACACCTTTTGGAAAGTTTGTACAACCTAAATTCAACCGTCTAAATTCTACTTACGACGTAACCCTGTCTTTCAGTTACCAAAGATCAGTAACAACTCTTAAAAATGACTGCTGTTTTTATAACATTAACAGCATAAGTTCGTGCACATTACGAAGTTGGCCACCTTTTTCAAGTAACTGCACTCTCCCAAAACAATATGAAAGAAAGAAAGAAACACACACACACACACGCAGAGAGAGAGGAGAGAGAGAGAGAGTCGTACAGTGCACCCACGCATGGCACTGTACCCCCTCGTGCACTCGAGTAACACAGTCCCCACTCACGAGGTAATGGGAGATGAGCCTCGTTTTGTCCTTGGCCAGCAAAGCCAGCACTGAGTGCAGCTTTCCAGCGGTGAAGGCAGGGTGCAGGAAAGAGAGGTCGCCCGCTTCCAGCGGCTCCGTGAGCTCCGGAGCGGTGTAGGCCTCCCCGTACGTCCTCCGATACAGGCACAGCACCAGGTGCAGCTCCCCCCACACATGGAACACGGACAGGGCACACTGGGCATGCTGCACCTGCACCATGTGCAAGCAGCTGGCATCACGCCCCAAGCAACGATAGTCTGCCTCGCAAGAACGGAGGAAGAACACGTATGGAATGGCAGTGCACATTTCAAGCTCACAAGGTCAGCGTACGAAGAGAGACAATGTTAGGGATTGAACAGAAGTACCTTAAAGGGACACTGAGTGAATTTTGTTCAATGACTCCCGTTTTTTGTTGCACTGCGTAGACTGGCTTCAATAGCACACTTTCATCATTTATCCGGTTGCCAAATCCGGTAAATTATTTTACCAAAGCGCAAAAGAAGAAAACGTACCATGCGCGGTTTACGGTGGCCCGCCCTGTGACGTTGGGAAGGAGGGGGCACCGTGATTGGACGATGCCCAGGTTAGCATCAAACAAGTTTTCGGTTCGGTTCTGCAAAACACAACCAATGGCGTTGTTGGATGGGCATTCTCAATATCTCAGTAATCATCGTACCACGCTTCTGCCATGTTGTCGGCGGTAAAATGCATAAGATAAGCCTCCCAGGACGACTTGGAATCGTAGCATTCACTAGCCGAGGCCTATGCAGTGCATGAACGCCCTCCGCGTACCCGCAGACGCTCAAATGCCATGCGCTTTTCCCTCACTCATGCCTGTATCGTAAAAAGCGTGTTCGCACCAGGCCAAGGGTCTGTTGATTCTGGCCTGTGCCCACTGCCCGCAAGCAGTCGGTGCTTACGGCAACACCACGCCAACGAGAACTCGCTAGTGCGCCAGTGCCAGCCTGCGCGCGTTCTGTGAACTAGTTCGGGGAGCAATGAACGTTGCGGCCCAAAAATAGGTGAACTCAGTATAGAAAACATCGACGGAAAACGAAAAAGTTAACTTATATATATAAAAAAAAAAAAAAAAAAAAAGCACGTTCTCGCGGGGCTTCGAACTTGTGACTTGCAAAACACTTGCACTGACATACCTAGTGCTCCAAACCACTCGGCCGTCACCGAGCGCTGCCGGCCTGGGAAACATAAGGTATATAATGTATAACCAGTTTACACTTTTCTTTAGTTCTACCATTCCAAGTAGCTTCGGTGACTATTTCTTGTTTTGGCGGCTCATGCAGTACGCATCCCCCCAAGTTTCCACAATATCTCACGTCTAGCAATTGGCATTTCTTAGACGGAGAAGCGTTCGCAGATGCGTAGTCGTGCTGCTGGCCGCTGTGGTTGTTTGCCCAGCGCAAAAAAGTGCTTCCCACACCCTAGTTTTACGCTGTACGGTAAAAATATTAGTTGATTTTATTTCCTTAGTACCTGACTTCGCTGACTCTTCTCCCGCTTTCAAGAGGCCTTATATTTTCCTACTGGCGTACCAGTCAGCGAAGCGTCGCATGTGCACTTGTGCAGCGCTTGTGTGAAGCGACCTTGACTTGGAGCTAGATACAGTGTACAAACTAACCAAGTAAAGAAAGGCACATTCTTCCATTCACAAACGTGTCCTGGCTTCGTTTCAACTGAGCGAACGAATTGCGACGACCCGTCGGCGGCCAGCGGATGAAACGCTGGGCCGACTGACTCTGTCTGAAGGCCGGGGAGCCGTGCAGTAGCACAGCCAATTGTGAGCTCGGCTCCTCCCGACGTCACACAAAAACGCCACAGAAAATGGGCGAGCGTAAAGAGAGGAGGACAGCATTTTCGAATTAATGTTTCTACTAAATAAAATCGCGCAAACGCGCCTAGAGTGGTCGAAACATGGCCTAGGAACTCCGGACTACAATTTGCACTAGTAATCCCGCAATGTTTACATATCACTTCAGTGTCCCTTTAAGTTATCACCGAGTATAGGTGGCTTTGGCTAAACTAAGAGGACGGAGCGGTGAATTTGAATCCATCTTGTCGGTTACCTCGTCGCGCGTTCTCATCGTATTATTTTCAAGTAAAAAAATGTTGCATCAGAACCATCACAAGCGCTCATATAGTTTGTAGGCTTCTAATCAATTCGATTGCATTGGAAAAAAAATGGGGTATTGCTACCTGTGCGGTTAGTTTTAAGCATGTGGCGCCCACGGTTGGACCCAAAGTTCCCCTAAACAGTGGCATACAGGATTGGAAGTGCACAACCAATAAGAGTTTGACAAATTTCCCTCAGGGCCCTTTCAAAGCCAACGTACAGCTTAAACGCCAACTGCACTCAAATTTCCAACAACGTAAAAGTCATCATCATCATCATCATCATCATCAGCCTATCTACGCCCACTGCAGGGCAAAGGCCTCTCCCACAGATCTCCAATTACCCCAACGTAAAAGTAGTTAAATCTAATAAGAACACATAAAAAGAGTGCGAAATGCAATATACTATGTTTGAAACATGAATGCGCGGGACCCAAACGGTTCGTGAAGATTGACTTTTTGAAACCGAAACCGAAGAAAAAAAAAAGAAAAGGTGGCGATTATCTCCGGCCAGGCATGACACAGGTAATGGAACGGAAGCGGGCGTGCCAGCACCAGCGGCCACACACAGCAGCCTCCAAATGTGCGTCGTAGCATCGCGTCTCGTACTGTTTTTTTTCACAAAAGAACTTCCACTAACATTTTGCCAAGGCTAATGAAGTTCTCTGTGATTCCGACATCGCGTCACTTTCAACCAAGACTAAGCAGACCATACAACGGTTATTCTTGCATCAGAATACCAGCCACAGTAGAAAGCCCTGGCATTGCAAGTAAAACAGAAGTGCCAGATTTACAAAGCTACTTGGTCACACAATATCGAAAAGCAGCTTGGCTATCATATCACTTTTTACGGGAACAAACTGCGTACAGAAGGAGATCAATTACGAACTATTTTTACCACTACGTGCAATCAGCTTTGTGAATATCGGACAAGCATTTTCCCCTTGCTGCACACTGAGGATCGAATTGTAAAACCGGCCTGACACCGTATGTCAGCTTCTACAGCTACATGATGCACTAAAACAAAAAAATTTACCTATCTATCTACCACTGTTTTCTGCTTTCACCAGAGACATGTGCAGTTAATAACATTTTACTTTCAAGTAAACTAAATTTAACAATCTTTCAGGATTGGAAAGCAAATGTATTTTATCGTTTAGGAGGGGAGCAATTTCGTTAGTGTTCACACTTCACGAAGATGACTGCCAATCTTTGTGCGGATGTATTTGTTACCAAGAGCAAGGCTGATTTTGTCGCACAAATGTTTATGCCTGTTTGTACATATGGGAACAACTTCAGTTAGGTCATCAAACTTTTGGAAAGGTCTAAGGGGAAGAGGTGGCGCTGGATCAGCCAAAATACGACAAATATTAGATGCAGAAGTGCAAATGGTCAAGAATTTATAAAAGACCCTTGTTTTTTTTTTGTGGCAGATGCAATAGGAGTGATAAATGTACAGGCAAGTGTGCGTTTTACGCTATTTTTGTAGTAAAAATATTATTTTCAAGTAAAAAAATGTTGCATCAGAACCATCACAAGCGCCATATAGTTTGTAGGCTTCTAATCTATTCGATTGCATTGGAAAAAAAATGGGGTATTGCTACCTGTGCGGTTAGTTTTAAGCATGTGGCGCCCACGGTTGTACAGCGCAATAGTATAGCAGAGAAACCCCTGGCGAACACATCACTGCGCCCGGCAGACCGCCATGCGTCGCTGGTGAACAGCGAGTTCCACGAGACAGGTTCCTGTTCAGCCTTTCATGTGTACATTCCATGTTCAAAACCAATGCTGATGACACGTGCAAGAGAAAAGGAAAAGGAACAGGGAAGGGGAAGTTCATGAGTGATGCCGAGTGACATAAAATTTCACGCAAATAAAGCCTCAACCAACCAGAAACACTAGTGGTTTGTTGGGCAACTTGATCAGAAAACCTCCGTCACCTGCATCACTTTTTACATCACATTCATTACTAAAGTGAAGTTGCTAGTTAAGTCGCGAGACTTTACTTTCTACTACTACTACTTCTACTACTACTTTCGAAGTTTTATCCATCCGTTGCACGCTGCCACATTTCCTCCCCTTCGATGCACGATTACCAAATGTGGCCGTGCACGCAGGAATCCCATTGGTAAATAGTAAAGACTGAAGAATTCTGTCACACCGGCTCGCGTTCCGGCATACTTACGCTCTGTTTTCTCAATGGCGAAGTCCACCATTTGCGCAGCAAGCTCCGAAGTCGCCTGCATGAGCTCGGTGACCTTCGCAACATATGAGGAGGGCATGGTCGGGTTGACGAGCTGGACATGGCACGCAAAAAGTGTACAAGATCTCTGTCACCACAAGAACTTTGGGCAGGTGGTCTTCCGCTTCCTCCTTTTTGGTCTTCTTGATTGGTTTTTTAGGTTTTGCTTCCAACTCTGGTTCCTCCTCCTCCATAGGATCTGCACTTCCTGCAGGATAAAAAAAAAGAAACAAAACTACAAAATGAGAAACGGAGCATAACTTGTGGATAGTAACAACAAGGCCTACAAGTTTTAAAGTTCTCACTTTACTCTGCAAATGAGGGCTTGCTGGTGTTTATTACACTTATAGCTCGTATGGAAAGCAGACTAGTTAACTGGGGAAAAAAAAGTATTGCTCGTAACCAAGCATAGGTAGGCACTTAAGTCATTCTAATGCAGCCAAAGCTCAATTCAAGCTCAAGGAGGACCAAACATTTGTCTAAATAAAGAGGAGTTCGAATTATATGAAGCTCAATAAATGGGAGTACTTATGTACAGCGCTACGTAAGGTGCTGCATGAAGACTGAGCTTTCGTCACCAGAGTGACGAGTTCGAGAACATTTAACATCTATTAATGCAGAACGCAACTGGAAGTTATCAGTAACGCACATTTCAGCACAGTCCTTCAGCCGTGATTCAATAAACAACTCTTGGAGCTCGCAGATTAGCTCTAATGTGACATCCACAATCTGCTCGGCAAAAGAAGTAGCCTGTAGTCGTGTCCAGGCCAGCACTACACCAGCTACACTAGGTGGCAGAATTTTTTCCCTGAAGTCAGGATCTTCACCGCTGAGGGCTAAAGGGTCCCAACAGGTGGCCTGAGTAATATCTGCATCAGTTATTAAAGGGGCACTGAAGTGAATTGGTCAAGCTCCCATTTTCGCTTGCACTGCGTAGACTGGCTCAAATAAACACACTTTCATCGTTTATCCAGAGGATAAGGCGGTATTTATTTTATAAAGCCTGAAAGAAGAAAGACTACCATGCGCGGTTTGCCGTGACCACACCAATTAACAGCAGTGACGTCAGTGAAAGGTGCTACGTGATTGGACGATGTCCAAGGTTAGCATTCAAACAAGTTTTGGTTTCGGTCCTGTGAAACAACATGCTTGGCATGCGACGTTATCATTGGATGGGCATTCTCAATATCTCAGTAATCGGCATACCGCACTTCTGCCATCTTGTCGGCTGTAAAATGTATCAGATAATCCTACCAGGACAGCTTGGAATCGTAGCAATCACTAGCCGAGGCTTACGCAGTAGATGAACGCCCTTTGCGTCACCGCAAATGCTCAAATGTGATGCGCTTTCCCCCATCTTTGGAGCTTGGGGCATGCCTGTATTTGTAAAATGCATGTTTGCACCACGCGACTGGCCTGCTGATTTGGGACTGTGCCCACTGCCCACAAGCAGTCGGTGCTTATGGCAACATCACGCCAACGAGAACTCGCAAGCGCGTCAGTGTCAGTCCGCGCATTATACAAACTTGCTCGTGGAGCAATGAACGTTACAGCGCAAAAATGGTGAATGCAGTATAAAAAAACACTGACAAAAAAAAAATAAAGAAAGAAAGAAAGAAAAAAGAATGCGCTCTTGGGGATTCGAACTTCTGACTTGCAAAACAACATACCTAGCGCTCGAGACCACTCAGCCACGAGCCAACGCTGCCAGTATCGGAAATACGAAGTATATAATGTATAGCCAGTTTACATTTTTATTTAGTTTTAGTATTTGAAGCAGCTTAGACGACTATTTCTTGTATAGCGCTCGTGCAGTAAGTGTCCCCCGAATTCGTGCAATATCTCATGTCTAGCGACTGCATTTCTTGGACAGAAAAGCATTTGCAGTTGTGTGGTCGTGCTGCTGACCGCTGTGCTTGTTCACCCAGCACAAAAAGGTACTTCCTGCACCCTAGTTTTATGCCGTACGGTGAAAGTTTCGGTTGATTTATTTCCTTAGTACCTATATTAACTTCGCTGACTCCTCTCCCGCCTTCAATTGGCCTTGGATTTTCCTACATACTAGCGTACCAGTCAGCGAAGCGTCACATGGGCGCTTGTGCAGCGCTCGTGTGGAGCGACTTGGACTTAGAGCTTGATACAGTGTACAAACTAACAAAGTAAAGGCACAATCTTCCATTCACAAACGTGTCGTGGCTTAGTTTTAACTGAGCAAACGAATTGCGATGACCCGTTGGAAGTAGGCAGACTAAACGCTGGGCTGACTGACTCTGTCAGAGGACCGGCGAGCCGTGCAGTAGCGCAGCCAACCCAAGCCACTGTTTTGTGATGTCATACGAAACGCCGCAGAAAATGGGCGAAGATGCAGATAGGAGAACAGCACTTTCGAATTGATTTTTCTAGTGAATAAAGTCGCGTAAACGCAGCAAGAGTGGTCGAAACATGACCTAGAGACTCCAGACTACAATTTGTGCTCGTAATCCCGCACTGTTTACGAATCACTCGAGTGCCCCGTTAAACTAAAAGACCCTACACCGGTGTCCACCTACACACAGCTCTCAAAAGTTGGGCCATTGGAGAGTACAGAGGGGACTCTGAAACGACAGAGGTGGTGCCACGTGAGTCAGATTGTTCACCCACTGCTGAGAGCATAATTGGTGGCATAGTGTGTTTAAATTAACAGGTGAATCACCGAGTGTTTTTGCCCCCTGAAATGAAAATGTTTACCGGACCACAGGATCAGTTCGAATACGCAAAATTATTGCGATTGGGTTGCATACTACAGTTGAACCCCTTTATAAGAGACACATACCGGGGAGCAATTTCTGTCTCTTATACGAGATGTCTCTTATAAGCAGGGAACCATGTTTTCACTTACTAATCAGACCCTAGTCCAATGTGGGCACCGTATGACTAAAATTAGCTCAAAAGAACGCTACAGCATGTTGCAAAAGATTCATTCTAATTTATGTTTGGCCCCGAGAATTTATAAAACAGTTCTGAATCTTTGTTTAGCTCATGACTGTATTTACACTGTTTTTTACAACCGATTCTGCAAGCTTTCTTTCCTTTCACTGTTTCCGGAAGATGAGTCATTGAAGTTGAGTTCACAAGCCTGATGAATAGCCAGAGTGCATAGCCATTACGCTTGCAGGACTGAACATCTGCGATCCTTCTTGATTGGGAGCTACGCGAGTGGAAGAGCCCGCATGTGCGGTCTCGCTCCAGTGGGTGGCAGTAAGCTTCAACCACTTCTGTAAGTTGCATGTCCATTGGCAGGGCTTCTCATCGTTATTTCATAGCTGATTGAACCACTGTTTGTTTGCTAAAGTTTATGATAAATAGCAACTGCACGCATCTGTCGTCCACCTGTGTTTCCACAATGGAAGCAACTGCAATTAGTGACTGGTGGCACTGCATCTGAAGTTAAAATGCCTGTTACAAGCGAGATTATTGATTAAAGTTCAAGGATGACTTGTCCCTTATAACCAACTTTGTACATCCCATGTCTGTTATAAAAGAGGTCAATTCAATGGGAAAGATAGGGCAGCCAACCATGTGGGTGAATAGCGTCTCTTATACCCATTTGTCTCTTACATCCATGTCTCTTATAACGAGGTTCAACTGTATATGGTGCAATTCTGTGCAACAAAAAACTGTAAAAAAGAATCTTCAGAAGCATTCAAAACGTTACCGCTAACATTGAAACTGCGTAATACGGTAGAGTGATTAATCGGATTGCGGAAAAGTCTGAATAACGACTGATAAATCGAGTTCACAAACGCACACCTACACTACTGCATGGCTGATTAACTATTTCTTGACGGTGAACAATGATCTTCAAACATCCCGCAAAATCTAAAAACGACACTATTTGGACAACTGAAACCATCTGGTGCTTTCATTGGAAACCGTTTTTCAGTTTTATTACTGTTTGTTTACATTTCGCATGGGTAGATGGCATCGCGAGTGAAATTTGAGTGCAAGGTAGTGGCAAGTTGGGCGAAAATGAAGTCTCATTTCACTGCATGAGCTCTGCAAAGGGGGACAGCGGTTTCAGGAACTTCAGCCACTGCTGCTTCTCATTTTTTTACCCCAGCAGCAGTGATGACTCCAGCAACGATGTGGATTCTTCAGATTTTAGTTCTGACGAAGACTCTCCCATTCATCAGCCTCAGACTTTGACAGGTGCTGCCAGTGAAGTTCGTTTTCGAATTTTCACTGTATTTATACACAAAATGTGCCTAATAGATGACGACTGCGGATTATTAATTTCATGTGTAGGGTCTGGACAACGCGCAGCTGGGATATTTTGCCAATTGCGCCGCGCCGTATCGCGTTATCACCTTCAAGATAGCCTGGCGCTCGTGTAAAGTTGGAGATGCGGAGCGATGCGTGCTGCTTGTCAAGAGCGCCAGATTTTTTTTTTCTTGTTTTTTACCGCTGAAGTGATAAGGATTTTGTGTGAGAACACAAACAAGCATGCTTGGATGATATTTTAGAGAGACTGACTGATTCTCAAGTGGCTTCACCGAGTGGCACAGCCGTCAGGGCCGTTAGGGTGGTAGGCCCACAAAAATCCAGAATTTGGTGTACAGTGTTGAAGTATATGTTGAATCATAGCTCGGGAAAGTAGAAGCAGATTGTATATCTTAGAATTACTATAAAATATTTTAGGCTCAGTAAAATAGCCCATCTGTGTTTTGTCTTTTTTTGTGCATTTTTTTGTTTCACTGACCAATAAACTGTCAATAATTACACCTTTCACAAAAGTGCTGTTATGTGTTTGAAAGAGAAATCTATAAGCTGCAATTTCATGCATAGCAATGCTAAATGTGTCTAGTAGCTCAAGAGAAAAAAAAAGGTTTTCTGGAAGCACTCAAAATTGGCCATTTTTGAAAGTGTTAAGAACTGTGCGCATTAACCAGCACTAGGAAACTCACCAGTGGCAACTGAATATTCAGTTGTGGTTTATAATAGTACTTGCAGACTGAACTCAAAAAGTGCGTTCCCAGTTTTCCACATTACACCCATCAAACAACGTGATTGACAGTTAGTTTCATTGCAGCGATTCTGGTGCATGTTTCAACCTCTGCTCAAAACTCGCATACTCTACAGAAGTTTCACGCTCTCCCAAACATTCCCTCACATTTCCAGCTGACTTGCTATGTAAACCACCGAACACTTACCAAGCAACGTACCCACGAAACACGCTAAAGCAAGGCTGTTTGGTCGGCATGGATACATAAACCCATTCAATATCACAATTAGCTCTTTCAAAGTTCTTTGCAGGGGCAACTTCAAAGAACTTCGAATTGAATGCGAGTTGTGAGTACAGACATCCTGCCCTCAAATCTCACACGCTCCAAACTTCGTGCGCGATGGGACGATACAACCATAAAACTGCAAGCTAATATTTTCAGTTGCAAGGTGTGAATGCGACAGGGTTAAAAAAATAAATAAAAATAAAGCCATTTCACTCAATGTGAAAGCTGACGGAAGTGCAGAGCAGCGATTCACCATTTTGGGCTGTAGCGCCGTTATCCGCTCACAGCGACCACCCAGTGCAATTCAAATTTCCTGCCTCTGCAGTGCTTGCGCGCCCCCTGCCTGAAACAGCGCCAGGGTGGAGCTCTGTTCTTTTTGTGCTTGCTTTTCCTCCCACACTTGCCGGTGTTGCACTGCCACACTTTTTTCGCTTACTATCGCAAAAACCAAACCAACGAGCGTTCTGAACTGAATGGACGCGGGTGTTGCCGGTTAATTACATATATTTTGCATCAAATGTACCTGCGGTTTTTTTTTCTGTGCTAAACAACGGGGAGATGTATGACCAAGTGCCAATTTTTAGCGGTTATGATATGAAACCCCTTGTTTCCGAAGCTCTGCGGGGCCCTATGCACGCCGTGCTCTACGGTTTTTTAACACTGCGCGCCTGATTGGATCGTGATCGAGGTTACAGCAGCCACGACAACAAAGTGAGCCCCTAAAGTGCTCTGCCTTTAAAACTGATATGAATAGACTATCCATGCTTAATTCAATATTTCCATCCCACAAGCATACTGAATCGCCCAACTGAGTGTCAGCGAGAAGGATGGCGTTACCTTCAGCTGTGTCTCCAGATGTCCAGTACTTGAGCTGGTTGACAAGCACCTGCCACGTCTCTGTCAGCTGGCCAGGTGAAAGGTCAATGCAGCAGGCAGCAAATCTTCGCAAAAATGACACTGGTACGCTGGATGGGGCCAAAGGCGAGCGGAGGCTTGTGAATGACGAGAACATGTTTCGGACGAGCTTCGGTATCCGAAACAGCTCGATGTACGTGCTCAAAATGCTCTCTAAAAGCTTGTCCCGGGCTTCCAGGGTGTTTGGGTCCGGCTATAGAAAAGGAGACAGAAATGCACCTGCGTCACCAAAAACAAATTGAAACAGTGCACAAGTAAAGCAGGATATCGCCAGCCATTGCAAGGGGGCACTGCACCATTAGAATGATAACATTCGCAACAGCAATTACGGTGATGAGTGGATAATATTAGAGCGAGTAAGCTGAGATCATGCAGTGGATCTTTAGCTCAATAAGCAGCTGAGAAATACTATCAGGACACACAAAAGCTGCCCCCTTGCCTGAACTATTGCGCCCTATTGTGCTAGAGAAAGTGGTAACACAGAATGCGTTTCACAAAGCTTAACACTCAGGTTTCATTGAAACGTCTCACAGAGTTTATACTACTCCATGTGCGTGTGGGCTACAATATGTTAAATATTTGCACCCATTTTCATGCATACCCCATGAAACTAACTTTCTGACTACATTGCTGATGAAAAAGAAGGCGGGGGAGTAAGGGAGGGGGGGGGGGGGGATTATACAACTCTTAATGTGACAGCAGACGCGGGGTCAACTTCGGTGGCTTCTACTTACTTCTTACTTCTACCCCTGTCCTTGACCCATTACCACCCAAGGGTGCCTTCTTCCGCAAATGCAGCTATGTTCATCCACTGTTGACGAATACGACATGAAGGTGACGAGGAAGCTGCTCCTCTCAGCCTCCTTTCCAAAAGAACCTCCCCCAACTGCAGCATTCCCTTCCCGAAACTCACCACCTGATGGGAAGCACAAACAGAGGATAAATTAGGCAGACTACTCCCCATCCGCCCCCCCTCCCCTTCACAACAGCCAACATTCTACGACACTCGAAGGGGCCACTGCCATCACGACGAGACAAGGGCGTGCAGCCAAGTAGTTTCCCTCCCTCGGCTTCATCCCTCCCAGACTGCCCCTCACCGTGCCGCAGACCTCCCAGCACTTGCGCAGGGTCTTGATCATGCTGCCCTCGACGAGGTTGGGCGCGATGCGCATGACGGCGCCGAGGCAGTGGAACCAGGCGGCGCAGCGGTCATCGTCCCCGAGGGGCTGCAGGCGTGCGGCCAGCTCGCCGAACCACCGGCGGGGCTTGAACAGGCTCCGCTTGAACTGGGGCATCACCACCACCAGGCAGTACTGCTCCGTCGCCTGGTACGTGCGGAGCAGGCTGCACAGGTGGCGCAGGCGCTGCTGCGTTGTCAGGCCCATCTCCTTCGAGAGAGCGAGGAGGAGCAAAGAGAGACAGGGATTAGACGCAAGAAAATTTAGGTTTCTATTTTTTTTTAGGGTATCAAGTTTAAGAAGGCATAGCAGTGTTGTGGAACCAAGAACAGCCACTGGTCTAACAACTAAAGTTTAAGAAGGGTAAATATATACACCCAACACAAAACAATAAAAAGCACTGCGCTTGGGAAAAACAAGTTTACAAAATGAAGGTGAGGAGGCAACTATATAAACACCGGATACAATACACACTTCTCTCCTTCTTCTGCAATGTGGAATGCTTCCATTATTTCACGGGGCTTTGTTGACGGAGCCTAAATAAAATGCCTGTCAGGAAAATCTGGTGTACATCTGCTACACTTAGTACATTGTGAAGAAAGATGGGATGATAGACAGCCTTTTATTGACAATCCATATTCTCTCAAATGCACATTGATATAATAAGTTCGGCCACAAGGCAAGGAATGCTATGCACAAAACCCGTTGCGCACGCACATTCAAGTTCGCACTGGTTCCGTCCTTGAATATGTCGCTCCGACTAGTCCAGCTTGCAATGCTTCTGGAACCAAGAAACCTCCCCACTAAAAGAAACTGAGGGACAATCCTCAGAGAGGAGCTACAAGCCTCAACAGAAAAAATTTCACAAATGATGTGCAATGCTTTTATGTGTATACTGTTTGGCTCCCCTTAGACAGCCGCGAGTATGTGTGCAACTGTATATGTGCGTGAGACCAAAATATATTGAAAACATCAATGACCCTCCTGTCAGATAAGTGGCTCAAAACCTGGGACAGCATTCCTTGTTTGCACAAAACCACTATGTGCACAATTTATAGAATTATAGAACACTCCCCTAGTTCATAATGGAGATTACCGTAGGTAGTTTAGACCCTTAGACATATCAATTACACTTTTTTGCAGTGTGAACCAAAAAAATACGCAAGCACTACTACTACCAACTTTGACAGCAGGTTCTCTTCTTCCATCTAGCTGCCAACTTCCTGCCTCACTCCATAGCTGCCTCTCCCCTTCACCGACAAACCGAATGAAAGGATCCGCCTACCACAGGCGGTACTTACGAAAGGCACTGTTCCACTGAAAGCAGGGCTTTCCATTCCAAGGTGGTGGGCGAAGTAAGCTAGCAAGACTGTGTTCGACTGTAGGTCTTCAGTCCTGAGAGAAATTGAAAGCGTCAGTGTCAAGTCTCGAAAAGATAAAAAATGATAAGCAAGAAACCTGGGAGATAGCAACAGTGACAGGTGAGAGAGAGAGATAACAAACTTTGTTCATGTCCCTGAGTTTAGGAAGGGGGGTGGCGGAGGCCCATGAGGCCACCGCAACATCCAGTGCCCAACGACATCACTAATACTTAATCAGAGATGTCTGGGCTGCGCAGAGCCTGTTCCCTGTGGAGGAGGGTCAAAGGGAGTACGGGGAAGCTGGACACTCACAAAGGGAGTGGTAGTGGGTGTCGAAAGCCCCACATGCTGCGCAGTTAGAGGAGGTGAAAATGTGGGGGGGTGTGTGAACCATTTAAGTGCGGCGAGGGGATATGTGTGTTTGCAGATGCCGCCACATGTGATCTGCAGCGTGGGTGAAGGAGGGGTGGGGGGTAGGTAGAGTTTGGTGGGGGAGGCGGTGGTGCAGGTTAATGTCCCTGTAAGTTGAGAGTGGTTCGGAAGCCGTTGGTTTAGGGGCCTCATGAGTAACCGCAAAAGAAATGGGCGCCACCTCCGGAGAGTCAAAGCTCGAGCATGGCCTCACTGGCGCCTATGCCGGTGTGGGCTGGAGCCCACACAAGCCTCATGGGGTCGGACGGGGGATTGATTGGAATAATTATCAGGGCAGGGGGGCAATGCGCCCCTTAATGTAATTCCGAGTTGTCTGTTGGGAGTCGAGAGAGCACATGGAGAGGGGTGGGGCTCTCGGTGAGAGCAAGGGCCATGGCTGCCTCTTCCGCTGCAGGTGGGGCAGAGGTTATGGGGGGTGATGTCGCCAATAACAGTGAGAGCAAGCAAGTTGTCCGCAGGGTAGGCGGCTGCATCTACGTAGTGCGTGTGGTTGGAACATGGGTAGCGTGTCTCATGATAGTGAGTGAGGGCTAAGCGATGGTAATGGTGCTGAGAGGGACGCATGTTACGGGGCAAAGGCCAAATTCGAATGAGGTGTTGCATGGGTGGGGGGACAGGCAGGGTGTGTTGGCAGGTTTATGCAGAGATGGTGGAAGACGTGCCAAGCCTGAAGGGGTAAAGGAGAGACGGACGTACTGGGCAGTGCGATGGGTGTCGAGGAGTTCCGTGATGGTGTTGTAGAGGCCAAGGCTAGTAAGGCGAGAGCTAAATGCCAAGGATGGGAGGAGTAAGGCCATTCTGTATACTTTCCAAAGGAGGGTGTCCAAGGACTGGGTGTGTGCAAGAGTGAGCAGTAGGTGAGTTGACTGAGTAGGAAGCTTTGCAACAGGCGGAGTCACTCTGTTTCAGTCATGCCGTGGTGTTAGGCAGATAAGATGGATGGTTTTTGATGGTGCAGTTACGGAGTTGTGTAATAGTATGTGAGCAGGAGCAACTGGATTGCAGGTGTAGGCCAAGGATACGAAGTTGAGTGACATGGGGGATAGAGTGGCCATAGTGGAAGAGTTAAATCGGAGGAAATGTGGGTGTTTTAGTGGGGGCAGGAGGGAACACAAGGAGAGCAAATTTGGAGAGTGAGTAGGAAAGGCGGAATGGGGTAATGGCTGAGGTGACTACATACAATATGGCCTGTAGAATGTGCGTAATGTGTGCATCACTGCCGCAGGGAACCCAGAGGGTGATATCACCTCCACAAATAGAGTTGTGGAAAAAAGGGCTGTGAAGTAGCGTGGAGGCAAGAGAGGAGAGGGTGAGATTGAAGAGGAGAGGTGAAAGGACTGTGCCCTGGGGAGTGCCGTGGTTTGGCATTTTGAAGATTTGGAATTAGAGGGGGCAAATCTGGGGGCTGGCTGTGCAATTGTGAAGGAAACTGGAGAGGTATTGATAGGTACGTCGGCCCAGGTTGTGCTGGGAGGCAGCGTGGAGTATAGCAGTGTGAGAAAGGTGGTCGAAGGCCTTGTGTATATCAAGAGCAAGGAGAGCAGCATTGTCTTTAAAAGAGTCGGTACAAAGGAGGTCATGATCGATTTGGATGGGAGCATCCTGTGTGGACAGATAGGGTCGGAAGCCAAGCATATTGTGGGAAAAGGTGGAGTTCATTTCAAGGTGGTGTAGGATGCACATATGGACTAGATTCTCAAGGAGTTTTCCAAGGCAGGAAGTGAAGGAGATGGGTCAGAGGTTAAAGAGAGTGAAAAGGTTTACCGGGTATGGAGATAAGGTTATTGTTGGAATGGCGCCAGGATTGGGGGAGAGTGCCAGCGGTCCAGTGAATGTAAGTTGTCTTGTTTTCAGGATCTCAAAAAGCATCTCAAAAACCAGTTGTCAACAAAACACCTCTGTGTGAACTGAAGAAGACAGCTTCCACAGTGGGGTGCTGCAGACTGGTGAGGGCGCCCTTTTTGTCCACAAATAAATGTTGCAGTGTAGTGAGAACATTTACAAAAGCATCCCCTTGCTGACCCATTTGAGTCCTGCCTTTGTGCTAAGAGTAAGCCACAAAAAGAAGACAACAACAGTGAGCACATACTTGTTAAGGGAGATGAGGCCCTCGAGGAACACAGAGAAAAACTCCGGGAGAAAATCGGCAGCGGGCTTCTTGGGAGAGTCCTGCAACGAACAGGAAGGCCACCGCATAGTGCTGAGAGATGTGAAACACTGACATAAAAGTTAACCTCACAAGAAAGATAATACAAAAGAAACATTTTCAACTGTTTGCAATAATGACGACCGTGCAGGGACTTCTATTGCAACAGTGCCAACACGCTCTCGGCCGCCATTAGTTTGATGGGAGTCGCGACCCACACCATCGTCCAAACGCCCAGATTTTTGCCATTGCCACTGCTCTTTTTTGAGTTGCATCCATGATGTTCGTCAAAATTCCTCTCAACAAAGTGGAAAGGAGGAAAATGCCAGGGAAAGAAGTGAGAGGGGAGATGGCGAAGAGACGAGGAGCCAACGAGCAAGTGCAGGGAGTGCGCATCGTGGCGCAGATAACGGTGTGGGGAGGCACACGTTGGGGATTGCCTGCACCTGGTGATGACGTAAGCTCCGATGTGCAGGTGTTCATCTAGTTGGGAGAGATGGTGTGCACTCGAGCGGCACCGGTTGTCCGATCTAACGATAGGATGGGCAGACCTAAGAAAAGCCAAGTTGAAGCTAGTGAAGACCACCAGCCCTGCTGTTTCCTCAGTTTTCCACCTAAATTGCGATTTTAGTTTTTCTTTCTTTTTTTTTTTTTGACAGAAACTGACGCCAATGCTACCACATCGCAACATTGTCGTGCTTTGGAGTGGTAGATGTATACCACTGCTTCTGTGCAATTTTGTCCTTTCCTTGAGTTACGCATTAATTAGAGTGTACTCACTACTGTCTCCCTCTGGTGTTTGTAACAACATTTCAGAGATGCACGTGGCCAGGTTGTTCACAAAACTGGATGCTATTGTTTGAGATAACATTGAGAACATGATCAAAATGCAGCCCACTGCCTGCCCTCAAAATTTCTACAGTTCACATCGGTGTGCCACAGCCCACGATTTCATCCCCAGTTTCAGCACAGCATAACAAGATGATGACGCCTTCCAAGGACAGCACTAGGCTTTAACGTAGAATTCTAATGACAATGTGAGGCAAACTCAATGATGAAGGAAGCACGTGGTACCGTGAAATACCACCAGCTGAGTGCTGATGGAGCAGTCCCAGAAGCTCATGTCAACATTAGGGTTGCCATCTGCCCGGTTCTGCCCGGTTTTGGACCGGCCAAACCGGCCGTCATTGGCCGGTTTCTTGGCCCTCGTGCCGTGATTAAGTCCAGTTTGGCGTTTTATAAGCATCAATTCAACAACTAAGATGATAAATACGTGTCAACAAGCTACACAAAGAGACGCGAGCAGAGAAAATACGCGGGCGAGCGCGCTGCCTGAGATGGAGGGGGACCTAACAGAGGAACAAAACAATGAAATGCTGCCGCCGCGGTCAGCAATTACGGTTAATTTTCAGTGAAGCACACGCAGAGCAATAACCAAGCTCTGAATCACTTTCAGTACAAACGTTATGCTGATTTCTCTCTAAGAAAACGCTACAATAAATGGCACTGCATGTCAAAAACATAGGCGTCTTTTTTTTTTCAACACAAATTAAACATTTTATAAACCATGCCCCCCCCCCCCTTGAAGAGCTTTTTTTTTTTTCGGGGAAAGGTGGCAACCCTACTCAACATGTGTACTCCAAAGGTCAAGGAAAGTAAAACAAGTGTTGTTCATGTTCCTTATAAATATTTGCTATAAACATAGTGATGTTAACTGTAGGACAAAGGCCTCCCGCATAAACTTACAAAAACTGCTACCCTGCCTCATACAAACCTATCCTTTGACCCAAATTTTTTAATCTGATCTTTTCACAGAGGCACGAGATAAATATGATGTGCGAAAGAAGTTCCTGGCTTGCAGTAGTCTGTAAATTTGTTGTAACACTACTGCTGTTCAACAGAAGGCTTGAAAGCAAGAATAAACTTTAGTAAAGAAGGAATCTCCGCTAAAGGACCCTTTTTCCCCTATGATAACCCATGTGCATATTTAATATTTCCTCCCAGAGTTTGAACCCAACTTTGAAAAAGTCAGGTGAGAAAACGATTAAGCTGGATGTGTTCTGTCAAGGCATCTGAGCAAAAATTCTGGACAGCAAGAACAGGAGGAACAGCTCTGCTAAAAAGTGGGTAAGAAAAAATAATTAAACGCGAGCGAAATGCCTGCAACTTACAGCGCCTTTCCAAACTTCGGCAAAGAATTCCATCAGCTTCTCCAGCAGGAATCCTTCCCCTTTTTTCACTCTGGCACGGCGATGAGGTTCTGCTTGCAGAACTGCAACCATATTTTGGTTCACTTTCACATCCTCCCCTTCCATCTCGTCGTCGCCTGCTTCCATGCCTTCCTTGCAGTTTGGGTCCCCTTTCTTCAAAGGCACATGTGCGTTGAAGCCGTCCAGTCGAAGGTACTCATACAGGGCAGTCAACCATTCAGTGACGTTGTTCCTGTTTTTTTTTTTTAAAGAAAAAAATTAAGCAATGTGAAACGCCCGCACACTCTTTCAGATTATGCAGGGCATTGCAATATTACCGGAACCACTTGACAGATTTTCTCGTGAGTAAACTGGTCACTCATTCGTCTCTTGAAGGTAAGTTGTGCTTGTTATGATCACAAAGACGGACACAGGAATAAAAAAAAACACTTCCCACAAGAAGGCGGCGCTTGCTCCACTGCCTTGTGAAAGTGTTGATTTTTCTTCCCGTGTCCGTCTCTGTTTTGCCGCCTTCCTGTGAGTGTTGTTTTTTCTTCCTGTGTCCGTCTCTGTTATCATAACAAGTGCAACTTACCTTCAAGAGCCACTGATACGTCCCCCGGACTTACGACGACCCACCTTTTACGACAGATCACTGCAGTCCTGGCAAACTACCCACAGAAACAATGCATTAAAAACACCGATGATATGACGCTCGGGTACACGCAGTCTGCTTCATGAGACGAACCCTTCACGCGCAGATATAGGTTTTATGCCCTCACTGATGACATGTGTGTTGTTTTGGTGGGGAATGTAACGTGTACGTCCACCGCCCCATTGCGAACTTTCCAGTGTCCTCAGTGGTCGAGCGGATTGTGTTGGTGTGTTGTGCGGACAGTAAGACGCCTACGACGCGGGAGGGAAACAGATATATTCATGTTTGTCCACTAGAATATATCTAGAGTCCTGCAAAGTTTCATTGGGCTAAGTGCTAACAGCTCGACCGCAAATTACAAACAAATGTGTTTTGTTTCGTGCATTTCGTGTACTCCGTTCAGCTTCACAAGTCATCCTTTATCACAGAGTGGAAGGGCACTAATTTTTGTTTTGGCCAAGTAAAGTACAGTGTTAAAAAGACAATGAATGTCTAACCTGATTAGGGCGCGCGCAACAAACATTTTGACGAGCGACCCGCAATAGCCACCTACCGCCAGATCAACGCCGCCTGTATAAACATTGCCTAACGCGCGAGCAAAAAATGGCCAAACAGCCACTCTCCTGTTGCTCTCTCCTACCCTTTCCCGCTCTGTAGCCTTCCTACGTGCTTTCATGTTCGCCAGCCAGCGCCGCTTCTCGGAAACTATGCAAAATAGTTTAGTTTGTCTAGCGTTCCCCAGGCGGTGCTCCGACGCCTTCGAGGCAAGCTGACAGACACACGCAGTAGAAATGGGTGCAGTGTTCGCGACTCATGAGCAGTGACATAAAGCGCGGCGTCCGCCGACGTCCCTACCCTTCCCATTGGAAAGCGGCCGACGCGTCAGGCAATGTTTATACAGACGGCGTTGGCCAGATCGACCAAGTTTGGTCATATGGGGAGCAGAAGAAATCTGTTCAGGACTAACGCGTGCTCGTAGGTGCAATAAATTTATAGCTCAATCACAATATGCCTTGAGGCGGCAGCGAAACAAAGATGCTTGCCATGCCCGCATTTAGCATCGTGCCTTTGCCGCGAGATGGGCCGCTCATGCGTCTGTGTTGCTGCACACTGAACTCAAAAAATGAGTTTGCTCGAAGTGAACAGACTATGTGAATGTATTCTTCTGTTGTGGTTTTCTGACGCTGGCATGTGCAGCGGAAAGTACAAGGCCTTTAACTTTGACTAGCATGAATAATGACTGCTGATAATTATTTTAATGCCACTGTCACAAGCTACACACTAACTATATGTGGCTGCTGCGTGTACTCCAAGGAGGTTAGGCTAGAACTTGTTTAGTATAACCTCCTAGGTGTACTCTCATGATGACGATGAACCATTTCGCGATTTCACCTGGAAAAAATGCAACAAAATAATCGGTAACTTATGTAGAGCACATAATCCCGTTATTTTTTGCTGGAATAATTTTTCCTTTGGCTTCCTATATTTTAGTTTGTTGCTATTTATTTTACTTATTTCTCCTTTCATACCTTCCTTTTTCCCCTCGACATGAAACCGTGCACGCGCCCGTCTCTGGGCAACGCAAGGATACCAAGGACAGGCAGCGTACACGCTGCCTAATAAGGCCCCGCTCGGCATAAGCGGACCTCCAAAACAAAAATGAATGAGCTTTTCTTGGTATGTAGCTCATGCGAAGCACCCTCAAACATGTTCTTGGAACCGTCGCAAGAGTACCAACCTTCAAAATGACCCCTTTTAGGTTGTTCCAGTCGTTAGTTGACCGAACGGTACACAGTTGTATTCCAGCGGTTTTAGGTGCAGAAAGCCACATAGAGGTGCAAAGGCCGCATCTAGGCTAGATAGATCCCCCACCTGTAACGTAGTAGGCGGCCAGCAACGGTCCGAGCCAACGGCTCATCGTTCCTTTCGGTCGCAGCGCGGCCGGGTTGCGCCGTCGGCACAGGCGTGTTTTGCCAACCATTGCCAGTATTTCGCAGACCGCCAGTAAACATCCCCCCTCACGCACATGTGCTTCATGACGTCACGGTGTTTACACACAGGGAGAGATCCATTTCCTCGACCACATCAAGCTTATCTTGTGCGTGCAAGGCGCAGGGCTGGTGGGCCATAAATGGCGCCGGACGGCACAGAGGCCGCGTAGTGCGCCGGGGCGCTTGGCTGGCAAGCTAGCTCGGACACCGTAGAGGGGAGGGGGGCACAAAATAAACGTTTCTTTTTCTTTTTTAATGATTTTAGCTAAAGGCTTGTAAACCATGCGAGAATGAGCTAAATATAGTAGTTTAAATAAGTTCTTAGCCCACCTGTCACGTGAGACCATTTAGTAGGCCGGCATTTATCCACACCCCGGTCCTACGACAATTTCGCGTGGTCCCTTGAGAGTCGTATTATCGGGGTTCCACTGTAGTTTATGATTCGTGACAGCACTTGCAGGTGGTTATTTTTTTTAAATGAATAAAAACACTTTTTTTCTGTACAAGGCCCTGCTCACAGAGACAGGTGAACACACATCGTGAAACTATGGCGCCGTCTATATTTGCCGGAAGAAAAGGCTCGACACCACTTCACTGAAGGCAGAGCGTTTCGTTCTTGATGAGACAGACGATGCTCCCATTCCCCAACATGCAATAATCACTCACTGTGGTTCTATAGGTGAAAACTGCCTTTATTCGATTTCAAAATAACCAGGCAAGTGTGGCCAAGTTGTCTTTTGTTAATGCATAAACTAAGAGCATGTGATGCCTGTTACTCCCATTCTAACATGCTACTTTAAATATCTGCTGCTCACTTATTGCTCTTAAAACAGCATTTTACCTTTCCAATATACCCAGCTATGTTTGCCTGTTAAAGGGGCACTGACACAAAAATTTTGCATCTTGTTTTTTTTGTTGCGATAAGTAGCTAGTGACCTACTTATAACCTGCAGAAACCTCATTTGCTTCAGCGTGCGACGGTTGTTTAATTAGAGGCATTTTCAATGCGGCCAGTCCCAGTTTCGGTTTCAGCGGATGCCGCGAAACGATGGATTTTGTGTGAACAAAGCTGACCACGTGACCGTCAGAGGGATATCACAGAGCAGAGCTGCCAGAGCACTGTCGAATCCGCATCACCAGCAGTTTCTGCGAATGCCCCCACGTACTGATCTCATGAGCCACTTAATTAAAAAGCGACCGTGGACGTGACGCAGGCGCTGCGAGTGCAAATGCTACCGCGGCTAAAGAACGAAGCGCGATGCTCGAGACAGTGGGTGGCAAGACGCGCGCTCGGAGCAGCCAGCCGGTCTGCCTATACGCCTCGAGCTTCGCGATCGCTGCGCCGCCTGCCGCCGCTTCTCCGCGGCGTTGACGGGATTTGCGCTGCGTGGCTGATAGGGGCTCGTTCAGTGTGTGGGCTCTGTTTCGCTTCTTTTCGCCATTCCGCGCCCTAAAACAAACTTGTTATGGTGACGTCTATGGCAAAGAGTACGTTAGGTCACTTAAAAAGCAGCTGCGTCTTCGTAGAGTACGCGATCGCCTCCAAGAGCTACCCGGGGACGCGGTTCTGCGCGCTTCGTCGCCGCTCTGCCGTGCGTCGGCGGCGGCAGCAACATATCACCCATGTCACCTCCAAAACAGCAGGCACAAATGAATTCTAACTGTCGCCTCGTTTAGACCTGATGCTGGCACAATGAGAGGTTGGCTTCATTTTGCAGCGTGGACAACGAATGCAGCTTCGTTTAGAATTATACGTCGCAGAAAAATATTTTTCGGGGATGTGATTAACCATTCTTGGACAAAGACTTATGCCTTTTATAAGAATATAAACCATGCGAAAATGTTAAGTATATTCCAGCCTGTTGCGTCGTTAAATTATGTGCCCACACACACGCAATATAGCAAGAACCAAGGCAAGTTAATGAAACAACGGAAAAATAAATGCTGTGCAAGTGCGGATTAAGAAACATAATAGCTCTAATGGAAATGAAAAAAAAAAAAAACAGTGCAGCTTCTGACATGCTAAATAACGTTCGTCTAAACTTAAGCCAGGTAGGGTTCACTAGACCAACAAATACGTGAAATGCACTGCTATTTCGCGAGACATCGAAGGGGGGGGGGGGGGGGGAGACTCTGTGTACAAATGCGGAGCGGAATCCAGCAATGAACGTTTTATTAATCCCACCACACAAATCTCGCGTTCACTTTCCTTTCGTGTTTTTCTACTTCAACGAAGAGCATGATCGTACGGCGCACGCATTTTTGGAAGTATACAGGGTAGGCTGTTCAACAAGCGATGAAAGGTGTCGTTGGAGAGTGTGGTATGTGATTAAGGACCTTCTGATTTCAGTTTCTGCTTCATTCTGCAGGCTTCTTGTGCCATATGACGATATTTTAAAGAAGCATTTAGCCACGGACATGGATTATATTCTAAGCCCGTCTCTGCGCTGCTCGCAGAGGATATATGTAGCAGATAAATGTTTGCGGGCGCTCACGACAAGGCGACCTCTGTCGTGTGCCTGATCCCCGAGTATAATTATGCATAGTCCATTGTACTTTTGTTGAATATTCCCGAAATTAACACAGACTGGCTTGTAAATAGTGGTGATCAATATCTGAGGTATATTATCGGCAAACGTAACGTAACTGGCGTGCTGTCAGGTATGAGTGCTCCGCTGATTATGTAAGCGCACAAAACCGATTTAAATCGTAGTGTATAGCCGTAGCATGAACACCTGAGGAACCGGTGGTTACGGAGACACGGTTAGTAAATTCAGGTCAGTGTAACTCAATCGGCTCCATCATACGCCGGTTCCGCGACGCTGGCCTGTGACACACACCTGGCGCTTATACAGACCGAATATACCACACTTAGATCGCGTCAGAAACATTTACACTGTGGTAAACATACCCCATTTGCGAACAGAGTGACTGCACTACATAAACATGGATTTCAAACGCCCGCAAACGGTAAATCTCAGTCGTGAAGGGGCCGCAAAAGCAGCGGCGGCACTGGGAGCGGGGCGCGGACTCCCGCGGCTGCTTTCAAAACGGACCGCTAGGGGGATTTCAGTGGCGCCCCTACAGGCCGCGCTCGAGGCGTATAGGTCCGCCTACAGATGTGTTCAGCTTAGCACTGCGGCAGATATTCGATTGCCACTCTCGTAAGCGGTACAGATGACAATTTTTAATGCAACTCACCATCGCATCACTAACTCCTTTCTCATATAAGCTGCCATGGTTGGGACTTGGCAGCGGTTACAAGCTATCACTTGAGCTACCTGCGCCAGCCTGGGCCACTTCACGGCCATGGCCGCCGCCTGCACAGCGACCGTGCGGCTCGCTCAGTGGGCTTTTCGTGTCTCCGGCGCGTTTTCGCATTCAATGTAAATAAAAAGTAATAGAAACAGAGTGCCTGGAATCGCTGTAGAACTTTGGTCGCAGCCAGCTGCGCGATGAGCCGACAAAATCACAGCGCCTCCGCCGCCAACGATCTGGTCGTTCGTTCTCGAGAGCAGAAGCTCCGCCCTCCGGCCCTCCGATTGGAGCGGAGAGCCGGGCGAGCCGGCGAAAAACGCCAGCAGTACGGAAGCGCCAAACACAAACTCGTGACGCGTTTGGATGTTGTTTATTTACACAATATACACGGGATGTCGATTGCGCGTGGTCCTCTGCTGGCTGCTCGTTCGGGTTTCGCACGCTTTAAAATTGATTTTAAATATGTTCTAGGCTGTATTCGCCGCTGATATTTTGCAGATGATGTATATGTGTTCACACCAATCTATCTCTGAAGTTATCTCGCCTTCAAAATTTTGTTTCAGTACCCCTTTAAGGCCTGTGGGGCCCTTAACAGGCAAAAAAAAAAAAAAAAAAAAAAAAAAAAGAAAGTAACTGCAAGCGACTTGCACCGGCAGGAGGTAATGACAGGACACGTTTCACAGGCTATTGTTGTAGAATTTAATTGTGTCTATTCTAAAGCCCACACTATAAATCTACACTTACAAAAAAAAATTTTTTCTAGGTGTATTACCAACATTATTACCTACAAAGTATTACCTACGAAGTATTACCTACAAAAGTAAGAAGAAAATCTTTCACCAAAAGCAGTGCACTGTCAGTAACAGTGCATTGCATGTAGCTGTCTCGCAATTTCTCTATCCCATTACCAATGTACTAGCTAGAATGGGCAGCCTCACTTTTTCCCAGCTGCGACTTACATCCCGAAATAGAAAAAAAAAATACGCTTACCATTTCTTCTTAAAGAAAGTTGAGAGAGGCACGAAAGCTTTCTCACATCAAAGCTGCGTCAAAACCTTCGCTAGAAGTGCGTTCAATCAATCGCCAAACCTTTAAAGACCCGATTCGCAAACGAAGACCGAACCCACACACTGATTTTTTATGCACTCAGTAAACACATCTACGAACGATCTGAATGTATACCGATAAGTGAGATAAAGATGATACTATTGTACTCCTTCTTCATGACTGATGCGTGTATTGTATTATCTGGAACTATTCCTTTTTTGTTAATTTTCAAGTGACCGTTTTGACACAATGGAGGCCCGGTTTCACGCATGCACCATGTGTCCAGAGATCTTATCAAAGCTTATTGGTCGACCAACCGGTTTATGGGGACAAATGCATTAGCTTTCTGACAGGACAGCATTGGCCCCACTAAGAAAGCTTCCGTTTTAAAAGGAAATAACAGTGGAAGCTGAGGGCAGCAAAAGAAAGGCGGTATCAACAGACCTGAGAAACAGGCTTGTGTGCACGAATCGCTTGATTGACTTGTGCAGCTTGTGGACCTCCTCTGACGGACTGTCCTTTTTCATGTGCACGAGGTACATCATGTCTGGGAGCAAGGGTTTGAGGTGGACAAACGCCTCCTGAAAAGCAATTAGAAGGGACATCAGCCTGACATTGTGGCGGAGGATTGGGCTTCACTGGAGGCAAAATTTTAGAGCAAGTACCCCTGTGCGTTGAGTTTGACAGCGAAGCTGGGAGTGTTACCCTGCTAGGAATTTTTGCGTCCATTGTCGGAGTAGACAAAAAACGTACCGGTGATTCTAATCTTTGCTAACACGAGTGTGGGATGACTCACCAATGTCACTTATGAGGAGTAGGCTCACGTAAAAATGATGTAAACACTCTTAGCTGGTCGATCACGTCTTACCTGGAGAAAATACCTTGTAATTTTTCTAATTGTGCACATAATTTCTTGTTTTCCACGGGAAATGTCTTTCTTTTTCACCCCGGTCTTACAATTTGGCGACGTTGACTGTGACAACACGTGAGTAAGTCCGCAAGATGGCATTTAATAGATTGGTAGCTCATATCAACTAAACAAATCATGCCTGGAGGCAAGAAAGTTTTCTAAGAAGCATAAAATAAGTTACCATTAAAAGTGAAAGGGCTTCGACAGTGCTAAGCCGCATCCCATTCCTATACATCATCTTGGCAGTTGTTCACGAGACGACTACATGCTGCTTCAATTTTCTGATCTTCAGAAATAGATTAATGCTCTATGTTAATACAATTAAGGGATGCCACGAATTGAGCCACCTTACAGAGCCACAAATAAAAGTTTTACAAACTCGCTTAATCATTTTTTTTATTTGACTATACCTCCAAAACTCCTCCTTTCTGCCTTTTTCAAGTACTTTCCCCAGCATAGTAGTTTTTTCAACACCTCTACATTTGGATGATTCAGATCATTTTACTCGAGTAGATCCAAATTAATGACAGTCTTTCCACACACACAGTTGAAAACAATCTTTTTTCACTCAGTGGGGACAGTTCCCCTGAATCTGGCAGCCTAAAAAAGCTCTCTATTGCACGACAGCTGCTTATAGCATAAATGAAAATGCAGAACAAAAACTCCACTTAATGACAAACTAGTTGCTGACTGCCCATTAACCTTGATTTCAGCACAACTTTTTGCTTTTATCCCAACAACGCAATCAATCGCAATGGCCACGTTTGTTTGTTAGTAGAGCTGCCAGAAGCTATGAAGGGTTGACGAGTGAGCAGGCCCTTTATTTAGGAAGGCTTTCATCAAAGCTTTGTCATGAAATGTCCCACACTTTGTTTGAAACAGCAAGAAAGGTAAGCCACAAAATAACAACGGAGGCTTCTTGAATATAAGGCAACACACAACAGCTCCTCATACACACACACGAAAAAGCCTGCAAAGCTCTGCGCAAGCCTAGGAAATGAGCGAGAGGAGAACAAGCCCACTTGGCATACCTCTATCGAGCACGAATGCTGATACCACGAAGTTGTGAAAACTTCCATCAAGGCAGCCGCAGTGAGGCAAAGGTGTTCAAACTTTTCAGGTAGTTAGCATGAACAGGCGACACTGCTTCAGGGTTACTGCTAGAAGCTTCACCTGGAAACAAAACAGCGTGTTTTTTTTAAACTGTTCCTTAACTGCAGTGATTTCAGTCATTTATATATGCAAGAGGTAAAACCACGACACCCATTTACAAAAAGGGAACAAATTGGCCGGCTAGTAACTGCACACACACAGAAACAGCAAATGACTGCCACATATAAAGGGCAATCGTTTCTTGTTTAGGACATGAGCCTGATTTCGTTGTGAGTTTCATTCTCGCAACATCAGTGCAATGTCAGCTAATTTAGGACATTTGCAAGTAAATTACAGGCTTCACAAATTGGTATGTATACATTTGAAGTGAGGCCAAGCACAGAATAACAGGGTGGAATTTATAAAAGCACCACCATTTACGCTTTTAATATGTGGAGCACATGCATTAGTCTTCAACAGTCGAAGGAATGAAACAGCACAGATACAAGAACCAACTTTTCGCAGCAAGAGCACAAAGCACATGAATGAATAAGTATTTAAAAATGTTGGCATCAAAAAAACTTGATAATGAAATAAAAAAGGAGGCTAACTGCCCTCTTACCAGTGCAGGAAGTTTCAATGCCAACGTGCTTTGCGGTGCTTTCTGGACAAGAGCAGTCATTGTTTCCAGCAAACACTTTTCGTAGGTGATCTTTGACAGCCCTTCCACTTGTTGTTGGATTGCCTGCACAATGCATGCTGATTAAGCCAGTTTTCTATTTCATGTGCGGGAAAGCAAAGGTTCGCATCATTGCGGGCAAGCCAAGAACTTCTTGATTTATTGATTATGAGGCTTAACGCACCAGCGCTACACAGGCGATGAGATGCGCTGCAGTGGAGAGCTCCAGATAAATTTTGAACACCAGGGGATCTTTATGAGCCGAAATCTCGAACACACAGGCATTTTCGCTTCCCGCCTCCATCAGAAAAGTGGCTGCGGTGGCCGGGAATTGAACCCGCGTGCTTGAGCTCAACCACTGAAACAATGACTTAAGGCCTGAATCTATAATATGGCGCAGGGGCAACTTACATATGAAAAGGAGTGTAACCACTGAGCCACCACGGCGGGTCCAAGAACTTCTTGCCATTGCACATGCTAAACCGTTACTATTTGACCTACTCAAACCAGTACAAAAGTAAATCAATCAACACATAAAGGACCCTCTGAAACCCTGCACATGGACGAGTTCTATTTGTAACATCTTCTAAGCAAACCACAACAGGGTTTCCATCAAACAGAAACTTTCTACTGCCACGTGTACAAACTAGTTACGGCAAACTGACTTCAACCTTCTTTGCAATATCAACTTGGAATAGTTTACCACCTGCTGTGAAGTTATTTATGTGAATGTCGTCATTTAAATTGTCCCTAAAAGACCATCTTTTGTCCTGTTAATTGATCCTTGCTTCACTTTTTTGCTGATTTATTCCTGACGAAAACTGGATATGCCAATCTTGCTTTGTTTTGTCAGTTGTGAACTTTTTTCTATTTTAGATTGTTTCGTTACAATGAAATCACCATTTCTTTCTTTTTAGCATCTCATATTGTTGCACTGCTGCTGTCAATGTTTTTTGTAATTATTACCTCTGCATTAACTCATCGAGGGTCCCGGTACACTCACAGACTTTGGGGCCCTTGTCTGTAGAGCTTTTACTTTTTACCTATGTACTTTTCTTAGACACTTAAATGAGCTCCTTCTTCTTCTTCTACTCGTATCTGCTAAGACCATCTCTGGCAATTCAGAAACTTTGCGGGAAACACAGCAGTGCGTACCGAGCGGGCCTCAAGACCGTCAGTTACAAGTTACAAGGGCAGTGTAAAAACTTCCGAAATCTGCAGTGCATGCTAATCTATATGCATGATACCACTACACTACATTATGTGCAGCAAAAGCGCAACCTTGCTGCAGTCATGAATTGCGTGCAGCTTATTAAGGAGCCCTTGCTGATGTCAGGTGCTGTGCAACTCTCAACTGCGTGCTCATGTGTTTACTTCAGCCCTATTTTTCTATTCTCTCACCTCCTTACCATGCGAAAACATGGCCTAAATTTCAGTGCCTAGTTTCAATGAGAGCTCTCCTGCAAGTTTACTAAAGCCCGTTCTACATGGAGCGAATTTCGCCTGCGAATCCGCTGGAACGAACATTCGCACTTGCGAAGTTCGCAATACCTGGAATTGTCGTCTACATGGGGCCTGCGAACGCCGCGATTTTCGCATTTCAGATGCGCCTTGTTTGCAGACTGAATTAAGTTTGCCACCAGCAAAGGTGTTGTGATTTTAACAAGGGTGGTTTTATTTTACTTTCTTGGCAAGTGGTTTCTGCCTGGTTTGCGGTAAATATAAGTTTATTTGCGGTTTTATATAAGAATCGCCAATTCTTTATCAATATACGCACACACAGCAGAGAAGACAAACGTTTTGGTGTGCCCGCGTTTTTGTCGCGCTCATACAAGCAACGCCATCTGGTTTCCAAGCGTGCAAGTGGTGCCGAGCTGTGCTCCTATTGGCCGCAGGTACGGCCCCTCTACGCCGCACATGCCGCACGAGCGGCGTTTGCTCGACCGCTTCAAATGTTTGGCACTTTGCCGCAGCAACGAAAAAAGGTGGTTTTGCCGCTCGAGCGGCGCCGCATCAGCGAATTCGCAGGCGAAATCGCTCCATGTAGTACGGGCTTAAGGCTGGCGATGACAAGGGAAATACTTTTTTTCCTATTTCTGAACGAAGAGAAATGAAAGTTTAACAAGAATTTAACAAGGAGATGTGTAGTAAGAATACCAACATCCTTCCCAGGAATCAAGTGTTAAAAGGTTATGCCTAGTGAGGTTTAGATGAAGCCTGCGGCACAAAAACCGCTCCAGAAAATACGTCAAATCAATTTTCCATTTTCGCTTTTTTACACAGCAGTGTTCCCACTCAACAATGATGATTGTTTGAAATGGCTTTGCGATATTGAAATGGTAAGTATTTCAGACTGAAGCATTTGGTGAGTGCTAACTGTTTAGACAGCAATCATCCAGGCAGTGAAATATTCACAAAAAATTTAACTCTGCCCCCCAAAGTCATAGCAACACAGCATACGGACACGTGCTCTATAATTAACGCAATTCCCTTAAAAACAAGCCGTGCCGTCACCCATGCAGTTACCTGGCTTTGTGGGGGAGCTAACCAAGAGTTTGGAAAACAATCCGCTAATCCCAGATTGGGACAGGTGCTGCTATACCCACCCCTACTGTGTTGTGTAACCATCCATACACTGTTGAAACCATAGGTGCGCACACGAGGAGGACCACCATGCCCCCCCCCCCTGACTTCTAGAGAAGGGCACAAAATTTCTGATGATATTTAAAACATATAAATCATCTGTTTAATAGAGCTGTTTAAAAAAAACAGCTTTAGTTATGTAATGTCATCAGAACCATGCAAGCCCCAATGAGGAACCAGCACTAGCAATGCCGATTAGCGAGGTGGACAAGAGAGCTAGGCAAGCACGCGGATGAAAGCACAGCTTTTGTGTACACTGGTTTGAAATAGTCAAGAGTTTGTGGACCTTACATGTGACATTTCGGATTTAAGTTGTCTACTTTGTGTAAATCATTAAACACCTTTCATAGGCCCCATTTTTTAAAGAAGAATGCAACCGCAGTTATAATTATGACTTTGTACAACAGAGGTAATTTTTCTAGGCTGTGTCTAGCGTCCCGTCCAGACGGAACAATAACAAGCGCTAAAGTTCCTTCCAGATGGAATGCAGTGCTGCGAGTAAACTTCTGTTCAGATGGAACAGATGTAAAGTGTGTAGAGTTCCATCCAAATGGAATCAAAATCAGCCGATTTGACGCCACTTCTTGTCTTGGGTGTGGCAGTTGCACTGCTGCCTATGGACATCGTAGTCGCGGGTTCAATTCTCCCAAGGTTCCTCCTCCTTTTTTCCTTTTTTTGTAGTCATGGCTAGCATTTTTAAATGGCTATACTTCAAGCCCACTTTACAATTCATGCGGTGAGAGCAATCGCTCTTGATTTTTACTTAACCGGTTGAACCGCTACCACCCACTGAAGCCAAGCCCGACGTAGCCATCACTAGTTCCGCCTGATATCCTGTAATTATCAACAGTGATTAATAATTAACAGTGACTCTGGCTAGTCAGTGAGCACAAGCGGTTTGGTTGGTTCGGTAAAAATCAGGAAAGACTGCTCTCGCTTAAATATTGTGAAGCATGCTTGGGGTGGTGGCTTGGAGTTTCGTTTGGATTGAGATAGAGTTAGTCCAATCATCCGTAATTATTAATGCAGATTAATAATTAACAGTGGTTCTGGCTAGTAAGTGAGCGGAAGCGGTTTGGCCGGTTGGGTAAAAGTCAAGAAAGACTGCTGTCAATGGAGTTGTGTTCCATCTGGACGGAAATGGACATTTTTTTTTTCCTTCGCATTCCATCTGGACGAAACTTCAGCGCCCGTATGGACGGAATGCTATACACGGCCAATTTTCTAAGGGGCTGGAGGGTGTGGAGCAGCCTGATGAGAATGCCCCCCCTTCCCATTAAACACAATAGTTATAAACTGTGAATGAGACTTCTGGACTGCCTTAGAGGACTGTTATGGAGGATTGATTGGTCACAAGAACCGCTCAAAAGTATTTTTCCTTCGTTAATATGAACCACCTTTTTTTCTTTAGTTTGTGCTAATGTTTTGAGCTAGACTAACTACACGACTGCAGTGCATGCATGGCGATTGCCTCTCGCAAAGCGTCTCTCTGACAACGTTATTCGAAGCCACTTCCGGAACATGCAACACTGACAAAATTCCTTCGTGATAGCACAGAGAAAACGTTACGGGTTGGTGATTAAGGCTGCAAAATATGTGGTATATAAAGTTCTAACCTCCAATAATGCGTCTTGAACAACCACAGAAACTTCGAGAGGCTGCATGTCTTTGACTAGACAGCCAAGTATGTCCCAGAGGGTTGCAGCTTCAGTCTCCTTCAAGCTGTCGGATGAGAAAAGAAGGTGAGAAGACACAGCGATTGAAGAAAATGTGTTCACTGTACACGACATCGCTAACTTGAGCTAAGAAGTAGGCATGGCTACACTGAGTCACCGCAAACGTTGCTCACACCTTTTATGCGCCTCGAGTCTCCGACAGAGCCAGGAGACGATGATTTCCCGCTTTTGAGGGATGTACACCGGGGAATGCAGAGCCAGCTTGATCAGCTCGATGCTCCGCTGCACGCTGTTGTTTGTCAGCTCATACAGCAACGCTGATTGAGAAATAAAAGAAACGGACAAGAGGCATTAGACTACTTGCAAGCAAATTGCCGTTCATCCATTAATGGGCCCGTCACTTACCGTTCGCAAGGGCCATGGCTGTTCCGGTTTAGTTCTGAAATACAAATTAGGCATTGAAAATTTAAAGTTTGCTTTGGCAATAACATTCTATGTCTTTCAATTACGACAAATACGACGAAGCACGAACCTTTACAGAGTAGAAATTCAGGTAAGAATGACGTCTTGTCTTGTAGTATTTCCTGATACTGTTTGGCTCTTGCGCTGAAATGAAAGTTGGGTTGTGGTACAATCTGGCATTATACGAGCGATATTAGGCCATACAATCTGACAGGCGATCGCACATTAAACTGAAGTTACAATGGAAACGTCTGCTGTAAACAGAAACACGTGGGCGCGCAAGCGTGCACGCCATGCGCTTGCTATGCGAAACTAGACGCACCAATACGACAATCTGAGATGGCGGCATCGAAGGGAGACAAAAGCTCGCGTCCTCTATTGACAAACAGAGAAAAATACCACATACACATTTTTTTATCCAATAAAACATTTAAATCAAATGCCCCTGTAGTATATTTGTGGCTGTTAGGTAACTTTCTACATTGACGTCACATTCGCTCATACTTTTGTGAGTCTGTCCAAGAACCCAACCCAGGTGCCCAGGTCGGGCATTCTCCGCCCAAATGGGTTACGTAAAGCTTCCTTTGTCTTCGCGATGAAGGGACATTACCTTCACCTAGACACAGTGTTTCGTATTATTGTATGAAACTCTATGCCAAGGAGGATATAACATGGATATAACCTCCTTTTCTCCACTTTACCTCTACCGTAAAGTTAAACCTCCACTACTGCAGACTACTAGCTGCACCACAGCTTTTAAGTTCATCGTTCTAATGCTGACCTTCTAGATACACTCGTGCACAGTTCACTGTGCTCCTTCAGTTTGCTTTTCCTTCGGGCCTTTTAGTCCAACATGGAGTGGACACGAACCGTACACATTTAGCCCGAAGAAGTTTCTGTGCAGGGAGGTCATAGAAGCGCTTCGCTTTTGCGGGATTTTTATCATTTTTTGTGGTGGAACCGACAGCTACAGCGTTCAGCTTCCAATTACAATTCAAATGAAAACTGATCCTTCTTGTTCCCCTTTTTTGAATGTGACCACGAGGCCTGGGGTCTAGGACTGGACTAAAGACATGGACACAATGAGCACTGGTCCAGTGTCCTCTACCTTTGGTCCAGTCTTTACTGCGCTATTTTTTAAATGTTTCTCACAGTTTAAGTAACAAACTAGCCACATTAATGCATTGACAAGACTTGAATTTGCTTTTATTCTTGCACGAGCTGCAGAGCATTGAGAATGTAAGAGGGAGTGACACTTATGGCAGTACCCTACTCTTTTATCCCACTCCACTAGTCAAGTGCGTCTTTCTTGTGCCACCTCCCATTCAAAACGAGTATGGGCATCCCTCCCCCCACTCATGATGCTGCCAAATATAGGATAGATGAACTGTGTGTGGTCATGCAAAGAAACAACCCTAACAATAAAATTTAGAATTTCAGGTTGCAAGCACTTTTACGTCAGCTTGCTACTGCTTTTGCTACGATGAAATTTATTTGTGCAACTCTGAGAAATGTACATTTGATAGCTTGTTCACAGCTGTATTGCCAGACCCCTCTCTATTTTGAAAAACTTTTTGCAAGAGAAGATGTGCATCATCCTTGGAAAAAAGAACTGTTACATTATGATCCTTGAATGGTGAAGTTACTAAAAAATGGGATGTAAAACCGCACTAGTCGCAGCCCACAGACACCATAATTTATTGCGAATCATCACTATACATATTTACAGACACATCATGCGTCAAATTACAAAATAAGTTTCCACTTTTATGATCTTGCAGAAGGATTCGGCTTGACCTCATTCTCGTTATCATTTCCATCAACGTTCAGGTTCGGATACAGCTTGGCCACTTTGCCGTTTCCGTTTAGGCGGCCAGGAAAACTCAACGTGTCTTCGAGCATTCTCTGTGCTCACTTTGTTCTTCCAGAGCTGCAGGAAGAGAAGTGCAACCCAGCATGCCCCATCAAGGCCACCAGTGCGTGCCTTCTTCGTGGCAGGGGGCTTGGCAGTTCCTTCTTCCGGCTTATCACCGTCACCAGGCTTTCCTTCCCGCCAACTCAGATCCACCTCCGACCACTTCCCTTCTCCTTTCTCGTCTTTAATAGTCACCCCCTTTTCTGCTGGCTTCTTGGCCCCACTGGCAGTAGCAGCCTTTGAGTTGCTACCACTAGATTCACCGTCTGCTGGTTTCCTACACTCAAGGAGACAATCGAGGATGACATTGTGTTCGGCCGTGACACAGTGCATCCGTATGTAGTTCTCCAGCTCATTCCACATCGTCCGATACTGCTCCTCTCGCTTTGGCCCTTTCCCTCGCATTCCGATTGTCGGCACGGGTAGTGACGTCCCTTTGCTTTCCATGCTAACCAGCAAATAGATGACCTTCTTGCACTCGATGATTTCGTCCGGGGTCAGGGTTTCCTTGGTGATCAGGGTAAGGAGCGGATCCAGCTGCGAGGCCATGTTGAAGATGGTGGTGTGGCTGATGACCATGGGCCAGTACTGGGTGAGCCTCTGCAGCCGCTTCAGGGCCCGTTCGATGGGCATCTCGTGGCGATCGTTTGGGCTGACGCTGAACGGGACAAGTTTGTTCTCCTTCATGAATTCACCGAAGTCGTTGATTCTGTAGTCGGTGACGCGTCCACCGCAGCCCTCACTGATGGATGGTGGGTCTTCGAGAGTGGAGCGCCCTGTCCCCAAGGTGTGAATGTAGATCTCTCCATTGTGGCTGGCAAGCATGTGGGACATCACTTTGGAGCCTGACTTTCTGGGCATTTCGAGCATGACCGCTCGTCCGCCGAGGAGGAAGTTGGTCAGGCACGATGACGGCCTGCTGTTGATGTCGACGGGCGTGATCCGAAACGCACCGGTGCAGTACTGTAACTCCACGCTGTTCGATCGCGGGGTGCACCACTTGAGCGTGACTGTTTCGTAGGTCTGGCCTTCTTTCACCGTGCTCACGTGCACGCCCTCCGTGTTACTAAAGCCAGTCTTGAAGAGCTCCGTGTGGGCAGCGGCGGGGTGCAGGAGCTCTACGTCGTAGTTTGCGGACGAGTTGGCGTTCTGCTCTTCCTTCATGGGGATGCCGGTGACGGTGGTTGAGGCGAGGTTGTAGTGCACTTGAACCAGGTAGCCCAACTTGACGGCCAGGTGCCTCCCCGACCGGCACCTGTGCACATCGCTACTAAGGACGGGTCCGATCTCACGCTTCCCGACCCCAATCGCTTCCACCTCCTTGTTGACTGGACAGGTAAGAATGATGACCAGCTCGCACTTGTGCACGGGCATGAGACAGTCGGAGCCGGACGCTAGTTTGTTGTGCTCGGCGAGCAGGTTGGAAAACCGTTCTTCTATATTTCGTATCTCGGCGTCCGTTTTCATTGACGTGATGCACACTATTCGGCCTCTGTTGACCAACTTGCCGGCCGTTTCCGTGAGCGACGTTCGGGATTCGTGCTGCACCTCGCTGCATTGGCACAGCGCCTCGATGGCTGCGGTGAGGCCCGTGAGAATGTTGTAGTCTTTCGAGGAAGCAGTTTCGGACGGCGCGCCTACCTGAGCCATGACGGCCATCAGGTAGGACAGGCTCTGGTCTTCCTGCATCCATGAATTCAAATAGCGCGCCGAAGTGCCGCTAACGACGAACCTGATAAGTTTGTTGGTTGGGAAAATGTCCCACACTATGCGGCAGTACTCAAAGGCTGCCTCGACGCTGCACGTCCAAAGTGACTTCGAAATGGGAGCCAACGGTATGATTCCGGGCTGCCGCGTCTTCGTGAAGATGTCGAACTCGATGTGCTGCTGGCACGACGTTAGGAAGTAGGGGCTGTGATCGAGCACGAACACGGTCTTGTGGCTTGCGGGAAACGTCATCGTGGAATGAGTAAGGAACGATCTTTGGCAGAATTATCAAACGATTTGTTCACCCGATCAGATCTACGGCGTGACTCCGCGCCATGTTTGTTTGGCGTCTGCCATCGTGCCTGCCTGATCGTGCTTTTTTGCTTGTTTTGAACATTCTATAGCGAGCTACAAGCACCGTAACACTGGTGCACATCACAATAAATACTGCACATTCTGCGTTTGTGGTAAAATAAATGTGACAAACTACTCATGCTACTTGGTAAATAAATGAAAACAGAAACATGCCATTTCGAGCCAACTAGAATGCCATCCGTATCCGCGCCTGTATTGGGCCTGTCTGCTGTTCCTTTGGTTCGTTGCCAGTTGGTTGTAATCAACTGTATGTTGCGTGTTTGGGATTACCTTTGGACAACTGCTGTTTAAAACCATATCAGCATAAGTCTTAGCCCTTAGAAAAATGAGCACAACCGCAGTGAAGCCTCCAGGCGGGTGAGCTTGGGCCTACGACCCTTACATGGCAATTAGATTCATCAGTTTCACATGCGTGGTCTTTCGAATTAATTTCTGAATCAGCGTTATATTCCTTCCCACAGGACTGTAAAGATCTTTGCCGGTGCCGTGGTCACGGCAGAATGTGAAATCAAAGGAGATGTCACGATAGGTTTGTACTTGGAAACATCATCTATAAGCTGGCGGAATATATCGATCGCGCGGTGTTCTCCATCGTTGCTTTTCTCGCAGGTAGTCGCACGGTTGTTCACCCGGCTGCTCACATCATCGCTGAAGCTGGGCCCATCATCATTGGAGACAACAACTTGATCGAAGAGCAGGTCTACATCGTCAACAGGTGTTGTCCTGGCTCGGAAATATGTTTAATTCGGAAGTTTGAAATGGAAAGTAGAAATAACTGCAGACATCGTAATTCTGCTGACAGATTGATATTTGACTTGGGTATCCTGTAGGGGTGTTTTTAATTGTTTCTTGTGGGAATCGCGGTTTGCATTGTTCTTACGGGAAGTCAGGGCCTGTAACCATGACTCTGCCAAGAAAAAAAAAAGTTGTATATGTTCGTTGAAATATTGCACAGAAACCGAGCCAGCCAGCATCAAACTGATGCTGGGTGGCTCGTTGATGCCGCGGGCACTAACACAGTCATGATTTACCTCACCGCTGTTAGTGTGGAAGCCAGTAAACTAATCAATAATGAACACTTCAGCTCATCACTGTGACGTAAAAAGAAAAAAAATGCACGATTATGGTTAAGTGTCAGCACAGGCTTGCTACACAGTAGACAAGGTAGGTTAGCGATATTGGCAGAAGTGGAGGTTGAAAGATCCCAAAATTGTGTTTTAAAATGCAGCTCTCAAGTTCGTGCATTTGTCGTCAGTGTAACTGAGCGAACTATCTGTTCCCACAAGGGAGACTAAGAGTGAACGTGGAACGCAGAGGAAAATGAATGAAGGGCATTGAAAATAGGGTGTTACTTGGAAAGCAGAGGAATGTAGAGGAAAGCAGAGTAGGGGAGTTGTGAACGTGTGAATGAGAAAACACAGTGCTGCTTAAGTAGAGGCCATCCTTTAGGTGGCTAAGAGATGACGTTGGTAACCTCCATTCTGCGTTTTCTATCTTGAGCACACTCCTTAACCGAGGCTGTAGCCATGTTTGCAAAGAGCAGGTATTGCAGAGGGAAGTTGGGAGAGGACCGCTGTTGTGGCAGCCGTCCTTTGTGAAAGTGAATTGTGAAAGCTTTCCGTGAAGGAATTGTCTGTAGTACACTGGCACATTAAAGCCACAGAACCAGTTGCCTTAGAGAAGGATGGGGGTGTGTGCAGGAATTCATCAGTTCAATAGGGCACTTCAGTGGAACCATAATGAAAGCCTGCTCTGCCTTTCATTATGGTTGCCTTTAGCTTCGGGTTGATCGAAGCCATATATCACAGCAAAAATGTAATGTCATCACAGCAAAAACTATCTGAACGGCTGCTCTCAAAATTACAGTAAAGAGAGGCGTAATCACCGTCCAATTTTTCCACAGCTGGAGCTTTTCTTGTTAGGGGATAAGGCCCTTTCATTCACATTTGTTCCAAGTGCTAGTGCTCTGCCTTGTAGATATAGTGAAGTGACAGTGCCTCCTTTTCGCATTATTTTACATCTTTCATCATCATCTTTCTCTGTGCCTTTTCTTTACAGGAGAAAGGAGGGGGACCCCCCTGACTCCGAAGTTGTGATGACGATTGGAAACAACAATGTTTTCGAAGTCGGGAGCTGTATCCTTTTTGGGATGGCAGAGAGAAGGGCACTGAAATTTCTTTCATGCATGCAGGTTGGCGATGTGAGGCCATCAGCATGGATTGAACGGCGCTAAGACGAGACAAAGTGAAGAGTAACAAACACGGGCGCTGTGTTTGTTACTCTCCACTTTGTCTCGTTATACCGCTGTTCAATCCATGCAATGAACCGACTAGCCCAGCTACAAACCCTCCTGAGGCCATCAGCTCTTTGAAAAATGGAGCGTGTTCTTGAATGGCTGCGAAGGCCTGAGCGCAGCCTTGGGCTTCGCTGGCTGTGTCCACTGGCCATTTGAGCCATCACTTTCTTGGAAACACATCCCCCACATCTAAATGACATCCCCGGTTTGGTCTTCCAAAGTGGTTATTGTTAGCAAGTGCTTTGATATGGCCCACTTCTATGTGGGAAAGCCAAGAAAAAACTGGGCACCAGGGGACAACTTTCTGTGGCAATCAGTCGAATCATGCTGTTTCGCTGTGCCGCTGGAAGTAGTTCAACAAAACATACTTCACTGGCTGTAAACTATGCAATTCAAAAATATATAGTTCTTATTTTTTAGCTTTGGATTGATAGTGCCATTAAATTATTAGCCGGAACATGTGGAACAGATAGCATTCTTTTTTAGATTTCCGGGTTTTTTTTTGGTTGCAGCGTTCGCACTGGTGTCACATGGGTTCTCTTCAGAAGGAAAACATGGCTTACTCGTCGATGGAAGCTTCCTTTTTCTACGGTAGTTTGCCTCTTCATTTGCGCATGGGATTTTCAAGAAGTTTGAGGACCAAAAGCTGTCACAACAAACGAAGCGAGTGGTCTGCACCAGTGTATGCCCAAGTGAGATTGATGCCACTGGGACTCTCCGTCGTCTCTGTATTTTGTTTGGTTAGACAGCTTGCCAGCGTGAGTGAGTGTACTGTCACATGGCTCAAGGCGGAGGTTCTGAGTGATACCCTGAAGTCCCCAAAGCATAAAAGGCTTCATCTGGCAACTGGAAGACCACCTAAAATTACAGAGACAAGAGTGCAGTTGTACGATAGTTTCACCCTTCAACGCACTCAACACGGTCCAAATGGGATTTTACTTCGCGCCGTAGTGTGTGCATGCTGCTCTTTCAGTATACCACACCGGCGCTGTGTAAGCATGCTACATATGTCCGTGGGGCTGCCCTGTTTTCAGCTCCAGAAGAGTTTACATATCAGTGCATGCCCTCAGACCTGCAGCACTGACAAAATTCACATCATATCTGGATGATACAGTGTGTGGCGGTATCGTCCATGGTATACTTTATTTAGTCGGTCCAAGTTCTCCGGTTAAAGTGTTGGCTCGTGTTAAGAAACAAATGAAGCATAGGGAAGGTGATCGTGTTCCAGCGCACTCAACCGCGGAGCTCATGCAAAGAGATCAACCGTAGCAAATGCGCCACTGAGAGTGTTTGCTCTTTCTCTAGTTTGAACACATCAGAAATGTATTCAAACTAGAGGAAGAGCAACCCAGCTGGGTGCACATACTAGACACCTTTGTAATCATGAGACGCTTTTAACATAACCGCACCGGCCAAAGTGTATTGGTTGGTGTTGTTTATTTTTTACCTTGAAGTGTTTCCATGCATGCCTCTTTGTTCTGTGCTGTTGTATCAAGTAGGTAATAAAGAAAAAAAGAAAAGAAAGAAAAAAGTATCTGTCACGCCAAAACTGCTACTGCAACTGGTTTATGAGGAACTACTTTGACGCAGTAACACAAAGCAGTTAAACTCCCTAACCCCCGTAGCTTCCTCTCCATTGCCACAGAAAGTTTTTCCTGAGTATAGTAGGGAAATTTTTTCGGTCTAGTTATGAATTGTTATGCATACTTAGCCTTATGATGAATTTTGCTCTTTAGGATATTGTTACGTATGCATATATCGCTGCTAAGGTACTCTCTGTCCTGCAACGGGCCACTCAAAGCTTTGATTGCCAGGTTGATAATATCAAGCGATGGAAATAATATCTCTGCCTACCGTAGACATTGCACAGTAGCCAAATTTCGCCAGTAGGGATGTATAGTCATAAACTGGCTGTGGCCACAGAGCTTGCTACATACAAAGAGATTTGGCAATAAGGAATAAATTCCTGTGAACTGCCATAGATAAAGAAGGTAATAAAAGTTATCTACCCCCCCCCCCCCCCCCCCCCCCCCCCATTTCTTCTAGAAGTTATGTCATTGCTTTTCACTCTTGTGCTTGATTTTTCAAATACAGGAACCATAGCGGCCTTTCAAACAGTAAACAAAGTGTAAAGGTTTGTCGTAAGTTTGAGCTGCTTATTTGGTTATTTTAATGAGACAGTTCTTTTGCGTTAGCCTTCCTGCTGCTTTCCTGAACATACCCCATGCAGATTCCGAAGCACTTGTGATTGGAAACAACAACGTCCTAGAGTCAAAAAGTGAGTATGATGGAGAGTTTTGCTTGCTGTTGTTCACTGTGTAACGTGCAATAACGAAATTATTTCAAGCATTATTAATGTAGTTTCTTTACCAAACTTCCAGAACCATGTTCTTCAGACTAAGGTTTTACATGCTGAAGCAACAGCTAGGCTATTAGGCACATCTTAGTGAGGGGCTACAGGTTTACTATATCAGCTGAGGATTGTTAGTTAATGTGTTGCAAATGCTCATGCGCACAGGCCTTTTCTTCATCAGAAAAGCAGCCATCAAGGGAGTAGTGTTTTTGACATGGATGCTGAAGAGTGGCATAAAGTAACAACCAGGGACCAAATTGCTAAAGCAAATTTAAACGTAGTATAGTTTAGTGTGCAGTGTAGCTAAAACTGTCTCCCTAGCTAAATCTCTTCCCCTGTTCTCCTTCTTTTTATTTGTACTACTGTAGGCATTCCACTAGGTGACACAAAGAAATTCAGCTTTAAAGATTTGGCCCCAAGTTTACTAATAAATATTCAGTTGCACCCAACTTATTCTTTTCTTATGCGCATTGATTGGTTCTTGTGGGGACAGACGATATTCTGGCAGTAATTTCAAAGGCTTCTTCTCTCGTTTATTTTAGGTAAGCTGGGAAGGAATACTGAGTTGACAAGTGGTTGCGTCATCGGAGCCATGTGCGAAGTCACCACCCACGAGAAGATGAGGGAGAACACTGTGGTCTACGGCCGCACGTGTGAACGGAGGATCCAGAACGAGAAGCCCGCGGTGAGTTGCAAGAAAAAGTGATTGCTTGCTCCTTGCGATCTACGGGAATGTGTTGGAAGCAGTCCCTGCTCGCTCGTAATGAGAGTCGCCATGCAACGCAACATCTGGATAGACCACATTGGTGTGGGTCTCTGAGAAAGCAAGTAAGGACGTGTTGTGGGACAAGTGTGCGTGCGGCTTCAGAGTAAACCAAACATAGGTGATGGCTGTTTTGTGATACAGACACGGTGGTCTCCCAACACACTCTCATTAATGGCCGATTCCTAAAATAGAAAAAAGTGTGCGAAATGGGCTTGAGTAAAGTTGAAAATCTGAGTGGACCCTGGAAATCCAAAATCTGTGAAAAGCTGGAATAAATGACGAGCAGTTAACACGGGCCGCTCTGTTCACAGGGGCTATTGCAACGTTCACTGCAGTGATATTTCAGCTGAATTGCTTTGTAGCTGCTATTTTGTATGTGATACAAGCTCTGTTTCCCTTCTGCAAGAGCCGTATATAACAAGTCCTGAATCTCCTGAGGGGCAATTTATGATACCGAAGCAGTATGTGCACATTTCATTCCATTCTTAGTTATTTGTTTTCCGCTACACAGTAAAAAAGGGCCAAGAAAAAAAAAAGAAACATTGTTCATGGGTATCTCGAAAGGCACTAGTACCAAAATACTTCGCTATGTGCATGTGAGCTCCAAACAGCAGTCTTGTGAACATTGCATTGCATTCACTGTGTAGAAGCCTTTATTGTCAGGCTTCTTGGCTTTCACACCACGAAAAGGTAAAATGTAGAAGTGTCTTTATTTAAAGGGACAGACAACCGATTTTTGTCCCTCTCTCTCTATCCGAAGTTAAAGGGTATCACGTAAAGTACCTTAACGAGAAGCGGTTTTGCTGATAATGCCCTAGAACTTTTTAAATCGAAATTTTGAGATCTACGAGCCGTATGTGTCCTCCCAAAAATAATGCTGGCAACCATGACATACAGTAGTGCGGCAACAAACTTTTGTCTGTATGCGAAATGAAAAGCGATATTTAGAAACTTGTCCCCAGCTAAAAAAGTGTGAATCGCAGGCTTTCTTATTCCTTTATGTGTTTCTTTAATTCACTAGTCTATTTTGCACGAAGGCACCATCGTTGGGATGGACGATAGGTAGAATCTGGCTCCACGGCGTGAAGGTAGGAAGTTCGATTCCCTGCGGGCGCGTCTTTTTTTTTTTTTTTTTAAGCTGCTGTTGGCATATTTGGAAATTGAAGTCAAATATTTTGGCAGAACAAATGTTCCTGACTCAGGCAGAATCGTCAAAGCTCCTTCACGTGGTCTGTTTACTGAACGCTGCTGTTGATTCTGGGCATGGAGGCTCAGTTAGCCACACTGAGAGCCACCCAGCGACGGCGGGCGGCCTGTCTTTAAAAATTTCAAAATAATGTTTAGAAATACATACTATACAATTTAACCTTTTACAAATACTTGTGTTAAAAGGTTTTCAATAAGTGAATAAACGTTTCAACAGTTGCAGCAGCTGCTAGGGTTGCAGGTCACGTGACCGGGACACATATTGTAGTGTCAAGTTTCGACACTACTAACCGCCACCCTTCCGATTTCAGGACGTTTGCTGCCAAATTAAAATGATTTCCGCCAGTTTGTTTATAAATTGCTTGTGGTTACCAAGCTATATAAAACGATGGCTTCATACGAGGTGGAGAACATTTACGCAACAAAAATCGCTTGTCCGTCCCTTTAAAAATCAGTGTTGCTGGTTGCAGGACAAGTTATACTTGCGCGTGCAGTGTGCAGTCATTTGTCTCAACATTCTTTTTTTCCACTGAAAATAAACATTGTCGTGCACATGTTCCTATTTCTTTTTGTTTTTGCCTAACAAACAAGTCGCGATTTCTGCATGCAGACCCAGACACTGCAACTGGACTTTTTGACGAAAGTCCTGCCAAACTACCACTACCACTGGAAGCCTTCTAAAGGAGAGCAAGTTCTGCAACAGCTGAAGAAACAGTAGCTGGCTGTTTCAGTCTGGTTTGGGTTGTGGATTCATTGCTGGGCAGTGAACGAAATAAATGCTAAAAAAATGCAGCATATTGACTTTTTTCGTTTACCCCTGAGCCCACTAGCATGCACAGCTGTAGGAAGAGATATTTGTCTGTTTCACTGGTTTCAACCATAAATGTTTCTGGGGAACCTGCTTTTCTAGTGTCACTAGTACGTCACTGACTCACTCGAAATTGCTGGATCACTGATATCTGCCTGTGACCAATCCAATAGCCTTCACGTGTCATTAGATGGTCACCAACAAGTAACCTGCGGCCCACAAATGACTAGGGACCCATGTGTGGATCACGTGACCAGGGGAGAAGAGGAGGTAGAGAAAGGAGAGGAGAAGGATATGGGGGGAGGAAGGGGGAGGAAGAAATGCTGAGGTAACTGGGAGGAGAGATGTCATACAGGTAAAGCACCTAGAACGACTGAAGTAGCACTATCAGATCTTTCCGTCCTCCACCATTTATCCTCCATTGTTCTTTTTAATTTTCTTGTTCTCTAGCCAGCACCGCCCGCCAGTGGCTAACTGAAAAGTGAGGCGGTAAGGTGCTGCAGTTTTGTTGTTTTCTTCTACGGGTTTTTTTCTACGGCCATAGTTTTTTTTTTGTGTGTGTGTGTGTGTGTGTTCCGTTTTTTTCGCGGCTATAAGTGCCTGCGAGCCCACTAATCATAGAATGGTAATAGATTGTCGAACGCAGCATAAATAATTACTTGCAGCTCCGTTTATTTGTGTGTTTCGGATTCGGTGAAGCGAACACCGAGGAAGCCGCCATGTCAGGAAGGCGCATTTTTGACGTCACTGTTCTCGTAGTACCACAGCCGGTGCCGGTCTGGGCCACGGTGTAGGATGGTCTGGGCGCGCGCGCGCGCGCCAGACCGGCCCGACCGGCCGTAGTCGCAAGTGACGTCAGTCCCAAAAACTGTGACGTGATGCACAAGGTCGAAAAGCGCGTGCCAACAGCACCGCGGCCGCCTCAATACGTCACGGGAGCCCTGACGTCGGCCGTTTGGGTCGAAGCGCAGATGACGTCAAGAGCTTGCTCGATAGCCTTCTCGTGCGCGCAAGGATTAAAATTGATTTTAGTTCTGCTGAATGGTTACGGCCTAAACTTCCGAGGGGGTACAAGAAGCTTTTTACATAGTTATCTGAGCTTTGAAATTTCGTGTCAGTACTCCTTTAATATAAAGCTCTTTGGTGATGGCAGCTTTATTGGCTCGACGCCACTTTTTTTGCCCCTGCATTCTTGGAGAAAACACCGTAGCGCAACAGAATGTGGGGGTAAGATTAGTCGTAAGTTGTGATCGGGTTTTGTGTAGGCCCCGCTGCGTTTCGTTGTGCATCGCCAATGTGTTGCGGCTTTGGGTGCACAACTAGGGTAAGTGATGGAAAAAGACATAGGTGGCCTGCAAACCTTCAGCCCTTGACACCTCTAATTCAGAAGCTAGCGCAACATCCTCTCCTACTGGTGATAGGCACATATGACGGCCACTGCAACGCCGCCAACCGCCGGGTTCAGGAATTGCAATAATGGCAACAAAGGGAACGGGTGCAGACGGAGGGTGCTCAGGACGTAATTTTATTTTAACACGGAAGTGTTTTATGCCGGAAGACAGTGCAAGATCTCACTGACGTCATATCCGTCACGGAAATGACATCGCCAGAAAAAGTTCCATTGACGGGGCTGTGCCCTTATTCAAGCCCACGAACATTCTCGCCGCAACGGGAGGCACAAAACGCTCTGCCAACTGCGCTATAAACTCAAACTATACCTATGACCTTATTTATTGAGCTGGTGCTGCCGTCTAGGAGAGGCCAAGCGAAGTAGTGCACCATGACACTAGTGAGCGCCGACAGTTGTTGCCTCAATACCAGCGCCTTTGTGTACGGCGGACGCGCGCGAATTAAAATACTCCTGTGAAGGCACATTTCACTTCCGTGTTTCGCCGTTTCTTATGAAAGAGGAATCAACCACATTTTTTGTTAACCCTTCCGTGTTAACTGCTGTCACCACTCATGGCAGCAAATACACCTCCTTCAATAGTAGAGTAACTTTTTTTTCATGCTACGAAAATGCAGCAGTGCATGAGCGCCAGATGCGACAAGATATACCGTATTTACTCGCGAAATGATCGCACATTTTTTTTTTCAGAAAAATTGATGCAAATTTAGGGGTGCGTTCATTACGGGGGGTAAATTTTTCGCGAAGAACTTTTAAACAGAGAAAAGGCTAGCAAGTTGCGGGTCAAAATTTTTACGATAGGTCTCATGAACATAATAAAAGTAATAAATAAAAACATGATAAAAACTCCGCACACTGCCGCCAGCCGCTTTGCAAAGGACGCAATATTAATTTCATGAATTACGGAACGCGCCGGAACGAGTTAGCTGCGAGGTGACAACAGGGCGACCAATAAGTGGCTGCCGCTGTCGCAGTGCAGAACATCAAAACAGACATGGGGGCCGACGTAGCAAGCTGAGCGCATTTTTTTCTTTGTCTTGTGAGTACATTATGTGCATTGAGTGAGAGTTTCTTCCTCATCAATATGGATAGCATGCTTGCCGATATCGCTAATATCGGCAAGTCTGCGTAAATAACGTAGCCATGTCCGCTTTGAAAGGGAAGGGAACAGAGGCAAGCGCGACTTGGCACACATACGACATACTGCTGCGGCAAGTTCAGGGTGCGTTCATTGCGGGGGAAATTTAAAAAATCGAATTTTGACGATAAACTTCAGAGGTGCAATCATTACGCGAGTGCAATCATTATGCGAGTAAATACGGTACTGATGCGCAATACAGAATTGCATTAGTTTATGGCGTCAAGCACGGTACACGTATAGTTACGCTCCTTCCACGACACCAGCACTATTGTTAAGCTTAATTTCACAGCATACAAAAGAGTTTCGTAATTCTTGCTACCAGGAAGGGGGGGGGGAAACAACAGGGGCACGGTGACCGGTCACGTAAGCCTTATCTTGTGTGAGAATGCGTATTTCCTCTCGCTGAGTTTTGTTGCTAAGTTGAGTGGCACTGAGCTTTGTGTTGTCCAGTGTCGCTGACTGCTGACTGATGCCGTGAAGCACGGAAGAATTCAAATTATATATATATATATATATATATATATATATATATATATATATATATATATATATATATATATTATATATATATATATATATATATATATATATATATATATATAGTAAGGGTTGGCAGGTCAAGAAAACCTCAGAAAGCAAAGGGGAGTATGCGGTAGGTCATAGAAACAGATGAAGAATTTTTTGAGTCAGAAAGAAAGTGGTGAAAAAATGCCCGCCAGGTGGGATCCGAATCCACGACCTCCAGAATACCGGTCTGGTGCGATAACCACTGTTTCCCCACCACTTTCTTGGGTATTTATGTAAAGGTATTTTTTGTTTCCTGCACTTGGGGCGGTAGCCAGCGCCACTTGGTGCCAAAGGTAGCTTAAGAGAGTATCTATACGTATATATATAATATATATATATTATTATATATAATATATATATATAATAAATATATATATATATATATATATATATAGACCTTACCGCGACATATAATGTGGGAAAGCCAGCTTTACAGTGACTAAGCTTTAGACGAAGCGTTTGCAAAGTCGGCTTCGCTGCTCTACACAAATGCGTTGCTGGAAAGACCCAGTATGAGAGGAAAAATGCAGATTTGGTGGAAGTTCCACCTGTAATCGGTATAGTAGCGTTGGTCTAACAGAAGTTTGAAGAGCAAAAAAAGGAGGAATAGAAAAAAAATCACGCCATATCCACGGAATGAATGATGATAAGTGGGGCGAAGCTCGAGAGGGGGAGATCATCGGTAACCGTAACTCTCCCGTGAAAGTTCGCCCATTACATCATTAAGAAAGACGTAAGACTGTGTGCGTACATTGTACAAATCAACTTTTATTTTGTTCTTTTATTTTGTTCTTGTTCGTTTGTTGTTTCGTTTCTTCGTTTGTTCTTTTCATTTCGTCGTTGTCATGACTGGATTGCGAGGTCCCTTCATTACGACGGCTTTATGATCTGTGAAATGAAGCGAGAGAGGTTCTTGTACTGGCTGCAATGGGAAGTTTGCAAACACTAAGTCTATACACCTTCCTCGGATCGTGGTAGGGTTCATATGGATACATCTGAGTGCGTATTTGAAGAAAGAACTTTTATTTAGGGCGAACTTGTGCCCGAACAAGACGAGAGGAAACGAGCAAAGGTTCTTGCGTCTCGTCCGATCTCCGAGAACGACTGCCTGCGTTCGTGGCGTGATCTCTTGCGTGATCTCCCCCTCGCAGTGCACGTGCGCTCGCACCTCCGTTGGCGAACACAGACAAGCTCGCGCTCCCGGTGCCGAGTTTGCGCTGCCGGTTGCAGCCGGTTCTTGCGCGTGCAATGCGGCCCACTTTGCGACATCTCCGAAAGTATGCGGCGGTCACGTACCACGAGACACAAGGGATGGACAGACCCATGGCTTTAGGAGCATCGCCCCTAAAAAATAGCGAAAAGTGGCGAACCGTCTTACGCCCTGCATTCCCACAAAAAATGCTGAATTGGCGGAAGTTCCATCTGTAATAGTTATAGATAATTGGTCAAATAAAATTTTCAAAAATGAAAAATAAAAGAAGTAAAAAGAACAGCGAAATGTGGCTAACCCTACATTTCCACAAAAATGCAGAATTGGCAGAAGTTCTAACTGCAATCGTTATAATAGCGTAAATGAGGTAACTGGTCGAAAATAATTTTGCAAAAACCAAGAAATGCGAAAAATAAAAAATAGCGAAAATTTGTGGCGAACCGTGTAACGCTCTCATTTCCGCAAAAATGCAGATTTGGCGGAAGTTGCCCCAGTAATCGTTATAATTGGGAGAATAGAAATAACTGGTCGAACAGAATCTAGAAAAAAACCAATAAAATTGGTTGTAAAATACTCACTGTAGACAAGCGGCATAAGAATGATACACGTTAGTAAACAATTGTGTGAACTTCTTCAGGTTTTATGGGCGGTGTTATTGCCATAGAGGATAGAATGGGATGGAGTCCGGAGTATTCTGACTCGTCGGTGAAGCGGATCTTGTAGGAGAACGTCTAGTGCAGACTTGGATTTTCTCCCGTGGAGGTAGTTTCGCCATGCCTGTTGGGAATCTTATAATCCCACCAAGACCCAAATTTACACGATTTTATTTACTATTCAATTACTTTACTCCTATTTTCTTTGCGCCGTCGGCCCTTTTGTGTGGCATCCCTTGCTTACGACGCAGGGCGCCATATTTTGGAGCCTACAGTCAACTAATGCTTTCCCATTAAATATTTAACAGCGCCCGCCATGGTGGCTCAGTAGCTAAGGCGTTGTGCTGCTGAGCCTAAGGACGCGAATTCGATTTCCGGACGCGGCGGCCGCTCTTCTGATGGAGGCGACAAGCGAAAACGCCCGTGTGTTCGAGATTTCGGCACACGCTAAAGATCCCCAGTTGGCCAATGTTAATCCGGAGCCCTCCACTACGGCGCGCCTCATCGCGCGCCTCAGAAACCCCATAATCACAATCACACAAAAATTTAAAAGCTTGGAGCTGCCATTGGCCAATGGCATATTTATTCCAGCGATGTCATAAATTTTATATATGTGATGAATACAGGTTTATAAAGGCATAATCATCATTATTAACAGCCTATCTACGCCCACTGCAGGGCAAATGCCTCTACCATTAATCTCCAATTATCCCAGTCCTGTGCTAACTGCGACCAATTTAGGCCCGCAAACTTCTTGATGTCATCTGCCCACCTAACTTTCTGCCGCCCCATGCCATGCTTGCCTTCTCTAGGGATCCACTCTGTTACTCTTAATGACAAACGGTTATCTTGCCTTCGCATTACATGCCCTGCCCACGTACATTTCTTCTTCTTAATTTCTACTAATATGTCCTTAACTCGCGTTTGTTCCCTGACCCACTACGCTCTCTTCTTGTCACTTAATGTTACACCTATCATCTTCCGTCCATTGCTCGCTGAGTCGTTTCTCAATTAAAGTTGAACCCTCTTAGTGAGCCTCCAAGTGTCTGCCCTGTACGTGAGAACAGGTAAGATGCAGCTATCATACAATTTCTTCTTCAGGGACAATGATAGGATACCATTCATTATCTGAGAATGCCTGCTGAATGCACTCCACCCCATTCTTAACCTTCGAATTATTTCTGCCTCGTGGTTGGGATCTGGGGTCACAACTTGGCCTAAGTAGATATATTCCCTTACCACTTCCACTGCCTCGCCACCTATCTCAAACCGCTGTGCTGTCCCGAGGTTATTGATCATTACTTTAGTTTTCTGCATATTAATTTTCAGGCCCACGGTTCTGTTCTGTTTGTCCAGTGCGGGCAAGACATGCTTTGCAATTCGTCCCCCGGGTTACTTAGTCAAGGCAACGTCATCAGCAAATCAGAGGTTACTGAGGTATTCTCCATTAACCCTTTACTCCCACCTGTTCCCAATCCAATGTTCTGAATATTCCTTGTAGACATGCTGTGAATAACATTGGAGAGATTGTGTCTCCTTGTCTGTCGCCCTTTCTTATAGGTGTTTTACTGCTGTGGACCCACTGTAAATATCCTCTAGTACTTTTTATTGTATGTCGGTGTATATTACATGCGGTCTAGTATATTGATCAAAGTGTGCCTTAGAGAGAGAGAGAGAGAGAGAGAGAGAGGAGAGAGAGAGATGAGAAGAGGAGAGAGAGAGAGAGAGAGAGAGAGAGAGAGAGAGAGAGAGAGAGAGAATAGAGAGAGAGGAGGAAGAGCGGGAGCACGAAACTTTCCTTAGCAAACCGGGTTAGCGAGGGGCTGGCGGGACAACCAGAGGTCCGCCGCGACCGCTAGAGCTCGGGAGGTGACCAGCACTTGGCTAGACTCTTCGGAGATGTCCTGGGCCTGCTCCCAGTGGGATAGGGAGGGGAATGGGGAGTAGGGGTCAGCAGGACACTCACACAGAGTGTGATATCCAGCTGACCAGCTGACCGCACTTGGGGCAGTGGGGTGTGTGGAATTGATGTGGATGCTTATGTACTAGTTGAGTACGATGAGGGTAGGTGTGAGTCTTGTAGTATTCGCCACATGTGGGCCAGCCTCGGGGCAGGAGTGGGTGGGGAGGGGGGGGGGGGGGTGGGAGAGTAATGGCGGAGGATGCGGTAATGAAGGAGAGGCTCGGAGCTCTCGTCCGCCGCCAGTGTATAAGTGTACGAGAAGCAATGGCCCGGGAAGTAAGAGCTCGAGCTATGCATTCGCTGGCCTTGTTAGCACCTATGCTGGTGTAGGCCGGGGTCCACACCAGCTGCACGGGGTCGGTCGGGGGGCTTTGGAAAATAATTTTGGAGGCTACTCGGGATGTAAAACCTTTGGTGAATGTCGGATGGCGTGCTGCGAGTCTGATAGGACGGTGATTGGGGTGTGGCTCCGGGAGAGTGCAAAGGCAATGGCCGCTTCCTCCGCCGTAGTTGCACAGAGGTGAAGGTGGTGGCAGTGTGTGTAGGGGTGTTGATGGTCCGGTAGCCGCGAGGGCATAGGCCGGTTTTTGCGGATATTTCTGCATCTACGTACAGGGTTCAGTGCTGGCCTTAGGGATGGGCGACCAGGGCGGTCACCCAGGGCACCGGCAAAAAGAGGGCGCCGACCCGCACTGAACCCCCCCCCCCCCCCCCCCTCTCCCTCCCTGTTCTCTCCACCCGGCTCTGTCTTCCGTCCATGAAAAGAAGATACTTCGACGGTGCACTTCAAAGTGAGGGAGAAAACGCCTATATCCAAATAATCCCAAGTTATGGAGCTTATACCTAGCAACACAGACCCACAATTTCACACCCAAAACGAGGGTGAGCAGGTGGAATTGGCCTGCCAAGAAACCGCCTCAGGAGGCTTCGGGAGATCGTATTCACTAAACTAACTCGTGTAACTTTTGCCTTCCGACACCTATGTTTAAACAAAACGCTGACGCACAAAAGTGAATTGATCTTATCTTCGAGTAAAGAACAATTTTTTTGCTACTGTTGTTACTTTGTGCATGGATATGTAAAAAAAATCGTACAATGGTCTAGCTACTTTGGTAACAGAGGTTACACTGCCGAGGTCTAATATTATTTTAAAGCCCAGGTTGGCTTTATTTTAAGAAGGAGAAAGAGAATAAATCTTTATTTATTGACCAAAGGCTGATGTTATGGGCTTCGCCCCGTGGAAAGCAGCCCCGGGATTCTTTGGCTTCATTCGAAATCTCCTCCCTCCCGTGTTGCAAACAAACTAAAGAGAAACTTTATTACGGCGACCCGTGGCTACAGCTGTATTCGCTCACGCACATTTCTAAGCAGGGCGGTTAGATTACTGGAATGTGTTGAAAGTTTTAAAGAGAAACAGAAGAGACCGAAGAATGCCCTTTGAAATACAAGAGAGAGCCCGATTTTCGTATTAGGCTAACTAACCTGATATATCAACCTCGCATGGTCTACATCATTACCTGAGGAGATTGTGCTCATATTGACAGCAATCATTCGGCCATGCTAGACTTTTGCCCTCGTGCGGGAGGAAACGTGGTGCGCCAACCCCATACCACAGCCGAGACACTTCTATACAGCGCCGAATAAATTCATGATTGTAAAAATAATATACAATAATTCCTCGTTCACTGGAACTCGGTTATCTCGAAATATCGGTCAAGTCGAAACTGTTTTTCGCCGTGATTTACCTTTAATAGGTGATATGTATTTGTCCTCCTTTATCTCGAACGCTTTTTCGGGGGACCACGGATATCTCGAAATGTTGGCAGAGAGGACTCAAGGCAAAGTCTGCTGTACATGCAGCTGATAAGGTCTCAGTTCAAACCCTTAGCTCCCACTACGCGCCGAACGTGGTCGTGAACGACAAATTTACGCGGAGTACGCCCTGTACGAGGCTGATGTCCCCGATACCGGAAGGCTGTCCGACGCCTACATCGTTGACGTAGCTGCGGATGACGAGCTGATCATGCGGGCGACAAGGAGCCTCGAGAAGTGCCTTCAATGGCAGAAACAACAAAGTTGCTGCGCCTGCTTCGCAGCAAAGTAGAATGTAGCGGTGGCAACGTACGGTTGCTGCGGTGCATCGAGGAGCTCGTGAACGCCTTTGTGGGTCAAATGCAAACACCAAACAGGCGAGCATCACGCAGTTATTTCTGCCGCAATAATAAAAATATGGTTTTCCTGATAATTATTTTACCTTTATCACGAAAGCTCCTGTCGGGCGCTTCGACTCACTAACTGGCGCGGGCCCCGGGAAGAGCAGCGCGGAAATTGAAAGAACGTGTTGCGCGGCGCTTTCAAACGCCGCGCATTCCGAGAAAGGCCACGCCTGCTCGCTTTGGATGTCTTAACCGCCACCACATGGGGATGAACCCCGACCAAGAGGACTGGCTTTTCCTTCTTCCCCGGCCCTCAGCGGCAGGAGGAAGGGAAGATGAATACGGACAGACGCAATCCGGGCGCAGGAGAGCTCGGCCCGTCGTCTTCGGGCTCGCCCGAGCACAGTTTCTTAGCCGCCCGCTGGGCTGTAAATAAATGTACAGTTTTGTATCGGAGGCTGAGTTTGTCGGTTGAAGATACCCGGGGTCAGGTCCTCAGCGCTACTGCGGCTTGGAGGAGAAGGCCCGGGGAAAAGAACATCACGAAGCTAACTGCTCCCTCTGTGTAGTGAAGCATTTCCTACCAGCACTAGCTCTTACATCAGTGACCTGTTCACAAATTTTCGGCACTTATCTGTAAGTTTTCAGTGGATTTTACGACTTCAAGTTAACGAGGGATTACTGTATGTGCATTTTCTAGGTAAAAGTCAAAAGATACCCTCACTCCACTGTCATCAAGTTACCGCTGAAACTTTGTTCTCGTGTCAGTATGTTACCTGAAGTGTCTGCCGGTAACTAGCGTAGTACTAAGACCCCCACCCGCATTTTCGCCGATGTTTCCTTGTCTGCCTGGTCCTCTGCGCCGTGTATTTGAACAATGAGAAGGCGCGCGTACCTGGTACTGTAGAAGAATTCATTTTACGAGCGTATTCTACGAAAAAAGGAAAAAAAGACGGACGCTTTATCGGTCCCTTCAGTACGGAGACCTTATTCCTGCTCCTGCTATTTGAGAGCAGCTATTGAACTACCTGTTTCGCTTTAATGCCCGTCGTATTCGTGGCTCTAACACTGGTTGGTTGCTTATAAAGGCTTGAAATCAGGCAGTCGACAGGAGGTTTAAAATCAGACAGTCAATCAGACAATATTGGGGCTTCGCTATAGTGCTCGCTGGCATTAGCTTCTTGATGAATAACTGTAGTTGCCTGGCATTTTGGCTAACTCACACTTTTACTGCGAAGCAGTATATGTCTCACCTCCCAAGCTTTCATCCCGGGAAAGCCGATTTATTCGGCGCCGCTTCTATTCTCGTCTTTGGCACCGCCAAAATTTATCTGCGGTATCAATACTGTGGCCATCACCATCGCCGCGTTGTCGTCTGCTGCTATAACGCATGTCCTTTATGCCGTGGCTGTCGGTTCTGTGATGTGGTACCGACAGCGAAACTCATGACTGACTACAGAGAGCCATATACCACTGATTCAGTCTCTCTTTAAGCTAGAACTCGATCAGCACGACAACAAATAAAATCATCCGTATTTTTTGCTTCTATTTTTTTAGTTTTCGTTCATGTGATCCCCAAGTCTATTAGAAGAAGTACGGGCGGATGCGGCGCGTTCGGGTATCTCTAACGTCCTAGCACGTGCGTTCTGTTAGCCAGAACTAAGGAAACAATTATAATTATTGCTGCCCTTGAAAACAAACCTATAAGCTCAGTGGCTAAGGCGTTGCGCTGCTGAGCACGAGGACGCGGGTTCGATTCCCGGCCGCTTTTCTGATGGAGGCGAAAAGCAAAAACGCCCGTGTGTACGAGATTTCGGCGCACGTTAAAGATCCCCAGGTAGTCAAAATTAATCCGGAGCCCTCCACTACGGCGCGCCTCATCGCCTGCGTTGCGTCGGCGCGTTAAACCCCACAATCATCATCGAAAACAAACCTAAAACCTGGTTCTGGGTATTTAAATATAAAAACTAAAAAAAAAACGTTTTTAGGCTATAAAAGCCGAGAACAGCTAAATGACAACGACTGCTGTTTACGTGCGTTGCGGGACGCATGCCTCGTTGCTCAGGCGGGCGTGACAGAAGATAAAGAGAAGGTGGTTTCGTTGGACGAAAGCAGCCGCGGGTTTCACCTCACTGACTTTGGGCTAAAGGAACTGTACGAAGGTGAAAACACCGCCAATGCCGGACGATTATACCTGGCATGTGACCGCTGATATAAAATAGGAGTTGAAATGCGCGTGTTCCTTTCACTCCTTCAAAGCTTGATCGTCTTTCGGGTCTTTAATATATCCGATTCTTGACAACTTTGCCACGCTAGGAAAATGTGACGAGCTACGGAGATAACTCCCTCCTGTACCAGCTTGTTCGACAGAAAGACCGAATCATGCCATCTACGATAGCGCACGTGGAGCGCGTTTCGAAGTGGTCTCAGCAATCTAAAAATATTGTGGTCATTGCTAGTCAGGTTCCTGTCTTTGGGCTCAGCGATGTGTTCAGAACGATATTTCCCCCCTCTCTCTCTCTCTCCTTTTTTGTTACCCCTTGTTTTCGCTGCCGCTTAAACGCGTTCCCCTGCTAAGCGCACCCAAAAGTAACAACCTGCTCTGTAGTGATCGCATGTTCTTCTGCTTGCCTAGACCATTTATAAACGTTGCGTCGTTTGTGCTGCCGAAGTGGCACGTTCGGGCTATCAGCCTCACAAGAGGAACACATTGTCCGCACAACGAGTGTCTCTGCAGCGGGCACTCTTTTGTGTAATGGCTCTGGGATGTTTTTAGACCACCGATCACGCGGTACGCATCCAGGTCTTTGCTTGCACTTGTGTGTGTGAGGTAACGTCCGGTGTTCGGAGCAAGTTTGGTCGTCGGACTCGCGACTACAGCTGGTGGAAACGAAATGCATCCCTTTCGCATCTTGGGTAAGTGCCGCGCAGGAGAACTACGTGTCTACCTGCGAAGTCTTAATCCCGTGCGTCTTCTCGTCCCTTTTCCAGTGGTGTTCCTCGCTTTTTGGAGCACGTTCGTAACCGCTGAGGATACCAACACAGTGTCGACATCCCTGGGACCCGTTATCGGAAAGCAAGTGTGCGTGCAACAGCACTGCGTGCAAGCCTTTCTCGGGATCCCATTTGCCGAGCCTCCCGTGGGAGCTCTGCGCTTCGCGAAGCCCGTGGTCAAGAAGCCATGGCAAGACCCGCTTCGTGCGACGGAGTTCTCGAAACCGTGCTTCCAGAGAAGAGGCAATGTGCCCCATGTGCCCTGGCAGGCGTACGAGGACGGAAGCAGCGAAGACTGTCTGTACCTTAACGTTTGGACGCCCGAGAACCGGTGCTCTCGTGCACCAACACCCGTCATGTTGTGGCTGCACGGTGGTTCTTACAGGATCGGGTCGGCCAATCTGGATCTGTACGACGGCAGCGCTCTTGCCGGCTACGGCCAAGTTGTTGTAGTCTCCACGAACTACAGGCTGAGCGCCTTCGGGTTCATGAACGCCAATGTCACCGACATATCGGGTAACATGGGCTTGTGGGACCAGTATCTCGCTCTGCGCTGGGTGCACGACAACATCGCCGAGTTCGGCGGTGACGCCTCTTTGGTAACAGTGTTTGGCGAGAGCGTCGGTGGCGCGTCGGCTGGCATGCTGGCACAGTCACCGCTGTGCAGAGGCCTGGTGCGAAGGATCATCATGCAAAGCGGAAATCCGCGCTGGCCGCTGCCGATGGAGAGCGACAACGGGCCGGCGGCATCCGTGTCTCGAGCACTGAACATCGCTCTCGGCGTGGGATGCCTGGAGAGCGAAGCGCCTGAGGTATTCACCGCGGACGTCATCGCCTGTCTCCGGACCGTGCCCGCTGAACACATCGCCCGCGCGGAGTTGCAGAGCTTCGACGACCACCTGTTCACCTTCATGCCCAGTTTCGGTGACGCCTTGGTTCCTATGCGTCCCACCGTGGCCGTCGATCAGGGAGAAATTCTGCCTGTGGACGTGATGCTGGGGACAAACATTCGGGAAGGAGCCATCCTTAATTACATACGCAGCGGTACGGGCGCCATCTCCAAGAACTGGACGAGCTCCGGTGCAGGCATTGACGTCAAGTTTGGGCGCCTGCATCTCGCCCTCGTATTCGCCGCGTTTCCGATGCCGATAATCGACCAGATCATCGAGCGATACTTGGGAAACATGACCGAGAACTCTCCTCCAGGAGACGTATTCGCCGCGATGGTGTCCGCCGGAGGAGACTTTCTGTTAAACTGTCCGGTGGTGTTTTTTGCCGAATCCTTTTCGCGCAAGATCGACGTACTGCTGGCCTACAAGTTCGCGCACGTCGCGTCGCACAACTTCTGGCCAGAGGAGTTCGAAGCTACACATTCCGACGAGATCCAGTTCGTGTTCGGTGCGCCACTTCGACATCCCGAGTTGTACTCGATGGAAGACGTGCGGATGAGTGAAACCATGATGGCCGCCTGGGCCGCCTTCGCACGCACAGGGTTCGTACATACGAAATGGTTCTACGCAATCTGTCGTGGTCGTTATTGCAGTTAAATATGCGATAACTTCGATTTCTGAAGATTACTTCTGGTGAACGCCGATGCGGAAAAAATGGCTCTTGTAAGGCAGGCGGTTGCAGCATATGGGTGGATAAATTTATGAGTTCATTCGCGTCGATGCGAGCAATGGTGTTGGAAAAACGCCGCAAACGTTCTGCTGAATAAGCGCGTACACAAGGGCGATTACGATAGTTCTCTTGCACTGGCACGTGATTTCTAGCTGTAAATGCGCAGCACTGCGCATTTGTTTACCGAAAATTTTAATGTTTGCGAAACAACTTCGCATAACAGTTGCTAGAGTGCAAGCAAAATGTGAATGATCTTCTACGGACGAGGAGCAAGCATCAAAGCACTGTGAGAAGGCATTCCGCGTCTGTTAACTGACAACTTAAGCATTTAGCTTTACAGCTTCTTCGGGGACTTAATTTCGTGCCTCCTACGATGTGGCGTCGTTAATCATTAGCGCCGCTTGCCTAGTGTTGGAGGATTCAGTTGATACTGGCGAAAAATGGTGACCTTTTTTTTTTTGCTTTCCCAAATCTAAGTAGCTTATTACGCACGAATTTGGAAGGCACCAGCTATGCCGCTTAGACAGTTTCTAAAAGAAAAAAAAAGCACTAATTGTGTTCGAAACATCATTTAACAATCAATATCTTCCCTCGCGCATAAAGCTGCCTTTTCTACGTTCTCTCTTTTTAGGAAGCCTGTACTTCCGAACGGAACAGCGTGGCCTAACTACGACGACGGCGGTCGTTCGTACGTGACTTTTAACCATGGCACGGCGGAAGTAAGCCGAAGTCTCGAAGGCCAGAACTGCGTCTTCTGGAAGGGCATGATGTGAGGACAGAAGATGAAGCACTTAAGAGAAACGATGATGCCACCCCAGTGTACTCCACACCACGGTATTTAGTAATGGTGCTAACGTTCTTCTTCTATTGCCTGTACAATGTGCCGCAAACTGAAATGTCAAGCGTCAACAAAATAAAGGATGAGCTATAACGAAGTTTCAGAGGAAGTGTTCTGCATTGAAATTGCTAGTTTTCTTCAGAACGCCTGGGCGGGTAACAAGTGGGTGCCCCGGAGAGGAAGCCGACACCGCAGAAACGTGCCGTCGTCGGAATTATCGGAAGATGGGTGCGCATCGGCGTCATGAGTGGGCTGGGGAGCAGCGTTCGTGAAACCTTGCCGAAAATTCTTCTCTAGGCCCTGCAGATGCGTAATAAATTATCGCTATTTTGCACAGCTATCTAACAATCGCTTTTAGATGCGACGCATCTCATTCACTCGCCTTGTCTCTGCATCCATCCGGCGTTGTTGTCGGCGTTGTCGGCGTCCACCCCTTCCCCATTCTCCTCGCTGCGCCAGCTGCGCTCTCCGCCGCTCACCCCCTCTCCTCTCCGATAGCGAACACTCTCTCGCGAGGGGCATTGGATTGGATTGGATTAAAGTGGATTGTGTTGGATTGTGTTGCGTCATAGCCGTGGCAGACGCACTGGCGCCGGCGCATGTGCAGTACTCTCTCTTCCGCGGTCTCCTCTCCTTCGGGCGCGCTGCGCATATAACCGGTGTGCCGCTCTCCGGCGGCCTTTCGGTCGACGGTTGCTCTCCGCTTGCGCTTGATCCCCCCTCAGCATCGCATCACACCAGGGTTCCTGCGAGGGGAGGTGGGCGTAATTTTTTTATGCTGCTCCCATTCCCACAAGTGTTTTGCGAAACATTGCTTGATTGCGTTGATATCGCGCTGTTACTGTTCCTCTCAGGCGACATAGACTAACCTTGGTCCTCCTAAACCCTGAAACCACGCCGCAGCTCATGACGAACCTCCGGATGCAAACTCGGAGCAAAAGAGCACAATGCTCCAGATACTCAAAGACATCAACGAACGGACAATCACATCAACTAAAGGGCAAGCGGATCTTCAAACAGATATCAGATAAATCAAATCTGGCCAGCAGGCAATAGAAACAAGCTAGTTGACATTTTCGACCATCTTGAATCTTCATAATCTCAATCGGAAGCGAAAGAGCAGATTGGTGATGACGTGGCGGCTGTCAGCGACACTGCAGAGCGCTTGATGTCGCAGCAGGACGTCTTGCAATCTCGTTTGGACAACCTAGAGGACAGGTCACGGTGAAATTCCCTGCTTGTTCATGACATCCCGGACTCGAATCGTGGCAAGACACAGAGGAGAAGACGCTAGCTGCGCTATCAAGTGCGACGAAAAAAAAAAAAACATTACTGGAAGCGATGTCGATCGCGTTCACCGCATAGGAGCATTTTCCAGCTCCAAATCTCGTCCGGTCATCATTAAATTTTGCAGCTTCAAGATGAAGGAAGCAATTCTTTCCGCCCGCGCTGTTTTAAAAACTAAAGACATTGCGGTATCGGAAGATTACTCAGCCGCAACTAGGCAGGCTAGAAAGAAACTTCTAGAATTCGGCAAAGGCCATCCACGCTCTCCCCAATTCTAGTTGTGCTATGACAGACTAATAATCGACGACCGGTTTCATTCATTCACGTTTCATTCTCGACAATTTCACCCGTGTGGCATGTGTCACGCCATGAATAACTTGCTTCAATTACTTTCTCTAACTTCACGCCGCAAACACTTTCGCCTCGGTCACTTTCACAAAATTTACCACCATAGTTCTCACCTATGCAATGAGTTAATTACTCCTCCTTCCTATATTTCCTCTTATTGACCATCGACACAAAGTAGGAACTATATCACGTAACACCAACGCCTTCTTTCAGTCATTTATTCCTCGGACGTCACAAGATTGGAACCGCCTTCCCGGACTGACCGCCGCAATCGACGACAACCATCAGTTTCGTGCGGCACTAGCTAACATTGTATGATTAGGACCCATCTAAGTTTGTACTTATCTGCCAAACTTTGTCTGCTTACTAGTTTATGTATAACTTATAACCTTTCCTCTGAAATGCCTCTAGGCCTTGGGGTATTAATAAAATAAACATAAATAAACATAAAACAACAAACAATCAAACAAACATAAATATCTAACAAACAAACAAGAAACATAAACAAATAAATAAATAAATAAATAAAATAAATAAATAAAAATAATAAATAATAAAAAAACGCTTGGCTTATAGCGTTTTAGAAACTGTGAATAGACGTACACGCAGCGAAAATGCTTAGAAAAGTGCTTATTTCCCCAGGTGTAGCAATGAGCAATCACGTTGTAGCAATGAGAAAGGGAAGCAATCCGCATTTTTCCTTATCTCTCCAACAAGAAGACTACGGTACCATTTTCCGTCTACGCTTCTGACGGACCAAGCCATTCGCCACGTATCTGATCATTCCGTTGAAAATGTCGACGAAAGACGATAGTCGTCTGGAACCCCTGCCAAGTAAACGTCTCCATTCTCTTTGCCGCTCACTTCTCACTCTTTTCAGCTCCCGTCTCGCTCCTCCCAGATAAGCACGCTAGCGGTTAGCTCAAGTCAATTTAAATTCTCCGCGTTCTACTGCTCCACGCCGGGCGCCTCGATGCCAGCGCCTGCCGTCGGGAACGCACGTGAATCCAGGCAACCTACTTACTCCACGTGCGTTCCAAGCGGAACTTGAAAACTATATAGTGGAACCTTTCGTTACCGTTGCCGTTTGATTTTTTAAAATGCCGTTAGGGAAACCGCGGGCTACCGCTTTTGTATTTTTCTGGACGTATCTTTCATTAAATCAACCACCCGCGTATTTTTAATAATAAAAAAAAAACACTGCGAACATTACTTGTGTGTTTATGTCCTGTCCAGATAAACGTAATATTTTGTTTTGACTCAACAATGTTGACAAGTATGAACATTCCCTCTGTACTCAGCAGTTTAGATTTGGCTGTGGGTATAAAACCTCTGGTGCAGCATTTATTTCACTTTTGCCGGGTGTCATAATCGACAGACAGACAGACACAGAGACAAAGACCAAAATTTTCGCGTTCAAGTAGGCCAAGATAGACTATCGCCTTTAAACTGTTCACGTAGTTGTCCGGCTAAAAAAAAAAAGTTAAAATACGAACGATGCGTGTTATTTCTTTCTTAAGTACACGGCGTGTTTTATCGGATAGCTGTTTAGCAAATCGTAATTTTTCGTGTCCGCAGTTAAAAATAACCAGAAATTTCAGAGCGCTGGTGTGTGCGTGCCTCGCGGTGATCGCCCAGAGTCCCCGACGCACGTTTGTCAAGCCAATCATACCCAGTTATGGAGACTGGACAAGACTGGACAAGAAAAACTCCAGCGTTCGCCATAATCGGGGTAACACTTGCTCGGAACGAGAAAGACACGTCATGCGTACGCCCCTCTAAGGCGATGTCCGCTGATTATCACTTCCAAAAAATGAGGGAAGCTTACACTTATGGCAACAGTCATGGAGCAAAAGTCGTTGCGGCAGCGAAGAAGCAAATCGGCTGCAATCATGTACTAAAATCGCCGTGATTGTCGTGATCGTTGCGTACAGCTTCGCTAACTTCAAGTCTTACGCGTTAGTACGAGCTTCCTTCATTTTTTTTAGTGAGTGAGTGAGTGAGTGAGTGAGTGAGTGAGTGAGTGAGTGAGTGAGTGAGCTTTAGCAAGCGGGTGGACCAAGCCTTGCGAGGTGTGCCCGCAGTTGCTCCGCTTCACTGGCTTCTTTTAAAACTATTTGCGGCCAATCACCAAGAGTCGCAGAGGTTTTTTCTTCCAAAAAGTTCAAGACAAGGCGTAAGATATCTCCCCTGCTCCAATCTAGTGTCCTTTTGGGAATGGTAGGTATATTGTCACAAGAGGAATGCAGGGTGGCTCTTCAACGAAGTCTTGAATAAAGCGGAGAGCTCCACGTACCGCATGCACTGGACAGTCCATTAAAAACCAAAGCCTTGTTCATAAGAGGAAGATGCTTAAAACGCGAAGCGTTTCCCCCTGAAACCTCAGTCAAGATCAAAGTCCAAAATCCAGACTGCTTCAACCCTATCGGAATTGCGCAATGGGATAGACGTCGACTCCATAACGCGAGCGATCCAGGTTTTGATTGCAACAACGGGAAGCGCTTTTAAGGGGCGAAGCCACTTAGGGGCTCGGGCTGTTGGCGTCTAATGTCATCGTCGTAACTGTCGTCTCATGTAATCCCGGTACTAAACACCAGGGCACTCGTTTACGCCTCGCGATAGAACGCTTTGTAACGCGTACTAAAAACACCTTGGGCACTCGTTTACGCCTCGCACTGGAACGCTTCGTAACGTGTACTAACAAAACACCGGGGCACTCGTTTACGCCTCGCGCTAGAACGCTTCGTGCTTTAAAGACACGATACTTTTACAGCAAAGCTGTATACCTGTACCCCCCCCCCCAACGCTTTCATCTCCGTTGGCAAAAACGGCAAGGCGTCAAGAATATGCTTATACACTGCATGTTTCGCCCCTCCCCAGGTTTCACATTAGTGGAAATGGCCAGAAATTGTTTTTCTTTGTGAAAACCCATTGTGTAAGTCGGCTTTCCTGCACGCTGTTTATTTTGGGCGTAACAATTTGCATTTTGTACGTTGACTTTGGACTTTGAAGACATTGGCTTTCGACCAGAGAGAGCTTCACGTTTCAACCATTCTTAGCTTCACCCACGACCATCATCATCGTCAAAGGAAGTTGGCCTTCCCGCAGTTGGCCTTCGTGCGTTTTGGCGCGAAATCTAACGCCATCAGTGAGGCAAAAAAAAAAAAAAGCTTCGCTTTAAAATGCCTTACGTCATCAAGCACACCGCAAGTTGTATGCAGGGGTGCGCTTGATGAGATAGCTGAGTTGACGTATGTAGACTGAAGACCATTTAGACATGCACGATGCGAAGATATACACGAAGATTAAAACTATACCAGCAATATGCTGCGCATGCGTCGGTAATACATTTATGATCGTCTTTACAGCAAAGCTGTATACCCCTACCCCCCGCAATTTCATTGCCGTGGGCAAGAACTATCTCCGTGGGCAAAAACGGCAAGGCGTCAATGTCTAAGCCGCCGAGCGCATGCATCAGGCTAATCAGGCGTACAGCATAGAGCTCAGAATTCGTTTAAGGAAACCGCAAAACAAGCATCGAAACGGCATTATGAATATAAGGCGCCTGGGAACAATGGGACACCCCCCCCCTCCACACACACACACACACACACACACACACACACACACACACACACACACACACACACACACACACACACACACACACACACACACACACACACACGCACGCACACGCACACATCGCACACACACACACTCACACACACACACACGCACGCACACACGCACACACACGAACGCGCGCACGCGCACGCACACACACACACACACACACTCACACTCACACACACACACACGCACACACACGCACGCGCGCACGCGCACACACACACACACTCACACACACACACACACGCACACACACACACACGCGCACACGCACACACACGCACGCGCGCACGCGCACACACGCACGCACGCACGCACGCACACCATGTGTTCCATGTAAAGATTATGTGTGCAGATTATCTTTGAAGGCTAGGGAGGACTAGTGCCACTGAATAGAACAGTTCTTGCCCAAGACGCCGAACGCATGCGACAGGCTACGCAGGACCCAGCATTTGCCGCCAGAAAAGCCGAGCCACTTCTGCTGCTGAAATGCTGTTACACGCGTTATCTTCGATTGGCATTGGGAACGTCAGGCTATGTTCATACTACCGACGCAGAAGTCATATCGTGATCTATGGACGGAAAAAAAAAAAAAAAAACGGCGTGTCGCGCAGTTCGGTTGGCTGAGACGTAAAATGACGTCATTATTTAAAGTTATTACGACAGTTGCAGCAACAGTCTGAACCAGGCCTCAGCCGCATGCAGCCGCAGAGCAGGGAGGACAAGATAAGCCTACTAGAGTTGACCAACTAAAACGCGTAAACAACAAAATGGCGGCTCCCATGAACCATCGCAGTGTAAACAAATGTCACGTAATGCGAACTGACCAAGGATCATATGGCGGTGGCACGGACCAGTAGGAGAAAAGAGTGCCGATGCTCCGTATCCTTATCTAGTGACACTAGCCGAGCGCAAGCGACAGGCCCGCCGAAACGACGAGAAACATTTCATATAGGGCTGTGCGAATATCCGAAAATGTCGAATATTACTCGAATAATAATTATGTAATATTCGTATTCGCTTCGAAAACTATGTATTCGAAACATTCCGAAAATTCGAAAGGGTTCGAATAATCGGCTGTTATCGAATATTAGATGCTGAGCATCTGATTCACTGGCCTTGTCCCTCCGGCGTCGTCGTCGTTGTCGGCGTTGTCCGCCTCTCCCCCATTCTCCTTGCCGCGCCCGCTGCGCTCTCCGCCGCTCACCCCCTCTCCTCTCCGATAGCGAACACTCTCTCGCGAGGGGCATTGGATTGGATTCGATTCGATTGGCTTGGCTTGGCTTGGCTTGGCTGGGATTGGATTGGGTTTGGATTGGATTAAAGTGGATTGTGTTGGATTGTGTTGCGTCATAGCCGCGGCACGTTGCGTCATAGCCGCGGCAGACGCGCTGGGGCCGGCGCATGTGCAGTACTCTCTCTTCCGCGGTTTCCTCTCCTTCGGGCGCGCTGCGCATATAACCGGTGTGCCGTTTTTGGATTGATTACTTTAAGGGGGGGGGATGCGACTTTCAACTTTGGAATAATGACCAAAACATCGTTTTAGGGGCGAAGCTCCTAAAGCCGTGGGTCTGTCCATCCCTTGTGTCTCGTGGTACGTGACCGCCTAGTTCGATGACTCACTCGCAGGTGGCGCTACGTGACCGCCTAGTTCGATGACTCACTCGCAGGTGGCGCTGGTGGGAGTGACTTCATGATGACGTCACCCGGAGCGGAGGGCGCGCAGGGCGGCGGCAGCGCGCGCTCGCCGACAGGATCCCGCCGTGCGCGAAAGAGAGGCCGAAGCATCTCGTCTAGAAAGTCGCGCTTAAACCGCGCGTCGGCAGCTTCGGGCTGAGCTCGCTTGATGCGTTTTGCAGCCGCCTCGCGAGCTCTCACTGCATCGGGGTTTGCCTGCCGATACGAGCGCTTGCTAGCAGCCTCACGAACCCTACAACAACAACAACAACGAACAAGAGCAAAATAAAAGAACAAAATAAAAGTTTATTTGTACAATGTACGCAATGATGTAATGGGCGAACTTTCACGGGAGAGTTACGGTTACCGATGATCTCCCCCTCTCGAGCTTCGCCCCACTTATCATTCATTCCGTGGATATGGCGTGATTTTTTAAAGCAAAGCTTTCTACCTCTACCCCCCAAGGGCTCTTTCGCGACCGTTGGTGTCACCAGAAAACGCCAGCCAACAAATAAAAGAATTTACTGGCACCGCCGGGAATCGAACCTGGAACTAGTAATAGACTAACAAAGCGAGAGTTCGTTGTCTTACCGATTTAGCTACGAGCCCACGCGAACACGGGATTGGATTGGAATACAAATGGTGGACTCACCAAGCACATCTACGGGTTTACCCCTTGCCTTCTCGCTGAATGCCACGTGAAAGCGTCACACGACCACTCACGCCCGTCTAGCGGCCCTGTGCGCACCTTGCTCATGTGCTAAGAGTTACAAAAATTAAAGGAATCTCACACCAATCCATGGAATCTCACTTTTAGTACGCCAATGTGCTAAAGCCTGTGGCCTCCAGTGTTCACGTAAAAAAATCACAGCTCCTTGTCGTCCGCCCTCACGCCAAATCAAGGAATACATTCAAATACTACTTGATGACCAGACCATCACTCCAAACCCCAGCATCAAGATCCTGGGCCTACATTTCCAGGCCAATACGAAGAGTGACGTCTCCTTGCAGCACCTCAAAAACAGCATTAATCTAATCATACACATGATCAGGCTAGTTGCCACCAAGAAGCGAGGCCAAAAAGAATCCGGTACCTTTCGATTAATTGAAGCTTTTGTCCTCTCGAGAGTACTTACGACAAACCCCTATCTTCTTCTCGACGAGGAAGACATAGAGATGCTTTATATAATGATTGGAAAGCGGTTGAGCAGGCCATTGGTCTTCTCATGAGTGCGTCCACACTGAGGCTGCTTAGCACGGGCTCCACAACACGGTGGAAGAGCTGATAGAAGGCCCTCTTTCTAACCAGAAGGTCCGACTCAGAACTGCGGTGGGTAACCGCATGCTTCACCAGATTGGCTGGGCAGCCCAGAATGTCACTCGGCTTGACATACTCCCAGACTCTTGGCGACTAAAACTAAAGATGCTCCCTTTGCTTAGAAATATGAACCCCTCACATGACGAGGATCAACGAAAAGAACGGGCTCAAGCGCTAAACACCACCCTCGGTGGGGCTCATGCAGTTATCTACACAGACTTCTCCAAACATCAAGGGCAGCAACACGCCATCATCGTGGCTACCTCCAGAACCAACCTCCTTGCGTGTACCTCGCTTAGGACCCAACAAATGACGGCAGCAGAAGAGGCAGCCTTCACCTTGGCTCTCAATCAACCAGGGGTTCAGAGGGTAGTCACCGATTCCCAGCAAGCCTACTGGAATTACCAGTCGGGTTGGGTGTCCTGACCGGCACTGTGCGTGCTAAAAAAGCACTCCCCAAACGGTTCCATTCAGCTCATCTGGACACCGCCTCACGCTTCAGTGGAGGGCAACAAATACGCCCACCCAACAAGCCTGCGCTTTTACCTCCCGTGCTGTGGAGCTGCACGAGGACAGTCACCCGCTTGTCACGTCCAGGGAGATAATCCAGCATTATCGCCTTCTGAGACAGACCGTACCTTCGCCTTACCCTGACCTTTCCAGAGAACAACAAACTACCCTACGGCTCATACAATCCGGGCTCCTTCCCGCAGCCTACGCGTCTTCACGTAATGCATCCGAATCGCTACGACGCTGAACGTAAATTTTTCTCAGAAGTAGGAATACTCCGCCCCGTAATCGGGGTGTGCGACTTTAGCCCTGGGCACCCTGCTCTCTTTCCGTCAACTACCCAACAAGAGCAATGGGAGATGCTGCTGTCCAGGCCTTCTCTACCTACCCAGTTTCAGCGGGTGGACAGAACACATGCCGCGTGGACTGCATATGGGCCCCACAGAAGAAGGAATCGCTCCCCATGGCTGCACTCTGGGCCGTTCAGAAATCTGGTGTTGTTGTTGAGAAGTATTTCTTCCTCCTCCTTCTCAGCCGCAAGTCTCGTCGCCTCCGTCCGCGGCGCAGAGACGGAGAAGTCAGATCGTCTAACACCGGGTTGGAGCTTTAATTTTATAAAAAAAAGTTTCCACGCTTGTGCTACACCAATACAACTCAACCAAACACCGTTCATGCATCATGCATTGATTTAACCTTACCAAGAATATCTCTTTGAAGTTATAAATGGTGTGGTTAAGTGCATTTCACTTCTCTCTGGTTTTACTATTTCTAGAGCGATGTGAGTTATTTTAAGTGACGCCGCATGAGTAATCGTTATGGGGGCCGTTTACAGCTTTGCTTTCCAACCACATTCACGGGGTGGATTGGCGCGATTTTTTTTATTCATGTTGTCGTTCATGGTCTATATGCCTTTTTTGCATTCACCTTTAAAAAACTGAGAACTAAAAAAATTGTGTTTTAATAAAAAAAAATCTGACTGACACGAACTCGCCCATTCATTTTGGTATGCAAAGCACTTCGAACAAGTTCTCTGTCATGTTTTATAGGCCGCTCAAGCTTGGCACAAGGTGAACAGAAAGAAAATATTATAAATAAAAATAGTTTTCAAAATATTACTTTGTAATTTTTATGGTGCTATCACACAAGCATTTCCAGTTGCTGTGCCAATTGTCATCAAAATCTACGCAGAAATTAAAAAGTTGATTTTGAAAGCCACGTCCCCCCCCCCCTTAATTATTCGATATTCGATTGGAAATTCGAGGCTAGATATTCGTATTCGATTCGTATTCGAAAAAAATGATATTCGCACACCCCTAATTTCATATCTTCCTCCATCACCATTTGTAGTGGTTTACAAGAGCTTTGCTGGACATCCACTTGTTGTAAATAAAGAATAAGATGAGCGCAGGCAGGTGGCGATAGCGGATAGTGAGGAAGACGAAGCTGCGCCCACTGCCTCGCTCAGAGAGCGTTCCGTGACCACCACGAGAACCGGACGTCTGGGTCCTGCGTTCCCTGCTTGATCCGGCACACACTTTCGCAGGGCGGAATGGCGACCAATTAATTTTTTTTCAGCAATGCATAAAGCCAGATACCATCTGCGTAAGCTCGTGTAATCGATGTGCAGTGTTTTTGCTTCCTTTTAAATGCCCTAGGGATCCTTCTCCCCGCTATTCAGGCCAGGGACGAATGGACGTCCCCGATTTGTGGCCATGTTTGATGTGACAGATGCAAGAAATCTCGCTCTGCTTCTTCAGGCTTTTCTGCCTCGACCGCACACAGTGGACACTTAATCTACACAGTGCACGTGCGTATTTGGATGATTACTCTTTAATCATTTTACTTTTTCCTCGTTCCTCGTAACAAGGCTGTCCTTCCCCACAGCTCCGCGAAATGTGATTATTGACAACGACTGCGCCAACCGTTCCGAAAATTCTTATCCCTTGTAGCCATCAGGCAAACAAGCTGTAACGCGTCCCCAACACCTTGCCCAGAGGTCGTGTACAATCAGCATTACGGCCTCTTGTTTCAAATCATTTCCACATACGTTTTCCTCTTGCACTGTAAGTTGTTGAAAATTAACAGTCTTCCTAGAAGACTAGCACATGCAGAAAAAAAGGCGTTTTGTTTCGTTCTGGCTGCCACTGCTTAATGAATAGAAAAAAAACAAAAACAAAAACAAAAAAAGAAGAAAATACGGGATTGGGTGCACCAAGGTCGTGGAATTAGGCTGTAACGTTTTCGGACGTCCCTGAGACATCATTTTGCGGGCTCATATCGGCGGAAGAGATGTGGGGCGTGTGATCTCACAACGTCTCACAATAATGACTGACATTGCCGTACGAGCGCACGCATACTAGCGCATTGCACCGTTTCTGCCAGCAGCACGGGTGCAGGGTTTACCAGGAAACAGAGAGCCCAGTTAGCGGTGAGGCCAGCTCATTTGCATGAATGTATTGCCGTCCTAATGTGGGCATCGTGCACGTTGTGACCTTTCAGACCAACAGACAAACGAAGTTTGGTGTAGAACGAGGGAATGGCGCACCCTGCTGGTGGCCTAGTCGCCGCTAAGTGTGTCGTAAAGCGACATGCGACACGTAATTTGTGTGGTGGCCCGTTACGCCTTCAGTCAGTAATTACGAATGATTTTCCCCGCAGAAAACTGGTCAGAGGGTCTCCGACGACGATCCACTTGAAAAAGTCACTCATGTTCCGAAAAAAAAAAAAAAAAAAAAAGAATACGTAATACGAATCGAAGTAGGAGGAAGGGCTACACAGTAAAGTGTCATCCAGGAGGTACTGCGCATAGCAATAAAAACAAATACTCGACTTACCTTATTTCATGCTTCACCCAGAGTATACTATTTTGTCACAAACATTTTAGTAAGTTCTCTTTATTGTAAATTGGGACTGATTGTTTATTGCAATGAATATAATACTTGGTACCTTTTGATCATTCTAAAGAAGCTAATCGCGATTCGACCGGGCTCTTTATATTGTAATCTTATTTAAATATAAACGTCAACATGTGAAACGCCTGTAAAATATCTGCTATTCTTATAGACCATACTAACATTAAGGGTCTTGTCGCATGAAAGCTTCAGCATCTATGAACCATGAGAAGCGCTTTAGTGGAGGGTTAATACCTAATTAAAATTTTAAGACCTAATTAAAATGAGGCGTAATTAACGCAACGAGTTTTTCGACGTGCACAGAAATCTTGTACACACAAATGCTTTTAAGAGCATCCCTTGCTGCAAGAAACACATCCTCTGCGGGAAGGAACCGGGAGCACCGGCCATGGGAAGTACCTTCCTTAAGGTCTGCGCCACAACGGCAGGTGCGTTGCAAATATAAAAGCTGAAATACAATTAATGCGTCAATTAAGACACGAACTGGAGGCTTTGAAATTCTTGGAATTCTGAAATTCCGGGATCATACACAGATCAAATTCTTATGCTCACACGTCGAAATACGGGCGCGCTACGAGAAAGCATGGTTTAATTCTTTTCCCGCGTCGGTGCTCCATAAGTGGCGAAAATAGGCCCATTCAAACGTTGATTTAAATTTCAAATTTGCCGCATATAAAAGGAACGTACTACATATACCAAACCCTGCCGTCCTGTAAAGCTCCGTATAAATTCGCATTACTCGGTTCTTTCACGCTCACTAAAAGCTCGCGTGCGCGTTAGTTATGATTTTCTTCAAAAAGAAGGAGGAAAACTGGGGTGACAGAGCGCTCATTACGGCGCTCGTGACAAGGCTCGTGTGAGTAGTGTAGGCGACAGGGATCGCGTATATGTAGTTGACAGCTCCTTGTATATATCCTCTCTTCTCGTCCTTATTTTCCGCACTGTTTTCGAAGCTAATCATGTGTACCAACTAGTCCAACGTCAAGCTTTAGAGCATTAGTTTTGGTATGCCCGTGCGTCCTCCTCATCACAACTACGTTCGCCGTTGCCTTGGTATTAAACTCATGAAATGGTGTGTCAGCGCACCACAATCAGGAGGGAAAAGGTTTGGGCGTGTTGGTACATGGTTTTCACAAAGGAACAAGTGCAGAAAGGACGAAATGACAACATGCGCAAATACACAAAAAACAATTTTGTTGAAAGCGCTCGTCCCGTCTTTGTCTTCTCCTTCCTCCTTTCTGCGCTTGTTTCTTTGGGGTAATCACAGCACAACGTGAGCAACACCATCATGGTGACTAACTTTGCTAAGCTGCTGTAAGGAAATACAGTGAAGGCTGTATTTCGAAAGGTGACGAAATGCAACAATCCCGCTGAGATAGCGCGGTGAATAACGCAGTCGGCTGAAACTCTGGAGACTCGGGTTCAGTTTTACAAACCAACATCAACCGATTTCGGCGCTAGTTGGAGAACCGCGGGTGGTATAAGTAATTGGCAGCCCTTCATCGGTAGTCCGAATTTGATAAAGCCACGGTTGGTGGCCTCGTTCATTCCCCCCCCCCCCCCTCCCCCCCATCATAACCCAGTGGCTACCCGCATTCGAAATGAGATCTATACTCGGTTACAACTTAAGAACGGCACCGAAGTTGCCGCTGTGCCTCATCACCGCAGCCGGATGTCACTCCGCGCAGCACAAGTAGCGCGTTACTGGGAATATTTTGAACATGGCACGAGCCGTTTTTGTATCTTTTTGGGCCTAATATTCTTATAAACTACTGCAGCGACGGCAAACAAACTACGTGAGAAAAGGCAGACGCTATCACGCATTCGTGGCAGTCTCCTTTCAAAACGCGCGCGCCCGTTGACATCCGGGTCCGTCGCTTAGGCGGAGTGATATACCGTACATGAGCTGGTGCCGTTCTTAACTTGTTCCCGAGTATAGTGGCGCTGGCAGCTCTTTAAATTTGCAGATTACTTGGCCATGTGAATCCAGTCTGAAAACACTTAGCGAAAGTAGTCCGTGTGGTCATCGTTTTATATTCAGCTGTAAAACAAACTCCAGAAGCATATTCGGAGCTTGTTAGAGGGCGAGTTAAAACATTGTAACATTTATAGTTATTATGACAAAGCTATTGTTGCATTACGACTGGCCGTAATGCGGCACAGAATACGCTTCTTAATCGTGTTTTTTTTTCACGTTAACTAGTATCTTGCTCGATGAATTGTCTTTCCGGCGTGATGCTTCTTTGTTACGAGGTGACTGAATCCTCTATCGCTCCGATATGAAATCCCTGGTAAGGACATGTGGGAGCGGGAAGGTTTGGAACGGTTCTACAAGGTTTGTGGGGTCACAAAACTCTAATAACGATATCATATTGACATCGGAAAAAGAGACTTATTACTCCTAAATCAACATAAAATTTTCGAAAGAATAATGCAGGAAACGTGAACAGCACGTTCATTTCTTATTTGTTTGTGGGAATGAATGTTTATTTCTCTCTATTCACTGTCAAAACTCAATTAACAAAACCCGATTGAACGGAAGTCCCAATTTAACGAAGATATTCCTATCCCCCTTCAGGCGCCCATAGAAATCAATGCTTTGACTAACTCAAAATTAACGAAACCAATATCATGATCTGTCCCGGTTTAATGAACATTTTTCTCAAAAAAATGTAGCTCAGGAAATGTTAAATATTGGTCTATTTTGTGGGGGTCGCCTCAGAATTGATTCATGGCGTACCAAAGATAACATTGCGGAGCACCTTTGTCCTCCTTTAACGAAATTGCAGTGATTTGTAACGAACCTGCGCTGCGCAAAACGGGAGTTGTAATTTTGAGCTGAATTTGCCAAATGGCGCCAGCGGTTAAAAAAGTTTTGTTTGCACGTAATAAGTGGCACTGGCGCTGTTCCAATTCATTATTCGGTGATTAGTCGTGCCGCATCTTGGGAGTCCGTTACGATGTTCAGGCTTCGCTTTTTTTGGCCATTCGGCAGGGAGAAAAACAGCGAGGAAGCCTGAACCCAAACAGCTTAGATCAATAATGCCACCAGAAGAGGGAAACTTCTACAATATAACATGGACCCCGGGAAACGAAGGACTGGAAGGGAATGAGGCGGCCAATGCGGCTGCTTGTGCACTCACATACCACGCAGCCGACGAGACCACCACTCGTTAAGGCCCTAGAAATTTAGGCGCTTTACCATTCGTCTTTGCACAGCGCCATCTATGGTGAAACCGTACACATAGCCCGGCAGCTGAGGGTCCAATTTTCACATCCATATAACGACCTCACGGCCTCGGAAGCGCAAATCCCGCGAGAAATCCAGACAATGTGGGGACCACTGGCCGCGCAGCGCCATTAGGGCTAACTGCTCGGCGCCGCCGACACGGGGATGCCGCTTGGACAGCAAAGCACGCGCTGTCCTTCCGCGCGGCGCGCGCGGAAGGACAGCGCAGAAGCGCGGCGGGCGCTTCCGCGCTGTCCGTGCGCCGTACGCCGTCCGTGCTCCGTGCGCCGTGCGGCCGGCTTCCCCACCGGCACCCTCCTCTCCCTCTTGAGACCCTTTTCTCCAACCGAGGTTACGTCGGAAAGCGGGATTGCTCTGCTTAGGGCTTTTCTGCGGAGGTCTGGAACCACGCGGGTCGGACAAAGGAGCTGATGTTCATCGACCACGAGACGAGGCGACTCTCCCCTCAGGAGACGGACCGAGTCGGCGGCCACGGGTGGCTTAACGAACTCGTGGGGACTCCATCTCCCGCCTAAGCTCGGGACACTCTGTCCAGTGCGTGTTCCATATGACCGAGCAATAAAGCGTGGTTTGTCGACATGGCTAGGCTCCGAGCTCGTCAACGCCGCGGTGGGGATTGTGGCTTTGGTTCTCATGTTCTAGCTTGCTAGGCGGGTAATACGGTCAATTTATAGCCGCGACGCCCCCCCCCCCCCCTCCCCCCCTCCCCCTCCAATCTGGCGCCCAACGAACCCACAACCAGTACGTAGATGCACAAACCCAGATGGTCCAAGATGCTGCGACGCCAACATCGAGACCTTGACGAATACTGCAAGACAGCCACGCTGTTCACACCACATGGTCCTGCCAAACCATATGGGGAACAGGCACCGGCCACACCTCAACGCAGCCTACCACACCGGATACGTGGGAGGCGGCCCTGGCAAGCACATCTCTACAGGACCAACTCAACCTGCAGGACAAAGCGAAGACAGGCGCGCTCGCCACTGGGGCCCTGGACATAAGGTTCCACCCATGAATTCCACTCCATTATATCCCATACCTCATCCCCTCCTTTTTCTTTTTCTCAACATTTGTTCAGTCAGACAGTAAGTGTTCGGCAGTTGGATTATTTTTAATTTTTAATCAGTGGATTATTACGTTGGCAAGTGCGCATAGGCGACGAGTCGTCCAAGGAGTTCTAAACCTATATATGAAGCGCGAGAAGAATTACAACGTTTTCATGGCGGTTGAAGGTGGCAGCTTGGAAAGCAACGACAGGGTCGGTAGTTTTTGACTGCTTCAGGTCTGCTGGCTTCTGTAGGTAAGGTCCTGAAACTGTAGAAGCTGCAACGGACGATGCAAGTTTCGGGCAACAGCATGAAGATGCCTGGGGGCACCGTCGTTCAGTGGATGAAGTGCCCGTTGGGATACGCTTCTCCGACTACGTGAGCACCGACGCAAACGCAGTGACCACGGCAGTTTTGGATGACGGAGAAAAGCTTGGAGGAAGCTTGGAGGAAACTTGGAGGATGTGGCGGCTGAAGACGCTGACGAAGACGTTGCAGATATCGTAGCTCCCTTGCCGACAGCGAGGGAAGGGATGGATGCCCTTGATATGCTGCGGATGTTTGCCGGAGCGCACGAGGATAGAGAAGACGCACTGCACGCACTACAAACGTACGAGAAATCCGCGCGGCCGCACGCAACCAAACGTCACCGACTTCTTTGGTGCGAAATAAATCTGTTGACTCCGGGGGCCGTTCTTGTTCAGGTAACAATTTTCGTGGACTCTTTTCACTATGCGCAGGCCGCAATTTTAGTTCCGGAGCTTTTACGCTTCCCAAATACGACGCCGCATAAGCTTGATGAATGCCGCTATACAGTATATAATCGAATGAACCGGATTAAGGGGCTAAGAAATGCTTAACTCGATTTACCGAGGTTCCAGACTTAACGAAATAATTCGCGACTACCCTCAACTTACTTAAGTCGACTTTTGACTTTTTTTCCTTCAGAACCTGGTATAGGCCTTTTTTGTAGCAGCAAGGCACCACTGAACAAAATAAATAACCGCAAGAAGAACTGAAAAAAAATCAAGACCGCGGAAAGCTCGCAGCGCGGTTGAATACAAAAGACGCCATCAGGTCGGCGAGCCGAAAAAAAAAAGCTATTATGGTGGGAAGTAAGCTACTTCTGTCTAATAAAACGTCACAATCGCTACTTTATACGAACGAAGATAACAAAAATAACGACACCCATCCTTAGAGCAAACTGTCTTTATTCAGAAATTTATGGTCTGCTTCCACAATTTGTAAAACCTGCACAGGAACATGCTTGACTTGTGTAGCGAGAAAGAGGGCTTTCAAGGGTGGACTGTACGCATTTTTCTTAAACATGATTGGCAATTGCACACATAGATGTAAAATGATAAGGCAGACCGCGGTCGATTCCAACCCCACATGAATATGATCTTACATGCCGCGTTCTCTGCATGAAAAGATGACGAAAAAAGAATGGGAATGAGTAAGCTGTTGTTCACAGTCGATGTAAAATAACTTACGTTAATCGTTCTTTAGCTCATTTGTGGGATTTGCGAATATAGATGCATCTTCCAACCGTTCTCAGGTGGATGAACAAATGGTGAAACATAGTAACATGAATGGTAATGTATTGAAAAGCAGAGATGGCGAGGAAGTTTTGTTCGGGATGTGATTTTGAGTGAAATAAATAAAAAAACGCAATTGAGGGGGGGGGGGGCAAGCTTTCGAACTCATCCGTATAATTGTTGGGCTTGCTTTCTTGCATGTTGCTTAAGCTCAACCACTAACGTAGCACTTGCTATTGTCGTGCTTACTTAGTATTGTCGATAATTTCGACCCCCTCCACTGGAATGGGGGGTGGGGGCTTCTAACAACAGCAGTTGTTGTATTCATTAAAGATTTTATTCATTAGATATTCGTTTTATCCATCGCTTACCTTTTTTTATGTTCGGCGCCACCAGGCATTAACTTCGTGCTAACACTGCATAGGTCGTCACGTTTCGTCACGAATGATACAATGATACCTTAAATTAACGATGAACATGTCGATAGACGATGACGTATGACAAAGGTTTGGCCGCAAAAACATGTCGAATGAAGGGTATGTGAGGCTATTTTCAGTTGGTGGTTGTACCAGTTTTCCCCAGAGTGGTCCCATTGTGGACTTTTGAAGGTCTTGACAGCTTAGGTACCGCTGTGCTTATTCAGTGAGTGTCCTCAGGATCAGAAGTCCATCCTAGCAGTGTTGCGCCAAAGATCAAAGTTGTGGAATGTCCGCCAGAAGGAACATCCCTCCGTCCTTGGTCCCGTCTCGGTAGCGAAGCCCTTGGATGTCATGTCCAGATACACTGGATTCTTTGCAGAGTACTTCGGCCAAGGCTCTCCGGAGGGAGTTTTCGGTTTCCTGCGGACCGAATAAAAGCAGCGTAAAAAAAAAACGGAAGCTTCCAGACAGCAGTAATCAATTATGCCAGGTCATACAAACACATGGAGTAAAGCGGCAACGCTGCCAACCGGTACCACCTAAGTACAACCGGTGGTCATACAAATACAATCAGAGCTGCCTCAACTATACAGGTCGTGCTCCCTTTATGCCCTTTGCATGGCACGCACATGCCAGGCTGCTATGAAATCACTCGGTGGGCAACGGAAAAGCGGCGGGCAGGTCACTTTTGGCGGCCGAGAGACCAGGAAGCGCGGGTAATGTAAAACGGAAGTTCAAGTACTTAACCTGGGTGATCGATAAATGGTAAGGAGTAATTATGGGGGGTAGCAGGGGAGGACCATATAAAGGCATGAGGCGCCCTCGGTCTCTGCGATGTCCACGGAAGTTAATGCCAACAGGTGGAATAGAGTGAAGTGGAGTGGAAGGAAAGGGCGGTACACACGCAGAAAGCCGTTACTATGTATACGAACACGAGAAAAGATTGTCCTTAGAAAAATTGCGATAAATATGCATGCGCAATGAAGATGATTTTATTCCGATATATGTATTTTCAACACACAGTTCAAGGGAGGGTGGGGGATGGTGTTGACCCTCTTCCACGCGGGAAATTTACGCACACAAACTTTTGAGCATTTCGTCAGGCGTTTTAACTTCTGATCCCGCAACGTCCTCTACTCCATTGTAATGTTAAGTACAAGCTGACACACAGAAATATAGCGGTTGATATTGTTGCTGATACGCACGCAGATGTGGTAACACTCCCGCAAAATCAAAGCGATAGCCCAAGAAAGAACCGATGCTTTGACAAAGCACACGAGTTTTTTACGCAATGTTCCCGCAAGCCGTTTCACGTCGGCGAATAACTAACACGCGGTGTAAAAAATAGGTGACCACCAAGGCCAAAAGAGCTCATTTTTTTTCCTTCAAAGCTTTAAAGGTCAACTGTCACAGTGGGCTGTCATTAATTGTTGCCGTGGAGTCTCCGAATTTTTATAATTTGGCAGGTCTACAGTTTAGCGCTTTGGGGCTCCCCTAAAACACACTAAAAATGAATGATGGAGTCTCACTTTAAATTTGAAACTTCTAAGGAGTGAATTAGTTCGAAAACTTTCCAAATTAGCATGGTGGACCGGTGTTTTTCGCTTCTGACACTTCAAATTTTGGCAGAAGTAGTGCAGACTTTAAATCTGTAAACGAATACTTCAGTTCTGAAATAAAATGAAGTTTGTAAGCGTAAAGTCATGTGACTACACAGAACGTCACATGGTTATTATACAGAAAGAACAACAATAATTATGCTTGAACATGTCGGTTGAGGACAGGTAGACAGATGCACAGTTACTTTGTTATTCCGAAGGAACAAGAGTTACCCGGCCTTTTTAAGTGAAACACAAAACTCAAGCGCATTTTGAGGCGAAAGCAATCATTTCTTCAATAAAACAAATTTTTCGAGTGGCTTACCGCTAAACTTTCAAGTAAGGTGACTGAAAGATTAACTGATGTGGTCAACCTTGCCAAAGGTTCACCCTCATTTACTCACCCATTCTTCGCAAAGGTCACCCAGGCGTCCATCATGGCAACACTGAGCTCCTTCTCCACTGTTGTGTACCTTTCCGGGTGTCGGAGTGGCCGGCCGAACACGAAGGGAACCTCGTCGAAGTGCGTCGCCGCGGCCCACGGGGGTCTCTCCAGCAGCGCGGTCGCGTGACTGAATCGATAGTAGTACACCGTAGTGTTGTGATCACCCAGAGTCTCGGCGAAGTACCTGGTCGGGCACGTGTACAGGTAGTCGCCGATGAACTCGAAGACATACTCCCTGTTGTGCAGCACGTCCAGACCTCGGAGGTTAGACGCGTAGTAGTAGTACACCCCTTCCGTCGCCTGAGAGCCCAAGTGCTTCCGGAAGCCGTACTCGTTGAAGAAGAGCTTGATGTAATGCAGCAGCTTCAGGGAGCTAAACTCCGTGGCGTTGATAAACGTCCTCCACTTCATATGCCGCAGGAACTCCCACGCGCCTTCGTTCAAGTTCGAGCCGATGAGGACTTCGGCGTCGTTGAACAGCCCCATGCTGAACGCCATGTGCGGGTTCAACGGGAGGAACTCGTTATCGAACGTCGGGCCGTACATGTGGTACACGTCTTCGACCCCTCGCCGAAGCACGGCGTCGGCAAGCGCCTGCTCGAATTCGTCGTCAATCTGCTTGCGCGTTCTTACGGTACAGTTGCGGACTTTCGTGACGGATTTCGTGTTAAGGGGAACGTGACCTTCAATCATGGAGCTGGTACGCATCTTCCAGAAGGGCCCGCCACTCTGCAGGATTGCGCGCCTGAAGAGGCCCGTGCTGAGAGGGGACATCATGTGCATGGCGATCGAAGAGGCACCAGCGTCTTGGCCAAACAGTGTAATGGAGCTCTTGTTGCCCCCAAAATGGACGATGTTGTCGTTGACCCACCGAAGCGCCATGTTCTGGTCGTGCAGACCCTGGTTTCCGGGAGCTTCGTCCGAAGCCGCGTTGAGGAAGCCCAAGCGGCCAAGTCGGTAGTTTATCGAGACGACGACGACATCTCCATACGCAGCTAGCATGGCGCCGTCGTAGAAGTCCCAACTCGACGATCCCAAGACGAAGTCGCCACCGTGAATCCAGACCATGACGGTTCGTAGTTCGGGCGTGTCTGTTTGCGTTGGCGCCCAGACGTTCAGGTAGAGACAGTCCTCGCTGCAGCTTAGAGACTTTCCCGGCATGGGCGGCCAGCCGAAAGGATTCTGGCGACACTGGTTGGGTCGCCTCGTGGCATTCAAAGTGCCCGACCAGGGCTCTACTGGAAGCGGTTTTCGCAGGCGCAAATGGCCGACAGGGGGTTGTGCGTACGGTATCCCTAGGAAGACGTTTACGCGTTTTCCCAGGAACTCGACGGTGTCTCCGGACACTATGCCGCTTCTGGTTGTAACCACCGGAACACTTGTGGGGGAATCAGGTATTGCCCGGCCGATGACTACCTTCGTAGCGTCTGAGGTCCACTCGGCGTGGATCAGCAAACACAGCAGGGCGAACTTGTACGCGATCAACATGAGGCTGGCCATCTGTGTGGAAGAGACAGGTTCTCAGAAGTTAATTTACGTTTGCACTACTAATCTGGTTGTGAGACATTTTGCACCTGGGTAACACTTTCGCGGAGAGAAATTTTCTTCAATGTTGCGAAGCAGTTACCACGGTAACATGAATCGCGAGCAATTTGCAGGTTCCTGGGTAACTGTACATAAACCAATTTCTGGCTTCTATACCTGAAAGATGTTAGTAATAGAAAATGTCGGCCTCTCAAATTTTGAAGAACTATTATTGGTTATGAAACCTAAACGCAATAAAATGTCGTAAGATCACCCTGCTGAACGTGTTTTTGCTGTCATTCAGTTGCACAGATGGCAATAATACCAAACTTGTATAAGACAGACCATGCAGCATCCATTAGAAATGAAAGCTATTGACCACTGGAAGCTACAACTAACATATTTGGTAAAGTACCATGCAACAAGTTTCAGAATACGGAACCCTTTTGTTTACGGGCACTAAACGTGAGTGAAGATAATACGCAGGAGCAAGGCTTAAGCTCAGATTTCACCGAGGGACGTCCTTATTTTATGAAGGGTCGACGGCTCCGGAACTCTAAAACTCACTAGTGACGCCCACCTGTGTGTTCTCACTTCTTTAAAGGTGCAGCATCAGCATTGCCTGAACAGTGTGAACCCTCAATTAAGCGCAGCAGTAGGCTTGCTGCACTAAGTTCGTCGCTCTAAGAGACTAGACTAAGTCTCATTAGTTCATATCTACGAGGTACGGCGCACCTCATATATATAGCTCAGGGTGTTAGAAATTACCTTCTAGATTAAAGTGGTTGAAACAATCCAGATTGCACACTCCTTCAACGTATTAGTTGTGTTAAGTGTACGAACACCCGAACCAGCAAACGATTTGAAAAGAATCGTTTCGCGCGTAGCGTAGGGCGCCAAGAAGGTATTGCTTATTGGCCAAGTAGGTATTTGTTCCAAATCGGTATTTGTTTACCTCGTCGTTTCATATTTTCTCCTTAAGACATTTGACAACCAATAACAGCTGCGATATCCTGACATATTTCAGCATTGGTTTCTATCCCTCAGGGTAGAAGAAGAATCCTCACGTTAAACAAAGTGTAGAAGAGGAAGAAATGAGCTTTAAAAATCATTCAAATCTGGTAATGTTAAAGTATGAATATAAAAGCTTACACAAAGCTGAGTGTCCTGGAAAGAGTACACGTACATGTTAACATATCTTTTTCTCATAGACTTCGCGATCCCCGCAAATGCATGAACTACCCACTGCCTGCAAACTTGACTGTTCATTAAAAAAATCATAATGATTGTTTTCTTTTTGGCATGAAGGTGTGTTGCATGCTTCGTTTTTTGGCGTTCTTTAAAAACTGATTATTTAACATAACAGGCGCAAGCCGTATCCTATTGATATTGACCAAGTATAATTGGTGAATACCACAGGTCTGTAAGCGCAACTCCACTAAGCAACTTCTTCAACAGTGTACATATAACATATAATAAATACCCCTATAAATATTCCAAAAAAATATAGAAAACAACAACTTAGAAGAAAATGACGGCACAGTGTTGTTAACGCTCGGACGCCTTTTTCGGAACAACTATTTACTTTAGCTGTTGTACTCAGTTTGTTCCAGCGGGTAGCTGCACTTTCGCTCTTTTTATCGCCTTATCTCCGCTCAACTATTCCCCACGCGTTTTCCCTACTAAAGATAACCGTAACGTCTTCGCGCGTAACCTAAATTAATGTCGCGCGCCCACACTCACCTGAGAGCGAAGAAGGGCCGACCTTGGTCACAGTACACCGCCGGCAGCGCAGCGGAAGTGGAGCCAGCGCCAATGTCAAGGCTACGCGACGGCCTCTCCGCGAACCGACAGCACGGCAAAGACCAGGGACACCGTAGTCGGCGCGACGCAGCGGTGAACCTTATCGCGAACTCGCGCGAATAGGGACAGGTTTCTCTCACGACTCGGCTCTCGATCAGGGGCTGTCAGTTGGCGGCTCCCTGCAGTGCGTCGCGGTGTGCTTCCGCGTGTTGTGACGGCAACATCGCCGCCCTCCCTGGACTCGACCGTCTCTGGAATTGGCGGGGCGTGCCTGGAGAGACCGCGTCCGGAAATCGCGTCGCCGATGCATACATGCATAATGCTCGCGCGCGCGCGTCCGAGGTGCGAAGTATGGCAGGGCATTCCGGTGAGGCGTTGACCCTGGCTGGGCGAAGAAGGCGCTCCACCGCTTCGCCACAGCGCGCAGCGGCCGCCGAGGGCAGGGAAGGCATTTGCGCGACGCGATCGGACGATGCAAGGCCAAGAAACCCGGAAGCAATACAGACGATGCCCGCCCGCGATGCGAGCGCGGAATATTTCACACTGGCACTAAGCGGTATCCGGCACCTTGACTCCCGTAATGTGGCTGTCTATCGGGTTTCTGTACCCCCCAAAAAAAAGCAGGAATGAACGGGTGAATGGCTAAATAGAACGCTGTTTTTCCTAGCATGTCCGGAGATAAAGAAAAGGCGCCAGCGAGGGATTTTGTTGTCTGGAGACGTATATTCGCGTGTTTAACCGCGCGTACGTGGATAAATTTTAAATAAAGCAATCTGCGTTGTTCGCCTCCCGAGTGCAGGGGAAGTGCTGGACATGTAGATGTTCACCACCAGCATCCCCAGATAAGGTTATAGAGTATAGACACTCTTTTCTCCTATTGTTCCGTGCCGCCGCCATGATCATTCGTCAGTTGGCATCACGTTACATTTGTTTACACGGCGACGCTACACAGGCGCCGCCATGTTGTTGTTTAAGCGCTTTAGTCAGTCAACTCTGGTCGACTTAGCGTGTCTCCCTGCTCTGCGGCTGCGCGCGACTGACGGCGTTCCGAATGCGAATCAAAGATAACGCGTGTAGCACCATTTCAGCAGCAGAAGTGGGTCCGAAAACGCCATTTTGCTGCATCTTCGGAAGTGTTGTTAACAAGTGACCCGGTAGAAGTTAGCGGCGAGGCCGCAGAAGCGGCAATCTCGCAACACGCATAAGCTGAAAAATGGCCGCCGTTGCTGACTTGCGGGCCTGAGTGGCGGTACTCTTTTGGCTTATCTTTTGGCTACTCTTTTGGCTTGGCTTTGACACTATACTTACCGCCTACCATGGATGCCGCCTACCTACTACTGCAGCTGCATGCGTTCCAGCCTTGATGCATTCCGCGGCACTTTACGGAGCTTATGTAGATGTACTCGGTTGATGCTCACAATCTTTTCGCTTTTGTAGGGGCTTCTTCTTGCGCTGGCGGTAAGGCACACATTCTTATCGCTTCCTGTTGCACTGCGTGTAGGTTCTGCAACGTTCGGCATTCGACTACCATGCCGGGACAACATCGAAAACGCAAATCACTGACATCAGCGCGGCAGCACCGCATGGCAACTAGCTTGCGGAACTTAGGAAAGGAAACGCTAGCACCAAGCTGCGGCCATATGATTTGGGTTGGAATAGAAACAAGCAAGAGCAAGATAAAGAAACAAAACAGCTTAGGACGCTGCCGGAATGCTGCTACGGACTGCGATCCCTGTGATGGGGAAGAGGAAACTAAGTTGCCCAAATGTCTCCTCTCCCTCCAGACAGGCTGGGCGGAACGTACAAAGCTTGAAGTGTTTCAAAGAGGGTGGCTGTTAGGAGATATTTAGCTTATAATTATTAACACCTCTCTCTCTCGAAGAAGAAGAAGAATTCCTTCGGCGTGATTCGATAGTTTTGTACTTCGTGTGGATGAGCTGTGACAAGATCCGGGAGGTAGTGACACATGTGTTGACCGGACATTATATAAGCTATGGCAGCAATGACCATTGAGCACCAGCTTTTAGCTTTCATAGACACCTTCTCGCAGCTCAGTCGGCAGTGTGTCCTGCTGCGAATCCCTTGCTCCAGGGTTCAAATCCTCCAGGAGTGTTGTTGCACTTGCATCGCCTAAATCATATGGCGAATTCATATGTCACTCGAACGTGACGATCTGATGTCGATTTCCCCATAGAAAAGCGGGTCTCAAAGCATTCTCCGGGAAAATAACCGACGGGCGTTGTCAGATTCAGTACTTGAAGCGAAGCCCCTCGACCAATATCTGTTTGCTGCACGTTCACGCAGTGCTAGTGCGCTGTGTTCGTATGGGATGGCCGAGTCTGGAAATTGCTTCAGCGTAGCGTATGACAAAGCGCCCTAGGGTTCTGTATTTTTTCGGCTGAGCAGCGAGGAATATAAAGGCCAAGACCATTTTGTCGTGTCATTTACGAGAATTCGGTGCTTGCGCCCGCCGTTTTTGAGTATTTGAGTATTTGATTTTTATTTCTTGCAAAACCAAGGGGAGGCTCAGACTAAAGACGGACGGGGCCTGATAGGGGCCTCAGCCACCCGATTTACAGCGTACATAATAACACGTCTGTTCACAAATTTAAGCATAATAGCACAATCATAATAGTGAAATAGCAAAAAGCAAAGTCATTACTACATTTCCTATGTATTATACAAAGCATAGGTCTAAAATTCACAGAAGGATCACAGTGTACACATAACGCAGTAATTCGTACTCATGAAGTTTCATTAGTTACACTACTATGTCACAATTACGTATGAATGTATTTTTGTTTGTAATTGTTTTCAATTTCTACCTTTAGGGGAACATGTAAACATATATATCTCAGACCCTTAATTATATATCAGTATTGCAAGCATTTTGCTTAAGTAACACTTCTCTGACCTGTTTTTTAAACGTAATTTCAATGGCGTCGAAGTTTAATTTTTCTCCCAATTTATTTAATATTTCAGTTGACTGGTACAGGAAAGATTGCTCACCATAGTTCGTTTTTACTTTGGGAGTGTGCCGTATTGTATGCCTGAGATGGTAGTCAGAAGATTTATTGTTAACTTGATTGTGGGTCTTTTGCTTATAAATGGTGTGCAGAACCTTCATGTAATAGATTTGGCAAGCTCGAAGCATTGAATATTCAGTAAATAAAGGACTTGTCCTCAAATCTGCGTAACAGCCATGATAATCTAAATATATTGAGGGAGACGTCAAAGGCAGCCGTCACCCAGGAGAGACGTCGCAGAGTCAGTACGAAACGGCACGTTTATTCCGAGAGGCAACCGAGAATACCAGCCCCAGATGAGGTACGACACGGTGATGACAATGGTCGTGAGAAGCAGACGGAGTGCAAGGTGGATTGGACACGAAAGTAGCAGGCACCTTCCATGTGTCCTTGAAGCGAGCACTATCGTGGCGCGCACACAAATGCTCACAATATGCGCACAATTCTTTTTTTTTGCAATACAATGAGCCTGTTATAATTAGTTTTAGTTGTGGTCCCCCACACCAAAATCCCGTAGCATAGTTTCGAATAAATGAGAGCATTATATAAGTTTTGTTTCAACCATAGTGGTATCAAATGGCCGATTCTATATATGAGACCTATACTTTTAGCGAGTTCGGTGGACAGATGAGCAATATGCCTATTCCACGAAAGTTGTTCTTGAAACCAAACACCTAAGAACTTCTGTTCTATCGCTCGGTTTAACTTGGTTTCATTGAATATAATCGGGATTTATTTCTCGACATTTTTATTGTACGGCCTAAATATCATGTAAGTTGACTTTGTAGCGTTAAGTGGCAATTTATTATCTAATAACCAATTTGATAATTGTTCCAAGTAAACATTTACTATTGTGTGAAGTTTAATTATATTATCAGATGTGAAGAATACGTTAGTGTCATCCGCATACATTACAAGTTCTTGCGGACCTTCTATATTTATGATGTCATTTACATGAACTATAAACAGTAACGGGCCTAACTTGGAGCCTTGCTCGGACACCTTGTTTTAGCTCTAATATGTCTGATGCAACGGAGTTTAGTTGAACAAACTGATTTCTTTGAGTCAAATAGCTTTTTAAAAGGTTACCTACCACGCCACGTATTCCATATCTCTCCAATTTAATTAGCAAATTATTATGATCTATCGACTCAAATGCTTTTTTAAGGTCTAAAACAGTCCAATTGTGAACTGCGTGTTTTCAATGTTTGCGATTATTTTATCTTCAATGTACAGTAATGCTTGCTCTGTTGATTTAGATTTTTGGAAACCATACTGATACTTCGAAATTACATTGTGTTTAAGAAAGAAAGTCGATAGTCTATTATAGATTACTCCCTCAAATACCTTGAAAAAAACTGCCAGGAAAGATATTACCCTGTAATTTGATACATTGTCGTGTGCTCCCCCTTTATGAATCGGCGTCACTCTAGCAACTTTAAGTTCCTAAGGAAAAACACCGGTGGACAGATATAGATTAATAATGTACGCTAATACGTCACTTACTTCTAGTGCCACGCGCTTAATCACACTCGATAAAAACCCGTCAACTCCTGCCGCTGCAAAATTATTTTTTTTTCCGATAAGGTCCCGTATTTCGGTATCGTTCGTAGGTTCGAGAAAGATAGAGCTGGACAATCGTGGAATGCCAGTCGCGTCGCGGCCGCCGTTATCAGTGTGTGTTGGGTGCGCACCAGCATCAATAAAATGAGTATTCATACAGTTGTCTAGCTGAAGGCTCTCTACCGGTTCTCCATCTAAATGCGTGAATTGCGGCTGTGCTATTGTTTTTCTACTTGTTATTTTGTTAACAGTGCCCCATATCTTTTTAAGCTGGCCTCGTATGTGAAAAAATAGCGGTTCGTAATATTTTCTTTTCGCTCTCTTAAAATCGCTCTGAAGCTTGTTTCTAAACTTTTTGTACGTCTTGCGTATTTCGGGATCCTTCGTTTTTATAAAATTGTGTAACATAGAATTTTTCTTTTTTATGCGTTTATACAGATCTGGATCCACCCAGGGTTTCCGAATCTTTTTGGTTCTTTTACTTGCAGGTTGTAGAGGAAAGGCTGCATCGTAGCATTCTCCTATGGATTGCAGGAAAACATTACAAGCGATATTTACATCGCTCTCCCGATAGACGATTTCCCAATCTAACGATTCCAGTAGTTCTCAGAAATGTTCGATTGTGCGGTTGTTGACCTTACGGAAGAACCGCGGTTGTGGGGATAGATCATCTATAACAGAATGAGTCTCGATAAATGAGAAAACTGGAAAATGATCACTGATATCCACAGTCGAACTCCTGTCGATATATCGCGATCACAAAAATTCGATATACAGACATCCAAAAGTGATGGCACTGTTAGTGTCAAGTCTAGTTGGTAGCATAATGTGATTAACACAACCATGACAAGATAACAAGGTTTCCAGTTCAAGAGACTCTCCTTCTTGTAAGGTCATATCGATGTTGAAATCACCCATTATAGTGCACGATTCATTGCGCACACATGATCCACTACTTTATTCACAGGATCCACTACTTTCGCACTCACTGCTGCCTCACTGCATAGCGCTCACATCACTACTGGGGACGTCGGCGGAATGTGATGCCGCAGCGAGGAGCGAAGTTATAACGCACATGCTACTCCGATTTGATTACTTTTTGTCACTTTTCCTCGGGAGGCAGCGCACTTCAGCGTATGTTTTCAAGTCTGCCGTTAAAGATTTGAGTTGCCACCTTCTCTCCTTGTTCATTACGGCAGCGTTCTAGCCAGTGACCTTGCAGTGTGCTTGCGCTGACCTTGATTTGGCCTCTTGCGCAGTCCATGCGGTATCGTGACGGGCAGGTCTATGTCGGTGACAACCGCACTGAAAATCACATAATTTGGTTGACTGCGCTGTAAAGGCCTACGGCACTCAAATTTTCGAAAAAGTAAAAAATGTCTTTTCTAATAGTACAACCAAAGAAAGGGATAACTGCATATTAGTGCGTTAGAAGTTTAAATGCGCACGAATGGCTCCCGAAAATTAACGTTTTCAGAAACAAAACCGAAAAAAAAAAACCCCATCCCGGGCCATCTCCATTAACGTGAACCCTGGGGAGGGGCGAAGCAGGCAATGTATAAGTGCATTCTTGGCGCCTTGGCGTTTATGACAACGGATATGAAGCCGTTGGGGGGTGAAGGGGGGGGGTAGCCCACGGAGAATAAACGTTTTAGCACGCAGCGTTGGAAAAAGAGTCATCCCCGTGTGTTCTTTTAGTACGCATTACGTTCTAGCGCGAGGCGTAAACGAGTGTGCCGGTGTTTTAGTACCGTGAAGACATGAGACGCCGATAGCCCGAGCCCCTAAGGGGCATCGCTCCTAAAAAAGAGGGGCCATGACCGGCAACCGGCCGTACGCGAAGTCTACATGCGGGAACGCAAGCAGGCCGGCCGGTACCGGCGGCCGCTAACTGCAGTCTCCGAATGCTCGTAGTAGTCTCTGTGCTTCGAATGGTGGTTTCTACAGAAAAAGCTTCCCCGAAAAACTGCAGGAATTCCCAAGCTTAAATTCTAAGATAAATGAGCAAGTTGCTCTGCAACACGCTGAACTACCTAAAAGTTAGGCTTCACTGCTACGCTCAGAAGAATTGTTGTTATGTGCTATTTAAGTGGTCTGATATGAAAGTATGAAGGCGTAATGAATGCCTCCATAAAACACCCTGTATCCCTAAGAAAGGCTAGGTGGCTAGCCCCTTTAAAGTAGGCTTCGCTATATACCCAAATGCATTGCTAGAAAAACGTTTCTCAAGTGACAATATAAGCAGTCAGGTATCAAATTGTGAAGGCCCTAGGATTTGTTATTAGATACCTCCATAAGACTCATGTATTCCTATGAGGCGTTATACATTGATCCCCTTTAAAATCAGCCTCACTATTAAACACAAATTCGTTACAGGGAAAGCTTCATTTCTTGGGAATATAGGCAGTCTGATATCATATTGTGGAAGCCCTATGGCTTATCATTAAATACCTCTATAAGGCCCTATGCACTCCCACAAAACGCTACACAGCTCCTTTTTAAATGATGAGCATTTCTTAGGCTCGCCTGGTCCTCCGTCGTTGATGGCGGCGCCGTCCACACGCTCACTGCGCATGCGCAACTCTCCTCCTTACACCCACAGCTCCGCGATGCTACACTATAAAAAAAAAGAAATAGTTAGCGGCGCCCGGTGTCTGGCCGCAACGGGAGTACGCGGTGCTCTTCCCACTACGCTATAAATCCGGGACAGGAGCAAGTGCTACGAACGCGCCTTATGTCCTTGACTCATTCAAACTACGTCAAGAAGCTACTGATACAACGAAGGCACGCGAAGCTGAATGTCAACGGAAACGACGAACTGAAAACTTTAGAGGGGGATGCTGAATTTCCCGTGGGAAAGCTGTGGCGGGAAGCGCCACGCGCCTTGCAGCTCAACCAGCCCCGTCCGCAGCGCCTCTGATGCTGATTGTGGCAGGATGCCCCTAGGGATTGGCCAACCAAAGAATCCATCACGAGATAGGTTCGCGTTCAACCACCGTCGTTATGTTCCCGTAGGGGAACCGCCGAAGAAGAAGAAGAACGAGAAGACAAAGCTGCGGCCATATCCAGTTTCTGAAACTGCTCTTCTGCGCTTCATAGAAAATTCCAAAAGATTCACAACCTAATTCGTATCTTATTCTGGAACCTCACCAGAGCCCTCCAAACGTATCTATTGCCGTTTTTTTTGTATTATTATTATTCTCCTCCTCCTCCTCCTCCTCCTCCTCCTCCTTCTTCTTCTTTCTTTCTGTCTTTCTTTCTTTATTAATTTTGTTTCAATATTGACTCATTTCCAATCTCGATTCCTCAAAAAACAAGAAGAAAAAAGCTTCCAAAAGTCTCTAACTTTCCTCGAATCATCCACCTAGGCAGCAATCTCATTCGAATTAGCGACTGATGTTTGGCCGATCCCCTGATTGGTATGCGCCATTTTGTGAAGGAACAACAACAACAACAACAACAACAACAAAGCTGCGAAGAGGAGGGCGTGTACATTGCTCTCAGCCGGTGCACCAATGTCAACAACCTTTACCTCACCAAAGCTGACGGAGACTATCGATTCTACCACAGAGACAACATGGACAAGAACATGATGGACGAGTTTCGGCGCCTCGAGAACCACCGCCTACTCACCGTAACACAACAGCCCTTGCGTGCCTTTGCCACCGGTGTGGACCCGGACGCGGAATTCCCTCTGGCGCTACTAAAAACCAGATCACTCAACATAACGGCAACACAATGGAACCACACGGAACCGCCACGATGCTTCGCATCCTCATCAGAGTGAAGATGGTGTAATTTTTTTAACGTTGGCTTCACCACTACGCACAGATGCATTTTTGGAATACGGTTTTTCGGGGGCAATATAAGGGGTTTTATATGAAGATATCAAAGTTCTATGGGCTTTTATAATTGGCCTTTTCTGTATCGGCCAAAAGTGTAACACATTAAAAGGGTTACAGGAGGACGCACTGCTTTGCTCGTATCGAGCAATGCATTGAAAAGCGCGAGATCGAGCTGCAAACAGCGGAAACGCCATAGAATGCCCAGCAAAGAGACGCATATATGTGCCTCATAATATCTGACGCAGTAGCGATCTTTGGCGTGTAGAGTTAGAAAACAGGGCTCAGAGTCACAAAACTGCTTACTCGTAGGATATTGTGGAATAGCTTTGGTTAGCCTACGCCTTGGTTGCCATCACCCGGTCAGCGGGGAATCAAACGCGCACGGGCGGCGGGAAATCAGAGCTATTCTCTTACATGTCTTGCGGGCGAACAGCTTCGTGTATCTCGACGACATAACGGTAAAATCGAATTGAATTCGTACGTCAGCACATAAAGGTAAGCTGATGCACTAAAATGCGAATAAATTACTTTTTCTAACTCGGCTTGGTGACTACTTTCAATACCTGGAAAGTGTTCCCAATATGCTTGCTGGGGAATAACCCAAACATTCTAAAAAAGCAAGTGCTTTATTCGGTGATTTAGGAGGAGGAGTAGGAGTAGGATAAAGAAAGTATCTTTATGGAGGAGAAGGAGGAGGAATGCCTTTATTATCAGAGGGGGCATGAATGCCCTGTTGGGGAAGGAGAGGGACACGAATGAAGGGAGGGAATAATCAAAAAAAGAACATTGTTCAAGGTTCAATCACTTGAAATGGTGGATAGCATTTTAAAGTCCGTGAACATATAGTTCACAAATTTCGTGTTGAGATAGGTGCGACGATTTTTTATAGGTATCGGTCCAGGTCATTACACCAACTTGTAGAGACCACTGGTTTGTGCGTATTCAATAACTTTCTCAAACACTGAGGGTTCCTCTTGAACGCGTTGCAAATGCGCTTCTTCATCTGCGGGTGGAGAGCCGAGGTCCAATAATGGCTCGCGACCGGTCTTGAAGTGTGCACAGTGCCATATCAACTGATAAAGATTAGGGATTCACTTCTCGTCACAATACGGGCAGCGCTGGATGTGCGAGCTGGCTCCGGGGGTCCATTTATGTAGTACATGTGGGTTTAGGGCCGTGTTAGCATACATCTTTTTAGCTACCACCTCCCCCGAGCGTGTGAGCGTCTTGAGCGGGCCCAGTACACCCACCGGGGTGGTATCTTGAAGCCTCTTGCGACTCTCTGCCTTGAATTTCCGCGGGTAAAGTTGCCAGTCTGGTCAATGGTGAGGTAATGGGATAATGGCCATACTTCTAAGTCCAGGATGCCAGTTCCTTGGTTGATTTATTGGTTGATTGATTATGAGGTTTAACGCGCCGACCCTACATAGGCCATGATGCATGTCGTAGTGGAAGGCTCTGGATTAATTTTGTCCGCCTAAGGATCTTTAACGTGCGCCGAAACCTCGAACACATGGGTGTCTTCGCTTTTCCATAAGGAAAGCAGCCGCCGCGGCCGGGAATGATGCCGGTTCCAATGCCGATGCCAGGGCTCGTTGCACCAGAGCTTGTTGTCGCTTCCGTGCCGAGCTGGTCAGCGCAGACTCTCACTGTTTACGGGAACAGGAGGATATCGGAATGGGGATCTGAGGGCATGGGTAGGCTAGGCGGTACGGAGTGAGGCGAGTGTTACAGTGTGGATGGTTATGGAAGAGATGGATGGGAAGATATGAAACAGGATTACGGAGTTATTGCAACGAAAAAGGCATTTTCGGTTTAGGAGGGTGCAGTTTGGCCAGCAATTACAGTTTGTAAAGATTACGGCTGGTCACTGGGTAGATATATTCGTTACCACAAGCAAAGTTGAGTTTTTTTCGTTAATAAGCGAGTAAGACGTCAAACAAATGTTTTTACATGTGCGTGCAGCTTTATTTAGATCGTTAAACATTCTTAGAAGGTCTGAGGGGGAGATTGCGTTGGCGCAGAGATTGTGAGCAAGGATTTAGAGTAATGGCGAAACTAATAAATCAAGAATATATAAAAGGACCTTATTTTATTCTGTTGCGTGTGCCAGATGAAATACAGATGATAGGTTTCCTGGGAATTACGCAGTTTCCTCTCTTTTTCATGTGAAACAAATTGTTTTGAAGTAAACAAGAGTTTCGCTAACTCCGCAAGCATCGTAAGCGGGAGTCGAGTTTGTTACCTTCTAGTCTTCTTTATTGCTTTAAAATATGTGAAACGTTCTACCTATGCGGGTAATTTTAAAACACGTGACGTCTATTAGTGCAGGATAACATATGACTGAAATCAAATTAATGTTACACCCGGACTACAAAGAGCGTGAAAGTAGATTGTACTTGTTTAATTTAGGCCACTTTGAGTTCTTTACGTGTGTTGATATAGGGCACGCAGAACCACATCAAACTAATATTGCAAAGCCAATGTCGATATTAGAAAGTGACTGCACCTGTTACCTTTTTTTTCGAAGTTTCAGTGTTAGAACGGAACTCAGGGGTGCTTAGGTGTCTGCGGTGTTGAGCTGGATTCGACACAATGTTTATGCTTGGCACGACTACAAATTTATCCCGCTTCAGGTGCGGAGTTGAAAAGTTGCTCATGCTGTATAAAACGTGCAGGAAATCGAAGGGTTGTCAGCTAATACGTAGCATTCTTACGTAGCTTGTATCCACCGATTATGCATTTTGGTGCGAATACAGGATGTCACTCGGGTGGTTCGTTTTACCGATTTTTTATTCCTGTTTGCATGGCTCATCTAGGAGTTTTTTTTATATTTTGTGTCTGCGTTTTTTTTTTTTGTGAGGAAGTCGTATAAGATGCATATTTTTTATTTCGTAAGTTTACTTATATGATTTTACGCTGTCTACTTTTTGTATTTTTTTAAATTACGCTCGACCAATTACCCCATTTACGCTTCTTCAAAGATTAAATGTGTTAACTCCGCCAATTACAGTGCTCGATTTAGCGCGCGAAAAGTGTCCCTCGCAGTGTCTTTGGGACTGCCGGTTCGGTGGACATCAAACTAAAGGGCATTTTAGAACCGTGGGCATGTCCCAAACGTGATTTAAGGGCTACAAAAGATCTGATAGAGTACCTGCAACACGCGGGTGTAGACCAGTCTCTGTAAATAACTCATAGTCTCGTGCAGCATTAAGTTCTTCAACATCATCGCCATCATCTTCACCACGTCGTCAACTGCAGTGGCGTAGCAAGTATAGGCCTTTTAGCCCGGCTAACATCGCCAGACTTCATTAAAGAACATTCTCTTCTCTCTCCCCCGCCAATTATGCATTTTTGGGCATATGCGGGACGTTACACGGCTGGTGCTCTGTCTGTACTCGGTAAAGAATGCTACGCATTAATTAAGACTGCAAGCTGACTTTAACACTGCAATTATTTTTCTGCAAGGACTCGGTATATAATGTGTTTGCCTCGATGCGCGCGCTTTCCTGGAACATTGGACTCAGGCGTCCCTACGCGTCCTTGGGCGTCCTTGCACTGCGGGGCTGGCTTTTCCTTTACACCGCTGTCTCCGCGCGTGTGTCGGGGACGTGCGAGTCAAGAATGCGGATTGACCAGGACGAGGTCGGCCGTTCACGTGTACGTGACTGAATCGGGGAAAGAAATTCTGTGATATTTCTCTGGGGGGTTAAAAATGAGCAAAAAATGAAAAAAATAAAATGAAATACGGAAGATGTGGCGGAGTCATTCCTATAGTAGGTTCGTCTGGACGCACTCCTGATTTTACATTGTCTCCACGCGTACTTCCGCAAGCAAGAGACAGTCGTCATTGAGCTGCAATAGTCGGATATACATAGCTGCAGTACGAGGAATGAACGAGTCAAGCTGTAATTATAATACCTGGAGATTTTCATGATGAGGTCCGTATGATAAAAGAGCCCCATGCATGTTTGGGAGTGTGAAAATGAAGGTCTGGGTGCGCTCTATCTCATCTTAGGATGTTTCCGCTCTAACGCTAGGATTTCCATAATTGATGAGGAAGCTGTTCCTGACCTTCTTTGCGCTCCTTTCAAGGATTGATTGTTTTACCTGCACCAGGACCTTCAATACTCACGCAGGTACAGCGCGGCTTCAAGAACTGGGCACCATGACGTTGCCTTGGCGCCAAAGAGAGCGAGCCCAAATATAATCGAAAATTTTTGGAGGCATTGCGAAGTCGAAGTGGTCGAGGGTGAGCCCCCACAACGTATCCGGCCGGTAAGCTGCTGAAAGCCGTGAAGAAAGAAAGGGGTACGTTTCAAGTATGACCTTGTGCCTGCATGCCCGGTATCACCACTCCCTGCCCAGGCACGGTAAAGGCCTTGTCCAGGGCGACAGAGCACATTGAACTTCCTTCCAATGTGTACTTTGTAGAAACATTTTTCAGACGCTGGCGCAGACCCGAAGTAGCGCCAAGAAATTGACCTATATTTTGAGGCGACGCCCACTTGTCGCTTCAAGGTTTCGCAGATGCGATATAAAATAACGTCGATTCAACTTCTGTGTGTTTTTTAGGTGGCAGCTTGCTTATCTAGCATTTTGACGCACTCGTGAAGTAATAACTGCGATGAAAAATAAGCAGATCCAAACGTGTCATGTCTTAGTGGCCCACGCCTCTTTGCTACTGGCGGGCCTAAAAACAGTTGTCGGAAATGAAAAAAAAAAAAATCACGGTTTATGTCTCTTTATATAAGCTACACTCCTAAAAAAGGTTGTTGCATTTACTAACGGAACACTGACAAGTTACCTGTCCCAGTACACACTAGGTACTTAGTAACTGGAGGTAGTAAATGTAGCACTAGTCAGGGTTACTAACTGAAGCAGCAGTAAGTACCACTACCTCCACTAGTAAAGTCCTAGTGATAGCACCCTTCTGAGCTACATGCGTTTACTAACTGGCCATGCATAACCTAGTCAAAATCACGACCTTAATCTAGTGTATACTACTTTCTACACCCAGTTAATTTCTTAACCATGCAGCTGCAAGTGGCAGAGCCTAGGTGCCGTTCCGCTGGGTAAGTAAGGAGTTAGCAAATACGGTTCGTTACTACCCTTTTACGACCTTTTTAATTAAGAATGTAAAGCGCGAAGCAGGCGATGTTCATGCTGCTTAGGGCTGATTGCGCATGCGCGTACTCTCGCCCGTGTCGACGCTTGGCCACCGTGATAAGGTGCTGACTTACCGGCCACCGTTCTGTCACCTACGAAACTCGCCAAAAGACCTTGCACGCCATAATACTGTGGTACTGATGAGCCAGGAGAGTACTGCAAAAGTCCTTGTCGCCGATGATTTATCCGCTCCGCGACTTTGACTTTGAGTGCACACTTCTTAGCAATGACGAGCGTAGCTGGAGGCGTGATGGCGTGGCTCACCGGTGTATTCAATGAAAGGGAGGATGTGGGATCTTGCGAATGGAGGGTGGGCTGTGTGGCAGTGAACGGGCACCACCATTCGAGATGTTAGGATTTGCCGCTACGATGTAGGCGAAGTTTTTGCGCCGACGCAGCGTACGATCGACCCGGGGGAAAATCCGCTTGCCTAACAACACACTTGCATAACTCGCGCATTTTCACATGGGGAAGGGCACTTCGGGTGCCTAGCCTGCCGCACTTCACATGACAGAGCATCTAAGTTTTCATTGTTTGGATCAATTTCATGGCGCTCAAGAAAACAGTGACACCGGCAGCGTTCAGAATTCGTGGACGAGGCGCATGATCTTTGGTGGGTGTGTCCCCGGTGACGTTGGGATGAATCAGGCCGCTTCACACACATTTGTAGCTGTTGATCCAGACTCGATGCCAGAGGCCTAGCCAGGAGGGGGGGGACTTTTGGTGTCACCCCCCACCCAAATTTTATTAAAGCATAAAAATGACTAAGGTATTGTTTGAGCGCAGGTACTCTTTACTTTTTTTCAGGGGTGGCCTGATCCGGGACAGATAAGCAGCTGAATATGCTATGGCATCCTGGACCCGGGACGCCACCAATCCCTGATGATCAACGCTACAACAATGTAAACCATCCACCTCTCCTTTGCATATCAACCGCATTACCTTTCCCACACCTCGCCATAAAAACAACAGAACACCTCCCCTCGCGGGAACCCCGGTGTAGATGCGACTCGCGCATAGGGGGTTCACGTTGCAGCGTTGGTCAGCGGAGGAACGGCGCTGGAACGATGGAGCGGAGCGGCGCAGGCACCGCGTTTTATAGCGCGCATAACGGTGAGGGGACGCGCCGGCGCCAGAGCGTCTGCCACGGCTATGACGCAACACAATCAAACACAATCCCTGACTTTAATCCAATCCAATCAACAATCCAAGCCAGCAAGCCAAGCCAAGCCAAGCCAATCGGTTCCCATCCAATGCCCCTCGCGAGAGAGTGTTCGCTATCGGAGAGGAGAGGGGGTGAGCGGCGGAGAGCGCAGCTGGCGCGGCGAGGAGAATGGGGGAGGGGTGGACGCCGACAACGCCGGATGGATGCAGGGACAAGGCGAGTGAATGAGATGCGTTCGCATCTAAAAGGCCCGACTCAACCCTATCATTCGCCAAGCGTACAAAACCGTGCTTGACCTCGCCACCGCCGCTTGGACCCAAAACCTTTTCGTCCTTGGATTTCGCAATACATGAGAAGAGCTCCGAGAGGAGCGTTATCCAGCTCAACTTCGGCGCCCGCAATTGACTCCCAGAGGTCGAAAAGTCCTTACAGCATTAGGACACCGCCCGATACCCCCGAGGGAACAACAACAAAAACGCACCCCTCTAGCCATGCGAGATTGCATCCTGGTGACAACGAGAGAGAGAGAGAGAATAGTCTTTAATGATACTGGTGAGGTTAGCCTGGCCAAGGCGCCTAGCTTGCTACACCAGATGTATAAAAAAATGAAATCGATGAAGAGATGATGATAATGACTGTGATGAAGATGACGCGCTCATTAAGAGAGTCCTGTTTAAAAAGTCTGATCAAGTCCTGTGCTTCGCAGGAAAGACAGTAGAGCTTTTGTCGCTCGAGATGCTCGTTTAGAGTTCGTCCAAGGGCCTAGCACGACTAATTAGGCCTCTAGAACGGAGACCCAAGGCAGCTTACAGAAGGGACGGCGATATTTTGGGGGGCCCCGTGACTATACACAGGCCGCTTCACTCACATATTGCACTGGTGATCAAGCTCGGAGCACAAGAGCTAGCCAAGGGGGAGGGCCTTTGTGTCACCCCCCCCAAATTATTAAAGAAAAATCGATAAGATATTGTTTGACAGGTACGCTACTTTAGGCGCCATCCGGTGAAGATAACGCTGATCGTCATGGCTTGGACGGGACGCAGATCCCTTGTCAGGCTCAACTGTAAAGGTCCACCTGCGGTCTATGGAATAAGCCGCTAATTACATGCGGCGAAAACAACAGCCCACTCAATGGATCGCATAGGAAAGTGCTCCAGGCACGCCTTGGACGCAAGAGGCAGGCAAGCATCTTTCTGGAGAACGGTAGTCGGCCTAGTGCGCTGGCCCGTGCATGCACTCCCATGCGCTATCGTCTACCTGCCGCAGTGTCCGCCTCTGACGTTCATGTTCATACCGCACTGGGCAGGCAATCCACTGAAGCTTGCATGATGGTGTGCATTTAGAGCCCTTGTAAGCGCAAGCATGGATGTCTAAACAAGCTGTTCTTTCGGTACGATTTTAAGCACTGAAGGGTCGCCCGAGAATCCGTGCATGATTGCCCACTGACGTGCCTTGGTTTTGCTCATGAGTGGGCCCCAAAGAGGAGCACCCAGCGGCAACTTCGGCGCCCAATTGACTCCCAGAGGTCAAAAAGCCGTTGCGCTGAAGGCGGTACCCCGAAGGGAACCAGATCCCTTTAATCGATCGCTCGCAATATGTATGCCTACTGTAACATTGGCCGCCGAGCTGCGCGTGCTCGAGCTTTGACTGCCCGATAAGGGCACAACCCCACCGCCCTATACACGGATGCTACCCCTTACACCGGGCGCGCCGGCCACGTAGCCTGCGTAGCTACGCATACTGGCCAATGCATCAATGCCGCCACTACTACCACCTCAATCCATGTTGCCGAGGGAAAAGCCGTTGCCCTGGCCGCCACTTCCCGCCCCGAAGCAGTCACTATTCTCATCGATTCGCAGACAGCCAGCCGAAACTACGATATTGACCGCTTCTCTCCATCAGCCCTGCTCATCCTCAAAAACTGTTCGGCAACCTCTGATATCCGCATCGTCTTGGCTCCAGCTGGACACGCCGCCAACTCCGACAATGAAGCGGCTCCCGCCGCGGCTCGCGATATGATACACCGAGCTCTCCTCACTCCCATGATTTGGGCTTGTGATGCTCAGCCACGAACTCTACGAGCACACTTACGAATTACCAGTGCGGAGCAGTGGGAGACCTTTTTGCATAGCTACTACCCCGAAGTACAGATCAAGGTCGTCCAACTGGCCGAAGATGCCGCTCGCGGCCAGGGGCTGTGGGCCGCCATCTGAAGGGGAGAAATTTGGGAAGACTCCCACTTCCCCTTCTTCCCTCCCTTCCCAAAGTTTTGGGCAAAATAAAGTTATCATCCTCATCATACACCGAGCCCTTGCATACGGTGGCCAATCTTTATTCCTCCCCCCACCCCCTCCCCAAGATCAACCCCACCTACTAAGTGGCTACGCAGACATTCTCGCTTATACACGCAAACTCGCTTCGCACCACCCCATTTGCGCCACTCCCGAGACGAAGCTACAAATTGGCGGCGACTCCAGACTAATACCCCCCCCCCCCCTACCTACCCATAACTACCCATACCTAATACCTAATACCATACCTAATACCCATCCATAGGTCGGCCGGCTCACTCACGAGTGCACACAACACACACACCCCACTCACCACTCATGAGTAAGTGCTGAGTGAGCCTCGCCATCATTTTGCACTGGCGAGTGTGAGTGCGAGTGAGTGCGAGCCCCACTCACCACTCGCGAGTGCACTCGCGCTACTTGCGCCATTTCCGCCAATATTTGCGCCAATGTCTTCGCATTTTTCCGCTATTTCAAGCTGGAATAGTCTGTCGGATTCAATTAAGTCACTTTCTTGTTTATCGCTATTTAAAAAGCATCTTAAGGAATTTCTTTTGCAGTTTTGATTCGTTCACAGTAGTTGTACGAATGTGTAATTTTGCGTGTGTTTATCTTTTTTGTTGTTGTTGCATGGTTTTTCGCGGTTTTATTGAATATGTGTGTGTTTGTGGTTTTGTATTGCTACTGGGATACAATTTTTTTTTCAGTGTCAGCTACATTCCAATTCGCTTTGCTCATTTTTTTTTCCACTTTCTTTTAAATGTGCGCAATACTCGCCCTTTGAACTGCGTTAGTTTTTGTCCTCTCTTGGCATAAATTCTTTAGAGATTTCGCTTAAATGCACTGTTTCGTTTATTCGTTTTTCCTGCACATTCTGGATTGTTGTTTTGCTTTAAATTGTGATTTGACATACAATACAGTGCAGTGTGTCCAGTTTTTCCTATTTTCCTTTTTTCTTTCCTTTCTTTTTTCTTTCTTTTTGTTTTTCTTCGTTCCATCCTTTTCTTCTTTTTTCTTTTCTACTCGTTCTTTTCTTTTAATTTAGTCTGTCTGGTAATGTTACGACATGAGTTCTTGGTTTGCATTTCTCTGTTGTTACTTTGGCTCTGTAAGTGTAACTCTGAGACTTGTGATTATTTAAATTGTCTTTAGCTGCTTTCATTGTATTTTTTCTATGTAATTATATATCGAGGGTCCCGGTGCAGTATCAACTATGGGACCCTCGTCTGGATATATCTTCACATGTAACCTTCCTCGTTTACAATAAACTTCTTCTTCTTCTTCTTCTTCTTCTTCTTCTTCTTCTTCTTCTTCTTCTTCTTCTTCTTCTTCTTCTTCTTACCGCGGTAAGCGCTACTATTGCCTTGTACTCGCAGTTGGAAATTCGTCGCAGGAGCCGCTCGCAGGTTGCTAATGGTGGGATTGCTTTTAGCCTAGAAGAAAATATGTCGTCATTGAGCTCCCGCTATGGGACACCCCAGAATTAATTGTCTGGTGGCATGTTGATTTAGGAATATAATTTGGATGACCTTCCGACGCCGTAATGCGCTAATGCTGTTGGGTTTCATGGCTCATGGAGGGTCTGCTGTACACACTCGCGTGCTATGGGAGACGACGAGTGGTGAGTGCGAGTGAGTGCCAGTGGCGACGGCGAATGGTGAGCGTGAGTGAGTGCGAGCGCATGGTGATGGCGAGGGGTGAGCTTGAGCGCGAGTGGTGACGGAGAGCGGTGAGCGTGAGCGCTAGTGAGTGCGAGTGGTGGACGGGGCGTGGTGAGCGTGAGTTCAAGTGAGTGCGAGTGGTGAGGGCGACTGCTAAGCGTGAGTGTGAGTGAGTGCGTGAGGAAAAATATATTTTTCTGCGTAAGTGTGAGTGAGTGGAGCCCAGTTTTTCCGAGGTATGCCCCCATCCCGCCCTTTTCCTCCTCATCTTCCCTACCCAACAGCCTTCCCTATGTGTTTACTGTCCCCAGCCTGGCACTCTGTATACCATATACAGGGTGTTTCAGCGAACACTTTCAAAAATTCTTAAAAATAGGCTCTTCGAGAAAGAAACAAACCCTCTTCAGAAGGAGATTGCTAGCTGCGGCGGACGCCAGATAGTATCAAGAATGTGCACATTAGTTAGGTGGCTAATCAAACTCTACTAATGAACTTCTTAATTAGCGGAGTTTGGTGGCTATTGTCAATTGTGATTTTGTAGCCCCGGAAAAGACGATTTCATATCAGTTTTTAAAACAACAAAAAATTCAGTGTTTAAAGCCCTGTAGCGCGAGGAAACTTGCCCTTGTTTTTCGCTCAAAAACGAAACTCGGCGCTCGAGGAGCGCACGAAGTCTTGAGCGAACGCAACGTCGGCTGGTGACGTGTTTCAATGAATGTGGCGGCCAATTCGAAATGTAAGTGCAATTTTCCCTAGCTAGGAAGCCTCAGCATGCAGCCACAGCCGCGAAAGCCCTCCTCCCCCATCAAACAAACCTTTCCTTTGTCTGATTCGCTTTATAACACGCAGCGATTATAAACGAACAGCAGATAAACCTAACGAAAAAAAAATGAACAGATGGTGACGTTTTACATCTTGCACGTCTGATAGTCACGTCAGATGTGGTCAAGACAATAAAAAAAAGAAAAGCAAAACTGTCGCCAACGCCCACTAGGGCTCCCGAAACGGGCGACCGCGTTTTAGGCAATGGCTAGCCTCTTTCTTGCGCGTACCAACGAAAGAAAAGATAACGCTAGCCGCGGTATAAGGTGAGCGTTGATTATTGACAAATACTGGAGGCGATGGCGTTGATATCAGCTGATTCCCTAGCGTGGGGAATCACCAGAGCCTTCTTGAATTGGGCGACACAGTCACTGCAACACGTCATCAGCGGATGTTGCGTTTGCATTAGACTTCTGGCGCACCGTGTGCGCTGCGTTTCGGTTTCATGGGGGAAAATACTTGATTTTTGCGGGCTGCAGGGCTCTACAGAGTTTATTTTTCTTTGCTTTAAAAACTGATCGGTTATCATCGTCTCCGTGGCTACAAACTCGCCATTGGGAATAACCGCCAAACTTCGCTAATTAAAAAGTTCATTAGACTGTTTTAGTTAATAACTATGTAATTCGCATGTTTCTCATGATTGCTGACGTCCGCCGAACCTGATAGCTTGTTCCTTAAGCTTGTTATTTAATTTAAAAATAACAAATAACAATTATTTAAAAATAACAAGCTGATAGCTTGTTATTTTTCTTGAAAAGCCTACCTTCAGGAATTTTTGAGAAAGTGTTCACTGAAACACCCTGTATAGTGTGGGCGGGCCAAAGCAATCCGGATTTGCACCCACTTCCCAACCCCATCTTCGAGCAGTGGAGGGTTTTCCTGACCAGCCCAGACCCGAATAGCCAGCTCAACCTGGTGACCCGAGCGAGGACATCCAGTCGAGGCCAAAGAATCCCGGCACAGGGATGCCTTTCACGGGGTGAGAGCCACAATATTAGCCTCTGCTAGAGGAATAACGATCTCCCTCTCTCTCCCATTTATCATCATCATCCTCATCATCACCAGCCTATCTACGCCCACTGCAGAGCAAAGGCGTCTCCCATTATTATCCGATTACCCCGGTCCTGTGCTAACTGCGACCAATTTATCCCCGCAAACTTCTTGATCTCTTCTGCCCATCTAACTTTCTGCCGCCCCCTGCAACGCTTGCCTTCTCTAGGGATCCACTCTGTTGCCCTCAATGGCCAACGGTTATCTTGCCTTCGCATTACATGCCCTCCCCACGTCCTTTTTTCTTCTTAATTTCACTAATAGGTCCTTAACACGCGTTTGTTCCCTGACCCCCTCCGCTCTCTTGTCCCTTAATGTTACACCTATCATCTTCCATTCCATTGCGCGCTGAGTCGTCCTCAATTTAAGTTGTTAGTGAGCCTCCAAGTTTTTGCCCCGTAGGTGAGTACGTGAGTATTGATCCCATTTATAGGGATCAATAAACGTTTATTTCACTCTCTCTCTCTCTCTCTGCAATGGCCCATTACATACCCACACACCCCCAAGATCTTTCTAGCTCACTGATGGCAGCGATATTTTCAGCGAAACGAGCAGAAATGCGGCAAATTTTGTGCTGCCAGGTGACACATGTCTCGGTTTGTGTATGCGAAGGAAGCATCACAACCCACAGAATTACCTCTAGACGCCTGTCCAGAGCCTGGAAGCCTGGAAACGAAGAAAGGAAGTTTGGTAGCTTAAAGGGACACTGAGGTGAGTTTGTTGAAATCTTATTTGCCGGCTGCATAGTGAGGTTTGATCGATTTGATTCATTTTTTGACTTCTTGGCGGAGGTTGTAGGCCACATTCAGTGCATCCGAACTCGGAAACCATGCATCAGCAGTTGTCGTAGTGCGGGGCGTAGAATTCGTCCAGGGAGTTTTGTGGGATGATCACAGACCGCTTGATCGTGGTTTCCACCTAGAGGGCTTTCCTGGGTGCATGTTGTAATTAACAGAACGGCGCTCTAAGATTTTCAACGCAAGAGAAGTGCATCCGTGGTGTTTTTGAAATGTATACAAACAGATAAAAGTAATCCAGCATGCGGTGTGTAGCCTGTCCACTTACTATAAAAAAATAACATTCTAGTATCTGCCAGGTGCTGATGTATGGTATCGCCTCATTTTTTTTTTTTTGAGAATAGGGGCTTGTCCTAACGTTCGGGTACTCCTTTTTAAAATCTTGATTACGGTGGGTATCTCACGAATAACACATCACTTTTTGTTGGTACTTTCAGAGGCACAGCATAATTACTTCAATGTTATCTTTAATGGTGAGCCCCCCTCTGCCCCATTATTGCAGTCGAGGAAAAAAGTAACTATTCCCACCGTAACTGCTGCTACAAGTGCACACACTCCGGCATTCAAGCGGACAGGGACACTGCTAATGCACCGCGCGCAGCTACTTTCTTACGTCAAATCCTTATTTCAGGAGCATTGTTATCTGAAGATGCACACTCTATCTGCAACGCATGAATTCTTTGCGCGCATACACCTGCTTTGTTTTGCTGAAATTCAGGTGCTGAAAGCCTGCGCCAATGCAGATCTCCCTTTCTTTTTTATTCGGCGGCTCGTTAAGTTAACGCTTCCTCATAACTTAGAATTCAAACGGTAGAATGCGCCCATTTGGAATGAGTGCGGGGTCGTGCCGTTGGACGCTCCTATTATACGCTTCGCGCACGACAATTTTCGAGAGAGCAATTTCCCTACTTTCCTCAAAGCTCGCGCCTCATGCAAAGAGCAAAACCGCTATTGCGTCAGGAACTTGCGGTGGACGTGCGCGAAAAACGGAGCCTGACATTCGCTGTGACCCCCGCCCGCTCCTCGTTTCACTTGCCTCTAAAAAGGTCAATGTCGACACTTTTCACTGCGTCCATCACTGGCGACGTAATCGATGCTTCAATGGGCCACAAATTAAAATGTTGTTTAATTTAGAATGAATAGGCTTCGGTAACTTACTCAACTTCATTCCAGGCGCTAAAGATGTTTCTAAACAAAAAAATCGAAAAGAAACGGAAAAAAAAATTAAAGGTACTGAATTTTACACAACAGTGACGTAATACAGGCCAGCACTAAAAAATTGACTCCAGTCCAAGCTGTGAAGGTGGTTGGAAAGCAAATCTCTGAACGACACCCACAGCAACTACAGCAACTGCCCATGCTACGGCACTTGAATTCACACACGTGGCTCTACAAAGAGCGAAACGAGAGATTCTGCCAGCCGTTACCTGGAATTAGCGAGGGCGGCGTTCCGAACGCAGCAGCAGCGCCGGCAACTTTTAGAGACGATAGTCTTTCTTTGGCTACTTAAACCCAGGAAATTTGGTCTGTCTGTATGTCTGTCTATATGTCTGTGACGCGATTCAGCCACCCGGCCAAAGCAATAAGAAGTCTGCGCAATAGTCTTATATACTCACAGCCAAATCTCAACGTCCAAGTCCGGTTTATATGTAGATACTTGTCAATATTGTTGCACAAAAACAAGGCATTACACAAATATAAGACATAAAATTAATACTCAAGAGATATTTACAGTGTTCTTTTATAAAAAAAAATTATAGATTCTTGATTTTTGCGAAATGAAATCTACATCCACTGCAGAAAAAAAAAACAAAAAAACTTGACACTGTCGCCTGCTGTCGTCCGCGCCACTAAAGCTTCTGGCGGCATTTTATGAAATCAAGCGGCAACAGCAACGAAAGGTTCCACTATGTAGGTTCCACGTTCTTTCTTGGAACGCACGTGGTCTAGGGCAACGCGCTTCAATAAGGGTTCAAGTAGGGCGCCTCGATTCACGCGCGTCTTTGCCGTGCGGCAGCGCTGGCATCGAGGCACCCGGCCTGAAGCAGTGGAACGCGGGAAATTGAAATCGACTTCAGCAACCCCTCAACGTGTTTACCTTGGGAAGAGCGCGACGCAAGAGGAACAACATAATTGGTGAGCGGGAAAATGAAGGGATACATTTACTTGCCAAATGTTGGCAAGGACTATCGTCTTTTGTCGACATTTGCAACGAAAGGAGCAGATACGTGACAATTTTTCTTCATGGACAATGGTAGGCTGCCATTCATTATCTGGGAATGCCTGCCGATTTCACTCCACCCAATTCTTATCCTTCTGATTATCTCTGCCTCATGGTTGGGATGCGGGTTCACGTACAGCTTGGCCTAAGTAGACATATTTGCTTACCACTTCCGCTGCCTCGTGACCTATCTCAAATCGCTGTGCTGTCCCGAGGTTATTGCTCATTACTTTAGTTTTATGCATATTAATTTTCAGGCCCATGGTTCTACTCTGTTCGTCCAGTGCGGAAAGCATGCTTTGCAATTCGTCCCCCGAGTTACTTAGCAAGGCAACGTCATCAGCAAATCTGAGGTTGCTGAGGTATTCTCCATTAACCCTTACTCCCACCTGTTGTTCCCAATCCAACGTTCTGAATACTTCTTGTAAACATGCTGTGAATAACATTGGAGAGATTGTGTCTTCTTGCCTGACGCCCTTTTTTTTAGATATTTTACTGATCTCCTTGTGGAGGATGATGGTAGCTGTGGACCCATTGTAAATATCCTTTCTACATAATGCTCGTCTACACCATGGTTCCGTAATGCTTGGATGACTTCTGAAGTTTCGAGTGAGTCAAATTCTTTCTCATAATCTATGAAGGCTATATGTATACTCAGTGCACTTCTCTATCACCTGATTGATCGTGTGAATATGGTCCATTGTTGAATAGCCTTTACGAAACCCTGCTTGTTCTTTAGGTTGACTGAAATCTAAGGTGGCAGAAATTCTGTTAGCAATTACCTTGGTAAGTACCTTGTAGACGACTGACAGTAAGCTGATCGACCTGTATTTTTCAAGTCCTTCATGTCACCTTTCTTGTGGATTAGGATGATGTTCGCGTTCTCCCAAGATTCCGGTACATTTGCGGTCATTAGGCACTGCGTATACAGGTTTGCCAGTTTTACTAGTACAATTTGCCCGCCATCCTTGGTTTTGCCCTCGTCTTGTGCTGCGCTTCGACACGTCGTAAAAATAAATTTCAAAGTCACCAAACATTAAGCTTGAACATAGGTATTAGGCCAAGGGTCACACATTTCGGCTCAAAATGCAACGTTAGGCCTAACGTCCTATATTTAGGATTAACGTTTGGTGACCTTCAAATTTAGTCTTACGACATGCCGAGTAACGTCATACTCATTGTATACGTCGAGCTGCGGGTACTGGTTGACGACGTTGCATCTCAAAGCGTGGCATTTGGCCTGACGCCGCGTCGTCGCATACCCGCGCCGCTACCTCTAGCACCACGCATCAAACAGGCGAGGTATAAACTGTAAAATACGGGAGGCTTCATCAAGTGTTCGAGTTTCTACATCTGCGAAATTAGCAGAGGTAGGGTAAAGTGCTTTCTCACTAAAAATGTAGCGTCGTTTCACGTGGTGAATTTGAGACTAGCGCCAGAGCAACGTGCTACATTTGGTGAGTGTTGGTTGATTTATTCTTGGTTTACTATAAGGATAAGGTTGGGTTAAAGGCGGCTCAGCGTATACGAATTAGCGAAGACACTCACAGAGCGTTCAGTTTGTTCCAGGTTGAGATGTGCCGCTTTACTAGCCCCCAATTCCTCTAGACTATTGCCAGTAGTTACACCACGCTAACGACGTACAATTAAGTTACAGGAAAACTTACTTGGATGAAGGGAGCTGGGCAGTACGTTAAACGACGTGAAACGCTGAGCTTTCAAGTTTACCAGGGTTTCGCTCTGCATTCCGCCTCCCGATCGACTGATGGTCATGCTTCATCTATATATGTCTACACCAAAACCACGGCACATAAAACACATAAAGATACAGCAGTGAGCAGAAACAGCGAACGAGGCGGCGCACTGAAGCGCCTGGAACATTTCTACGGGCAAGAAAGATGCGCCCTTTTGTTTCTGGCGCTCAGCAGGGGAGCCACTCAGCGCGTGCGCAGACGCTGCCTAGCAATGGAGACGCGCACCTCTTTCCTGTTGATCCAGAAATCTTCAGCTCTGGGGCAGAATTCTCAGTTCTGTTTATTTAATGCTCCGTTTCAAAGTTTCCATTTCGATCGATCCCCGATTGGCTGAAGGCAGACGGCCCGTAGGTAAGGAAGCACAAGTAAGGGGGGGGGGGGGTTCTGTACATACCATTACCCAGAAGTCAATTACGTCACGATTGAAATGTGCACGAAATGTACATTTTTGAAACGGACACGACTCAGAATTTCGGCCTCGGTGGAATTTACCACAGCGGTCTTTCTCAAGTGGCACAGCTAGAGCGATCTCGCGCTGAGAGATTCTAGCAAGCCACAGCTTATTCCTGCCATTACAAAGGAAGATAAGAAAGCGCGCCAACCTTCAAACCTACCAGATTACTCCGCCCCGCCTCCATTCTTCATGCACTCGTACTCACTCAGTTGATCACACCTCGCACGTTATGAACTCAAAACACATTCCAACAACTCACGCCCAATGAAGTTCACCACTCACACAAATTTATACACTTACCTCAGCTCGTTTCCTCGCTCAAAGTAAGCTACTTGTCGTGAGTTTCATTCACTCAGCATTCACACTCATTGTTGGGCCAAGAAATTACCAAAGGTGAGATAATGCAGTCGTAGAGCTCTTCTTGATTTCCGTTGGCATACATCCGCACGGTATAGGATAGGTTGCATAGACAGCTAGCCCTTGTTGTCACCCTTGCCCCCAGTCTTGTTGGATCCTTCTCAAACCGAAAAGCGGCTTACATAAATAGGTTTAATTAAGCAATAACATAGGCCGATACTTAATTAGCAACTACATACTGTTTAAACGTTGCGAAGGCATGCAGTATACGGTGCTGGAATTCGTTCCGACCCAGTCATGCAGTCAAGCTACCAGCTAATTCGCCGAGCACCAAACGCGTTCGACAAGAAGGGTTAAAATATGGCAGCGCTGCAAGCCTTTTGATATTAGAAATGTTGGGAATTACCTGGTAAGTATACCACCTGCGCACTGTCGCAGCTCGTAATCGTTTCGAAGCATTGTATTCACATTGTACGCTACAGAAAATTAAGTTGATCGTGCAAGTCGCACCTAGAAAGGGACACAGAAAACAGGCCATGATAATTAGGAACCCGCCGCGGTGGCTCAGTGGCTAAGGCGTTGCGCTGCTGAGCACGAGGTCGCGGGTTCGATTCCCGGCCGCGGCGGCCGCTTTTCTAATGGAGGCGAAAAGCAAAAACGCCCGTGTGTACGAGATTTCGGCGCACGATAAAGACCCCCAGGTGGTCAAAATTAATCCGGAGCCCTTCACTACGGCGCGCCTCATCGCCTGCGTTGCGTCGGCGCGTTAAACCCCACAATCAATCAATCAATGATAATTAGGACAACGATAAAGTACTACACGCTAATTCAGTTCTCACATGGTGGAAGGAAAACGGAGAGGACAGTCAACGGGCACAAATGAACTAAAGTAGCAGAAAAACAAAGTAGGCTAGGAAGAATGCAGGAGAAAAGCATCAATTTTAACCCTGCTGTGATTTTAAATTTGACTTCAATTTTAATTCTAGCGTTAATTTTAACCAGGCCTAGGCTGCTATCCCTGCACGTAATGAAGGGTAATATAGAAATGATCTAGGGGAAAGGCAGGGGAAAAAAAGGACAAACGAAGGTTCGCGAAACACGGAATCGTGGAAGTTATAGCGCCGTGAGCTCCATGACAGTCCTCCGTACAGGCTTGTTATCAGTGTCGGCACCAAATTTCGCGTCTATCTAAAAAAAAAAAAAAAAAAGTGGCAACGCCTGAAAGCCGCAAATTGTCGAAATGTAGCTTGCTTCTCTGAAAACTAGGCCCGAAAACGATAGCGTTACATCGATGGACGAAAAGACAAATGTTGTTTTGTGAGCGAACAAAATGACAGAAACTTAGCTCCGTGTTTTGTTCTCTTCATTTTCTTTAGTGTACAAAGCACAGTACGACCCGACGACCGCGGGATCAGCATGTATACAAAGGTCGAGCGCACCGCCGCCGTAGTGCCTGGCGGCACATCAGGGATGGGACCACGTGACCACTGCCGTCTAGGAACCAGCACGGGAGCCACCATGCCCGCCTAGATCGAACGCGAAGTCGCACAAGATAGTATAACGCATAACCCACGAAGTTGCGTTATGGGCTCAAGTCGATTGCGAAAGGCTATGGCGTCGAGTGTGAGCTACCTATCGCAACCGCCAGTGACCCCTGCCTCCCTCAAACGAGCAGTTCACGTCCACGACGCCCTCCCCGCACGTCCTGAGTGCGAGGGCCGGGATTTGTCACTGCTCATAAGCGGAAATGTGTCTTAGAAGTGCATGCCACATCCATTCCAGGAAAATTTCGGCTGTGTCGCGCAGACTGAAGGAGATCCTGCAACACTTTTTCTTACTTTTTTTCTTCTAAATCCTAAATGCTTTTAGAACGTAGTCAACAAACACATCCAGTACTTAAAATATGGGGACAGAAAGTGCCTCAGCCGTAGATTACTGCTCCATGCCCATCAGGTAACTTGGAAACTTGCTCTAATATTTTTCTCTCTTTCCCGCTCCTGGCCTTATTCAAGCGCTCAAATTGCCTCATTACAGCAATTCAGGAGCTATTGGCCGGCTTTCCCTCAATTGCAGCAATAAACACGTTCGATAGCCACTCTAAAAAAAAAGCCACAAGAGCAAAGCGGAAACGGAAGGCGTATCTGCCGCGATGAGCAAATCACGCAGTGCCGCTCCGTGCTGGCGATAACTGTAGCTTTCGCAGGGCTTCCAGAAGCGGAGGAAAGAGTGAACGCGTTTATCGGAAGTGCTGCAGAGTCCCTTTAAATTTTGAGCTGAAAACTCTGTGCGTGTATTTTTGACGGGCAGTCGTGTTGAAAATTCGCCATCGCCTGAAAAAATAATTAATACAGAGAAAAAAAAGACACATGTTCCGTCCAAATTGTTTCTGGACCTCTTTGGCGTGAAGTTGGCGCGTTATCAACAGCTGCGTGAATGTGACTGTGTTATTCTAAGTTGCATTTAACTAGAGTTTTTAAAAGCAAGGTGAAGGATATTACGTAACATAAATCAACTGTAAGAATTCGTAGTTCCAGCTGACTGATTGCCTAAAGTAATTACAAATTGAAGTTTTAAACTAAATCTTGCGTGTGGAAGACACCACTTCTAGAACTGTTACGATTGCCGCACGAGGATGAAAATATGGTCGTATAGTGAGTTTTAGGGAAAGTTTGCTAAACCAGACTATAAAATTTTAATGGAATAGGTGACATTGCAATAAATTAATTTGTGTACACGCTAATTCGAATTTTAGAAGCCATCTTGATGTCATGTACCGCATTGTGTACCATTGGTCACCGAGGCTGCACTTGATGCTACGTCTACTCTGCGATTAACAGAAAAAGAAGGAAGAAGAAAAAAGTGATGCTCCTTTTATACTAGTTGCAGTAGCAGGCGTAGCTGTAGTAGCATTAGTCGTACTAGCTGTGTTGCTGGTGGTAGTAGTAGTAATAGTAGTAGAAGTTACAATAGTTGCCCTAAAAGACGCTTTTAGGAAAACTCTGGCTTTTGAAAAGCAAATTGCTTTCCAATTTTCATGGGTAACTTGCATTAATACCCACTGTATCATATATGATACATTGTGTAGTTTTATAACTTCGGGAGAAAAACATTTTTCTTCGCGTCGCCAGCAGCCATTCACCTGTTTCAACGCCTCCCTGAAGACATTGACCTCTCCATTGTTTGGACCCCCGGCCACTCCGGCCTGGCAGGAATTCCGGCGGTCCACGTCGCAGCCCGCGCACTCATTACCCGGGCACTTCCCTCGCCTCGCCTCGACCAAGCAGCTCCCCCAGCCCTGACACCTCTCGACCCCACGTACAACTCCATCCTCTCCCAGCACACTAACTCCTGACGGCGTTAAGCCTACATCCTCCGCCGACTACAGACCGAAACCTACTTTAACCACATCATCTTATCCCACATTTCCCCTCCTCTCTTCCCACCCGACTGCCCACATTGTCACATCCCTCTCAACACCTACCACCTCGTCTTCTCCTACTCCCAACACACACATCCCCACCCCTCCCCTTCCCCTGAGAGAGAGAGAGAAATAACATTTATTTACACATCCGGCGTGTGGGAAGTCCCCGGCCTTGCAGGGCGCGGATGTTCCCTGTCTAAAGACTGAGCAGTGGGAGTCCGAGCTGACCAGCTCCGCACCGGAGCGCCAGGACGCCCTGGGGCGGCGCGCACTGGAGGCAGCCCGGACAAGAGGCCTCCTGGACTTAGGAGGCTAACCACGCCCTTCTACCCCTTCCCTTTGGCTCAATAAACGTTTTGCCACCACCATTCGCGTTTTTGTATGGTTTGAGTCACAAATTATAAAGTATTAGGGCATTAAATTTTCATCTATTTTTTTTGCATTGTCTCTGCATTACAGGGTTAATAGAAGAACTATTAAATACCGTAGAGCTTTCAAACGTCGCGCTACACGACGTCGACAGTGACGTAATAAAGGGTGTACTAAAACAGCAGTAGTTATGATAGCAAAGTCGCCATCGGGTGCAGGTTTGTGATACTGAGTACGTTGAAACCAGAAAAGGGCAAAACGTTTTTGCATGAAATATTTTTTGACAATGTATGGGAGGTACTATGTACAGCGATGGGATAAGAGCAGCTGAAGGCTGCTTTCTCAGTCTGGAGCCGTCGTCGTCGTCGTCGTAGTCGTCGTCGTCGTAGTCGTCGTCGTCGTAGTCGTCGTGGTCTCTGTTGTCGTCCCATTTTCACCGTTGAGTCGAGATCTCCAAAACTCGCAACGCCCGTTCGAAACGGGCGACTTGATCTGGGAGTCCGGCAAGTTCAGCTCCACGTAGCTCGGCTTGGAAGCGCTGAATGGGGGCCACCGTTTGCCGTTGATGTCCGGGACTTGCCTGCGACAGCAGAACAGAAACAAGACGCCAACAGCGACAGTGCGCGGGCATAGTTCGGGCGTGTATACGCGAGAGGGCATGGCACGTTTACAGGGGCCATGAAAACGAAATAAAACTTTGTTCAGTTTGAAAGAACTAGCCTTTGGTAACTTACTCAGTGATCTTCCTGCTGCCATGAACGGCGTATATTTAAGAAAGAAAGAAAAAACTCAAGAAAATTTGAAAAAGTTTCACGTTTCGCGCGACATGTGACGCATTACGGGCAGCAGGAACGCAATAGAGGCCAGCGCGACAAACATGTTAGAATCCCAGTGATGCCATCAAACTGAACTAGAGGCCCCACCACAATCGCCCGGTCATGTTTCATGGCGATGACTTTACTCGGCGGCCGCCAATCGCACAAACAAGCTTCTATGACGCCATAAAGGCGTCGTCGGAAGGTGGCTGTGGGCCACCACTCCTTTGTCTGTTTTCCTTCATATCTCAGTTATTTGTTTGAAGTTTGTGATAAAATTGATATCATTGTTATCGAACAAAGCCTTATTTTTAACAAACGAAACTTGTATTTTGTTTTCATGGCTCTTTAAGAGTTGATAACATCATTTCTTTAAAGGGACCTTGAAGCTGAAGCGTGCAGGCGATTCAGCATACTAGCATTAAAACATGTCCATTGAATGTATCGTCATCCGCCCTGGTAGTAAAAAAGCTGGATGCGCCTTCTAAACCTTTACCGAGAATATAGGCTAAACGGCAAGGCATTCGACCACGTGATGTCTTGCCTTTTCCGCATAATACCGCACGATGCCAGCCCTCTAACTCTGAAGTAACCGTTCGTACTCAGATGAAGGCATAGAAGGAGGCAACAGGAACTCGACCTAAAAACAACCTGTTATTAACTGTACTATACGGCTAATTACATGTTAAAAACTGAGCAAATATCTGCGCTATTTCACAGGTTCATTCTTACCGTTCCTCCTGACTTACCCAGTTTTGGCAAAATGCGTCCACGTATACATCATGAAAAGGGCGAGCGCTCTTTCCTCTTGCGTGATGTTGAACAGCTCGTTGTCCAATGCGTAGCCAAACATGAAGGGGATCTCTTCAAAATGTGTCACGCCGGCCCATTCTGCGTTCCAAGAGTAGCTTGGCCGATGAGCGAATTCGTAGAAGTAGACGCTGTTGTTTCTCCTGGCGAAGTCTTCGGCGAAAAACTGCAGAGGACAGAGAAAGGCAAAGTCTCCCATAGCATTAGATGTATTCTTCAGAAAGCTACTGGGCTCTTCGGTGGCGGTCTCTAGGTAAAAGTCTCGTATTTCCTGGACGTTCTTCTGGTGAAGGAATCGGAAGAGCAGCATGAAGTACACGTCCATGGTTCCCTTCTGCATCCTGGACACATCGGTGAAGTCCAGGACGGGCGACATGTAGTACTCTATGAAGACACTCCCTTCGTCCCTGACGACGCCGACAAGCAGGTCGACGTCGTTGGCGAAGCCCTCTCTGATGGCATCGGACACGTCTTCCGGAACGAGATCGTCACCGTGACTCGGATGGTAGGTGAGCTGGACTCTTCCGTTCCGCGACTGCAGAGCGGAAAGAATGTCCGAGGCGTTCTTCTCCTGTAGGCAGCTCAAGGCCGAGTCGAAGTCGGTGACCTCTTCTGCACCACGATCAACACACCTAAGCTTAACGGCAGCCTTTGTGAAGCTGTCCTCTTTCTCCATCTGCCCCACGGTCCAGTAAGGACTACCGCTCTGCATGATGGCGCGCCTGAACAAACCCTTGCTGGAAGGCGACACGAGGTGGTAGCCGATGGAAATGGAGCCCGCGCTCTGTCCGAAAAGCGTGACTGTGTTTTCGTCTCCACCGAAGTAACGGATGTTCTGCTTGACCCAGAGCATGGCGAGATGCTGGTCGTGTAGCCCTTGGTTTCCTAGTGGCTTTCCCAGGCGTCCCTTGGCGTTCATGAAGCCGAACGGTCCCAGGCGGTAGTTGACAGTCACAATCACAACGTCGCCCAGAGCGGCGAGTCGCGAGCCGTCGTAGAAGTGCCAGTTTGTACTGCCAAAAAAGAAGGCTCCACCATGGAAGAAAACCATGACGGCCTTCAGCTGGTCTTTAGGCCCCCAAGACTCGGGCGCCGGCGCCCAGACGTTGAGGTAGAGGCAGTCTTCGCTTCGCTCGTCACCCGTGATGTTGATGATTCTGTTGAAATAGACGGAAGGCTGGACGCACGACGGTGGCAAGAAGAGGGCCCTGAACTCCCGAAGCCATGGTTTCACCGGCACGGGGCGCATGAAGCGCAGCTTTCCGACGGGGGGCTCGGCGTACGGGATTCCGAGGAACGTGTCGACGGTGAGCCCGAAGACATCTTCCTTGAAGCCACGCACCAGACCTGAGTGAGTTTTCACGAGGGGGTTGAGCTTGGTGATCTTGTATGACAACACCGACTGCGTCGTCATAAGCAGCAATGCGATGATTGTTGTTGCATGAATGGCCATTTTGGCCTTTCACCACCGTCCGGAAGCTGTTATGCTAAAAGGCAAGAGAAAGAATTATGAAGTTTTGTACCCATCTGTGAAGGATAATCACAGCTTATGCGAAACTTAGTCTCAAAAAGATGTGGCCTAAGCGCTGCGCTTGTGCTTAAGGCGTTCTCCAGTAGATGTCAAAGTCACGGGTTCAATGGCGCTAGTGACTGCTAATTTGTAAAAAAAAAGAAACAAAAAGAAAAGAACGCCGGTTTGCACGAGATTTTTACGTCAAATAGCACAAGTTGTTTTGAATCAATCCTCTAACATTAACTGCGGCGCCCCTCGAAGGCTGTGTGTCTCTGCTCCACGTTAATCCACAGGTTTAAGTTCTTTTTTTTTGAAAATGAGGTTGCATACTTGAAAAGTGAAACAAAAAATAATAATTATAGTAAGCAAACAAACATTAACGGCGTGATTATAGGAGCATGCTATTCGAGCACGTCGACCACACTTTTAGGGCGGATTATAACGCGAACATACGGATTGAACTTGAGCGTTTAATTCCCAGATGCCGGTTTGTGGACTTAAAATGAAGACATTTTCCAGATGTCTTTACTGCGTGCGATGACTACACTTTGTTTTTAAGACTAAGACTTGTCGTTGTTTTACTTGTGGCCAACGAACACCACGAAAAATGTGCGTTCTGGTTAGTATTCGAGTGCGAACTCTACCTTTCAGCCAGACGGTATTCCAGATAGTGCTACATTTTTCAAAACACAGAAGAGACAAAACACACAAGACACGGCCTTTTTTCAAACAGACAATTTTAGAGGATATTGATGAGTTTCAACAGCGTTACTATTATGTTTAGCTAAGAGCTGTTGTAGCCGCTACCAACGCGAGAGGAATAACCAAATCGGTAATAATACAAAATAAACAAAATAATGTAAATTAAAAGATTACAATATAAATTGGATTCAGAAGAACCGAAAGACAGGAAGGACGCTGTTATGGGTTGGTAAGAATAGGAACACTCATATACCGTTACAAACCGATCTAACAAGTCACTGGGGACCGTCATATATTTCGTTAAATTGAGAACTTCATAAAATTGGGACTGTCATTTTACAAGCAGTTGGTTCCATAAATTATATGTCTAAAGGGAGGCGCATCCCAGCACCAACCACGACATCGTAATTGCGGCGATCGCGGTGCTCGTCTGCCGATAATTTAGCAATGCGCTAAATGTTCGCTCTGAAAATAGGATGGTCAATAATTAATTAATTAATACTTGATTGATTGCTCAATTGTTGGATTGGTCAATTGATTGAGCAATTGATTGATTGATTGATTGGTTTAACGCGCCGACGCAACGCAGGCGATGAGGCGCGCCGTAGTGGAGGCCTTCGGATTTAATTTTGACCACGTGAGAATTATTAACGTGCGACGAAATCTCGTACACACAGGACTTCGTGCTTTTCGCCTCGATCAGGAAAGCGGCCGCCGCGGCCGGGAATCGAACCCGCGTCCTTGTGCTCAGCAGCACAACACCTTAGCCACTGAGTCACCACGGCGGGTAAGGCTATGTTCAGACTACCGATGTAACCGCCATATCGCGCGCTATGGGGCGTAAAAAAACGGCGTTTCACGCAGTTCGGTTGGCTGAGACGCCAAATGACATCATTATTTAAAGATATTACGACAGTTGCGACAACAGGCTGAACCTGGCCTAAAATAAACGCTGGGGTTGCTGGGGTAACGAATTTATTTCCTGGCAAAAAGTCGGCCATTTTCTGCGTGCGTGCGCTTCGTTAGCATTAGGCGTACCGACTTTTCATAGTACGCAAGCGCGTTCAACGCGTCCTCGCGGTTCCTTCGGGAGCTCCAGCAAAGCGCCTGAGCAAGCGAATAGCGTCTATCACATGCCTGAGCGGGCGCAGGAGGTTCAGCAGTTTCTGGGTCGTCAGTATCCTCCGGCACCGCTTTGCGCCGGAAACTAACTGCACGATTTCTTCATCGTTCAATACCTCCATCGTGAGGTGTCTGCGTCTCCATCGGTGCTCAGATAGCCGTGAAAGCTGAGATCTGCTGCCACCGCGTTGAGCCGGCGAAGCTGTTCCCAGGAACTGGACTGGATTTATTCTTCTTGCTTTTGTTGAGGGCTTGCGGAGCTCGGAATACTTCATTAACTGGGAATTGCGCTGAATCTATTTCATTAGTTCGATATAATAAAATCATTGAGCCATATAGGCAGCTCCAGGGAAATCCGAATTTGTTCGTTAGACCAAGAAATTCTTAAAATCGGGTTTCATTAGATCGAGTTCTGACTGCACATGAAGGCTGTCGCATACAGCTCGACCTTGTATAGCTTGTTGGTACATGGAACGTTCTTTAGCCTATCTGATAGGTATTTTTGAGTTGGCATTAAGGAACAGAGAAAGAAGCGCGGCTATATATAGTTACGTAAAAAGCCAGATAGCGAACATGCCGGTATATCGGAATATTTACCTTCATTTTGTAGTCATTGTGCTTTCAAGATGGTAACAAAGTACACAGAGGCAAAACGTGTTCCCTCAACTGTCCCGAATTTCCCACGGAGGACACCATCGTACTGAAATCGCTATATTCTCTGAGTGAACATATCCACGTAAGGAGCCACGAGCATGCAGTAACGCTCGTTCGCCAGGGTGGAAGAAGCAGATTGCCCATTTTTTCCCGCCTTATCAGTTTGAGCGAGGATAGATTGATTTGCAGTCGGATTGCTATCGTAAACACGCGGGCTCCTGCGGGCGATGCTTTAATTGCGTCGCAAACGCTTTCGCTACATAGAAAGTAGTGTGCGCCAGGCCTGGTATCTACCACTGGATCTCACCCTCATTGCAGGGTGTGAATTTCAAGCAGTTTTTAGCTTATTTGTGCTTACCACGCCGGGTGAGACGCTACACTCGAAGCTGCACTGAAATTTTTACGACCCAAGCCTCGCGAAGCGCTCGCACCTTCGCGTACTTGCAACCAACGTGTACGTGTTATCCCACACCATTTTTGTTTACTCTTACTTCCTAGTATGCGGATGTCCTTGCCCCAGAAACCCAAATCATTGGATAGCGCTCACTGCTGGGTGGGCGAGCGAATATAGGAGAAATGCAGAGCTGATCGATGCTGCGTTCGATTCCTGCCATCTATCTTCGAGAAGGCCGGCGGGCGCAGTGCAAGTCTTCGCGGGGAACACCGGTGAATGTTTGCGCATCCAGCATGGCATTGCCGATGGCGGTCCCTCTGGCAAAAGCAGAACGGAGCAAACGGACCCCGTTGTTATAATGCTTCCAAACGTAAACCAGACGAACGCGTTTTCAAGCTATTGCTTTATCAAAGCGCCTTCCCTTAGTATAGGCAATGGTTAAGTTGCTGGTTGTGGCACGTGTGTAATGGTTCAGCATGGTTCGCCATGGCTAACCACACCTAAGAGCACACGAGTCCGCCGCACGTAGCAACCTTCCCTTCAAAAAAGATCATTCTGCGTCAGACGCAATTTGTAGCTGATGTAGAGCCATTATGCATACATTTAAAGTGTAGTGGGCGGCAGAAGAGAGAACACCATGTGCTGTTCGCAGGTGACGCGCCAACTATTTTAATTGCGTCACACATGTTTTTCACGGGTTTAATGTTATCTAATAGTTTGAGGTTCACCCATTTCATAGTTAATACCGACCACTTCGCGCGCGCTTCAGACAACTAGGCTGAAGCGCAGGTTTTCATCTGGTTAGGATTGGACAACTTGAACTCAACTCGACTCACTCCAAGTATTGGAAGAAGAAAGCGTCCCCCCGCCACCTCCGGGTTTATGCAATGTGACGCCACCAATTGAAGACAAAGAAACGAACTTAGCTTTGAAGATCCGACAGCACACACGAGTGGCTCCAATACCAAGAAACATGCCTTCGGAGTACAAGGCCAGAAGTATTGCCCGACTGCGAGCCATGTCCGCCAGATATAAGAAGGACCGGAATACCTGCTTGCTATGTGGACGCTTTCCCCTATCCGCACCATCCTATAACATGCAACCTGTGTAGTGAATGAACGGAGACATGAATTATAACGTCCTGTACAGTCAAAATAGGAGAGATGATTGATTGATTGATTGATTGTAGGGTTTAACGCACCGACGCAATGCAGGCGATGCGGCGCGCCGTAGTGGAGGGCTTCGGATTAATTTTGACTGCCTGGGGATCTTTAACGTGCGCCGAAATCTCGTACACACGGGCGTTTTTGCTTCTTTTCGCCTCCATCAGAAAAGCTACCGCCGCGGCCGGTAATCGAACCCGCGACCTTGAGCTCAGCAGCGCAACGCCTTAGCCCCTGAGCCACCGCGGCGGGTCAAAACAAGATAGATTGATCCTACCAAAGAAGCCGCCAAATCTGACGACTACCCAAGACACGATCACCATAATTACCGACTCTCAGCAGCTTGCAGAAATTATCTACAAGGTCGCATTTCCAAAAAGGCACTTCAACTCTTTCTAACAAGAGCGAGCATTTCCGAAGTATGGGTGCCAGGACACGAATCCCTTGAGGGGTATAAGGCGGCACCTGCCGCTGCCCGCGCTTTGTACACCGGCCCATTTCTCTCACGGGGGAATCATCCCTCTCTTCCACATAACCCGCAACCTATCCTGAGCTATATATACACGGACATCTTGGCAGACTACCGGCACAAATGGAAGCCAGCACCTTTACACGACTCCAGACTAACACATATACGCACCGCATCCTTCTTCGTGCCGTATATCAAACGGAATATCAAGCTACGTGCAACTAACACCCGACACCCCATACAATCAGGTATGGTAGGGCCAGAAAAGAGCTAATCTGCAACCAGTCCCCAACCGCTCCATACAACAGTGGACGGCGTGTTTGACCAGCAAGGACCCCACGTTCAAGCTTGACCTGGTGAAAGGGGCCCGCACAGCCAGCCGCAGCCAGAGCAACCTGGACTAGGGATCCCCATTCACCGGGCGAGTGCCCTAACAACAGCACCTGCTATTCTCGTCAGAGATTTTATTTGTTCATTAATATATTCTTTCGACTTCGACAGCACCCGGCCGCACTTGAGTGAACGACACTTTCGCGTCGCTGTGTTTCGAGAGCCACGCGGAGCTGGCTCCACTGTCCTTGACAAATTTGCCTTGTTTTTAATGGCGTCAACCGATGAGCTAATTACGCTCGGTGACGCCGTCCTCAAACCCCATTGAGTGAGGGATGAAAATGCCTCGAAGGGCAGCCGCGCTATCTTGACATTTCAATTTAATGTGCTTCGATCTAAGCATGACAAATTTGCGCTCGATCATAGACATCTTTCTACTGCATAGAAAGCTGTATAGTGTCTTCAAGCACGGAATCTGCAGCTTTTCGAGCAAACGTTTTGTGTATTTCGCGTTTCATGTTTCCTCGACCGTAGCGCTGTCTTCAAGCGAGGCTTGCGCCGTCAGCGGTGGCGTACGCCGATACGCCTTGCGGCAAAGCCAACTTTATCCACGTCCTCTAATGACGACGATGGCAATGTTGATGATGGCGACGCTGTTAAAGTGTTTGGCACGTACAATCTTTGTCAAAACTTTGTATGCCAAGCAGGAAATGCGAGGCCGCAAAAAAATTCAATGCACTAGCTTACGTACCGAGCGAGGCTGAAATGTTTTGTGCCGGAAAGCTTGAGAAAATACCTTTATTTCTTACTGTCGTAAAATATTTGTGAGAAATTTAAAGGTAAAGCTTATTCTTCTAATTCTTTGTGGTCGAAAGGCCTACCACCGGCCTAAAAAATTTTGACAAGGGGTGTACCCAGTTGGGGGGATTGGTCAGGGATAAAGTGTTTACTGTGCCTGTGCTGGAGCTTATAGTAGACTGAAAACCATCTCAGGGGCGTGTTTCCGAAAGCTTCGCTGCACAGCGCCCCACCTGACCTGTGTGGTTTTATTATTGAGCTTCTGCTAAAATGATGCTGCCGTTCGGGCTCTGTAGCCTCGAGGTAGAGTTCTGGGTGCTTGCACTGACGGCCTGGGTTCTAACCTCAGCGGGACTACTTCGACTTTTTTAGCGCATTTTTTTTTCTAAACTGACTCCCTTATTTTTTAATTGTGGAAGAACTGAATTCGTCGTGTTGTTTTTGTTATAAGTGGTGATTTGGTATGTTTTAGGTCACTTTACGTTCGGGGTGCAGCCTAGGACCACGTTTAAAACCGTTCCGTATCACTGTGAAGACACATGCCTTGTGGGGCGCTGTGCAGTGAAGCGTTTGGAAATACGCCTCCCGGGGATTACCCTTCTCGGGGGACGCTCTCGCTCGCCGTTCCAGGTGGCGCGGGCGCGCTCGCACAAGTGTCGCTCTACACAGCTGAGGCCTTTCGGTCGAGGGGGGGAGCCGAACTAAACTGAGGGTGGCGACCGGTGTGCGTCGTCTTCCTGTGAGCGGAGAGCTCCTGCTTCTACTCGTCACTTGGACATCAAAGAAGAAGGAAGTGGGGAGGGGGAGGGAGGGGGGGGGGGAAGGGAGCCGTCGCGTTCGCTTTGAAGCGTGAACTGGGTGGAGGGAATTTGATGCTTTTTCGAAACTAAACTGCGGTGGTCTACACTACGCAAATACTTTGTATGTCTATGTCTTTACATTGTTTACATGTCTGTACGTCTGTATTGTTGTCTGTATTCTTGTGTCTACACCATTGTTGTGTCTATACCGTTGTTTTGACCTTCCCCTTATGTAACACCCCGCAAGGGCTCCCTGAGGGAAACCTCAACGTTGACGATGCTGAACAACTCAACGGTTCTGCACGTGAAGTGAAAGTGTGTGGTACCCTTTTATTGTACAGTTTATTGTTGTTTTTGCTTGTTGGCCAATGTTAGGCCATCGCTGTTGTTCCTGCTGAAATTGTATGAATGCCCACCTGCTATGGTCTCGCCCGAGACTGGCAGTATTGAAAATAAATAAAATAAATAAAAAATACCACGTCACGATGGGAGCCGATCTCTGTCGTCGTTCGCATCACCTCACACCACAGGTGCGGGCGCTTGCTCTCGGCAGGAAGTTCACCTCCTGGTGCGGCGTCTGCAGGCCGCGAGTGGTACCCTCCGTGGAGAAGCGGGCAGCTACCGAAGAACGTAAATTATGCCGGTAATCGCAGAAGAATGGTCTACAATAGCGACGCCAAATATTCGCGTTCGGGTAAATCTCATCGAAATGAAAGGTTTTCATTTTGGTCGATCGGTGGTTTCGCGTTTTCATTTCGGTCATTGCCTTTTGATTTGGCAAAAAGTGCTTTCATTTTAGTTTTGTGGTCATTGCGTTTCGATTTTGGTCGGCTTGGCTTTCACTGAGGCCAAGCTTCGCTTGCACCAGTGTTGCCGGAGGGAAGGGATTTTAATTTTATTTTAAGCGCCCTACCGTACTCACCGGACGCGCGTATCATTATTGCATGCAAAGTAATCGGACAAAAAGAAAGAAAAATTCGAAGGCATCTACCACACACAAAACATCTTCTGGACACTTATAATGGAAATTTCACGTTGTTTACAATGGTCATAAAAGAAATACTAGTGCGGCAAGCATATTCTGGTCATCCAACTTAGTAATTTGATGACAGAAGAATCAAACAAAAAATGTATCGACGTCGCTTACAGAAAAAGGCGGGATAAGAAACCGCAAGGTAAGCCTGCAACCAATACAACCAGTAAAAAAATCGGCAATGCAAAACACCCGGGTAGATTGAGGAACGAACACCACGCGAAGCCTCTAGCTCACAAAACACGTGCCCGTGGCATTTCCTTGTATGCCACTCGCGTTTGGTGTCAAGGCTCGCACGTTATAACTATTTGGTCAGCCCTCATATCCTGCAACTAGCCTTGTTCTAAATCCGTGCGTGCTTCGGGATGATGCAGTACTCGCCTAAGAAACACGAAAAAGATAAATCCAGAACACTTTCCGCTAGCTCGCCGCTTTCTTTTGTGCGCGTCGACTTGCGGTCGCTCTTCTCTCATCACGCTTTCTCCTGGGTTAAAAAATGAAGAACAACGCCAGGCTAGAGCTACCCAAGACGTTAGCGACTCGGTTTGTTTATCTGTGGAAATAGCCTTGGCTACCTTTCGCTCTATCGCTAAGCTACCCACAGAATCGCTGTACACACGTAAGCGACCACTTTTGTCTTTTAGGAGCCGTAACTGCGCAATTCCAGGGAGAGTTCGCGAGGCCGTCCCTATAGTAGCTTGTGAAAGCAGCCTTCTGCACTGCTCGTCGTGTGCGGGCTAGCCTGTTTTGCATGCAGGGCGTTATAGGTTGATCCGCTAGTTTGATGCTATGACACGTTTACCGCTAGCTAACGTGGATCTGATTCAAGATTAACGCGTTAACGCTTTTGTGCATGCAGCTGGGATCCTGCACCACCCGCGGTGTGATACAGAAACCGAATGATACGCCTACTTAGTGTGGTACACTTACTGAGTGTCGCCATATCAGTTCACCATAAGGCGAAGTATTAAAAAATAAAACGACATACGGATTGTGTTCGCCAACCACGCAACTCGTGAAAAAGCCGCATATGTACTTTTGCTTATAAAGCGTTTGCCAATACTGCATTGCAGCTGTCTGCTTCTTGTGTGCAACCATCGTCTAGGCTTCAGAGTGCGCACACAGGGTCCAGAGTGCGGGCACAGATCTCTCCTGGTCGACCCTCCCAGTGCTTGCACTGTAAGTGATTGATTAATTGACTGCTTGGTGTTTTTGTACCGTGAGCTACACTGGCCGAGGTTGAGCAGTTTCGCGTGGCTCCTGGAGAGCCGTGCTGCGCATGCGCGAGGAGCAGTGGTGTCACACGGCGCACAGAACGTTGCTCGCTGCCCAGCGTCTCTCACACACCCCACGCGTCCAGCGTCTTCGCCGACCTCCGTTCCGCACGTGGCGGCCCGGACCAGTTGATGATCACGCGAGGGGTGGCCGGGTGTGGAACCGACGGCTCGTGCGTCGCAGCAACACCGGCGTGCGCCTGTGGAATCAGCTTAGCTCTGGGGCGATCGGTGACGCTGCACCGGAGCCGCTTGATAAATATACATGTGTCACATAATGCGTATAGCGTGTGTGTGTGTCATTGAAGAAGCAGTATGCATGACAATCAAGCTAATCCTAGACAACCAGGAAAGCTAAGAATAATCAGCTGAATCTTAGCTCACGCTACGTATATCCTGGCATAGCCGATCTAAGCCAGTGCTAATTTTTGGTGCATGTCCCGGCACCGTATGTAGCACCACTTGCTGCAGCAGCATATAGTTCCTGTTTGTAAAGCGGTATCAAATACGCCACTGTGGTTATGTGCATCTACGTGGGTATGCATTACTTCGCTAGAGTGGCAGCAGCGCAGGAACTTAGGCCTAACGTTTCGTTTTGAGGTCTTACGACGTCAACCGGTATACAGAGCTGGAAATGCGATGAGTGCCGGCAGTACTTTTTCCATTGGTACTGGTTGCTGACGTTGGACCTCAAAGCGTGACGTTTGGCCGCATGTCCCAAGCTTAGGCTAAGCGCTAGGTAACCTTCAAGTTGAACCTTACGACGTCCTAAGCAACGTCGTGCTTGTTGTATGTCGAGCTGCGGGCACCGTGTGACGACGTTAGGCCTCAAAGCATGACGTTAAGGCCAACGTCAGCTCACCCCATCCCCTGTCACCCCTTCCTCTACTGCGCATAAACGTTTGCATCAAGCCAGTTATAAACTGGAAAATACGGGAAGCTGCACCACGAGTCTTAGAGACAGTGTAGTGTGGTAGCTTACTACGGCTTCGCGCTGTCCACCGTCCAATTCGAGGACACCCCCGCGAATGCTGGTTCGTGGTAAACAGCTGCATAATGAGGGAAGGCTAACCTAAAAAAAAAAACAAAAAAAAACGAGGGCATGATGGGGCTCAATGCGAATGGCAAGAAGCTATACGGCGACATTAAAACACTAAATTGGTCAGTGTCGTTAGTAAACGAAACGAAGTGGCCTTTCAGAGAATTTGCAAAGAGGTCTAACATCTTCAATGCGTAGGGCTTTCCAAATTCAGGAAAAAGAAAAGTCGCACCATGACGCAATGCCTGCATTAGCGTCTCGTTCAGGAATTATGTAAGCGTCTGGCCGGGCGGCTGAATCGAGGGAAAGAAGAAGAGATAGGCATACAGACAGGCCAAAATTTTCGCGTGTAAGTAGCCCAAGAAAGGCTACTGTCTTCAAAATTTGCTGCGCCGAATCACGACTAAAAACGTAGCTTTTGCTTATTGGCTGGGCTATGAGGCCGAGAAGTGTGCCACTACTTTGAACTAGCATAAATATCGCATGACCTGGTTCGTAACTGGGTCACATTCCCATCTCTGAAATATTTATTTTATATATAAATTGCGCACTTATGACACATTCTACGCTTAACCACTATAAACGGGAATCAGCGCTCAGATTCCACAAGCAATTCGGTGAGTTGGAGCTCACCTAAAAATGTACAAGAATACCGAGAATTGACTACTGATGCGCAAGCACATACAATGGTTCTCTTCATTTGAGTTTTTTCTCCCCCCCCCCCCCTTCCCCCTTACGCTACCATGTCGGTTACATACGCTAACTTCGTCAGTTACGCTATCAGAAGGTGCAGATGAAGGCCGTTGGTGGTTTATCACGATTTTTTTCATGTTAACCTTGGTATTTTCTGAGTTTTTTATTTTTGATTCATCTTGTGAGGGCTGTGTATAACATTCATTTTTTTATTTCGTTAGTTTTTATGGGCTTTAAAATTTGAAACTAAATTGCGCTGCCATTGCACAGAAAAACTACGCTTTTGAAAACGAAGACTGCGTTCTCATCTAAATTGGCCATTTTTATCCATTCATGTACGGCTCTTCAAGCTCTACTTCCAATCGCGGCTTACATTCACAACAATCTTTTAGTATGTGCCATCTGTGATGTGCCTACAAACGAAGCAGGAGCACCACATGAATATATATGAGTGGATTTCTTGCTACATTGGAATTCATGGGAATTTTCGAGAGGGCAACTTGTTGCTACAGCTTGTTCAAAGTTGACGTAGCATCGTTCCTTTTTTCGAGACGTGATGTCAACACTTATTTGAGACAACTGCGGACACACATTACTCTGAAAGCTCAGCTGACAGATAAATATTGTGGATCGCTTTCGTATTGAGTGGACCGGCCCTGATCTCCGTCGTCCGGTCGAAACATTATAACATCACATTCTTCTTGACGTCGCCTACACCCAGAAATGCCTACGCCGTTATCGTTTCAATTTCGACACCGGCTTTACTACATCAAACCGATGGTGTGCGTCCTCCACTACTTGAATTCCTTGTTATGCGACGTAGCGGCGAAGAATAAATAACAAGCTTAACCTGATATCTAGGACTCTCCGACTACTAAGCCTTCTTGGCACTCTGAAGGTACTCTCATGCGACAGCAGAGGGGCGATTACTACGAGGTGCACGATATGTTTTTTTCAAAAAATGGTGCACGTTTTTCACCTCCATAAAAAAAAAAAGCTGAAGGGCCTAGGAACTGCAGGCGTGACATCATGCTCACAAACAAAATTAATCACTGAGCCACAGCAGGGAGTGATTAAAACGTAACCGAAATGTCTTAATGAGCGCGGCCCGTCATGCCGGCTTTGGAGGCCAGTATAGGCTTTCAAGTGGCCGCCTGTAATCATAGCTTGCTCGGCTGGGTGGCAGTTCTATTACAGAAATAAAGAAAAAACTACATTTCCAAAGTTCCTTAGAAACTGTGGGTGTTATAGATACGTTATTTCTTCGTCGTTTTAAGCGAGCGCATTGACTGCTCAGCGAACATTTAAAGCACCTGGCAGTGCATTATTCACTAGCCCTCCACGTAGGGGCGCCTCGATCAAGCTGATCTGTAACGTATTAAGCCATGAAATCGGCGTATTAAAACTTAATCAGATCAGGACAGATTGACCTTCAAAGTTGATTTATCTGAGATATGGTGGATTCCGAATCAATTTTTTTTTCTGGCTTGTCCAAGGTGCCTGCAAGTGGGTACTATGAGCTCAGAAAGCACACTGTCTGGCTTTTATTTTGGCTTCAATTGCGTTACTTTTGCAGCTATTGTGACTCAATTTCAGCCAATTGTTTCATCCAGAGCCGTACGCTCAGCACTTTTTTTTTTTTCTCCGCAACTCCGAACAGCACACCTTGCCGCATTTTGTGGTCACAGCGCTTCATTTCTTAGACAATTTTTAGTTTGAAAGAGGGGAATGCTTGGGACAAAAAAAAAAAATGTGAGGAATTTTGAGCAATGGCATTTCTAAGCAAACTTTTCAAAAACATTAACGCTGTAGTGAAGGGCCAGTGCAGTGTGGTGGCCAATCCACCGAACCGTTGATAGCGCTTTCCTAAAAGAAAGGGCCAGCAGGAAAGAAAAAAGAGAAGAAGGAAGAGGCAGTTCGGAAGTGGATTTCTTGTTTTAATGATGTGTAGCGCAGACAAGGCAATTAACCTCGCAAATTGAAATAACGTTTCTCGGGGAAGGGGAGGACATGTGTGCTCCTACGATTTCATTTTCTGCCTACGAGCAAATTAACGCGTTTATTGAAGGCAAGCAGCTGTTGCAATTCAGAGAAACTTATTGTGACCTACTTGCACGCTCAGATATCACTGCCTCAGTTTCCCTATACAGGTAAAGCGGTACAGCATTCCCTCGAAGGACTCCGGTGCGACCTTCAGACGTGCTTTATGGGACATTCGCGTAAAGAACTCACTTTCCCTGCTCTCATTTCATCTGTACACGAGTCGGCACACTTTCGCTTGACGCAGTTGCTGTGACGTCACTAGCGAGGAAGAGCTCATGCAAGTCATGTCTGCCACAAGCGGACTCTGCATACTTCCTCGGCCCTTGATGCCTTCGCCTGCTGATAAGATCGCGCGACGTTCTCACGCCGGTTACTAGCGCCTTCGCGTCTTCTGCGAGGCTCCGCAACTGATGCGTTTTTCACTTGGTATGCAGGCCTGCTTTTTTCCGGCAGGCTTTCGCAGTCTTGTAAAGAACAAGGTCGGGACCTCAACAGGCATGGATTCTTAAGTTAGCAAGACATACGTTAAGGGAACAATCGTTTACGAGTGCTGATAGATTGCGGGGAACTTTTCACGTAGCTCAGTACCAGGATATGACGAGCGGACATGGGAGGCAATTCTTAAGTATTATTCAGCAACTGTCGTCTACGATGTCACAAGTTCCAAGTTAATCACTTCTCGGTAGTGTGTGCAATTTGTGCGCACTGAACATTAGTTTTAATGAGGCGGAATGCTTTGCTTGTTATTTTCTACGAACCCGCAATGTTTATTTAGCCTTAAGTTTTTCCTTTACCCGCACGGGGCCATTACCGTTATTTACAGAAATTCGAAAAAGGAACGCAAGGGACAAGGTTGACGCGTACGCCGGTTTGAAGCAGTGCCATAGCCCCTCAGTTACCCAATGCTCGTTAAAAAGATGGACTGATAATTTGTCACCGCCTTACGTATACTCAGGCATACTACCTTTAATTACCGATCCGAATGGTCGGAAGGGCAGGGGCGGTGATTGCCGACCCACCTTTCTCAAAGGCCAACGGATCTGGTTCTACTCACGCTGTCGACTGTGCCGTGACATCCACCCCCCACTGAAGTGTTCCGTCTTTACCCGCTTGTTCTCCCTCCTCAGTAACTTAAAATTCCGACCTGTATGGCCGCCTTAGCTTAATACCCCATCCCTAAATCCACCGTCTTGATAGCCCCACAACTCTATCCCCTTTTGTTCTTGATATTACTTCCTGCCAAAGAATCTGGAAGGTACCGATGCCTTGAACTCCTGTCGGGCCGTAGCCACACGGCACACGTGGTCGGTCTTCTCCGTCTCTTACGGGTCGACTTGAACTCCACAGGGAAAACAGGTACAAATCGCTAGGATACTGACACGAACAGTAGTTGTTTAGTATGCTTCATCTTCTTGGTATTGCGTTGTGTGAACGATGCGGACGATCACCGCATGAGTGACGCAAGATTGGTGAGAGGGAGAGAGAGAGAGAGAGAGAGAGAGAGAGAGAGAGAGAGAGAGAGAGAGAGAGAGAGAGAGAGAGAGAGAGAGAGAGAGAAGAGCAACAGGTAAGGAGATAACTTTAATGATGTCAAGAAGTAGTCAGCCAAGCACCGAGCTTGTTTTGCAACTCCGCATGGAAATAAAAAGAGCGAAACTAGACGAAACACTCGAGGACACAAACACAAGCCCAAAAATGCGCAAAAGCGCACAACAAGCGCATAGAGTCACTAAAAGACGCAGGAACACCCAATTAACGCACACATGGTAGTTAGATTAGGGCAAAGAGTTTAGATAATTTTGCCCCAGCCGCATTCGTGGAGGAAAGACAAGACCTCTGTAGCACACGACGCAGCGTTAGTGAGTGCCATGGTCCGAGGACATCATGCAAGGCGCGCGTCAGCACGCAGACGCAATACCATCTTCGTGGACAGTCATGGCGCAGTGAAGCGAGAACAAGCACACAATGCTTAACTGATGGTCCTCACGAAGTCTCACAAGAGGGGAAGTCACTCCGCGCTTATTGTGCCGGTAGTGGTTGGTGGAAGCGATTTTGAGGCATAAGTTTGATATGGCTTCACCGGCTTGCTTAGACCATATGGCATCCGGAAGGTGCAGGCAGGATATATTTCCTCTAGTGGATAGTAGTTTTGTGTGTTGCCTGTCCGCATAGAAGCTAGAACTTCTTCGCCAGAGAATACGCAAGCGACACGGCATCCGGCCGAGCGAATGGGATCGGGATGATGACCCTCGACTGGCTTGGGCCGCGTTAGCTGTTTGGTCATCCATCCCATTTTAAGTGCAGATCACTTTAGGGGCTCTCCTTCTCATCGTAGCTCGTTCGCCGTAACAGTGTCTAGCGACTGCCGGAATCAGGCTGTGCGGCGAGATAACGGACCCAAGTAGAGCCCCAGGACGTCACGGCGTAACTGACCCAAACAGAGGCTTCGAAAAAGAAGTGGTTTACATAGTAATAACCGTTCGAAACTCCTGAACCGCTGAAGCTTGTCGTACATCTTCCCGTTGTTTAGGGCAAAGAAAACTGAAGGTACATCTGAGGCAAAATCTGGCGTATGTAACGGGCAGCCCCCGAGTCCATTTAGTTAGGAACGCTCGTTGGGTTGGTTTTTACGATAGTAAGCGAAAAAAGTGGCCGCCAAAAATGACGCGTTCCAAATTGCGCAGTAAGGCGCCGGCGCGTGTGGGATGAAAGCAAACACAAAAAGAACAAACTCCCGCTCGCGCTGTTCCAGGCAGGGGGTGCAGGAGGACTGCGAAGGCGGGAAATTCGAATTGCATTGGACAAACCTCCGTTCCATTCATCAAGAGAAGCGTGAGACAGGGAGGCTAAGAGCGTGATTGTTGGTAGCAGTGAGCGGATAACGGCACCACAGCCCATTATGGTGAATCACTGCTCTGCACTTCCGACAGCTTTCACTTTGAGTGGAACGGCTTTAATTTTTTTATCCACCCCGTGGATCCAGACTCTTTCCTACGAGGTTAACTTTCTTTTTTTGTTTATTCTGAAATAAATAAAAACGATTTTCGCCTATGGGAAAATGGCGGCCGATTTGTACGTGTGAGCCAGCGCAAGTTGATCTTGGAACGCCTGCGCCACCTGGGGTATGCAGAGCGAAACGCACGTTGGGATTCACGGTAGGAAGGAGCCCAATGGTGTGGAAGACGATCAGAAAATCTATTTTGTCCCTCGTTTACGATGTTCCCAATTACTTGCATAACAGTTGATACCCATCATAATGAAATATTACCAAGGTCCATCGTTGCCAATAAACTGTTGGATTTGTTTCCTCACCTGCTTTTGCATTTGCTGATCGTATGTTATCCCATTTCTCCTTCCTACCATGGAAGAAGTCAAATGAGGTAGCAGACGATCAGAAAACTTGCTTTCACATTTTCTGATCCCGCCGCAGAAGGAGTGTGGATCGCCACCGTCCGTTTCGCTCTGCATACCCCAGGTGGCGCAGTCGTTCAAAGATCAACTTGCGCTGGCTCGCACGTCCAAATCGGCCGCCATTTTCCCATAGGCGAAAATCGTTTTTTATTATTTTCAGAATAAACAGGCAAGTATCATCGTTGTTCCCGGTGTCAAACAAAATAGACCACAAAATTCGACCTTCGCGTGAAGTTTGAGCGCGAACAGAGCGGCGGTTCACCCAGGAAAATCTTTTAAAGTGTTCCAATTATTGTCGCAGTAACCTGTATGTATGTCCACGGCCCCCGCGATCAGCAAAGGCATGAGAGAAGGAAGGACGAGCCACGCCCATGACTGAATACTACACCGCAAGGTTCCGTTCTCTTGTGGGTGCAATCCCGGCACAAGTCCGTGGGTGCAAGTCCGCTTCCTTGTGGGTGCAAGCCCAGCGCCACCTTCTGCTATGCTTGGAATACTTCCACGCTTTTATGCAACTGCTAAAGAGGGCTCTACTGCTCTGCCTTAATAGCCTAGAAGTGATGTAGGGTGGCTTCTGGATTGAACGCCCAGGGTTCGAACCCTAGCAATGCCAGTGTTTCCTTCCCAGCCCGGATTTATTAGGGCGAAGCCCCTTAGGGTTTAGCTGTTGCGTCGCTTGTCGTCGTCGCCGTCGTAATCGTCATTCGTCTCATGTAGTCACGGTACTAAAGCACAGGAAAACTCGTTTACGCCTCACGCTAGAACGTAACGCGCACTAAAAAAAAAAAAAACACCAGGACACTCGTTTACGCTTCGCGCTAGATAGAGGAGAGAAAGAGGAGAGAGAGAGAGAGAGAGGAGAAGAGAAGAAGAGAGAGAGAGAGGAGAATAGAGAGAGATAGAGAAGAGAGAGAGAGAGAGAGAGAGAATGCAAACTTCCTTTATAGGGCAAAAAATGTTGGTCAGTGGTGTACCTCATTTCAGGACCTTCAGGACCCCATTTGATGGTGCAGCTGCGACAGCCCTTTCAAACCACCGAAGCTGGTCTTCCGGCTGAACTGGACAACACGCCTCTCCCACCTGCTCATAAAACGGACGAGGAATTCTGTCAACTGGGATTTTCTGACAACCCCACACCATATGGTAGAGCGTGCCAGGTTCGCCACAAAACTGACACAGAGCGGAGTACTGCGTCGGGTACATTAGGCGCAATTTCGTCAAGTGGGGAAACGTATTCGTTTGAAGCAGCCTAAGTATTCTTTCCTGGGCTTTCGTTAAGGATTCGTGGGCCGGGGGGTTAAGCCTGCGCTCGAGCCTGTAATGCTGACTGATCTCGTGGTAGGTGAGCAATGGGCTCGCAGCCTCTATCCCTCGTGGTGCCCGGCGGGATAGCTCTCGAGCAGTATTATGGGCGGTGTTGTTGCCCTGGAGGATCGAATGGGCTGGAGTCCAGAGTATTTTGACTCGTAGGTGAAGGGGACGTTGAAGAAGAATATTTAAGGCACATTTGGATATTCTTCCATGCAGGTAATTTCGGCATGCCTGTTGGGAATCTGTTACAACTGTATCTGCGGTCGTCTGAGAGATGGCCAGGGCAATGGCAGCCTCTTCTGCTTGGTCAGTGGTCGTGCAGGGTAGGGCAATGCTGGTAATATGCGACGTTGTGGTTGTCACAACAGCAGTCATCGATCCCCTTCTGGCGTAGTCAGCCACATCAGTATAGACCATGCGGGCCCTGTTGTCATTGACCCTTCCGATTGCACGTGCTCTTGCCTCTCTTCTGCCTGCATGGTGTACTGGATGCATGTTCGCGGTCTTGGCGCTACTGCAATCAGCTTCGTGCTTCAAAGACAAGATACTTTTACAGTAAAGCTGTATACCTCTACCCTCCAACGGTTTCGTTTCCGTTAGAAAAAACGCTAAGGCGCCAAGAATACACTTATACACTACATGCTTCGCCGCTCCCCAGGTTTCATGTTAGCAGATGGCCTGGGTATTTTCTTTTATTGTAAAGTGTTCTGTGACCATTATTCTGCTCATTATTTTCTTAAGTAGAAGGGGTATGGTATCTTTTAGGTCGGTTTAGAGGTGGGGCGTGGCGTAACACGTTTTCGTAGAGTGCATGTCCTCCAGCTTATATGAAAACCAGCGTGTTATATGGCGGGGTAACCGCCAGGAATTTCCATATAAACAGGCGAAAATCATTTTAATCTTGCACTAAAATTTCTGAAGTCTGAAAGGTTGCGCAATGCAGTGTCAAAACCTGACCCTACCGTACGTGTCCAAACATCTCCGTTGGTTGCAATGCGTGATTCAAAAACCGCATGAAGGAATAGGAAAGACTGCACATTATTGTGGTTTTAGCCGGGGATAAGGATTGAAGTACCTGGGGCCCTATTATCGACTGCACAAATTCCCAGGGAATTCGCCATGTTTTTTTGCGCAAGCACGACGTAAGCAATCAGTGCCGTAATGCACCTACAGCTATGACGACTTGCAGTGTAATTTGACGCTTCACTCATAAATATCACAAATAAGGTATCAAATATTGTGCATAAAAGATATAAAAACCCTTGGCACGTATTATAAAAATTCAGACGGTAGCTGAGGTTGGTAAAGGAAACACATTGCTGCAGGTCAAAATTGTCGTCAACACCACAAGGCGATCCAGTAACGTTGATCCAAAAGTGAGCGAAAGGGGACTTAATAGAATGCTTTGTTGGGCGAGTTGGTTCATGGCTTCAAAAATTTAAAAAGATCGCAAAGGACGAGGACAAAGAAACACAGTTCACGTGACAATGTTTCTATAGGCTATATTTATTCTCGGTGGATGTGGAAGGCCTTTTTTACTCCATTCCACACAAGGAATTGTTTGTTGCTGTTAGAAAGTGCATTGAAGAGAATGGAGACATACCGCTTCAAAATAGTGCTGGAATATGCGTTGACGACTTCATGTCCCTCTTGGAGTTTTATTTAGGTGCCACGGTAGTGTCCTTTGACAGCAAATTATATGTTCAGAAACGAGGTATCTGCATTGGGCCATGTGTCGCGCCGGTATTCTGCAATATTTTTTGTCGGCTGTAGACAGACGTCTGCAGAGTTCTTTTAATGGAAGCAAAGTGCCTAAGATGTTTCGATATGGCGATGATTTTTTAGTTGTTTTTAAGAAGCTGGATTTTATCGATTTTAGTTATGGTTTTAATGACTTTAGTGATGGTTTTAAAGACGTGTTGGACACTTTTAATGAGACTGGACCAGGCTTGGCTTTCACACACTTGCTGCCTGCCGACGGGCACTTGCAGTTTCTAGATCTTAAACTTTCTGTGCTGCAAACTCATGTATGCTGGGCGTAGAACCCACGCTCCCGCAAACCACTGCTCCCGTTCAATTCGGTCCACACAAACATGGTAAAACGAGCAATTGCTACGCTCTGTCTAGAATCTGCCCTCCAAAAGTCTTGCGACCATGCGGCCCCCACCAGTTTTCACCAACAGATTCAGAGGTTGCGGTCATCAGGGCATCCAATACCACTCTGGTGGCGACTGCGGAATCCCTGCTGCAGAAACTAAAAGGCAGGTTGAGGGAAAAAAGATAGGCAAAAGAGCACCTAGAGGCCCGAGGTGATACCATATATCCACAAGGTGACACATAACCTTTAGAAGGTGGCGAGCAGGCACAATGTTCCTGTCGTTTTTTCAGCGCCGCGAAAACTGTGGAAGTTGTGTGCGCGCATCCCTGGCGATGCAAGAAAAGGGGTGGCTTGTGGTAAGAAGCACACCAGGCGCTATGTGGATTGTGCAATGTCTGTTGTTTACGAGTTGCCACTGGACTGCGGCAAGTACTGTATAGGACAAACCGGCCGGTGTGTCAACGACCGTGCCCGTGAACATGAGCTATCACTCACAAGTGATAGCGGTGCGAATCTTCCTGCGCCTTGCGCAGAATGTAAATGCGTGCCTTTGTTTCATGAGTTGAGGGTGCTGGGCCGCAGCAGAGTCACGGTGGCACGCGAACTTTTGGAGGCCCACTATATCAGAAATAGGGACACGTCGGTGTGTTTACGGGAGAGCGAGTTCCGCCTTTTATGCCGTAATCGGTAGCGCGCATGTGGCTTGCTCTTCAGGTGTTCTGTGCGCAGGCGCGCACAGTTTATATGCAGAGAAGGGTTTCAAAATAAACTAGTTGGTAGTGAGCGCTCGTCCAGTCTACTGTGTTTCTCTGTCCTCGTCCTGTGCTCTATTTTTAATTCTTTGAGCGAAAGGGGGATGCTGAGCTAAAGAACATCACACAATCTTTTTTATCGTATCTATTTATTTCTTTCAATCGCTTTTAGTAACATTGTTGAGCTCTCTGCTTCAATGCAAGTTTTGTAGCATTATCCCCTTCCCGGCCGCGACCGCCGCCACGCTATTGTCTGCTGCTAGGTTACAAGTTTATGGCTTGATCACATAAAAAGACGGCCGCGACCATCGCTTGTATGACACATAAGAGCAGCAAAGCGCTACGCCTGAAAACCGCGGAGCGTACCGATGTCGCCGATTCACTCATTCGTCAAGCTCAACTTAAAACAACGCTGTAATGAACAAAAGAGTCACTTTTCTTTGTTATTTTTCTCTTGAGTTCGATCATGTGACCCAGCAGCCTACTAGGAGGAGCTTGTACTAATACCATGCATTTTGTTCTCTTTGTTATGGAGAGGCTTGTACTTCCCTCTTAAGTTGTGGTTGCGCAAAACAAATAATTTTTATTTTATTGCCACACATAAAAGCAAAATACTTCTCATTACTTGTATGCTCCGTGATTGCTGACTTGGAAACAGTCGAAACTACTTTTTGTTTCGGTAGAAAACATGCTTTAAACCGCGCGTCATGCGAAACTGCGCCTTCTGCAAATTCGCGGCCATTTCGCGGTGCCGAAGGTCGGGGAAATTTTTTGCCCTATTTCGAGGCAAAAGCGGCCGCCATTTTCAAACTGTTACGTAACATTACGTCACTTTTACTCAGGCTGAAGTCGACAATGCGTGACGTAATCGTTCCCGCCAATTGTTTGAATTACGTCACGCCGTCTCAGCCAATCACAGATATGGTGAGTATTGCAAGCAGTATTGTTGTTGAATAGCAAAGACAGGCTTACGTTGTCATGTACGGTGCATTTAGTCCAGTTTTTCATTGCCGGCCAAGAATTATGCGCTTTCAGTAAAGAGAAATAAGGCAAACTTTAGAAATGGTGCCCGTAAACGTCATGAAACGTCAAAATGACGACAGCACACACAACCGCTTTGTCAACAGGAAGCACGTGACCAAAATTGAAAGCCAATCAGAAAAGACTTCCGGCAAATTGCCCGATTCCCCGGGAATTTGTGCAGTCGAGAATAGGGGCCCTGTTTTCATCTCACGTACAGTTAAAATTCTGTAGCGCATGACTCACTGTCGTGGTTGCCAGCATTCCAGTAGCGGACCACGTATGGCTGGTAGGTCGAAAAATTTCAATTTCAAAAGTTCTAGGGCGCTATCAGCAAGGCTGTTTCGAGTAAAATTGTTTTAAGTGATGCCATTTCCTTTGGGATAGAGAAAACATATATCTCGACAAACATGAGTTGTCTTTCTCTTTAACGTTTTAAATCGCGCCGGAAGTGCCTGGAACAAAATGTCGTTACTTTTCTACAGCGAACTAAAGCCGGAGAATAAACGATAGTACAGGAAAAAAAAAATCACGCCATATCCACGGAATGAATGATGATAAGTGGGGCGAAGCTCGAGAGGGGAAGATCATCGGTAACCGTAACTCTCCCGTGAAAGTTCGCCCATTACATCATTAAGAAAGACGTAAGACTGTGTGCGTACATTGTACAAATCAACTTCTATTTTCGGAGTCAATGCTCCCAGGCCCAGACCTGGTGAAAGACCCCGCGCCATCGAGGACTACCCCGCACCTCCACCACAATTTGTCACGTAGGATGGGACACAACGGTAAAGAAAGAACTTTTATTTAGGGCGAACTTGTGCCCGAACGAGACGAGAGGAAACGAGCAAAGGTCCTTGCGTCTCGTTCGATCTCCGAGAACGACTGCCTGCGTTCGTGGCGTGATCTCTTGCGTGATCTCCCCCTCGCAGTGCACGTGCGCTCGCGCCTCCGTTGGCGAACACAGACAAGCTCGCGCTCCCGGTGCCGAGTTTGCGCTGCCGGTTGCAGCCGGTTCTTGCGCGTGCAACGCGGCCCACTTTGCGACATCTCCGAAAGCATGCGGCGGTCACGTACCACGAGACACAAGGGATGGACAGACCCATGACTTAAGGAGCTTCGCCCCTAAAAGGATGCCTGATGTCATTACGCCCCGCGCCTGCGCTGTAAGGGAGCGTGGCAGAGGGCTCTTGCGCTCGTGCATGGTTCGGCGCGAAGGCGCTTAAGTGGATGTATTTGCACTGTCTCCGCGAGCAGCAATAGGGACAGGTTCAGAAAGATAACAACTTTATGCACACACAGTGAAGATAACAAGCAAGATCAATTTGGGAACGCTGACACAAATGAGGCTTACTCGCTCAACTAGAACGAATAGCCATCGATGATCCCATAATTTTTAGTGCATGAGCGCTAGGTGCCCCCTCGTAAAACCACGTCTGTCGTCTGTGAAGCCTGACCATGAAGGTAATAGAGAAAATGAAGCGCGGGAACTATATATAAAAAGCGTTGCTATACAACATTGTTCTGTCGGAATGTGAAGCCTCTCAATCAAGGTCATAGATAGGAAGAATGCCACGTGGCTAGAAAAAGCGTTGCTCGGCTACTCCCAGGGGCGGTCAGTGTCCGGCGCTGCAGGCGGATGCGTTCCGAGTGCGTTGTCTGCTAGCGTGATCCACGGCGGCGTGGCCTAGAAGGTGCACCTAGGCCTGCGACTCCGTCGGAACGAGACGGTGAATAATGTTGACGAAACAGCAGGCGCGATCTTGGGTGCTCCTTTGGTGAGCGGTGTTCTCACTACTTTGGAACTACCTAAAGCGGCTAGATCAATGATAGTCGCCAGGCACGACGCCTGCTGTATGTGCCAATGGAGGACGTGATAGCTGCCGATAATGCACATAGTACGACAATATGGAGAGGAGATTTGCGTGTATATAGCCTGGTTCTGGCTTACGTTCCATTATCTCCCCGTGTTTGTGGAGCGCATCATCTCTACCTCCTTTACCGTCTCGCATTAGTTTTAGAGAAAGGTGGGTTGAGTACTTCGACTTATATCGATGCTCGGGCCCCGCTCGTGTGTAGCCTTAGAAAAGCGTTGACGTCGACAAGCTCAACGTGCATCCAATGATACCCGAATTGGTGGCTAAAACTAATTATGAAAGACAAGATAACCAGGAATAACCAGACAGCGCTCCCCCCGCTCAAGCTCTGCCACTCGCATTATTCACCTTAGTAGAGCGAGTTCAGGTTTGCTTAACTTCATGCTGTGTCTGTTGATATTTTGATCCAGAAAGCTGCATTCATGGGTCTTACTAACCGGGAAGTTACTTATCCTGATGAGCTGTTTTTTCTGTTTGGTTGTGCACGATTACTTTTAGGCTTTGCCAGACCTGTTCTTCGGCGCACATTTGGATTTTACGAGAGGAAGCCTTCAGTCATTTTTCTGCCCCTCTTTCTAAGAACGACTAAATGAGGCAATGAGGTGACTGAACACCAAATTTAAACTTCTTTGCTTAGCTGAAACTAAGTTTCTACCAATAATGCGTTCTAATGTCTGTGGGAGCCAAAGACGTTACACCGAGCACTTTATATTTTTACAACAGTTGCTACATACGGCATCTCCGGAGTGTAGTAATTTAAACGGGTAAATGGGCTGGCCCTTCTTATGCAGCCAAATTTCTCAAGAAGTACATTTAACTTACCTTCACTGAAGAGCACTATAGACGTTGCCAGAGTCAACTTCAAGCGGCGGGCCTGTCCATACCAAGAGTCTACTGGTACCTTATACGGCGTAGAAAGCCTGATCACCACTTTGGTCACGTGCTCTAAGTCAAATAGAGGTGAAAGGCCTCGATATAGGCGGACGGTGCTTAACTTCAGATCCCTCATTATTTACTACCCCAGGTGTCCAAGCCGTATGATTTTCAAACAGGGCATGTTAGCAATTATAGTCTTCTCATATAGGGTGATCCCACATTGTTCTGTTAGCGTCTGACCTTCGTAAAAAAGTCGTCGCGTTTTGAGAGCAGTACGTCTGCAGGTCTACCAGAAATCGCCGTAAGCGCCTGAGAGAGTTCGCTCGGCTATGCCTCTATTGAAAAGGCAGCATTGACCGTGAGTTCCCACAATTCCGTAAGCCCTTGTATGGGGTCGTTAGCTTTGCTTTCCCAGTATTGCAATAGCTAGCCGCCGCAGCAGCCGTGGGAGTTAGGCTGATGGTTGCGCCCGTAAACAATCGCCAGACCGGCGCGCCGCACTTCTAGCGGACGCCAAAGACGCCGCACCCTCGCCCCCCGCCCTCCGTTTATTACATGATCGACGGTTGAGACGCAAGAAAACGCATTTTCCCAATCGCGCAGAGCGACGGACAACGCGTGCGCGGTTTGCTTTTTGCGAGCGTACGCCAGGGCGCAAAGGAGCGAACATGAGACAATGCACCGAGACGAGGCACGCACGCGCCGGGGGCTTGACTGACTCCATTCTGAACGCCTTTCTCTCCTTCGCTTCGCGTGGTTTGTCTATGACGGACAGGGTTACGCAAAGGGGAGGAGCGAGTGCTTCGACATTGACGGCTGCCGCCGAGAAGTGGACCAGCGGTTGCCCAGTATCGCTGCATAAAAGAGAACGAAACGAAGGTCGAAGTAACGGTGAAACCACAATACGTGGCGCATCGACAGGGGGGCGATTCTGTGTCAACGGGGCACTTCGCAGCGGCTTCGGGTTGTTAGCCTTCGGAGCGTGCGGCACGTGTGTGGACGCATGTTGCAACGGCTGGCAGTTTCCGCCGGGTTCGGCGGCCGCCGCCGCCGTGTTTGAGACATGCTCTGCCGGGATCAGGCAACTCAGCGAGTCTGAGCCGGCACGGAGACCTTGGTATGGTTAGCGCCGCACTTGCACGTCGTGCGGAAGCCGGCCGCGAGATATGCGAGTGAATATATCGCGTGAATAAAACAAAATAGCCACGACAGTTATTTGTTACTCGACTCATTGTGCAAAATCCCCGCCGCCGAGAAAACCCATGACAGGCGAACAGGACGTCAATTTCCATTAGCTGCGGCATGCCATGTGGCTCCGCTGAGCGCTGCCTTGCGGGATATTCACTAGATGGCGCAAGCAGTTCTGAGGCGCGTAGTAACGCTCGCGTCCACATAATCGAGCGAGACAGACAGGCGTGTCCGTGCGCACCAGCTCACTGCCGACAAAGAACGAGACTATTGGAACGCAGCAGAACGTTCGAAACGACCTCCTGCAGCGACACTACGTTTACCCACTGAGCACCCGACAACGCGAAAGGCAGAGCGATCGTCTATGGAGAAAGCACGGCAAGGTGCAGCATGCGACGTGTACACCCAATGGCCCGACAACAGACAAGCGGTGAACACAACGGTGCATCGAGCAAGGCAGGACGGCAAAGAGGAGCTGGCGGCAGGATGCGACCTTAAACTCATACATAACATTTCGCCATAACACTACGCTCGGCGACATACTCAGGGACAAGCAACGCTCCCGCATTTTCACAAGAATTGCTTAGATGACCCATAGCGCTTTACAGCGAGGCTGTATATGGCTTCGAATTCTGGTCTCTGTTGTGTCCGTGGGTAGTAAACGTCTCACACCCACAGGGAGTGATAAGGCACTCGTTAACAATGGAAAGCACTTAGCTATTGTATAAGTAGCTCCGGCGACATCCGCTTGCGACATAGGAGTGACTTGAATACCCGTCTCGTATAAAATACACATAAAGTACGTATACTTATAATACATTTCTATAATACGTCTACAATCCTACTTCACTTTGTGATAGGGTAGTATACAAGACACAGTCAGGGTACATTTTCATATACATATAAGAGAGGACATGCCTAGTAGGGTATTTTATTTGTGTTGATGTACCTTGGGAATGCAACGCACAGGGAGGACTCTAGAACAACGTCAATACGAGGTCCAGGGAAGGGAACAGAAACGGCAATACAATTTAAGCTGTGGTAGGGTGCACTTACTTGTCTTTGGTGAATCAGTCGGTATAGTGCATTGGGCCAACATTACAGGTGATACCCACGACTTGGCTACCCAACCATCTTTAGAGCCTGGATTGGTTCCCAAGTTCTCCTTTTCGCCCGGAGAAGCTTCGTAAATAACCAAACCGGTGTGCCTTCGGGCATTTCCTTGCGAACTGGGGTTATCACTATAAGATCTTTTAGTGGATGGGATTAACGGAGGGGGAGGGAGACAGAAAGGAAGAGGTGGTGCGTTAGCTTTTCAGACCATTGCACTTTTACTACTCGTACCTTTGGCCATCGACTTATCATGAAAACACAGGAATTCTGAGTCATATTGCACCCGTTGCTTTCACCATAAGTCGTGGTTGCACGCTGGAAAAGCTCTAGGAAAGTGTCGCGCGTAATTAGGGCTAGGAAAGTGTCGCGCCATAACGTATGACTCCAAGAAAAACTTAGACATGAAAGAGCACCGTTTCTTTTTTTTTTTTCATTAAAATGGTGAAGTTTGAAAACAATAACGAGTGCGGTGGAACCTAGAATTCAAAACGAAAATTTTGCATAAAGGGCCATTTGTGATGAAATCGTAATGTGTGCTTTCATCGACATCTCAGAAGATTTAGTGCTGATGCTAAAAGTGAATCTGACAGACTCGCCCACGTCGCTGGTATCTGTGCGGAACCATCACAAGTTGCTTTTGCGTTTTGATTGGCGAATTGCTTAAAATAAAATAGCTTTTCGAACCAAGTGAATCTCGGCGAAAATTTTCAGTGACACCCTTGTGTACTGCTGCAAGAAACAACGAGCGCAGATGTTTCTATAAAAATTTAAATATTGCACAGAACTTGTTCTTGTTTTAAAATAAGCACACCAAATAAGGGTATCGGCTGACGGAGCGCATCACTTACCACTTAACTGCTCTCCCAATGGATATCACCACGCTTTTAACAGACTATACAGGTATTCTAATTCACTCTTATTTACTCGCAAAGTGTGGTATTGGGCTAGTTGGTGATCCATCTTAACAATACAGCGCGACAGAAACAAAGACTTAAGCGAGGCACACAGGACTCGGCCTTACGTTTACGTCTTTTATATATTAGTTCACTTTAACCACGCTGAATTATGCGTGCGTAACCATTGTTGGGCTCGGGTGCCCGCACTCTCCCTCGCCGCCATATTTTTCGGTGTTTTATTCGAGCGCCATACTGACTCGGAGTAACTTTGATAATCGCCGTATTTTTGCATGCTCTTGAACAACTTTCTTCAATCTAGAGGAGTAACTCACTAAACACTTAATATTTCGCCTGAGTGTTTAGTCAGTCACTCGTTAACTCGTGAGTGAGTCAAGTAGTGAAGTACTCAAAAGGGAAACAGTGCGACATTGCCGTCCTCTCGCTCAGTGATTGTTAAATACTTTAAGGGCGGGAAATTCTGTGATTTTGTTTTTAATTCTAGGCCCAAGTCTCGCGTAATCATTTGGTGCGTATGCATGTGCGAGTGTGTACGTCATGCGTGCGGGCGCACGTGCGTGTGTGTTTATATCCGAAAATAGGATGCAAATATTCAAAACCCACTCATTTTGAATTTTAAACTAGATATAGAAAATTTGGTTGCTGCCAAAACTTCAGAAAGTGTTGGTGAAAAAAAAGAAAAGAAAAAGTGAACGGCTAAGCATGGCGTCGGTGTCGTACCATGCTTTCTTCAGGGAAAACAAATTTTGGATCAGGTGATTCTGGAGTATCTGTTTACTTCCGTTTTTTGCTGCACGCCGCTTTCAGTTTTTGAGGCAGCAGTTGGCAGTGTAGCCCTTGCCGTATGGCATTGATAGTATTACACACAACATACCAGATCACATGCACTGCACTGCACTCATGTTGCTGAGCTCTCTCGGCACATCATGTATAACTGGCGAGGACACCCGGAACGGACTCCCGAGATGACAGTATCGATGGTGAGAAATAAAATTGGCCAAATTAATGCTCTAATTTGTATTGCCCGAAATCGAAGCCCAACATTTTTCGGCACTGTTTTGTTATCCAAATGCGCCTTCCTCTTGTGTAGATTACTTTATTTCGAAACAATTTTAGGCAGTACGAAGGAATCGAACGGTATGAGCGAAGCAACACTGTTTCGTATCACTCTCACCCTTCGTCTTTCCCAAATTCACGGATGTCTTTTCGTGCAAAAAAAAAAAAACAGTTGTTACTAGCGATTTGTATTCAACGCACCGTTTTAAAGCTTGCGTCCTTGTTTCGGCTTCCGTAGCGGCTTAGTTCCCCAAGAACCCTTTTATTACATGCTCATACAATTCTCATGTACTGTGTCAATTTGGTTAATAGCAGGAAAAAACATCGTTTGCACAACTACTCTGCTCGTTTCTGCCTCTAATACAGCTTAACCACTCTGACGTAACGGATAATTACAGCGTCGCGTCCGGTAAGGTAACTTCCAGTTGAGTTACACAAAGCAACGTGACCTCCGGAAACAACGTGAGTAACGGTGGACTTCTTACCTCTGCCGTTTAAGACGTTGCACTCTCCACAGTTCGTCTTCCCTCTATGCTCTTACGCAACTGTACATCATATGAAACGTAACAGGAAGGTTTATGTTGTTACGGAGTTAGAGTCAGGGACATGCATGGCTAGATCGTTTGCATCAACGGGCATTGCTGGCTTTTCCTTAATTTAGCTTTCGCCGTAAAGTTCGCTTAACCGCAATGCGTCCACGGCGCGGGCAGCATTCACAGCAGAATCCAACACAGCTATTTACATGCATCTCTCGCGGTACAAACACTTCACCGCTTCCCGCTAAGGAACCAGTGTTGTCACCCTCAGATTCTAACGAAAGTCCAACACCGTGTAAAAACGTTTAATGGTTCGTCTAGCAGCCAGCGGAAATAAAGTGCACATGACTGGGCCTACTTCGAGCAATAGCGACAGCGAATACGACATTTTTGCCGGAAATACATGTTCCTAAATTAATTTCTGTGTTTTTTTTTTAAATATTAATACCAAGGGAGATAGAAGCCACCACTTGGAAAAGAAGCGTGGTTTTCTGCGTCGTATCGATGAGTTCACCTACTCACGAGAAATAAACTTTTCGAGAAGCACGGCTTTCAATGCCCCGGGTCATATCTTCGAAGAAGCTGAGCGTGTCATAAGTGACGGGGCAAACGTTGCCGAATTTGGGAAAGGTGTCGCTGGCAGGTAAAGAAGTTGCTTCCACATGGGGTGAGTACTTGAAATGTAAGTTTGTTCGCAACACCGGTGTAGACTGCGAATGATCTAATGAGCCTCAACCCGCATGAGGTGGGTGTTAGCCTAATAAAACAAGTTTTTAGGCAGAAAGAGGTATATCAGACACGGCGATCGGAGTAAGCTATTTATAATTTTCAGCTCTAGAGAGGGAGTGTACATGAGAGTTCTGAGGTCTGCAGGCCGTCATTAACACTGCTTTCCTGCTTCTTCTGTTACACAAAAGAATGACGCGAACTGACAAATCGGCCTGTTATGAGTAGTGCGTACTTCTTGTCCAACAGTCCGAACTGCTTACCTACCTCCCAACCGGACCAGCACGGCCACTGGCACTGAGGAGTCACTGTAGATGGGACATTCCGCAAGGGCAACTTGGCCCGTTTATGACCATATCGTCGTCAGCATCCTGTTTGCAACGACTTGCCCCGAAGCAGAGGCGTAGAGTGCAAGAAGCTGCCGAAACTTTCGCACCAACACCGATTACGCAGATGTTTTCGCTTTCGGTGTATAGCCTTAGGATTGTTGGCAGGAGTGACAAAAAAAACGAAAAAAACAAAAAAAACGAAAGTGAGTCAAAATTCGCTTTTCGGAAACGTATCACGTCACTCGTAGGATGGGCGTTGCGCAGCCTACGGAGAGCCGTAAAAGTGACGCGTGGGTAGCGGTAAAGCCCTCTGCTGAAGGGGTACACCGGCTGTCGTTCAAGGTAAAGTGCACGTGGTGTCCACATCACGAGTTGCGCAGGGCAGAGTCTCAGGTTCCGCGCATAAATATGGAAATCGGACACCGCGCATGCCTTTACGAACGCGGACTGTTTGCTTTGGCACTCCCCCCGGAGGCGAGTGTGTTTCGAAAGCTGTCGAAATTAGTACAGAGCCCGCTTGCTGAGCCAAAGCATGACGGGTGTGTTTCGGCACCTACAAAAAGCTCGGAAACTCCGCAGAATATTGTGCGTGAGCACGTGCATGTGCCCAACAAGCCCATGGTGATGGCTTGTTGAAGGCTATTTCGGAACTCTAGGGGCACATATTCAAGATTATGTATTGGGCTTTATAAGTGAAATGCGTTTCATCAGCCAAATTTGAGGCAGGGAATCGTCAAAGCAAAGCACGTACCCACTTTGTGAGGCGACAGGAGCCACAGCTCAGCATTTCTTCTTTGCTAAAGGTGCAGCACGTGTCTTTCCCGATTTTACCGCGCATCAACTAGTAGCCTTAACTCCGGGAGTTACTGCACATTATTAGTCATGGCACATAGTTCTGCAGTTTCCAATGCATATTACACTACCGCAAAATGTGGAAGCACTTTTGCATCGTCTTCGATTCGGAATTGCATACAGAATTTTCTTTCTTTTTATAATTAACTGTGCGCGCTCGCCATCGTGAGTGCGTGTAGAGCCCGGTGAAGGTAAATTTCCAACATGTTATAGTTCAACTTCGTTATAACGAACATTGATATAGTGAATTATCGGCTATAGCGAACTAAATACTAGCATTGGTTTGCCACGCCTCATTTCAATGACACTTATTCTTTTATAACGAAAGTCAAACCATGAGAGCCGCTTGCACTATTGCATATTACGGAGAAATATTTGACCAGTTGGCTGAGAAGCCACTTGGAAAAACTCCCGGCGTCCGAAACTGCAGAAGTAGAAAAGGCCTCTAGCTCTGTTCGTGGACACTGCTGAAAACTTCATTCTGGTCAGTACTGTGAATAGCAACCAGACATAAATCACATCCTTCCTCCAAAAAATAGGAACGAAGGCCTGATTTGTCAAATAAAAAACTTTGTTATATTGTTATTCCCCGTTTCATGTTCTGGTTCATTGAGCTTGAAATGCCACAAGGTGAAAGATACGGTTTGCCTGGTTTATAGTAGATTCAAAATTTCATATTAAAATAATGCGTTTTTGTATCACGGATTTTTGCGGGAGCCAGATTACCGATTGGTTTGAACCGATTTTTAGCTCTACTGTTACAGCGAATATCGGATATAACGAACTAAATTACTGTCCCTGTACTACTTCGTTATAACGAGGTTTGACTGCAGCACAGTGCCCCTTGTACTCCTGGAAAATATGTGAGGTCTACAGTCAGTTGCCAGAACCTAACAGTCGACTGGTGCGTTCAGCAACAATTCTAGGACGCTGGCCTTCAAAACTGGGCTGCCCGCATTTTAAGTGCGTTTAACAGCGAAGCTATTTAGCAAATCGTAATTTTTCTTGTGGACACTTAAACATACCAAGAAATTTTCCGAGCGCGCGCACGTGAGCGCGGGCTTCCTGGCGACCGCCCGGAATTTAACAGAACCAACCAAATGCCTAGCGCTCATGTGTGCGTGCCTCGCGACGACCGTCCAGCGTCCCCTGCGCACGTTTGTCAAGCCAAGAATACCCACTTAGGGAGATTGGCCAAGACTGCGGCGATCGCCCGGCAGTTAAAGAAAAAAAAAACAAGAAAATGCCGAGCCCTCGAGTGTGCGTGGCTCGCGGCGACCGCCCAGCGTCCTCGGAGCACGTTTGTCAATGCAAGAATACCCACTTAGAGAGATTGGCCAAGATTGGCCAAAGCAAAAACTCCAGCGCTCACCGTAATCGTGGCAACATTTGCTCAGAACGAAGAGACTGAAGCATTCGCCGTAATCGTGGCAACACTTGCTCGGAACGAGAAAGACACGTCATAGCGTACGCCCCTCCAAGGTAATGTTCAATGATTATCACTTCAAAAAAAAAATGATAGAAGCTCACACTTATAGCAACAATGATGGAGTAAAGGTAGTTGCGCGTAGCAGAAGAAGAAGCAAATGAAGGCAGTGAAGGTTGCGTACAGCTTCGCTACATTCAAGTCTTACGCGTTAGTGTGAGCTTCCTTCATTTTTTATTGTAGTGTACACGGATTGCTTTAAAATATTAACCGGCAGCGTAAAGGAGGAGGAGGAATAAACGTCCCGATGAAGCAGTTCGCCTTGGGGAAGCGTCCTTATTCCAGGACCCATTTAGACCGTCCGGCTTCTTGGGCCCTCTTCACCAGCCTAAGCTGCAGTCGTCATGGTCCGAGTTGGACAGTGCTCTCTCCCAGTGCTCAGGGGAGGGTAAGGGCAGGGGGGCTAGGTTGGGGTTCTTATCGCAGCCCCACACAATATGGTAAAGCGTGCCCGGAGCAACCTCACAGAAGCGGCATTGCGAGGAGTACAGGGTGGGGGCCAGAATGTGGGCTCTAGTTGGGTGGGGAAAGGTGTTGGTTTGCATACCTCGAAGGTGGCGTTTTTCTTCTTTTGTGAGGTTTTTGTGTGGAGGAGGGTACATTGTTCACTGCAGGCGGTATTTCTGCGTGATTTCTTTGTAGGACAAGAGGGGACAGACACGCCACTGCTCGCCGAACTCCTGACTAGCCTGGTGTGCCAGATCGCCGGCATGCTGATGGGCAGCTTCGTAAATCCGTCTCTCATTTTTACTGAAGTAGGCGTTTAAGAACACTTGCAGTGGAACCCGCGAACATGAGCGCACCACGTGAACCCATGAGTACCAGCCTGCAAACAGTCGGACATTTTTTCCGCGGATTTGCGATCTTTTTATGCGAAAGCATTGGTTGACTCCCTAGGTCAAGAATTTGGTGTCGTGGCCAAGAGATTAACGGAAAGATACCTTACAGATGACACACAAAATGGCTCATGGCTTAAAGAATTAAAAAAAAAAGTCACAGAATACTCAAATAACTCGCCCCCCTTCCCGCAGGACAGAAGCAAACTATGGTCGCATATCGGGTACAACCAACAACAAAGCAGACGTAGCATGACAAAACCAAAGCTACAACAAAAGTCGAAATGCCACGTCAAAAGTAATGCGTTAACAGGCATAGCAATCGAAACACTAGATCCAGTGTGTTCATGTACAGGGTGCACTTGGTGGTGGTGGAACACCTTTATTGAGTAATTGGGAAATATTTTTTTTTGAAAAGGGATTTTTGTAGAGCGCGCAGGCTTGGCATGACGTTCCACGGCCGCTCGGTATTCATAGAGTGGCCGTGAACGTTCTATCATCTAAAATATCCAGAGTCTGTGCAAGCCAAACAGAAATAAGAGGTCATAGGGGAAAATGCTGCAACTTGTTTCCGAGAGAAACTGAATAATAGCAAGGTTGAGGTGGATGGATGGATGGAATAAACTTTATTCAGAAAATATTTTCTTAGTGTGTGCTACAAACACCACCCCCAATAAAAAGGGGAAAAACATGTCATATCAGCAATGACTATGGTCTCGGGCTTCTTGCATAGCATGCAGTTGGGGTAGAAAGGTACAAAGATCTTTTCCTTTTGCCATTGCCACGTTTTAAATGGTAGTGTTATAGTCAATAGTTTCCATAAAAGTGGTTTTTGTGGACGGGACGCGCACATACCTTTGGCAAGCCTAAAAGCATCAGAAGGTTCTTCTTTATTTAAACCCGCCGCGGTGGCTCAGTGGCTAAGGCGTTGCGCTGCTGAGCACGAGGTCGTGGGTTCGATTCCCGGCCGCGGCGGCCGCTTTTCTGATGGAGGCGAAAAGCAAAAACGCCCGTGTGTACGAGATTTCGGCGCACGTTAAAGATCCCCAGGTGGACAAAATTAATCCGGAGCCCTCCACTACGGCGCGCCTCATCGCCTGCGTTGCGTCGGCGCGTTAAACCCTCCAATCAATCAAATCTTCTTTATTTAACACTAAAACAGGAATACGGATATAGGCTGTCTGTAATAGGCGTCTACCAGTTATATACATGATTAGACTTTTCCAGGTGATGTTAAAGAAATACTGAAAAACGGCGCTCGCAGCGATAAAATAGTATTTCCCAGAAAAACCATACATACGACAATTCTGAGCATCGGAATAAACAAAGAGAACGGGCAAGCGACCTGGCAGGCGATGCTACAGTACTGCGCGAGGGAACTGGTGGGTAATATCCCGTAAGTAGAGGAAGCGTGGCGACCAGTTGCGGAATGAACATACGCGTGAGTTCAACCCCACCCATATCAAGCGGCAAGATATGTCTCATAGCGAAAAAGAGCACACGGAAATGGAATGGTTTCACACTTTGGTACAGAGATTTTCTCGTCGCATGTGCTCTAGCGTGACATGCCAAACGAAGCGCGAGAAGATCCCATGAAAATGCTAATTATACGCATGTCACCATGCGTCCGCCTGACCTTCAATAATGTGAAGCTGTTCCACTTGCAACGACCGCAACAGTTATCACTTCCATCTACTGGATAAATATCCGGAAAGCTTAAAAAAGCCATTTGAAGAGGAAGGACTTCTGATAGCACACAATTCTACACGGGCGGAAAGTTAGCAGCCCGAACATCGTCCTGCGGTTTTTGCGGACCTGCAAGTTTTTCATAAGGCTTGGGCCGAACAGCCGCAAGCTTTTTTCTTCCGGGACCTTGGCCCAGAACCGTCCTCAGCGACAGTCATTACAAAAGCTGCTTCAGAATGAGGTCGCTTCGGAGTAAAGTCCCCGTAGAGTTCGACATGTGCCTGTTGAGACAGCTGCACCAGCACATAGGGCTGAAAACTGTCCGAACCCTCAGTGACCCCCAGGCAAGTGAAATCGTGGCCAAACTCCACAGCCTGTCAGGAAAAGGGGTGGGATATGGCAGTAAATGTCCGGAGGCGGAAATGACGTGCCTGCCGGTACCGCGGAGGGCTAACTTGCACGGAGCCGACTCGACCAACACCATACCACCATCCGCCATGTTGTTTGCAGGTGTTTAATCCGGAACATTTGCTTCCTAATCAGAAGTGCAAGGCGTACCAGCCACTGCAGAACAATTAGGAGCCATTACAGCCGCATCAAGCGCCTACGCAGCATTTATTAGCAGTTCATGGCGAGGGTCATACTGTTCTTTAGCCTTCCTAAGCTTGCTAGCTTGAGTGGTGACGCACGCTTCGCCGGAATATTGCAATTCTGGCCATATTTGTTACCGCACGGCGTCCTGCGCGGGTGCGTACGGGACCAACCACGTTTCAAGAGTCGCAGTGGCGGCCTGCCATGAACGGCGACGATGGTCTCGATGCCGTGCACGGAGATAAGACGACATATGTCTTCGATGGTGTTTTCCTTGTTAGGTGTGGCGGATAGCGCTGTTATGTTCTCACGCGGTGCGGCACAAGCTTTCTTTGAATACAGATCAACGGTACCGAAGCGTTAAATAGCCTCAAAAACACGTCCGTTGTGCAGGAGCTCAAGAAACCACGGGAGCTTCAACTCGGCATCCATCAGTGGGGTGGGGTTTGCGACGAGATATTTGAGGCCCTTCCCACGTAGCTTTCTCCAAGGTGAAACAGCGTTTCCTTTGCGAGCCCATTAGCACACGTCACCACCCACACGTGGCTTATTTGGACAAGGTATCTTTAGGTTGGCCATTTTCCTCAAGGCAAATGTTCAAGGCATCACGGACATCGATCGCCGAGTACGGTCGGCCACGAATGTCAGCATGCAGGAAAACAGTAAGCGAAAAGGATGATGACAACAATGAAAAGACGCGATTCCATTTGGACACTAATGTTTGCTCGATCACTACATATTAAGGAGTGCTTAGGTGTCATAGGAATTCTTTCTGCATGACACATCACTCAAGGAGATGGAGTAGTCGGGGCCTTGTGGCTTTGAATGTGAACCCCTAATAAACCACTTGACCCACATGTGCACAGTCCAGAAGTTTCCGGGCATCCAATGCTCAAGAGGGAATTCAAGAGGATCAAACATTTACAAGTTCACTCAATTTTAGTTTAAAATTCCGCGCTTCCTGTTTCTTATTAGCATAACCACGATAGATTCATTTTACGTTAAAAAAAAAAAAGAGCAAGATTCTGAGGACCAAACAAACCCAATGCAGCGCCTTTATGTAGAGAGCTTACCACAGCGCTCGCTATACATCGCAGCGCTAAGCCCAAGGGGAGCGCGGAGGGTTGCATTTCGGGAGATTGGGGAGGGGGGGGGGGGACGTTAAGAAAAAGAGAGGAGGAGGACGTAGGAAAAAAATAAATGTAACAAAAATAAAAAAAAGCAAAAAAGCGCAACTAAGGTATTGTTTGTCTAGATTATATTTAAAACAAACTTCGAGATGCCGTGATGGTACTCTATGTGTGACCTTCCGAATGCTTCGTTCACTCTTGTATTTATTTAAAGGCGTTGCAGAATTGCTGCTGGGAGTAACGAGAGCCCACATCGAACCAGCGTAAGCCTAGAGCATCGTCTGCGTCTGAAAAAAAAAATGACAGCAATCCATTTACTCCACGCAGTGTTAGTGGGCCGATCTTCCTTTACAGAAAATGCACGTTTAGCTTTATTAGTTACCTTTGTAGGCATCGCAGATGCATTCAAAGCTTAGTAAGAAGACATTTTGTTGGGGCTCTATAGCAATTACCTGCATCAAAATTCGGTGGCAAGGTGTACAAATTTATGAATTTTGGGGACATATTGAGCGATTATATATGAGTTCACACTCAAAACTCGGCAGAGCAAAGTGGAGATGAGGGAAATACTGGGCCAAGAAGGGTGAGAGAAACTGGCGAGGAGGCAAGGAGCCGATGAGCAGCAATAGTAGTGCGCGCCTCAAAAATAAAATAAAATAAAATAAAACACAACGCTTCCCGTGGTCAGAATAGAACCTGGGTCCCTCGCGCTACGGAACCGGCGTTCATTCGATTGCGTTATGATGGTATTTTTTCTTTATTACATGGGAGAATACGCTCAGACGTGCCAGTGCGAGGAATATATAGTCAAGCAAACAAAAGAATACACAAAAGAAGCACAAATACATCAAAATGCGGGCAAACACACAAGCGCTCAAAAGAGGGAACCAGTCAGGTGGTTGGTCAAGCGAACTACACACACTATGTACAAATGCCACAGTTTCTCGGCAATATGACTTAGTTGATCTTGGTGGCTCAGCATGCCTATCACATAAGCGGCATCGCCACAGACTGCACAAACCGATCAACACAAACATGTCATTGGGTGGCTCACCAGGATAGTCGAATGGCAAAAATCGGATTGAGAAAGGCGTGATATCATTGCCTTTTCTGAGCGTTCGCTGTGAAATGTCCCAGAAAAAGACAGCATCTCTGCAATATACAAAACAGTGCATTCGGGGTGATCAGCCTTTCCTTTGGGTTCGTAGTGCTGGTGTTGGCTGTGGACTTTGGCTGAGTTGAAGTTGACTTTGGGTTTGGACTTCGGCAGTTTGGATTCCGATCAACGAATAAGATGGCAGACCTAAGTATAAGTAAGTTAAAGCTATAGTGAAGACCAACCGCTCCGATGTTTCCTCAATCTTCGCATCTCAATTGCGAATGTGGCCGAATTTTTGCATGAGGGATTTTTTCTAAGGTTTGCATTAACATTTTCTTCTGATGTATGGTTTGGCGCAAATTATTTTTCAGTTTTATTATATGTGCCTCGGTTTCTCGCACTATTACATATGAGTTGTGGTGGCGCTTGGGGAGATTGTAGGTACCGGGAGATAAGCAAATAAAAAAATTGATCCTCAAGGCTCAGCGCTATGAGGCAAATGCTGTCAGGTGTGCTCAATGTTCTCATCATCGAACTAAACCTCTCCATTTATCCAACTCAGCTATTCAACAGTGAAAGAAAACTTGATCAGTTATCACGAAAAAAAGATTCCTTGTATTTTTCTTGATACTCGCTTTCGTTTTCATTGATTCACGAACGAAGGCTGTCTGAGTACGCCTTCGAAAACTAGCACTGAACTCATCATAGAAAAAAAGTATAAACTCAGTGTTCCACCTTCCCTTTTCGAATTATCCATGCCTAGACGCCAACTTTTCCCACCGCAATTCATAAAAAAAGAAGAACGCAAGAAAGGAAGCAAGAAAAAAAAAAAACAACGACCAAAACGTAAGCGCACGTTATCTTGCCAGAGAGCCATTACGCGTCTTCACAATACACCCAGTGCATCTTACTTTCGGGGTCGGCCTCCAACCAACGCATTGGGCATGCCCCATCATCATTATCCAGTATTGGGCGTTTGCTCGCTGGCCATTTTTCCCGCCACGGCAGTCATGCGGGGCGGCTGCTGCTTCTGCTGCCTCAAACGTTCTTTCACCGAGAAGTCAACCGCCGCCCTTTCCAATGGCTGGCAAACCCAGCGCCGATTGCGGAAGGAGGTTGTTGTGCTATTTCCCCCCGCTGCAAGGCCGCCGCGCTTGCGTGTCTCGTACGGCGCCGTATCGCGTTCGGCGAGCGTACGGCGCAAATAAACTCCGCGCGCAGCCCAGGGGTTTCGGAGGACTCCGCCGGCGTCCGAGCGTTACGACGCGACTGCATTCACGACGTAAGCAATGGGTCGTGCGGGCGAAATCGTTCGTGGCGGATAACGCCCGCCACCGCAACGGCGGCGGACGTCATCTGCATGCGGCAGGCAGTCTTGAGCCGTGTCCTCATTAAGAAGTACACGTCTTCGCAGCTCTCAGCACTGGCGATATGAGTGACCTCGGAAGTGCGGCGCTGGAGTCAGGATGGTTGAGTTTCTTTTTTCTTTTTCGTAGCGCAGGCTTTCCTCGTTCGCTAGATGCACGTTTCTTTCTTTCTTTTTTGCCATGGGCTGCTCACGCGTGACATTTTACGAGCCGATCACTGGGAAAGGTAAGCGGTGCGCGTTTGTTGACCCGGGTTTTAGCGAGGTCTTACCCGGCTTGATTAGCGGATTCTCTTCGGACACAAGGTCGCGTTCCATGCATAAGTTCGAAAGCTGCTAATCCGGTCAAGGACGGGATGCCAGGTGCTAAATGTCGCCAAACGAGGAAGCCGCAATTGTGCGGCGCTCGAGGTCGCGTAATAAGAGCAGCTTCGCTTAATCACCCGGATGGGCTTCCGGAAAAGGTGCGAACGAGAAGGAAGAACAAGGTTGTGCCCCCTTTCCCTACTACATGCACCACACAGGCGAGGTGGAATCTAAGGTACTGTGCGCGCGCTGTTTCGCTGCTTTCTTAAAAAGGCAAACTCGGTCCGCGTCCACAGCCTTGAGTGCGCGACAATCGTTCGTGCGAGAGGCGTTGCATGTACGTGTACGAAATTTTACTGCGGTGGTCATGATTATGCTATGCGTCTTAGCCAGTAGAGGCGGCGTAAGCGCTTCAAGGTTTGCCACAATTAGCACCGTATGCATTGTTTTGAAGATGTAGCCTTCAAGATTTTTATTGTACACGGAGCAGCCTTGCACCTTAAAGAAATATTTTTTCAGAAGTTCTACAACCGCGCCCCGAGTCGACAGGACCCTTGTGAATCTTGGGATGTCAGTCTGATGGTGCTGCGTCACGGATAGCGGTCGATATCAAACTAAGGAACAAATCGCGCGGTTCCCGTGGTGGCTCTGGGGATCCCACTACCGCTCCCTTCTTGCCTGCCTCCCAGAGACGGGTGCCTATCTATATCTGTAAATAGTTATTTTTATGTCAACTGGAATATTGTCACGAATAAAAAAAATCGCACGGTTCTTAAGAACGGCAGAGAGAATTGGGTCGCGTTCATAATAAGGGAAGCGGACGGAGCTCGGATGCACATACCGCGTTAATTACCCCGTCGATATGCATGCATCACACCCAGTGGATTTGCCAAAACTTAACTCGGGCGCCACCGTACGCCTTACCAGGAAAAGCCGTAAGACTTGTACGCATATGAACCTACTCTGCATTTCCTCATATAAATTAAACATTCAGCGGAAGTTTTTTTTTTTTGTCAAAGCCCCCTCCTGCGTTTTCATCCCTTCGCTACTTTTCTTCTACCGCCACTCCAGCCGCCTCTTCGTCAACTCTACGGCCCTGAAGTTGAGCCTCCCTCTCCCCACAAATCGCAAAGCCTCAGTTAACGGCGTGTCCTCTTGGTCCTGCAGCTGTTGTATATCTGTGATGTCCGTGACAATGTGCCCTATGGTTTCCCGATCGCTGCCGCAGCATACACAGGTTTCAGCCTGTTGCCTCTAGTTACGGGCGCACTAATGTCCGTGTTCCAAGGGTGTCCCGCCCTTGCTTCTAAAGCGAATGCACTACCTCGCGTATTGCCATAGAAACCTTCCTTCCTGATTTCCAGTTTTCCCGTTCTGTAGGACTGGTCTCTAGAGTTTTTTTTTTTGTTTCCATTCTCCTGGCAAATTTCGTCGTCTCTACTGCCTTTACCAGTTTTTCAACTCTTGTGTATACCCCACTTTCCCCTATCCGTACCGTTTGATCAGCCGTCTAGTCCTCCGTCTTCACCGAGCGTCCATGCCTCTTATATACAGGTTCCTAAACACTCTCGCGGCCAATTATGTTTCCTCCGTTGCTCGAAGTCATCATTAAATTTTGTCTTGGTCGCGCCTCTCTTGCCTCAAAAGACGACCAGCCGATGCCACCCCTGCAACGCTTCGTTCGTAGTTTTACCGTGCGTTTCTAGAGCCAGTCTACCCACAGCCCTCTGATTTATCTCCAGGGACCCGCTTGGGTTTGTCTGGTGTCATGCACGGAACCGATTTTCCAAAAAGTCACTCCTGACGTCATTACACCGTTGCGGGTGGGTTACCGTCACCAATTCGCACTTGTAGCCCCATGGGGCTCTATGTTCCTAATGCGATGCTCATGCGGGTGCATGTAATCCGCGCCGTCGTTAAGCCACGCTCATAAATGTTCCTGCAGTTTTACCTTTGGTCTTTCTACTTGTTTGACTGAAAGCGATTTGTGTTCTGTGCCACCGTTAGAAACAACGACCCCTGATTTTTCTGCTAGAAGGCAGCCTTAGGTGCGTCGCCTCTTCTCCTCGTTGGTTGGATTGCGTTGGTTATAACACAAGACGGACTAAAACGGACACATGCACATAACGTATAGCCTGCGCACTGACAACTGTTTATTACAATTGAAAAGACAACATTTATATATAAAAAAACAACAACAAAATATAATGGAAAAAAGAGATCCCAAGGAAGGGAGGGGAAGTGACGATTAGTACGTCTGAAGTAACGTTTTCGGTGGCACGTGCTGGTTTAGAAACGATCGTTTCAAAAATTGCATTTCACGTTTGGTGAGTGTGATAGAAAGGGAGCTGACACATTCTCCCTCGCGCCCTGGCAACATTGCAAATGCCGAGAAGATATGCCGCTTGAGTGCATCTTTCGATCTTACCAAAATGGTTGTTTTGTTGGACTGGGCTTCGCATTTGCACCTCGCACAGTGCGCGGCCAAGTTCCCTGCGGCAGTAACTTGCTAGCACGCATATCTCTGCTCTCGTAGCCTTTCGTTGATACAGCGACCAGTTTGGCCGATGTAATAACTACCGCAATCCAGTGGGATTTTATAACCGACACCTTGGAAACAGGTGACAAATTTGCGCACGTGTCTGACCTTACCAGTTGTCTTAAACGCACCGCGTTCTGTTTTGCCTCGATAGCCCTGCACATCCCACCAAGTTTTAATGGTGCCGTAAAAACTGCAGGGAGGTCATGTTTCCCCCCGACTATTTTTAACCAGTGCTAATGGTATCTCACACCGGTTAAAAAAAAAGTCGGGGGGAAACATGACCTCCCTGCAGTTTTTGCGGCAGCATTAAAACTTCGTGGGGTGCGCAGGGCTGTCGAGGCAAAACAGAAAGCGGTGCGCCCAAGACAGCAGGTAAGGTCAGACACATGCGCAAATTTGCCACCTGTTTCCAAGGTGTCGGTTATAAAATCCCACTGGATTGCGGTAGTTATTACATCTGCCAAACTGGTCGCTGTATCAACGAAAGGCTACGAGAGCAGAGATATGCGTGCCAGCAAGTTACTGCCGCAGGGAACTTGGCCGCGCACTGTGCGAGGTGCAAATGCGAAGCCCAGTCCAACAAAACAAAACCATTTTGGTAAGATCGAAAGATGCACTCAAGCGGGATATCTTCTAGGCATTTGCAATGTTGCCAGGGCGCGAGTGAGAATGTGTCAGCTCCCTTTCTATCACACTCACCAAACGTGAAATGCAATTTTTGAAACGATCGTTTCTAAACCAGCACGTGCCACCGAAAAGGTTATTCAGACGTACTAATCGTCCCTTCCTTTCCCTTCCATGGGACATTTTTTATTATATTTTGTTTGCTTTTCTTTTATATAAATGTTGTCATTTCAATTGTAATAAACAGTTGTCAGTGCGCAGAGTATACGTCAACTGTATGTGTACTTTTTATTCCGTCTTGTGTTTTAACCAGCGCAATCCAACCAACGATGTTCAACCAACCAGCCCGCCGCCAGGCGGCACTTCCCATCATATATCCATAAGGCGCTGCATATCTGATTGTCCACCATAAAAGGTCTGTAGTCCGTATACATAAGTCCTGGGACTCATGGTTCCACCTCCATTTCGTTTTTCAGGGCCTCACGTCAAAGAGCGCCACATCCCGGATGACTGGTGTAACTAGGCGAAAGATCTGAAAGGCAATGTTAAACAGGTGGTATTAACTCAGTTTTGGGCATAGCAGAGGTCATAAAACGAAAATTCGATAACGCCTGTGTTCCTGCTGGCATGACCAAGGTGTTGACATGGCTGTCACGTACGATTCAATGGGGCCCCGCGGTCATCGTTACGTGAAACGTCGTCACATGATAGAGCGGGAAAGGGGGAAGTGATAAAGAGCGAGAGAATGTTAGTGTACACATAAAATTAGCCCGGCTCGGGATCGGTACGATGTGATACGATTGATGAAACATGCAATTTGCTGCCCGTACGAGCAGGTCAAACAAAAGAACGAGCGTTGGGGCTGCGACCGAACGGCCGCGGTCAGCCACCATTATACACGACAATACATGCGTCCAAGGTTCCCCCTATTAGCCATTTCGAAATGAATCTGGTGGGAGCTCAGTCGCGGCAGGAGCTCAAATAAAAAAGAAAGAAAGAAAAGGTGGCATCATAATCCTTGAAGAGCACTGAACGTTTTCCCTACAAGCTATCGACTACGATGAACAACATCTATAATATTTGCGCCATCGGGGCATGAAATGCACCGCAATTTTACCGCCGCAACATGTCCACGATGTAAACAAAGCATCCCAAACAACTCTCCCTGTCACGATAATGCGGGGAAGCGCCGCGCGCAATATCTTTCTCTTGCAGTTTCTCCTTGTATTAATCATTGTTATTATCATGCTCTTCGCCGCCTCATTACACTTTCTGCTCTCCCCCTCTATACCCCTTCGTTCCGTTCTTCTCCTGCCCCTCCTCTTCATTGTGGCCAAGGTCATCAGGGCTCATCATACTACAGCAACCTTCGTCTGTCGCATTCTTTCACAGGTGGTGTGTTCGTCGTGAACACCAGGTGAACGTTTGGATGACGTAGATTTTGACTCAGTATGTCTGCTCCTTTTAGTTCACTCGCTCCTCGTGTCCAAGAGGAGAGCATGACAAATTTGCATTGTTGTTTTATTTGAAATTTTAGTCTTGCACCTTTCGCACCTGTATATTGCTTTTCTTGTCTGTCGAAGCTGGTACCGTTGAGCAATAAGTATCTGATGACGACTCAGAGCTCTCTTTTTCGTCAGGGAAAGCAAGCAGGAAAGCAACGGGAAAGCAAACTGGCTTCTTTAATCATAGTAATCGGGTTTACGCATAGCGCAAGTGGTTGTGCAATCAAACGCTAACACCTGCGCTCTCACGACGGCAATCGGAGATCCGGTTGTAACGCTAGGCCATAAAGTATTTAGGTTACATTTTATAGAATGCTACCATAAGCGGCAACAGACGCAAATATGTATCGAAACTGCTCTGTGTATCCGGCACTTACCTTCGATTATAAGATTCTGCGTCTTGGTTTCTGACGTATGCTACCACCCAACTGGGAAACTTGTAGGCGGCCGATGTGCAGGGCCTACATTTATTCAGAGTTGCGGGGGGACGACAACATGGGACCGAGAATCGGAGAGCGCCCGTGGAGTTCGGCTGAGCAGCGCGGAGGCCATGATGTTCTGTGTTGCGTCATCATCTGAAGAACGGATGATCGATGGGGCGCTGGCGTTGATGACGATACCGCTACAAACTAATAGTATTTCAAGGTGCATCGATCAGGGTGGTTATCGTTAAACGTTGTTTTAATGAGTGAACCAGGTCCAAGGACGCAGCCTAAATTCCAGGATATATAGTCCAGGAAAGTACGATTAGAAGGGCCATCGCCACCGATTATTGTGCGTGTCTTGCTTCAAATCCAGGCCAGACACTTGATCTCTTTTATTTACCTGTGCTGAGCAGTTCTGAGCAGTTCGTAGGCGTTTAAAACTGCTTTTACAATGTAAATTTTATGGGCAAATAAATGCGGAGTTGCCTTTCGAGCAGTTCTTAGCAGCCCAAAATGACAAATAAAAGAGGCCATTCTGCTGCGTATTTCGTCGCCAATCCTGGATGTCCAGGCATGTACGTCGGAATAGTATCGTCGCGTGTACTTGACGGGCGCAACTTCCTTTTCCGCCCGTGCGTGAAGGGTAACGGCCACTTTGCACAACGATCCTCCCCGAAACAAAATCCTAGAGGCTCTAGTGAAGGGGTGCCGAGCACGCGGATACAAATGCTCGTCGACAGCATCGGAGTTTGTCTTCGGCAATCGTTTGCGTTGCCCATCTGACAGTCCTTGGTAATGAGAAGGTTGCTCTGAACTCGGAGCTTACACACTGAAACACGCTAAACTATAAAGCATTAAAACTTACTGTGAGTTCCATTGGTCAGTTCTGCAAAAAAATACAACGATGAACAACAAACAATCAATATGAGCGATACCGTTGCTCATAAAAACGGTCTGTGGATGGCCGGTTGTTTAATATCTGGCGTGAAGTTTTCATTGCGTGATTGGTACGCCTCATGCCACGCAAGGTACCGGCCAATTTCTAATCATTGTGTCGAGGGAACTGCTTTATGGTCATTGTCCCTGAGTAAATGTGCCTTCTCACGCGCGCATGCCTGTACGCCGTGTCTCTGACTCGCAGTACAGAAGCCTATAAACATGCAGTCCACGTCTAGCCATCATAGTCCCTGCCAGTAGAAAAATAATACGTTTGCGCAATTACACTTAAGCAACCAAGAGTACGTGAATAGGGGTGTAGAGCAAGAGCTCCGCGAATGCAGTATAATTCATTCTGGTTCTACCATTTGTAATGACAGAGTGCGAACTGGATAAGGTCAGGTGATGAGAGTGCTAGTGAGGACACGGAAGCACACGGCCAGCGCTGGTTTATGCCGCACTAGTTCATTTTGCGGATGTTTAGTTTTTCTTCTCTGAGAGGGCGCCATTATGTTGGAAGACTACAACAGGCTGCCCTTGGCCGTAAGTTTCTGCAGTCACGCCGAGGAAAAAGGCTTTGTTTCCGAAGTATTATGAGGTCAACACTAATTGTAGCAGTGTCCATGTTAGTCTTCAGATAGTTAGCAGGCCGCGATTAACAAAAAAAAGGCTACTGCAGTACTTTAGCTACTTTCAGACACAAAACGACAATGTTACCTTTTACCCAAAACCACGAATTAGCTCCAACATAACAAAGTAGTAGTACAACAAACTGGTTTATGAATAATGGTCGTAGTCTCGGTGAGTCTGTCACCGTATAAATTGCATGATTACAAACCAATCAATAAACTCTTAAACTGGTTACACATAAGTTCCCGTTAAAAACACGTTCCACATTCTATCTGGAACACAGTAGGATTTTACGTGGATCTGGCCGTTTTCAAGCAAAATATGAGGAACAACAATCTTGTTTGCTGCATGCCTTGCTAATTCAGGTAGAACACGGTATCACTACATGTATTTGTGTGGGACCATTCCCACCGCTGGTTCCTTTTACTCCCGAGTGTTCCGATTACTCCAGACTGCAGCGCCACCGAGCCGTGAAAGGTGCTCACAGCTCAACGGTGGCGGGCCCCGTATAAATCGAGCCGTTGGCGAAGACTTAAAACACTGCTGTAGCCCGCGCTCATCACGAATGTTTTTCTGTCTTTGTGGGACCGTAACCCGAGCACCCGGAGGCGTTTTTCTGACCAGTAATCAACCATTCAACGCGGCTGCAAAGTGAAGTTCTCGAACTGCTAGAACATTTGTTTTTATTTGACGCGGAAGGCACCCGATACAGATCGCTTTGCGTCGTCGACGACGTTGTCTTTGCTCAATGGCGGCTCGGTGCGCTATGTTTGCGCGCGTTAGAATGGTCCATGCTTGTTTTCCTTTGTTTCATTCTAGCTATGTATACGTGTTACGTTTGCAAGAATTTGTATGTTGCGAGGCTTTTAAGTGATGAGAAATATACTGAGCGCCCATTGTTCAGTTGTGTTGACTTGGTGGCGTCGAACATGTAAGCTAGAAAAAGTGTACCTGACACTATGCTGAGCAGGCTTTACGCGTGATATTACATGTTGAAACCCTACCTCGTAGATTGAAGGCTTTTAACGGATCAGTCGCTTCTTCGTATTCTCACACCTTTCCGACCTGATACCGTGCGCGCTACGTACATTATGAGGCGGCCCGACCCGCGCCATGCTGCAGCTATAAGCAGTTTGAACCGTAAAAACAGTTTGTCGCAGATTCATTTAAGTTTCTTTTGCCTTGTATAAAAACCTTACTCAAGCGTTTTAGCTCACGGAGATAATTTTTTAGAACCTTATGTTTAGGCTTGCCTAATTACAAATTTAATTTGAAACGGGACACTTTTGGTTGCGCGCTTAAATCAAAACGGCCTCTTTCAACGTGATGGTAACACACAGCTTTTAAAACATTTTCAAAAAGCTTTGCGCGCACTAATGTCTTAAAGGTTTCTCAGTATTGTACTATGTACATGCTGTCTTCACGTTACTGCGAACGGCGCACTGTGCATAATTTTTTGCATGCTTTCGATGCGCGTATAATAATGTCGATATCGTTGATTTGTTGGTTGCGCTTAGTGGCGTCCACTACAGATTATGTTTGTGTAGGTATTATTTTTTATTAAATCGGCGACTTGCAAATATTATACCGATGCTTAGGGCAAGAACTGCCTATTCAGTTGAGGGGTGCCTGGCTTTCTGTTTTCTTTGGACAACCTTGATTATTAACTACCTAAGTAATATATTGTATTTCATGGACTGACTCCCTCCTCGGAACTTGAAAGCATCACTTGCGCGATAAGAAGCCACTGGAGCGACAGGATGGAATGGGTTTCCATGTCTTGAGGAGGCAGCAGGACACCAAGGGATGCCAGGCAGAAATGCGGTGAATCCCTTCAGGCCGTTTGTTGGCGGCCCATGGATTATGCGTGGCTACCTCCCACGAGGCAACGTAGCAAAGTATGCACTTAGAGCGTTTTATTAGCATGCATTCAATGCATGGAAACCTAAGGTGGGTTCACCCACCTTACGTTTCCATTTTGGCAGTGAAGAAACACGTCAATCGAAATAATACCTCTTGTTGTTTTCTTCTCTCCTTTTTTTTTTAATAAATCACGTAAGGACGAATAACTAGATACACCTTTGATATTTGTATAGCTTAGCTCTTCTTGGTTGTTAGGTTTTCTGCGAAGCACGATGGTTGGCAAACTTCGATATCGATGGCAAAAGACGACTTCTTGCTTCGTTACGGTGATATTTTTTTTTGTTTTTTCTGTTTTCGCATTTTTTACATTGGATCTTCATTTACACTCTGATAAATAATTCAATATATTTACTTCGCCAATTCTCCCCATTTTCATATTGTACTGCAAAATGTGTAAGTATCAACATGTTTTTTACTAGTGTTTTGTACTGGTAAAACACCCAATCGCCTTAAACCCCCAAAAGAAAGCAAACTCAATTTTCTGCGTAACGAACATGGGGAGGCGTTATCACTGATCCGTATACTCGCTTCCCCAGCTTGTCTAGAAATCTTCCTTCGATCAGGTCATCTTCCGTCGTATCCATAATAGATAATTCCGGTTACCTTGGGGCTTTTTCCGTGGTCTTAGAGTAAACCTTAGTGCAGATTTTTATCACTGTTAGCATCAGCAACGGGCTCCCTTTTTAAATCGAGAGTAAATATTTTCATTGGCTTGATTGTTGCTAGTGACACGAAGGCATCTTGAGAGCGTGTATGATCACCAACGAACCAGATATACAAGATAGTCTGATACGCGAGGAAAGTGCAAAGCGTTTTTTTTTAAACTTACTCAGTGTAAGTAGAAAACAAGCTCTTTGAACTTGTCACTCAGCTAAGTGGAAAGTTTAATCTTCTTAAAATTCTTACACAGCTTCTACATACGTGTTTCTAAACGTCCTGCCGCCTTTTTCGCACCAACGTTAGCAATATGGGGCCATTACGTGAGTTTCCCATTACTCGCGTGAATACGGTATTTGCAAGGTAATTGAAAGTATGCTTGCAGTAGTCCTCTTCGCGAGCTTCTCGCTTGCACATATGAAAGAAGTCCTGCGCAAACACCTTACTTATCCCTGCACTTCCTACAGGCTGTACTATTGAAGCAACATGGCTGAAACTGACGATGCCTCTTCGTCCCTTGAATGGCAAACCATGAAATACGCGCAGACTGCGAGCCTGGCCGAAAGAGAACCCAAAAAATCAAGCTCCACCCACTGCGCAGTTCACAGAGCATCAGAGTGGCTTAGTGAAACATCACAATAGTTATAACACTTCATCGCAATATCAGGACGGGATATATTAGGAATCCCAATGTTGTATCAGTAGGCTAAAATTTTAAGTGGTTTTAGGAGTTCTGTGTTGTGCAGTATTTCTTATTGTTTACTGGTCATTCAATATACCCTGTACCCGTAGCTTCTTAAGGCATGCGCTTCAAGATCGTCTGTCAAGCCTGTAAAAGTCAACCTTAAGGGTCATGATCTTTTTTTCATCCGAATCCCTTTACTTGTGTTGATTTTCAAACGCTCGTGTGCAGTCTATTTAAACGTGATACTTTTATTAATCCTGTTAACTTACAACAGCGTTTCGAAAATTGCGGGCTAATATTGGAAAACAGTGGTGCACATTTAAGCCGCCCCAGTTATTTCGAAGGAAATGTAGAAAAAGGGAACTATCGACGTTGAACCAGGATGTTCACTTGAGCATGGTCTTGTTTTATGCCTGGTCACTTGCTTCATTCTAGACGCCTCATGTCCCAGCGTTCAGGGAAAACCGTGCCGTTGTTGCAACAGTACTGACAAAAGGCGAAGCGTTCGAGGGTTCGCGTATGTCGTACTTTTTGGAAGACAGTTTGAGTCAGTTGAAGTATTCTTGGGGAAAAACAAAAGAAGGCTAACTATCCTGTGACCAGCACTATTATTTTTCTGGTTTTGGCATCTTTTCACATTTCTTGCATGCTTCACTAATCATTGAGAACGTAGAACTTCTTGCTGTAACGTTTATTTTTTCTGCAATGCACTCGCGTTGGGTATAAGTAAACGACCCTCATGATGCGGGAGCCAGAACCTATTGTATTGACGTGTTGCAATTTGCTGTGTTTATACCCTGTTTCTTTTGAATCTTTCTTGATTAGCATTGCTGTTTCGTGTGTATGTGTCGAAAAAGCGTGGATTTTCGATAAACTCACATGACAATTGTGTTGTATGTAGTGTATTTCGTGGTTCAAAATTTAAGTTCGGCTATAATGAAACTACTCAGAGAAACGTTTCTGTGAGTCTCTGTTGTCCTAAGGCTGGGCTGGATGCCTTACGTTCTCCAATTGAGGTGTATATTTTTGGTTGCGTCACAATGTTTTAACGTTAACGGCAGTGTTGCACAAGTTACGACAGGCAAGGGCTTCCCGTCACAACCTTTCTCTGTGTGCATATTACACAAGCACCCCGTAATAGTTGTAAAAATGTTTTTTATGTTAATGCACGTTAATAAATAAAGTATGTACCCAGTGACTTTGACTTTCAAGTTTTCTTTTATGTGTGGCATTTTTTCGGGTGTTTCGTCTGCTACATAAGGTGGCAGAGGAAGCGGAGTACAACTGCCTTTTTAGCCGAAAAGGTAGATACAGTTATAAGGAACATCCTTCCACATAAATTAACAGCAACGTTATGTGAAACAGCGTTCCGGACACAAGAATAGTTGGCTCGTTATTTCACATACAGCCTGGCGTATTCATGTGGGGCACCTTTCCTCAGTATTCAAAAATTTTAAGCGGATCACATGTTACTGCTAAATAAGAGGAACTTTTTGCAACAAAGTTACTCTCACTGAGAGGAACTTATGTGTAACCAGATTAAGAGTGTGCACAAAAGGGCTCGTTTCTTCCCATAATTTTTACTGGTCCGCCAGCTGGGTTATTCGACTGCCTATTTGTGAATCGCAGGCGACGCAAGGCCTAGCGAACGCGGTCATGCCGACGTGACTGCCAACCACGACATTGACAAGGTTTCAAGTCGTGAAGTCCTGCTAAAACATTCGCAAACTTTTGCATATCTCTGAGTAATACAAGGAAACGTTAGCAGAGTTACAGGGATGGTCGTCAATAAAAAAATTCCCTCCACCTTCTTGCGAATACAATTACCGGTTTATAATCTGTAAAACGTGTAGTGATATAACGAGCGACAAAGGAATCCGGCTCCACATATTGGAGAATGTGGCGTCCGATCCCGCTACAAACTCACCTTTGATATTTGTATAGCTTAACTTTTCTTGGTTGTTAGGTTTTCTGCGAAGCACGATGGTTGGCTATCGATGGCAAAAGACGACTTCTTGCTTCGTTCGGTGATATTTTTTTTGTTTTTCTGTTTTCGCATTTTTTTACATTGATCTTCATTTACACTCTTATAAAGATTAAATATATTTACTTCGCCAATTCCCCATTTTATATTGTCTGCAAAAATGCGTAAGTATCAAACATTTTTTTGCTAGTGTTTTGTACTGGTAAAAGCACCCACTCGCCTTAACCCAAAACAAAGGAAACTCAATTTTCTGCGTAACGAACATGGGGAGGCGTTATCACTGATCCGTATACTCGCTTCCCCAGCTTGTCTAGAAATCTTCCTTCGATCAGGTCATCTTCCGTCGTATCCATAATAGATAATTCCGGTTACCTTGGGGCTTTTTCCCGTGGTCTTAGAGTAAACCTTAGTGCAGATTTTTATCACTGTTAGCATCAGCACCGGGCTCCCTTTTTAAATCGAGAGTAAATATTTTCATTTGCTTGATCGTTGGCAGTGACACGAAGGCATTTGAGAGCGTGTATGATCACCAACGAACCAGATATACAAGATAGTCTGATACGTGAGGAAAGTGTAAAGCGTTTTTTTTTAAACTTACTTAGTGTAAGTAGAAAACAAGCTCTTTGAACTTGTCACTCAGCTAAGTGGAAAGTTTAAATCTTCTTAAAATTCTTACACCGCTTCTACATACGTGTTTCTAAACGTCCATGGCCGCCATTTTCGCACCAACGTTAGCAATATGGGGCCATTACGTGAGTTTCCCATTACTCGCGTGAATAGTATTTGCAAGATAATTGAAAGTATGCTTGCAGTAGTCCTCTCCCGAGCTTCTCGCTTGCACATATGAAATAGTCCTGCGCAAACACCTTACTTATCCCTGCACTTCCTACAGGCTGTACTATTGAAGCAACATGGCTGAACACTGACGATGCCTCTGTGTCCCTTGAATGGCAAACCATGAAAATACGCGCAGACTGAGAGCCTGGGCCGAAAGAGAACCCAAAAAATCAAGCTCACCCACTGCGCACTTCACAGAGCATCAGAGTGGCTTAGTGAAACATCACAATAGTTATAACACTTCATCGCAATACATGACGGGATATATTAGGAATCCCAATTTGTATCAGTAGGCTAAAAGTTTTAAGTGGTTTTAGGAGTTCTTTGTTGTACCGTATTTCTTATTGTCATTGTTTACTGGTCATTCAATATACCCTGTACCCGCAGCTTCTTAAGGCATGCGCTTTAAGATCGTCTGTCAAGCCTGTAAAAGTCAACCTTAAGGGTCATGATCTTTTTTAATCCGAATCCCTTTTCTTGTGTTGTTGATTTTCAAACGCCTCGTGTGCAGTCTATTTAAACGTGATACTTTTATTAATCCTGTTCACTTAACAACCGCGTTTCGAAAATTGCAGGCTAATATTGGAAAACAGTGGTGCACATTTAAGCCGCCCCAGTTATTTCGAAGGAAATGTAGAAAAAGGGAACTATCGAGGTTGAACCAGGATGTGCACTTGAGCATGGTCTTGTTTTATGCCTGGTCACTTGCCTCATTCTAGACGCCTCATGTCCCAGCGTTCAGGGAAAACTGTCCCGTTGTTGCAACAGTATTGACAAAAGGCGAAGCTTTCGAGGGTTTGCGTATGTCGTAACTTTTTGGAAGACAGTTTGAGTCAGTTGAAGTATTCTTGGGAATAACAAAAGAAGGCTAACTATCCTGTGACCAGCACTATTATTTTTCTGGTTTTGGCATCTTTTCACATTTCTTGCATGCTTCATTAATCATTGAGAATGTTGAACTTCTTGCTGTAACGTTTAATTTTTCTGCAACGCACTCGCGTTGGGTATAAGTAAACGACCCTCATAATGATGGGAACCAGAACCTTTGTATGACGTGTTGCAATTTGCTGTGTTTATACCCTGTTTCTTTTGCATCTTTCTTGATTAGCATTGCTGTTTCATGTGTATGTGTCGAAAAGCGTGGATTTTCGATAAACTCACATGACAATTGTGTTGTATGTAGTGTATTTCGTGGTTCAAAATTAAGTTCGGCTATAATAAACTACTCAGAGAACGTTTCTGTGAGTCTCTGTTGTCCCAAGGCTGGGCTGGATGCCCTACGTTCTCCATTGAGGTGTATATTTGTTGGTTGCGTCACAATGTTTTAACGTTAACGGCAGTGTTGCACAGGTACGACAGGCAAGGGCTTCCCGTCACAACCTTTCTCTGTGTGCATATTACCCAAGCACCCCGTAATAGTTGTAAAAATGTTTTTATGGTTAATGCACGTTAATAAATAAAGTATGTACCCAGTGACTTTGACTTTCAAGTTTTCTTTTATGTGTGGCATTTTTCGGGTGTTTCGTCTGCTACATAAGGTGGCAGAGGAAGCGGAGTACAAACTGCCTTTTTAGCCGAAAAGGTAGATTACAGTTATAAGGAACATGCCTTCCACATAATTAACAGCAACGTTATGTGAAACATCGTTCCGAACACAAGAATAGTTGGCTCGTTATGTTATTTCACATACAGCCTTGCGTATTCATGTGGGGCATCGTTCCTCAGTATTTAAAACTTTTAAAGCGGATCACATGTTACTGCTAAATAAGAGGAACTTTTTGCAACAAAGTTACTCTCACTGAGAGGAACTTATGTGTAACCAGATTAAGAGTGTGCACAAAGGGCTCGTTTCTTCCCATAATTTTTACTGGTCCGCCAGCTGGGTTATTCGACTGCCTATTTGTGAATCGCAAGGCGACGCAAGGCCTAGCGAACGCGGTCATTGCCGACGTGACTGCCAACCACGACATTGACAATGGTTTCAAGTCGTGAAGTCCTGCTAAAACATTCGCAAACTTTTGCATATCTCTGAGTAATACAAGGAACGTTAGCAGAGTTACAGGGAGGGTCGTCAATAAAAATTCCCTCCACCTTCTTGCGAATACAATTACCGGTTTATAATCTGTAAAACGTGTAGTGATATAACGAGCGACAAAGGAATCCGGCTCCACATATTGGAGAATGTGGCGTCCGATCCCGCTACAAACTCGGGCATAGAGTGAATGAAGGCTCTGACAATCCCTATCGCCATGGATTCGCGTATAATCGCATTCATCTCCATCTATGGGATCCGAATGAGATGCGGTGTTGAAATGCCGGTCTTCTTTTATGACGGAGATGCACACGCCCACAAACACATGAAAACATGTGCCAGGTAGCCATTAATGCGTCCAGAAAAAGAAAACTCCTAAGACACCTAAGTATTTCTAACGAGATTGGAATTCGAAAGCATTAATGCCTAGTTAAAGACCCTGAGCGCGCAATATAACGCCGCAGGGAGTTCTACAACGCGGACAGCTTTAAAAATCAATTTCCCCGACCGGACTCTTTTGTCTCTGCTGTTTCGCTCTGCGAGATATTTTACGGGCATGCGACGCGGTCTTCTTACGTCGAAAGCCCTGAATGAGAAAAAAATCGACGTGTATCTTCTTGCTTCACTGGAAATGTAGTCGAAAGACGATAGCCGCCAGCCGCCTCTGGCAAGTTACCCCTTCTCCGCTCTCCGCGCCCACCCCTTACGCTCATACCATCCCCTCTCGCTCCACTCGTAACGAATTAAACAAAAGTTTCTTCAGTTCCATTCAGCTTTGCTGCCTTCACACTGCGCTCGCGCCATCTGTCTAGACAGCGTGCGTCTTTTTTTCTTTTTCTTTTTTGGTTCTGCCTGGAACAGCACGAACGGGAGCTCTATTCTATTTTTTCTTGCTTTTATCTCGCACAAGCTGGAGCCTTTCTGCGCCATTTTTGACGCGTTGTATTTTGATTTGCTGTTTTAAAAACGTATCCAATATATGTTCTTAACTAAATGAACGTGGGGACTACCATTTAGGTACTCACATTGCACCTCAAGCGTGCCTGAGTTTTCCTTGTCGCTAAATAATGGGGACATGTAAGACCAGTGCCATCAGCTTCAGTAGTTTGGAACACTTCTGCCTATATAAACTCCTTTTTGACAAATTGTTTCAGCATTTGCCCGGAACGCTAAATCTAGGGGAAGTCAGGCACAGAGAGGCACCAAAATTTTAGCGTTTAATTAGCCCAGGAAAGACTTTCGTCTTTAAAAAGCTGGCGTCTGGCGTCCTGTACCAGTATTGGATCCGTAGGAAGCGTTTCGCAGCCCGAGGCGCTCCGCACAACGAGCCTTAAATTCGCTAAGGAAATGGGAATACGGGGGAGAGGGGAGGAGGGAAGGGCGGGAAGTGAAGGAAAGAAAAATAGTGAGAGGGAGGGGGAAGAGAAGATGAAAAAGGAGGGTACGAACACATGAGGAGGTAGAAAAAGGGGGCAATGACGGATGAGGTGCATTAAGAAGGAAAGCAAGTAGAAGGCAGTGGTGTGTAGAGAAAGGTATTATGGAGAGTGGAGGTTAAGAAGAGTCAAGCGTAAGGGGCAAGGGGAAGGTCCTCTTACAGCCAGCTGCTCTGGAACCTCCTTCTGTATATTCATCAATGTAATCCATATATGACCACGATAAACATTATTCTTATTCCATTCAGGTGGGAGGTGGGGAAGGGGAAATCAGGCAGAAAAGGTAGGGAGGAGGAGAGGTACGGGGTTGCGCGGGGGAAATGCTATCGCCCTTCGACGCCATTCCAAGTAAAATTAGCAAATACGCGACCAATTTCTTGCCCCATTCTTATCCAAAGCGGCCCTTCTGCCTCGCCACTGCCACGCAGGCCGTAGGCGACAAATTTCTATCGGGCTGCCCGGTTCCGCAACACGTTCGCTTCCAGCACCTCAACTCAAATGCCTCGACTCCTTGATTACCACCCTCAGCCACCCGTTTGACTACAAAACATGGATCTGGAGGGCGCGTCATAAGCCCTTTATTTGGTCTAGATATTCGTGAATATTGTGGGGCTATTTTTCACTTAGACGCAAAATCTTAAAAATATATATTATAATATAGTCATCTTTGTAATGCGCCATGAATAAGTAAATTTTATCCTGGTAAAGGAAAGAATGCGTGGACACCCCAGAGGGACGGAAATCTATTAGAGGAACACAGTGAGATTTTTTTCCGTACACTTGAGAATAATTTTTGCCCTTTCTTCCTCTTAGACATCAATATTTGCTATTTCTAAAGTGCGTTTTTGTCATTCGCATGGTTAATGCTTCTAAATGGGAATCAATTTGATATCCACGTAGCCATAAACAGATATTCTTTATGAAAGGCCAAGCAGAACGCAGGATTTCTTCCTGGGAATAGAACAAGAAATCGGTCACAATAAGCCGTGTGAAAGTGGATGAACAGCGAAGCCAAACGAGTGCACGACACAAAACAAGAGCAAACCAAACAACGGGAAGATCATGTACACTACTCTCACTGAACCATGACGCCGTTTTTATAATTTTGATTTATTTCTCGCTTTGGCAATTTTAGTGCGTAAGCCTTCTTAGGTTACTTTCCCACAGTTTGTTCGTCCGTCCTCTTGTAACGCGTGACACTATGAGAGACATTATGTCTCAAAGAACCTTTAGCGTTTTGCAATAATAAAAATGCGTTTCAATAAAAGTTTCTTTAATAAAAAAATTAGCAGTGGCTTACCTCGGCTATGACAGGATATACGTAGCGTGAAAAGTTCAGCTGGTTATTCTTAGGTTTTTGATTGTCTAGGATTAGCTGATTATCTTGGTTACTGCCGCTAAAACGATTTCCATGCCACTCCAATCCAATCCAGTCGCGGCGGTGGCGGCTCCGGAGCGCCAGCTGTGCGTCGTGAGGCGGCACTGCTCCTCGCGCATGCGCAGCACGGCTTTCCAGGAGCCACGCAAAACTGCTCAACCTCGGCCTGTGTAGCTCACGCTACAAAATTCCGGGTCATCTCCACTAACGTGAAACCTGTGGAGCGGCGAAGCATCCAGTGTATAAGTGTATTCTTGGCGCCTTGGCGTTTTTGCCAACGGAGGCGAAAACCGTTGGAGGATAGAGGTATACAGCCTTGCTGTAAAAGTATCTAGTCTTTGAAGCCCGAAGCTCTCTAGCGGGAGGCGTAAACGAGTGTTCCGGGTTTTTTTTTTAGTACGCGTTACTTTCTAGTGCGAGGCGTAAACGAGTTCCCCTGTGTTTTAGTACCGTAACTACAATAGATGACGATTACGACGACGACAGGAGACGCCAACAGCCCCAGCCCATAAGGGACTTTGCCCCTGGAAGCCTATGGTCGAGGTCTCGCATGGAAAAAGATACAAGCGTAAGCGTGGAGATGTGCCCCTGAACTTTCTGTCCATTCTTGCGCTGGTGTTTCTACCAGCTTCCTTTTTTTCTACGTACAAGTACAAAAAGAACCCTTGCAGGATGGTCGCATGGTAGAAATTCCGCAGCTGTTTGCTGAGGAAAAAGTGGCGGAGAAGCAGAATCATGTGTAGCAAAGCACGACTCATGGGTAGTGAAAGCGAAGGATACACCCCGATATCCACTCCATCACGGTCCCTTCCATCTAGTATTGGGTCAAGAGCAGGCGGACGGAACGATTATTTAGAATCCGGAACAACTTGCACAGTAACCCATACTACAACTGAAAGCTCTCATTTTTCGTGCCTGCTTGACTGACCTCGAAACGACATCGTTACTCACTCGTGACTTGCACTGCAAGGTAAAAGGTGTCTAATACATGTTCAGGATAAGTGCTGCCACGTGATGCGGAGCAAAACAAGCAATGGAGCCACCATGCGCCTTCTTTATGCGGCACGCGCCGTTCGTACTAATTTTTGTACACAGTTTGCGTTCTACTTAAAGTGGTGCTACATTTAAGAATTGGTAGAAAGCGGGTGGCTGATAAGTGCTCCTGATTTTAAAAAAAACTACCACTCTGCCTCAATTCCTTCTCCTGTCGTGAGTTACGCGTTTTTTGTCTGTGCATCGTGACTACATTTTCCTTGACCGCACTCGCCCTTTCCCCCTCTCCCCTCCCCCTAGGCCAACCACCTTCACCCGACTCTATCCCGCATTTCCCTCCCATTTCCTCATTTTCTCTGAAGCAGCCAATCTTAAAGCCCATCAGCGCACGCAAAGTGAAAGTTGCTGCCTACGTGACACCACTTCGCTGGTCACGAATGGCGGTAAACGATCAGCCTGACCCAGCCGGCAGAGGTATAAAGGCTGACAACCTCGAACCAAAAGGTTGAATGAGTAGAGGCGCGTGGCAGAGCCGAGCAAATTGAGCTCGAGCAGTAGAGATTTCGCGTAACGAGTGTGTCCTTGGAGTTCTTTGTCTTCTCTACGCAAGACCCTCTGCTGGGCTCGCCAGAGAGCCTGTGGAGGACGACTCCGTGCATCCCTATTCCAGCCGGGCAACAAAAGACCCAGATATTCGCAGAGGTCACACAAGCCAGATCGTAGGTGCCTCGAGCGAGGCCCTAATTGTGCCTCGTGCTGAAGCCGCACGTGAAACGGAAGGGTAGAGAGAAAGCGAGCGGCGGACTCGAGCGTAGTGTGCGCGAGAAAGCCACGGACGCTAATTATACGGCGCGAAAGACTTCGCGTAATCGCCCGGCACATAAACGCGGGTTCACTGTAGCCGAAGGAGGCTAAACGGTCATACACCACAGCTAAGCGCCGCGAGACACTGCCAGGAGCGTCCAGAGGCGCCAGTCACTCGTGTCGACGTGTTACCGCAAAGTCTTACACGGGCCCTCGCGGCGCTGTCTGCGGGGGGCCCTGAAGCTACTGTCGGCGCGGCATTTTCGCTAATGAGCAGTTTGTGGTCTACGCTTCAGCTTTCGACGCAGCCACGCAGGCGCACCAACCCGACAATCCCGCTCGAACTGCCTCCATGCTGTCGCGAAAATCAGCGTTTCGGCTGACCCGGCACGGCATGCACCGAGGAGGTCCGGCGGCTAACCTCTTGTGTCTTATCCCGCGGGCGAACAAACGGAAGAAAGAGGAAGGCCTCCGCGAAAAGGGACATCACATCTCACCCCCGCTGAATGGACCGCCTCGAAGAGAGATTAGTCGGGCAGGGCATGAATATGAGGCCGCGACTCACCCCGTAAGGTTGCTTTCGATTCGGTCGCTATCGAACAGCTGCTGGTCGCCCTTCCGGCGGCACGTTTTGCTTCCGCAGGTACTGCTTCCGGGGGGTCACCGCTGTCTTCGACGTCGTCGCTTCCAAGTCGAGTCGTTGCACGCTTCTGTCGCGCCGTCAGCCGGGTGCACTGGGCGCAGCCAGCCGGCGGGTTCGTCAAGCCTTTTTCGCAATATTCTACTCGTGCTGCAATGCCTGCCGACGGTGTGTGCGCGTCCCTGATCCCAAGAGCGCGCATTTCGCTTGTTTCTTTTTCATTGCCGTATCAACGCCTGAATGTTGCTTTCACCCGCCTCCTTCTTCCCCAGTCTTCCGTTTCATTTTATTCCCTTCCGAATCTTACTTTCTTTTCTTCCTCCCTATTGAAAGGCAAGAGCCGCGGCGCCGGCGTTCTCCTTACCAGCAGCCGTCTCAATCAGCGGTGCGCATCTAGGTTACGTGACATCGAGCAGCGCAGGCTGGCCGAGCGCGCGGTAGTCTGGCTCTATGAAAACGGACGCTCCCCCCCTTCCGCCCGCTCCTTTCTTCTTCCACTTTCGCCCCTTCAATATCCGCGCGCGCCTGGCAATTACTGAGCCCGGTGGTAGTACCGCCTCAAGCGAGGCGAGCAGACGGCCTGTCCCGACGGTGACCCTGACATCCAGGGGAGAAAACGAAAAAAAAAAAAAAAATCTCGCGCCGACAAGACCGCCCTCGATACGAGCGTCACGCGAATTTCCCGCGTGCATAGCAATCGAAGAAACGTCGGAAAACAACCCGCCGCCCCTTTGCTTGCTGACAAGCGTAAAACGAAAAACGAGGTTCGGGTGAAGGCTTTCCGCACTTGGGTGTGTGCTGCCGGGTGAACGCACCCTGAAGCCCGGAAGCACGCCTTTCGTGGGCGGAAAAGAAGAGGGTTACAATTGACTGCAGAGAATAGAAGGGTGGATGGATTGCGTTGTATCCTTAGGTGAACCCGCCGCGATGGCCCAGCGGCCGAAGAGCTCCGCGGCTGAGCACAAGGACGCGGGTTCGCTCCCTGGCCACCTCGGCTGTTTTTTGCGATGGAGGAAAAAAAACAACTAAAAAGCCGTGAGTCCAGGTTTTGGTGCACATTAGAAAATATCACGTTGTCTAAATTATTCCGTAGCCAGCCTTCAACTACGGCGTGCCTCACAGCCCAGGTCTGTTTCGCCGCGTGAACCCCTAAAATCGGATATTTAAGAATCTTGTATGCTATCCTTCGAAAGCAGGGATGACGACAGCCAAATGACGAAGAGTACGTGAAGGGAAGTGAAGATTTGATCATGCGTCGATGACTCGCCAATATGTATTACGCATAAACATTTTTTGTGAGTACCCCAATACGAACAGAATCTGCACAAGGCTACGTTATTCGCGAAGTTAGGGAATTTAAATGGTATAATTGGGAAAATGTCAATAGTCGTAAGGAAAAACACAAAGTAAAAAAAAAAAAAACGAAGCCAAAAGTCGCCCAATACGGCTTTTATTGTCAAATCTGCAATTTCGTCATTGATAGCCAAATTTTGCAACCGCCGTCAGTAGCAGGGAATTAAAAAAATCATATAAAGATAGGACACAACTGATAATGAAGTAAGAAAATCACCAAAGTTTAACAAATTGAGTTCCCCTTCAGGAACATGCGTGTACGCATGCATTAAACCATTTCTTCTCGTCGGTATTCACTCAGAAAGATCATTCCACGATACCCATGGTTCCCGAATCCGATTACAGATATATGCCAGCCAATTATATTACTCCTGAAGGCATCGCTTCACTAATTGGCAGTCTTAAAGTCTCCACTCCATCTGGTGTCGATAACATCAATTCAAAAATATTAAAGAACACTGTGCACATCTCTAGTCAAATTCTGTTCCATATTTTCAGTAAATCATTGACATCAGGTCAGTTACCTGACGACTGGAAAATCGCCAAGGTTGTTCCCATTTTCAAATCCAATAACAAACATGCACCCGAAAATTATCGCCCGATTTCTTTGACGTGCATATGCTGTAAATTACTGGAGCACATTATTGTATCTAACGTGTATAAACACCTCGAATCCAACAACCTTTTTTTTTCGTCCATCAGCATGGTTTCAGAAAATGCCTGTCATGTGATACACACTGCTGGAATTTACAACCGACCTACACTCTAACATGAATGCTAACCAACAAACAGACTGCATTTTCCTTGATTTTTCAAAAGCGTTCGACCATGTTGCTCATTCCCGCCTCATTACAAAATTATCAGCCCTTTGCTTGGATTCTTTAACTTTATCATGGATTCGGAACTTTCTGTCTATGCGCCAACAATTTACCGTGGTCAACAACTTTTCTTCACACCTCGCTGATGTACTTCTGGAGTTCCGCAGGGGAGCGTCCTGGGCCCGTTACTGTTTCCTGATCTACATAAATGACCTGCCCCTCAACATCTCATCACGGATACGACTCTTTGCTGACGATGGATTATATATCGTACGATTACTAGCCTAACGACCACCTTTCCTTACAAAATGACTTAAACATAATCAACAATTGGGTGTAATACATGGCAAATGTCACTTAATTTGAGTAAATGCAAAGTAACGTCTTTTAGTCGGAACACGATAATTCAGATTTTCTTTATTCCATCAAACCACAGTGCAGTTTCGCAAGCCACTTCCTATAAATATCTTGGGTGTCATCTACACCTAATCTCTCTTGGAGTACCCACATTTCCCGCCATCTGCGCAAAGGCTTCTAAATCGCTCGGTTATCTGCGACGAAATTTACGATGCGCCACCAGCCCTTGTCCGCAAACATGCGTATCTAACCTTTATTCGTTCACAGCTAGAATTCCGCGTCGGCAATCTGGTCCCCTCACCAAAACTACCTAATCGTCCAGCTGGAATCTATTCAAAACAGAGCCGCCAGATTTATTACACGCCAAGTACGACCGTCATCTTAGCGTTACCCAAATCAAACAAGAGTTATCACTTCAGCCGCTAGATACCCGTCACACTATCGCGCTATTATGCCTTTTTCATATACATAGTTCGCGTTAGACCTAACCCGCTTCCTCTTAACGTCCCAGTACCTACGTCACGAACGCCTTCATAATAGTCATAGTTTCACGCGAATTTTTGGCAAGACGCTTGCTTTCAATTCATCGGCATTGCCTCGAGCAATCATGCACTGGAATGATCTTCCTGACCAAATTGCACCCATACTTAGTCAAGATAGCTTTAGCGAAAATCTGCACCGACATTTTTCTTAGTAATTGTGTAATGATGAATTTCTAGAATAATATTGTTACTGTTTATGGGTGTTTCCCCCTTGTATTTGTGTTTTTGTGATGTTTTTTATTCCACAAAAACCCTTGCGTTTGTGATCATTCTCTGTTAGAAACGTGTATGACGTGTTTCATTTACGTCTGTAAGCCGATTACCCAAACTCTATATTGTGTACTTGTCTTTTCTTCTTTTTCCCCACTATTTTTTTATGTTCCTTCAAAAATGTAACCCCCCTTACTCAATGCTCTTCAATGGGCCTGTAAGGTATAATAAATAAAATAAAAAAAAACATAAAACAAGAACACCAAACTAAAGCATGAACTGCAACCGAAAATAAGCTGACGAAACCCCAAATATGTTTATAATCCAGCACCATCGCGCGATTAATTAAAAAAAAGAACACAAAAATGTCAACATCAACTCACGTAGCCCAAAAGATCTACGTGGTCCGGAATCCTTGGGCGACTGACACAAAAAGAAAGATAAATCAAACAGACAAAACACGTTGTCAAAACAATGCCCCCAAAGGAACGTAAGGTGATGAAACGGAGAAGCGGCGTAAGAATGCTTGGTAGACACCTCAGTAGACACCTCAGAATTTCTGTAGCCTTTTTCTTAATCCGAACCATCGCCATGAGTGGATGTGATAATTGTTGTGTGATTAAATAGGAGATGTTCACGGGTACTGCAACCCGCTTGCTTGATGCCCTTCAAGGAAAAAAAAAGAGTGTGCGTACAAAAAGGTACCGACATTTTATCACTGCATCATCATTCATTCGCCCACAACGAATCATCTCTGCAGCCCGCTTTTATCCATAATGGACTGCCAAAACTACTCATAAACTTAGCTGAAGCAGCAAATGAGCGCTAGACAAACAAGGTTACCCGTCTCAAACAGCAATCTTGCACAAGTGTCGTATTTTTCAGAACCTCAGGCTCACTCGAAAAGCCTCTCACTGGATTAAAATACATATTTTCCTGGGTTTCCTGGACGTCTGTTGCCACCAAACACCGATTTCGGCTCTGCAGTTGTTGCAGTTCTTGTAGCCGTTCCAGGTTATTCAGTGTTTCATCGAGCATAGTGCATTGCCGCTAGCACTCCGCCTCGATCAAAAACAACACAAAGAAGCTGCAAAACAAAGAAAAATCAGTGCCATTTCGCTGTGTGAAGGTGGAGGACGAGCGAAGCTGTATGCGACTCCGTCGACCGGGGTGCACTCCAAGGAGTGGACGTAACAAAACACGTTTGTTTGTACTTTGCGATTGACCATACTTCCTAGTTAATTAGCTGAATGAACCTTGGAAGCACTAGAGTGTTATTCTAGCGGACAAACATTGGGCTGTGGGCTGTCCATTTCCCGCCCGTTCCAGCCCACCTATTAACACTAGACGGGAATTCCGCAGTATTTACAATTTCACTGTAAGCTACGTAAATATGAAAAGTAAATGAAACTCAGGGTGATGTTAGAGTCATCTCAGCTTCAAATTTTAACATATCTTGTTTCGTGATACTTTCGATAACAAGAGTTACAGCCGTTTTCTGTAACCGTTCTGCCTCGGCAGATGGCCATGTATTGACAGCAGCCGGGAATTTTGTAACCTTTACAACTTCACCTGTGAAAGAACTAATCATGAAAAGTAAACGAAACTCGGCATAACGACAGAGTCTACCGGTCAGTTTCAGCGCAATTTTCTTCAAGATACCCGCATTAGAATGAGCGCTACAGAGCATTCACCAGAAAGTTCGCTTTGCCGTCAGATTTGTCGACGCGATTTCTTGTCGACGCAGGCTGTTTTGGTCAGAACCTATCCTATAACAGCTCTCTGTAAAAGAATCTTAGCCCAGAAGCAAAGGAAAGTTACGCCTCGAACGTGCATATATGTGCCGGCCATCTTGGTTGTTTTCAACATTGTTGCCAGACTATGTCGTGATCTTGGAGTTGCGAATAGGCGTAGGCGGTTTCAAGGTGCCGCCGAGATTAGACTGTAGCTATGACAACGTGTATGCTTCTTTGGCCAGGAGCACGCGTTCAGCAGCCGGCGTTCCAAGCATATGACATGCAGCTCTCATTTCTAAACCAGTGAGCGAACTTCGGCACGCGGCGCCTCCGCTACTGGTGGCGTACCATACGGCCGGGGGCAGTTGTATTACAGCGAAGCTGTTTGTTCACCTCTATCTCCTGTATACATTCTCCGCATGCTTTCCTAGGGGAGTGCCCGAGCAAGGAAATGTCCGCGGACAAGAAATTGTAGTAGGCATAGAGGGCGTGGCGACAAGGTTTCGTAGCAAGAAGCGTTCAATTGCAGAAGCCTAAACTCGCCAGTACAGAGACGGGGTCGTCTGCACCAAAACATCGCTGAGAAATTCGCGACCTTGTTAGCTTTCCCATTACGTGGTGGCCGGAACGCACAGCGGCGGAGCGCGTATGAGACAGATCAAAAACATTAAAAAACGTAAGGCGGATCACAAAGCAAAGCGTTCCCAGCGGCAAGATTACAAAGCCCTTCGATAACGGGAGGCGGAAGCAAGGTATCTCAGGTGTTAAACTGGACATTAATGCTTTCTCATTCACAACGCAAAACAAGGGCTTACCGTACTATTTATACGATTACAGGTCGACCTGTTTCTTTAAATGTGAAAATCTGAAGTTGGGGGTCGACGCGCAATTGAAACAGAACCTTGTACCGCCGGCCATGGTAAGCCAAACGAGAAATCAGGGACACAATGGAGTACTCGCAACTGTTCGTTTACTTTCCGACTCTGGCTGTTTCGTATAGTAGTTATGCCTAACGTTCGTTTGCAACGCTTTTTGTCTGCTCTTACTGAGCTCACAGTAATACACTTGGCCTCTTCTGTTCGCCGCTTCGGGGCGCTCTCATGAGCAGCGTCCTGTCGCCGGTGTTGGTGGTAATGATTCTGGTGATTCGCGGTGTTGTGACGGGCCACCTTCAAGGGCCTTTTGCGCCGCGAATACTCTGAGTGGCTGTCGGTGGACAATCGAGAACTCAAACCAGCCGGGCTCGCTGTGAAGAGGGACTCCCTGGCTACTGTGTGCTGGTGAGTGCTTTCCGTATGGTAAGCCACTACGCGCACGGTTGTGACGCGGTTTTTTGCGAAGTGTGGGCTCACACTCGGTGACGACGTACTGTGGGACCGGAGCAGCTGTGACGGCAGCAGCAGCACTAGTGAAGACGATGACACTAGCGGGGAAGAGGTGTAGATCAGGTGACCAATATATTTTGTTTGTGGAATGCGCTCATGGGTTCTGTCAATTTTTTTTTTTGCAATGGAAACCCTTAACCTCAAAAGTTACGATACGCATACAGCCGAGGGCAAGACCCGTACTGCCGTTCGCACCTCGAAGTGCTTAACGACGCAACAACACCTGATCCAACACAGGATGGAACACACGCTCGTTGAATTAACACCCTCGGAAAAAAACTCTGTGGCGCCTTTTCATACTCAACACATACAGTCAACCCTCCGACAACTTGGGAGACTTGGACAGATTCTTCCGTTCAGTCCTCAAAGTGGCCAAAGGGCATAAGATGCGTTTAGTGGGCGATTTCAACGCTCCTCACGTAGCATAGGGGTATGCATGGGGAGTATGCGTAGCATGGGGGAGGGGGGGGTAGCATGGGGGTAGTAACACCACCTGACCCTGTGGAATGATATCCAGTACCCGACCCAAATCGGCAACAGCGTGTCTAGAGACACTACTCCAGACCTGACTTTTTCGAGGGGAACACCCCACATAGAGTGGACCAGGTTGGATGAAACACTGGGAAGTCATCATTATATTGTCCAATTAACCACTGACCACCACCATAAGCGGACACTTACCAGAGTGGGGAAGGCAAGAATCACGAATTCGAAAGCAGAGAAGAAGAGAAGGTAGAAGAAGAGGACGATCAGTTATTTGATTCGAGGAATGGACCAACCGATTGGTGGAGAAGGCCAAAAAATACACAAAAGAAATTAAATTAACGACAGATAATCCTAACGTGAATCCGCACGCCTTACACCTTTGGGAGGCGCGAGGAAGCCTTACCCGAAGGTGGAGGAAACAAAAATGCAACAACAAATTGCAACGGCGCATCGCCCTCTCAACAAAAGAACCCGCAGAGTACGCCAATCAATTGGAAAAACAAAATTGGAATAAACTGTGTGGCAAATTACTAGGAACCCTGAGCACTCGGGGAACAAATAATATGTTGATGTCACTCAGTTCACAGAATTCCGAGCCAAAGTCAACGACCGAAAAAAAAAAAAAAAACATACAACGCCTTATTCACAATTTTCCGGACGCAGAGAAAGACGTCCTCGAAGCAGAAAAGAAGGATTTCTTGGGGAAAACACGTCACCAGCCGTCCCACTCCCGGACTACGGTGGAAACCCCAACCCAGAACTTTGTCAGCCATTCACCAGGGCAGAGCTTGATGCTGCACTGGCCAAGCTCACGAGGAACACCACCCCGGGAAAAGACAGAATAACAAACAAGATGTTACGGAACACCAGAGAAAATATGAAGGTTGATTACTTGGGGAAAATAAACTTGATTTGGGATAGCGGCAGGCTGCCGACCAAGCGGAAACACGCAGATGTTACCATGCTTCCAAAACCCAACAAACCCCCTTGGGGATATCCAATTTCAGGCCGATATATTTGACTTCATACGTTGGAAAACTAATGAAACACATGGTGCTTGACTGGCTGACCTCTCACATTAAGAAACCAACCCGGAGACAAAAAGGATTCCCGGACAACATGTATGGGTTTCGCCCCAACTTGCCCACTAAGGAAATCCTATTACAAATAAAGGAAGAGGTCATCGACAACTAAAGCACCTCACAAACAAGCGTCATCCTTGCCTTGGACGTGAAAGGAGTTTTGACAACTTGTCGCACGCGGCCGTACTTGAAACCCTGAGGACTACCTAATCACGCGTTCAGCAGCCGGCGTTCCAAGCATATGACATGCAGCTCTCATTTCTAAACCAGTGAGCGAACTTCGGCACGCGGCGCCTCCGCTACTGGTGGCGTACCATACGGCCGGGGGCAGTTGTATTACAGCGAAGCTGTTTGTACACCTCTATCTCCTGTATACATTCTCCGCATGCTTTCCTAGGGGAGTGTCCGAGCAAGGAAATGTCCGCGGACAAGAAATTGTAGTAGGCATAGAGGGCGTGGCGACAAGGTTTCGTAGCAAGAAGCGTTCAATTGCAGAAGCCTAAACTCGATGTTTTGGTCGTCTACACCAAAACATCGCAGAGAAATTCACGGCCTTGTTAGCTTTCCCGTTACATGACGGCCGGAACGCACAGCGGCGGAGGGCGTATGAGACAGATCAAAAACATTAAAAAACGTAAGGCGGATCACAAAGCAAAGCGTTCCCAGCGGCAAGATTACAAAGCCCTTCGATAACGGGAGGCGGAAGCAAGGTATCTCAGGTGTTAAACTGGACATTCATGCTTTCTCATTCACAACGCACAACAAGGGCTTACCGTACTATTTATACGATTACAGGTCGACCTGTTTCTTTAAATGTGAAAATCTGAAGTTGGGGAGTCGACGCGCAATTGAAACAGAACCTTGTACCGCCGGCCATGGTAAGCCAAACGAGAAATCAGGGACACAATGGAGTACTCGCAACTGCTCGTTTACTTTTCGACTCTGGCTGTTTCGTATAGTAGTTATGCCTAACGTTCGTTTGCAACGCTTTTTGTCTGCTCTTACTGAGCTCAAAATAATACACTTGGCCTCTTCTGTTCGCCGCTTCTGGGTGCTCTCATGAGCAGCGTCCTGTCGCCGGTGTTGGTGGTAATGATTCTGGTGATTCGCGGTGTTGTCACGGGCCACCTTCAAGGGCCTTTTGCGCCGCGAATACTCTGAGTGGCTGTCGGTGGACCGTCGAGAACTCATACCAGCCGGGCTCACTGTGAAGAGGGACTCCCTGGCTACTCTGTGCGGGTGAGTGCTTTCCGTATGGTCAGCCAGTACGCGCACGGTTGTGACGAATTTTTTGCGAAGTGTGGGCTCACACTCGGCGACGACGTACTGTGGGACCGGAGCAGCTGTGACGGCAGCAGCAGCACCAGTGAAGACGATGACACTAGCGGGGAAGAGCTGTAGATCAGGTGACCAATATATTTTGTTTGTGGAATGCGCTCATGGGTTCTGTCAATTTTTTTTTTGCAATGGAAACCCTTAACCTCAAAAGTTACGACACGCATACAGCCGAGGGCAAGACCCGTACTGCCGTTCGCACCTCGAAGTGCTTAACGACGCAACAACACCTGATCCAACACAGGATGGAACACACGCTCGTTGAATTAACACCCTCGGAAAAAAACTCTGTGGCCCCTTTTCATACTCAACACATACAGTCAACCCTCCGAAAATTTTTTTTTCCCCCGTTCAGTCCTCAAAGTGGCCAAAGGGCATAAGATGCGTTTAGTGGGCGATTTTTTTTTTTTTTTTTTTTTTTTTTTACTCCAGACCTGACTTTTTCGAGGGGAACACCCCACATAGAGTGGACCAGGTTGGATGAAACACTGGGAAGTCATCATTATATTGTCCAATTAACCACTGACCACCACCATAAGCGGAAACTTACCAGAGTGGGGAAGGCAAGAATCACGAATTCGAAAGCCTTCAGAGAAGAAGAGAAGGTAGAAGAAGAGGACGATCAGTTATTTGATTCGAGGAATGGACCAGCCGATTGGTGGAGAAGGCCAAAAAATACACAAAAGAAATTCAATTAACGACAGATAATCCTAACGTGAATCCGCACGCCTTACACCTTTGGGAGGCGCGAGGAAGCCTTACCCGAAGGTGGAGGAAACAAAAATGCAACAACAAATTGCAACGGCGCATCGCCCTCTCAACAAAAGAACCCGCAGAGTACGCCAATCAATTGGAAAAACAAAATTGGAATAAACTGTGCGGCAAATCACTAGGAACCCTGAGCACTTGGGGAACAAATATTATGTTGATGTAACTCAGTTCACAGAATTCAGGGCCAAAGTCAACGACAAAAAAAAAAAAAAACATACAACGCCTTATTCACAATTTTCCGGACGCAGAGAAAGACGTCCTCGAAGCAGAAAAGAAGGATTTCTTCGGGAAAACACGTCACCAGCCGTCCCACTCCCGGACTATATACGGTGGAAACCCCAACCCAGAACTTTGTCAGCCATTCACCAGGGCAGAGCTTGATGCTACACTGGCCAAGCTCACGAGGAACACCACCCCGGGAAAAGACAGAATAACAAACAAGATGTTACGGAACACCAGTGAAAAGATAAAGGTTGATTACTTGGGGAAAATAAACTTGATTTGGGATAGCGGCAGGCTGCCGACCAAGCGGAAACACGCAGATGTTACCATGCTTCCAAAACCCAACAAACCCTTGGGGATATCCAATTTCAGGCCGATATCTTTGACTTCATACGTTGGAAAACTAATGAAACACATGGTGCTTGACTGGCTGACCTCTCACATTAAGAAACCAACCCGGAGACAAAAAGGATTCCCGGACAACATGTATGGGTTTCGCCCCAACTTGCCCACTAAGGAAATCCTATTACAAATTAGGAAGAGGTGATCGACAATCTAAGCACCTCACAAACAAGCGTCATCCTTGCCTTGGACGTGAAAGGAGTTTTGACAACTTGTCGCACGCGGCCTTACTTGAAACCCTGAGGACTACCCAATGCGGAGAGAAAGCCTGTAATTACATCTGGGACTTCCTCTCGTATCGCTCAGCAACGGTGTGACTTGGCAAACTACGGAGCGGCAAATTCAAAGTCACCGGAAAGGGCACTCCGCAGGGCTTGGTCATCTCGCCATTACTCTAATTTAATATTGGTGAACCTACCTTACCAGCTAAAGTCCATCCCAGGTCTCATGCCTGCCATCTGCGCCTACGACGTGGCATTTTGGACAACTAAAGGCCCAGCAAACATACAACAGGACGCCCTGCAGGAAGCGGTTGACTGAACGGAAACCTATCTGAAAAGATGTGGGCCTTCTATTGCTCCTGAAAAATCTGAAATTCTTATACTTCAGAAGCGAACAAGAGATAGACCAAGGCCGAGACCCCCGACCCAGAAGTGACGCTTCACTGCGCTACCATCCCAAAGGTCGATACGCTCCGACTATTGTGTCTCACTTTTCAAAAAGACGGGGCTGGGGCCGCCACCCCCCAAAAACTACAAACGACTGTCACCCAGATAACCCACCTAATCAAGGGAGTAACGAGCAAAAAAAAAAAAAGCCATGGGTTGAAAGAAGAAGACCCACTCAGATTGCTACAGGCCCTCGTAATTAGAAGAATCACCTACGGCACCCCTTATTTGGGGCTAAAAATCCCTGAAATAAAGAAACTTGACATTTCAATTCGGCATACCTACAAATTAGCATTAGAACTACAAGCCAAGAACTCGACAGGGTAGCTGTTTTAATTAAGTGTCCACAACACGTGACAGGAACTCACCGAGGCGCATAAAGCCAGCCAAATCGAGCGACTCAAGCTTACCCAGACCGGCCGAGCTACCCTGCACCGCTTCGGTTACGGGCCGATCGTGGGACCCCAAAACCAATACTCTGTGCGGGTGAGTGCTTTCCGTATGGTCAGCCAGTACGCGCACGGTTGTGACGAATTTTTTGCGAAGTGTGGGCTCACACTCGGCGATGACGTACTGTGGGACCGGAGCAGCTGTGACGGCAGCAGCAGCACCAGTGAAGACGATGACCCCTAGCGGGGAAGAGCTGTAGATCAGGTGACCAATATATTTTGTTTGTGGAATGCGCTCATGGGTTCTGTCAATTTTTTTTTTTGCAATGGAAACCCTTAACCTCAAAAGTTACGACACGCATACAGCCGAGGGCAAGACCCGTACTGCCGTTCGCACCTCGAAGTGCTTAACGACGCAACAACGCCTGATCCAACACAGGATGGAACACACGCTCGTTGAATTAACACCCTCGGAAAAAAACTCTGTGGCCCCTTTTCATACTCAACACATACAGTCAACCCTCCGACAACTTGGGAGACTTGGACAGATTCTTCCGTTCAGTCCTCAAAGTGACCAAAGGGCATAAGATGCGTTTAGTGGGCGATTTCAACGCTCCTCACGTAGCATAGGGGTATGCATGGGGAGTATGCATAGCAGGGGGGAGGGGGGGGTAGCATGGGGGTAGTAACACCACCTGACCCTGTGGAATGATATCCAGTACCCGACCCAAATCGGCAACAGCGTGTCTAGAGACACTACTCCAGACCTGACTTTTTCGAGGGGAACACCCCACATAGAGTGGACCAGGTTGGATGAAACACTGGGAAGTCATCATTATATTGTCCAATTAACCACTGACCACCACCATAAGCGGAAACTTACCAGAGTGGGGAAGGCAAGAATCACGAATTCGAAAGCCTTCAGAGAAGAAGAGAAGGTAGAAGAAGAAGACGATCAGTTATTTGATTCGAGGAATGGACCAACCGATTGGTGGAGAAGGCCAAAAAATACACAAAAGAAATTAAATTAACGACAGATAATCCTAACGTGAATCCGCACGCCTTACACCTTTGGGAGGCGCGAGGAAGCCTTACCCGAAGGTGGACGAAAGAAAAATGCAACAAGAAATTGCAACGGCACATCGCCCTCTCAACAAAAGAACCCGCAGAGTACGCCAATCAATTGGAAAAACAAAATTGGAATAAACTGTGCGGCAAATCACTAGGAACCCTGAGCACTTGGGGAACAAATATTATGTTGATGTAACTCAGTTCACAGAATTCAGGGCCAAAGTCAACGACAAAAAAAAAAAAAAACATACAACGCCTTATTCACAATTTTCCGGACGCAGAGAAAGACGTCCTCGAAGCAGAAAAGAAGGATTTCTTGGGGAAAACACGTCACCAGCCGTCCCACTCCCGGACTGCGGTGGAAACCCCAACCCAGAACTTTGTCAGCCATTCACCAGGGCAGAGCTTGATGCTGCACTGGCCAAGCTCACGAGGAACACCACCCCGGGAAAAGACAGAATAACAAACAAGATGTTACGGAACACCAGAGAAAATATGAAGGTTGATTACTTGGGGAAAATAAACTTGATTTGGGATAGCGGCAGGCTGCCGACCAAGCGGAAACACGCAGATGTCACCATGCTTCTAAAACCCAACAAACCCTTGGGGATATCCAATTTCAGGCCGATATATTTGACTTCATACGTTGGAAAACTAATGAAACACATGGTGCTTGACTGGCTGACCTCTCACATGAAGAAACCAACCCGGAGACGAAAAGGATTCCCGGACAACATGTATGGGTTTCGCCCCAACTTGCCCACTAAGGAAATCCTATTACAAATAAAGGAAGAGGTCATCGACAACTAAGCACCTCACAAACAAGCGCCATCCTCGCCTTGGACGTGAAAGGAGTTTTGACAACTTGTCGCACGCGGCCGTACTTGAAACCCTGAGGACTACCTAATGCGGAGAGAAAGCCTGTAATTACATCTGGGACTTCCTCTCGTACCGCCGAGCAACGGTGGGACTTGGCAAACTACTAAGCGGCAAATTCGAAGTCACCGGAAAGGGCACTCCGCAGGGCTCGGTCATCTCGCCATTACTCTAATTTAATATTGGTGAACCTACCTTACCAGCTAAAGTCCATCCCAGGTCTCATGCCTGCCATCTTCGCCTACGACGTGGCGCTTTGGACAACCAAAGGCCCAGCAAGCATACAACAGGACGCCCTGCAGGAAGCGGTTGACTGAACGGAAACCTATCTGAAAAGATGTGGGCTGTCTATTGCTCCTGAAAAATCTGAAATTCTTATACTCCAGAAGCGAACAAGAGATAGACCAAGGCCGAGACCCCCGACCCAGGAGTGACGCTTCACTGCGCTACCATCCCAAAGGTCGATACGCTCCGACTATTGTGTCTCACTTTTCAATAAGACGGGGCTGGGGCCGCCACCCCCCAAAAACTACAAACGACTGTCACCCAGATAACCCACCTAATCAAGGGAGTAACGAGCAAAAAAAAAAAAAGCCATGGGTTGAAAGAAGAAGACCCACTCAGATTGCTACAGGCCCTCGTAATTAGAAGAATCACCTACGGCACCCCTTATTTGGGGCTAAAAATCCCTGAAATAAAGAAACTTGACATTTCAATTCGGCATACCTACAAATTAGCATTAGAACTACAAGCCAAGAACTCGACAGGGTAGCTGTTTTAATTAAGTGTCCACAACACGTGACAGGAACTCACCGAGGCGCATAAAGCCAGCCAAATCGAGCGACTCAAGCTTACCCAGACCGGCCGAGCTACCCTGCACCGCTTCGGTTACGGGCCGATCGTGGGACCCCAAAACCAAAAACGACGCATCCCCTATGCCTTGAGGGAATGCATCATGGTTGCAAACTTCTCACGCAACATTCACCCAGTCTACCACGAGGGGGACCCGCCACGGTGGCTCAGTGGCTAAGGCGTTGCGCTGCTGAGCACGAGGTTCCGGGATCGATTCCCGGCCGCGACAGCCGCTTTTCTGATGGAGGCGAAAAGCGAAAATGCCCGTGTGTACGAGATTTCGGCGCACGTTAAAGATACCCAGGTGGTCAAAATTAATCCGGAGCCCTCCACTACGGCGCGCCTCATCGCCTGCGTTGCGTTGGCGCGTTAAACCCTGCAATCAAGAAAGGGCGAAGGGAAGTCAGGGTCAAGGCCTTGAGAAAACCCTACAGCAAGGACAGCTCAACAAGATACGTCGACGCTGCGATTTACCCGGCAAGAACCAAGTGGGCGGACGCGATTAGTGTGACAACAGCAAAGGAGAGAGAGAGAGAGGGAGAAATAATTATTTATTGGAGAGTTTAGCTCCAACCCAAACAGGAGCTGGCTACTCCAGGCATTGGAGTATACAAAAGGTACAATACTTGCCCTAAGGAACCACAAGGGGTTTAGATTAAGTACATTGATACAGCAGCGGATGAAAGATGCGCACTCAGTAACTACTTGCTCTGTGTAGTACACAAGCACACCCATATATGCTCAGCAACGATCAATACAAATGACAACGAGCGTCGTGAGGGTGGCATGCACTCGAAGAAGTGCACTCCGCTTGTCGATTGCAGACCGAAAGAACCGAGGCCGTGCGAGCTCACGTTCGAATGAAGGAGTTTTCGTCTTCCGTACCGTTTGTATTCGTGTTTTCACGAGGCCCTTCATGTAGGGCAAAATTAAGCGCTAATTCAAATTAATCCGTTGCGAAATAAGGGGGGTAGAATTTGTTTGTTTATGTTACGGTGTTTTCTTGCGTCAAAGCAAGCAAATGCAGGCAGACGTGAGCGAATAAAAAACTGAGTACTGGCAAAAAATACAACACAATACACACGATGTGGTTGCACGTTACTTCAAGTGAAGTTTCCCGTGGTGTAGTTTTGCATTACAGGAACTAGCTTGTTAGCAGGCAGAGCGTAGGCTAATATTTACGGACATTGCTATTTACGTCGAGGAGCTTTCGCAAGTCGTTCGACGCTCGGTCCCTGAAATACGAAACATAAGAAAACGCGTCACTGGTAAGGACGGCAAGTGTCTTGTTTGAGGAAGCCCAAACTACGTATAGACGCATTAACACTTTTAGCACTCATCAAACACGGAGAAGTGCGTCGGTGTTGACGCATTGAGCTGCCAGTTAGTTCCGCTTATGAGCGCCCGTGAAGCGTGAAATCAGACGTCGGGCGTGTTCACTGGGCCTACACAGACACAAAAGAAGCTTTTATCCCTTGTCTTCGCCGCAACCGAAGCACTCAGACTTGAAAGCCCCGACCTTGGCATTACCTCGGAGGCAACAAACACGCACGCTCCGTCAAGGCTATGGCGAATCGGTTGACGAAATTGGTGCGGGTTGTGTACCGACGATGAAATTGCTCGGTAGCTCTCTTCCGCCTATACCGCAAGGCCAAGGCTTCCCCATGCCATGCCAGTAGCTTCTGAGGTTCGGCCGGTGCCCAGAAAAATTTCTCTCTTGCGTACGGTTTTTTTTTTTTCAGAATTTGTTTCCCTTATGGCACACCAACGCCGAAAAGCGATTGCGTTAATTGCTTTTAAGAAGAGCCCGCCCCCCAAAAAGGATGTTATGTACATCCTTTCTTTCTAGTACGAGTTGATTCATCTGACATTATCGCGGTGTTCATCGACACGTTACATTCCCACCAATCGAAGTCGTCGGCTATAGAACGTGTGGCATTGGTCAACAAGGTCACTTTTGGCAGCACATCCAATAGACGCGGACAAAAAAGCACCCGCGTGCTCGCTGCCACCCGTCGCTCAGGGCAAACACAAGCGCCACGGAGGCAACAATGGGGCGAATGTGGAGTTGCAACCGCTAAGAAGCGAAGCGCGGCGAAATGTGTGACGTGTCGCACAAGCCGTGCTCCGCTCTGTGTGGTGCTGCAGCTGCAGCTTCCCGCCACAGGGACGGTCGAGCGTGCGAAGCGGGTCACACATAGAGGGACAGACGTGCCAAGGATGTCCCTCGGTCGTTATTTGGGCGCGCGTAGTTAAACGTCTGCGACCGCGACCGGTGAAGTCAGGCCAAGGTGCGACGAATATGACAACCTTGGTAGTCTGTTTACATGCGGGTGTCTTGTCCCCGAGCCTCGGCTGTTCGGGCACCACCATGGTTGCCTGTCCAGATTGAAAATGTGGATGGCATTCTAGCCTTGGACAGGCGAAGGGACAATTGTGTATTGAGGTTTAAGCGCGCGCCGCTGCTGTCGGACTCCCTGGTGTCTATACGGCCAACAAGACAGTCTGAGTCTTGCTGGATGCTGGTAGTTTTTGTCAGACTGTGTGTGTGAGCATGCTCACATGCTCTATGCCTAGTTTAAAAAATTTCCAGAAGCTCACTAGTTAGAATTGTTGTATAACGCGTAAGCATACACCGCTCTGATATACTCCGAGTACTTTCAATGTTGGCTGCACTACTATACACAAATGCATTGCTGGAAAGACAACATTTAGGGCTGGTATAAGCAGCTTAATGTCAAGGCATGAACGCTTTTCATGAAATACCTCATTAATTTTTCAATAAATACCGCATTATCTTTTTATAAAACCCCTCATTAAGACCCCACCCTTCGCGGTGGCTCAGTCGCTAAGGCTTTGCACTGCTGAGCACGAGGACGCGGGTTCGATTCCCGGCGGCGGCGGCCGCTTTTCTGTTAGAGGCGAAAAGCAAAAACGCCCGTGTGTACGAGATTTCGGCGCCCGTTAAAGATCCCCAGGGGGTGAAAATTTATCCAGAGCCCTCCACTACGGCGCCCCTCATCGCCTCCGTTGCGTCGGTGCGTTAAACCCTACAATCAATCCCCTCATTAGGAACCCGTGTGTGTCCCTACAAAACCACGCACCAAGACGTTTTTAAGTTAGCTTCACCGTGAAGCACAAATGCATTGCTAGAGAGTGACTTTTAAGGGTCAATTAAGCAGTTAAAAAAAGTATGTGTTCAGCTATCCACCAAGGTAGCACTCAACCGCATAAATGACACCTTAGACTTTCTACGGCCTTCAGATAAAGCAAGATTAGGAGGGGATTCTCAACAATGTATCATAATAATGTGCTCAACCAGATAATCGGTAAATCCACATCCGCAGAGTATATAGAACAAATCTCGATTCCGTGTCGCCCATGTCACGAGCTCGACGGCTATTGAACTTTCAGCCATCCGAGAAGCTCTTCAATACATTGTGGAAGCTCCTCCCCAAAAATGGTCTATTTTTACCGACTCCTAAGGCGGCCTGCAAAGTTTCCGAGCAGACCTGCCAACTGGTGACAGAAATTTGAGAATTATTTCACCAGGCCGTCATAAAGAGTCATATTATTTTATTTCAGTAGCTGCTAGGTGACTGTAGAATCACCGGCAATGTTTCGGCTGATGCAGCTGCCCGGATAGGCCATGACAGTGAAAGGAATATCCTGCTTCTGCTTTCAAGGACTGATGCCGCTAGGCTGCTTCGTCAGTTCGCACGCAGGACCTTTGTGCATCCGCGCCTCCATAACCAGGACCCTCTACTCCAGCGCCGTCTTCCGTGTGGGCTGTCTCGATCACAGTCTACTTTACTTTGTAGACTGTGGTTGGGAGTGGCTTTCACAAAAGCCTACTCCTTCCTCATCGGGATGGCCAGTAGTGCCCAGTGCGACGCCTGCAAGGTTGAAGAGGCAATTGAACATGTGCTTTGTCGTTGCCCGCAGTATTCATCAGAAATACGTGTTTTGGCCGCCGAGCTCAACCGATTGGACAATCAACCGTTCACACAAGAGACTATTCTAGGACACCGATCCCTACAATCGACTTCGCAGAAGGCAACAAAAGCCCTTCTGCGTTTTATGAAGGAAACAGGCTTAGCCGAAAGACTAAGCAAAGGACTCAAGTGTGTGCGCGGCCCTGCTCCTTTCCCCTCTTTTTTGCCTGCCTTCTCTTTCATCCCCTGCACACCCCTTCCACAGTGTCGAGCAGCAATCCGGGCTCTAAGCCTAAGCCTGTATAACTTCTCCGCCTTTCCGTTTGCTTCTATCTCTCTCTCTCTCTCTCTCTCTCTCTGTACCCGGAATCTATACATACTGTAAAGGCGATTCAGTAGCGACCACCACTGTGCTAAAATTCTTAATGCATCACGGAGTACAGGCACGATATACAGTGCACTCTGAAGACATCTACGTATGTTCCACGGGTAGTGTACTTCTTCATAAGAAAACTAACAAGCTTACTATCGGCAAGAGTGTACGTAATACACGGAGACACAGTTTCTACCAAATGATTCCCAACCTGTCTGGAAGGGGTGTCTATAAAACTCAATTGGAATAAAAACACGCTTGCGAACAAATGGGGAATACTTGGGTCAGGTAAGATTTGCGGGATGACACGTATTGTCTTATGTACTCGCTCCAGACAGGATAGCAGATGACACATAGTGAACTCTTCTTGAAAAGTTCGGCAGCAGGATTGAAAATAAACTCAAGGGAATAAAAAATAATGCTAAATAAGCATGCAAAAATACGCCTTCAAGTTAGGCCACAATGTGCTTGCGGAACTGAGTGAATATAACTATATTGAGCAAATTACCACGGCTTATCTAAATCGTTGAAAAGGAAATAAGCGCGGAATTTGTATGGGCTGGGCTGCGTTGAGGAGTTTTCAAAAATTATGGGGAAGTAAGCCACCTCTGTCACAAAAAACGTTCAATGTACAACCAATGTATGCTTCGGAGGATAGCATATGGGGCGGAAACTTGAGGTTTTAGTAGGTACCTTGAAAGAACGCTTAGGTCGGCCCACTGTGCAATGAAAAGAACAGTGCTAAAGTTAACACTTGTTCATGAAAAAACTGCGTTGTGGAATGGGTCGTAAACTCAGGTCGACGGAATTCTAGTTATAATTAGTCGTAAGGTGTGATGCGAATGACAAACAGGACAATCCAGTGGACCATTCGCTTAACGGAGCGGATACCGAGATACGACAAACCATTTAGAGAAGACTAAAAAACCCTATAAAGGGATGAAATACGAAAATTTGGAGACATGGAGTGGACTCGGAAAGGCCAACAGCAGGAGACTTCCTCTTGCAGGGGACACGAATGAGCTGTATGGGGTGGTGGTGGTGGTGGTGGTGGTGGTGATGATGATGATGATGATGGTGATTGTGACGACGGCGACGACGACGACGACGACGATGATGATGATGATGTTCATGGGGGTGGTGGTGGTGGTGGTAGTGCTGGTGCTGGTGGTGAAATTGAAATAGGAAGGGCGTGGCGGTTTTTATTATTAGCAGTTTTTTATGCTCCCAATCTAGGGCACATGAATCGTTATGGGCGGACAGATAGGTTTTCTCGTTGAGTGTCCAGAGAAATTCTTGCGCATTTAAATGGACCGGGACGCAAAAGAGCAGCTTGCAGGTATTCCGTTTGAGTAACGATGCATCAAAGGAAATGAAGGATTGTTCTTTCTTTGGCTGCTATTCACGTAAAAACGACAATAGCAAGTAGACTGGCCAGAAAATCAGAAGCATCGCCGTCTAACGATGACCACAGTTGAAACGCGAAGGTTTCTTGCGTTCAAAAAAAAAAAAAAATGGCGAAGTGCCAAAGTCCGCAGCCCCTGCAATCAAAGTCCAAGCGTCAACGACCATTGTGCAGACTGCCTGCAAGTCGAAGTCCATATTTGGACAAGAGCATACGAGTCCCTCACGAAAAAGCTGAGTCCCCCCCGCCCACCCATCGTCGTCGTTTGATCGTCGTCCAAAATCCAATCGTCGTCCAAAATCCAAACTGCCAAAGTTTAAAGCCCAAGTCCACTTCAACTCAACTAAAGTCCAAAGCTAAAGCCCGCGCAATAAACCCAAAGAAGATGCCGAGCGACCCGAATGCGATGATGGCGCAATCAATAGACGTCGGTTTTATAATGCGAGGGACCCAGGCTCACTGTCGACGACGAGAAGCTTTTTTCCTTGTTTCACGATGATGATGATGATGATGATGATGATGATGATCGTTACCGTCATCATCGTCGCGTGCCCTCTCATTGTGTAAAGTTGGCTCTTCACCACCTTTCCGCCATCAGTAAGACCAAGAAAACTTCGCTTTAAAAACATAAGGTGAATGCACGCCCATTCTTTGTCTGCAACAATCAAATGAGAGTAACAAAGAAGCTCGCTATTTTAACCCACATGAATGGCCTAGGCCATTCATGTGGGTTAAAATAGTGGGCTTTGAACGCGAGCGTTTAATGGCGCTTTACTGAAAGGCAGATTGCAGTGCTTCAAAAACCATGTGGTGGGTTGATGTCCAGCCACGGAACTAGAACCACTTTACTTGGCGAAACAAATGTCGACCAGAGGATTTGTCTGCCTACTTTAAGCCCCATGTCTTAAATCCCAAGGAGCAAGGCCATATTGCCGTGCGGTAAGCTAACCCCTCTGCGGTGCACTCTTGACCATCTACGAGAAGCAACCTTGAATCGCACGAGCTGAGGCTCTCTGGTGCACGATGTAAACGAACGCGCCGAGCGTATATTTTATTAATGGAAAACACCTGCACTACACACGTACAGTCATGCACAAATAAAATGCGAGCACGAAAATATGAATTAGATCTCGCAAAATCCAAAAATACTGTTCGTAGAGGCCCAATAATGGCGCGATATTGGCATGTTTGGAGGACCAGCCTTCCCAACTTGTAACTGTAATAAAGCCAGGCGTCTATTCGACTTGAGTGGGAAGAAATCGCGCGATGCCATGCGATGAGGTTTTAAGGGGGGGGGGGCGGCGGAGAGGGAGGGAAAAGGGCCCGAAACTGTCTGCACACTAAACTTTTTTACACCTTTTTTGGCCGAAAAGGGTGTAAAAATCTTTTGCCATGGCTAACACCCTTAAAAGGTGTTTTGGCAAAAAAGGGTGTATGGATGAAAAAAGGGTGTTGAGCTCAACACCTTTAAAAAAGGGTGTTGAGGATGCTCAACACCCTAAAAAAAAGGTGTTGAGTCTCACCCCCCTTTTCTTTAGGTGATGGCATGCGCAGAGGCAATGTCAAACGGCGGAGCACGCAGCATTAACCACAAACAGGCAATACGTACAAGTTACAGTTCGTACACGGGATGCAAGCGGTACAGGGAGTGCATACTTACTTAGTAATACGTGTGCTGTTCTTGTTTTTATACCCAGCAGAGGAAAGCTCCCAGATGAAGTCGGTGGGCTTGTCGCAAAAAACTGATATTTTAGCGCTAATTTTGGAAGTATAGATTTTACTACGAGAATATACAAATCAACACGCGGATTTGCAAAAACTTTTTAATTACGCGGTAGTTTTTCTGATCCGTAACTTATAGAATTTTATTAAATACCATACAAATCTTCCCTGCCACCTCAACACCCTTCAAAAAGGGTGTTCATTATTTCAACACCCCTTTTCCCAGAAGGGTGTATAGCTACAAATTAGGGTGTTCGAAACTAAGAAAAAGGGCGTAAAAAAGGGTGTAAGAAAAAGGGTCTAAGAGAAGACCGCCAACTAAGAAAAAAGGTGGAGATACCTCCAGTTTTGGAGGCATTTTGTACCTGTTTACACGGGTGGACTGAACATTCTCTACAAGCGGGGGGGGGTTGTACCTCACGATGTTTACAGCAATATGAATTGGCATAATTTATTACCAATGAAGCTCTTTAAGATTCAGGAGGTAGTTTCGGTGGCATTAGCAAAAAATACAAAGAAAAAGAACTGCGGCCCCTGTAAAGGGTGCACCACCGCAGATAGGGTATTATAACAGTGAAGTCGGCTTTCGAGCTTGTTAGAGTCTACATCCAAATCTACATGAAGAGAATATTGGGCTTTCAGAAGCCCGAGGATTTAAGGGTATCACAGAGGAAGTAAACTTCAAGGCTGTCGAGGGGACGAAAAGAAGATTAGAATGCTGGTGGACGAAAAGCAGAGAGGGGAATATTGCCTAGGACAGTTACCACCTGTAACAGGGAAAAGAAAGTATTTCGGGCCTAATAAGCGTTAGTGCCTGCCCTAAGCAGCGCTAGTATTAAACCAAGAGTGTAAAACATGGTTATATTAGTCCTTTCTGGTAAGATGACATGTCATCACCCCGCTTCAAAGGGGAAACCAATAGGAATCATCATCATCATCATCATCATCATCATCATCAGAGTGTGAGCACAAGGGGCGTATGCGTATCTGCACCTCTTACTGTGCCATTTCAAAGGTACTAGCCTTTTTTGGATTCTAAAAGGTAAAAAATTTGCGCAGCTTGCAATAGTGGTGCAAGGCTGGAGAAACAGCAACGCTGGGGGCCGACCTACCTTGTTTCCCTCTTGGATCTCCTGGCAATGGGGGGGGGGGTAAGGGGGGCACACTGGAACAGCCTTGTAAAATCCGGTTAAACTTGGCCTCATCCCTCAGCGGTCATCCTGGCTTAGCAAGAACATTGCAATGCTTAGCAAACATAAGGAAACTAAGCAACTCCAGAAGAAACTAGGCCGAGTGTTCAGGACAATAAGTGTTCAGTTGCAAAAAAGGAACAGCGGAGCTGTTCCTTTTTTGCAACTGAACACTTATTTCACACCGTTTCAACAACCTACAGAAAGCCAAGCGTGTTGCAGTTGGTAAACACCCTTTTCGCCACACGACTACAGTCTTCTTAATTTTGAAGGTTCAAATTGGTGTTTCACGTGCCAAAGCTAAACTTGGGGCATGTGGTGCACCGAATAAGGAAACGAGCGATCATTGCATAAGAGTAATTATTTTTTTTTGCGTTTGCAAATTTCTTGCGAGTAGAGGAGTATATGAGGGGATGCCTTCTTCTTTACAGTGCTAATATGCATCCGAACATGGCCTTATTCAATGAACAGGTGAACACCTTTTCCACACTCTTTCAACACCCTAGCAAAAACCAAGGGTGTTGAAGTTGATCAACACCCTTTTTTTCAAACAAAAAGGGTGTAGAGCTAGGAAAAGGGTGTTGAGACTCAAGAAAAAGGTAGCAAAGGCCTCCCAACACCCTTTTTCCACTTATGCTACATCATTTTTGGCTAAAAGGGTGTAAAAAAGTTTAGTGTGTGGCGTGGGGCGCCGACACCTTACAAGGCCCGTGGGGGGAGGGGAGGAGGATATAAAGGAGGGGATAGCAGGAAGTACTAGGAGAAAAATTCAACGCGCCATTTGTGTTCTGGTTCATATTTTTCTGATCGCGTTTAATTTTTCCCTGACTGTACGTAACGCTGGCCCTATTCGTAAAGATCCTTCCCGCCCAACGGGCCGCGCTTTGCCGAGTTCGTGGCACCATTTGCGATAATAGGCTACAGTTTATGAGCCGCCCTGTGGATGCCACTCGATCCCAATTTAGGCTCTGTCATCGCACTTTTATCCATCGAATGTAGTGTGCCCCTTTCACTGTGCATAAACTTTTGTAGCGTGAGCTACACTGGCCGAGGTTGAGCAGTTTCTCGTGGCTCCTGGAGAGCCGTGCTCCGCATGCGCAAGAAGTAGTCACGTCACACGTTGCTCGCTGCCTGGCGTCCCTCACACTCCACGCGCCCAGCGTCTTCGCCGACCTCCGTTCCGCACGTGGCGGCCCGGTCCACTTGATGATCATGCGAGGGGAGGTCAGGTGTGGAACCGATGTCTGTGGAACCGCAGCAACACCGGCGTGCGCCTGCGGAACCCGCTCAGCTCTGAGGTGATTGGTGACGCTGCGCCGGAGCCGCTTGATAAATATACATGTGTCACATAATGCGTATATATACCGTGTGTGTGTCATTGAAGCAGCAGTAAGCATGATAATCAAGCTAATCCTAGACAACCAGGAAAGCTAAGAATAACCAGCTGAATCTTAGCTCACGCTACGTATATCCTGGCATAGCCGAGCTAGGCCACTGCTTTTTTTTTTTTTGCAGCTCTCTCATCCACCTCCAGTATTTTCTACATGTTCACTGAATGTGCACTCCTTTTGCTCGTAATCTTACCGAGTAGAGGAATAAGTAACCCGCTGGTCAGCGAAGAGCGAGTAGTTACGATAATGATGGAAATAACGATGACGCAGTAAATAATTTTTTTTATGGAGCAAGGTATGCATCTCATTCCGCTATTTAAGTTCCAACGCCAGGTAAGTTAACTAAAATTTAAATGACAGCAGCGCGAAAAAATAAAAATCAGCATCCGTTGAAACTCGCCTTTGCGAACAGGGCCTCCTGGTTTTCTATTCTACAGCACAGTGGGCCACCGCAGATCCGTATACTGCGTACTCTCTTCTTTGCTTATAGAAGCGAAAAATGACCGTAGTTGTCGTCAACAGGAGTGGTACCAAAATGGCCGCCGCTGTAAAGAGGAAATAGATACAAAATTTGCAGAAATTCAGAGAATTATCTACTAATGCGCAGCATTCGTACACCGCTTGTCGGATAGCGCTTCACTTTTCCCTGACTGTACGTAACGCTGGCCCTATTCGTAAATATCCTTATTCTTCCGTTTTGGGGAGATGTATCAGAAGCATACTGTTGATATTGTGAGATCATTTTCGTGAGAATATTTTCTTTGTATGTTGCTTATTTATATTTGATTGCTTGATTGATAATGAGGTTTAACGCGCCGACGATACACAGGCGATGAGGCGCGCCGTGCTCCAGATTAATTTTGACCACCTGGGAATCTTTAACGTACGCCGAAATCTCGAACACACGGGCGGGTCCGCTTTTCGCCTCCATCAGAAAAGCGGCCGCCGCGGCCGGGAATCGAACCCGCGTCCTTGCGCTCCGCAGCAGGGTTTTTCGAAATTCTGTCCGACCAATTATCTTTATCTATGCTATTACATGTGTTGCATTCGCAAAATCTGCATTTTTGTGGAAATTCAGGGCGTTACGTCGGTTCGCACTTTTCGCTTTTTTATTCATATTTTGAACGTTTTTTTTGCCGTTTTTCTTCGTTCATTTTTATTTTGAGGGAGATGTATAAAATGCATATTGTTGATTTTGTCAGATCATTTCGCGAAAATTGTATTTTTTTTGTTTCGCTTATTTTTTTTCTAATATGTGCACCCAATTATACCCATTCACGTTAGTATAACGATTAAAAGTATTGCTTCCTCGAAATATGCTTTTCTGTGGAAATGCTGGGCGTTAAACGGTCCTGGCTGTGGGGTACTCGACTCAAGTTATGCTACGCATTAAAACAGATTTGAATCCATCTGTGCTTTGAACCTGGTTTTTCGGACCAGTGGTATGTTTTACCACTGCGCTAACTCAACACCTTGGCTGAGGGGGAACAAGAGTTAGCCGGGTGCGTGCCACGTTACGGGTGAACGTGACGGAACGTGAGTACAAAAGGTACACGCGGATGAGAGCTCTCACTGTGGGGAAGCGGCCGTGTAAACTGCGGCCAGTGTGCCGGTCAGGGTAATTCGCGTGAACAGACGGCGAAACGAAAGCGAAGAAGGAGACGCAAGCACGATGCAGCAGCAAGAAAGCCTTGATAATCGCCGGGATTTCTCCTTCAAAACACGTAAACAAACTAAGATTCCGTACTAGGGGAATTGTCGATTCCGAGACAATGCGGCTGTTTGGTTCGAAAGTACGTGCCAAGTTATGTTTCACGGAGAAAAATTGGTGTGTCCCTAGGATTAGCCATCATTACCATTGTTATTAGCCTTGAATGCGATCGTAACGTACGGAAGGCAGAACTGCTGGAGTCAGGCAACAAGCGCCCTTTTGGGGATTGTGCACTGCAATAAGAATACGTGAGATAAGAATACGGCTCTACTAAACCAAAACCAAAACAACCAAAACCAAAAGACGTGTACTCTTTTACCCCAGGTTTGAAGGACCATATGTGCACCGGAAATCAAATAAGGAACGGCAAGAAATGGCGAAGAATCGGCATGCAAAATCAAAACTGGCAATCTTCGATGTAGCAAAGATTGTACGTACCTTCTAAACTTACTTTCCTGTTCTTACTGTTTACATGTGACCTCAGCTGATTCCTTTTCCAGATAGCTGTATGCGTTATTCATCGTACAGCGTATTTCCTTTTCGCCTCTGCGGCATTTCTGGCTCAAATAGTGGACACTTGAAGATGTCTATGCATATTGAACAATTTCGGAAATCGAGTAGCATTTATGGAGATGTTAGTACGAGATCATGTTTGTGTCAGTAAGTACCTCTGGCATACAAGACGATGGCTGTTTGTTATCACCTCTACTGTTTAGTCACCCCGTGCCGAACGCCACTGTTTTTTGCCGCCCCCCTTCCAGCTGCGTATTCGAAGAAATGCGTTTAATATACATACTGGTTTTCTAGTCTTATCGCGACATGATTTTGGAAGTCCTACATTTATATCAACTTTTTAGAAATCTGCAACTCCTTTAAAACACGGTCACTTATAGCACCGTGTCCTTATATTAGGTGATCCCGAAATCCGCAGACAGATGTGGCTTTCGGCAGATTTCGGCAGACAGATTTCGGCGCACGTTAAAGAACCCTAGGTAGTCAAAGTTAATCCGGAGCCCTTCACTACGGAGCGCCTCATCACCTGTGAAGCATCAGCGTGTTAAACCCCTCAATCAATCAATCAAGATGTTGCTGCTCCAGACACAAAGGATAACTTGTAGTCTCCCAGTAATCTGACTGGAAAACTACAGGGACGATATCTGTCGGCGCGGTACCAGTAGCCCAGGCGGAGGTTAAAATCTTCGTCTTTAAGATTCTAGCAAGCATTACATTATTATCAATGCTATATGACAGCCGACCCCCGCCCAGCCCCCTATTTAATTGAAACGTGGTCTCCGTTGTGAACTCCACTGTTATGAACTCCAGAGGGTCAGGAACCCTCGTCCGGCACTCAATGCCTTCAGCTCCTGCCCCGTCAGCAGGCATTTTAACACCGTCTGCTGAAAAATAAAGTCTTCTCCTTCTCTTCTTCTTCTTCTTCTTCTTCTTCTTCCATTTCAGAAAAATTATCCTGTTGCTACATGACTGCATAAATGTTCAGCTAGTCTTCAAACATTACAAACAATTCACAAATGGTTCGGTAAGTTGCTATGCCCAATGGCTTCAGGACACTGTCCATTGAAGAGTGCCTGGAAGTCGGTGATTGGAAATTAAGCATTTCTTATTAACTTTTTTGAAGTCACATTGATTAATGTGACAGCCAGCTGTCTTTTGCTATGACCCTGGTCCTACACTAGCCCCAATGTTTAGTTAACGAATTGGATGGCAGTGACATCCGATTCTCTAAGCGAAAAAATCCTATGGTAAACGGTGATCGCGGAAGTTTTTTCGTTAGAGCTTGCGCGTCAGAGGGGATGAAAAGCTAATATACGATCATTGCGTCATTGCCCAAATTGTTGAAAGCTTTGCAAGGGATAGTGTTGTCTTTGGTTTTTCGGTGTCTATGGCCGCAAGCAAGTCATTCTGCCAAAGCCTTCGACGTCAGCGGGCAATGGACACTGGTACGTACGTGTCAGGAGGGGCTCTCAGGCAGGGCAGAATATTCCGGAGAGGTGACACGTCATGTAGCGAAAAGAAAGGAAACAAGTCCAACAACAAAACGCTCTCCACTGCCGGCGAAATCTTTAGGACGTACCGCCAAAACAAGCAATGGAAGCCGCAAAAGGGGTCCCAGACGACGTTCATTGACCGGATGAAGGAGTTTGATGTTTCCGTCGAAAACTTCTCACCAAGTGGGTTCCTGCGACATGGCAGGTCACGTTCATGTTGGCGCGCCTTTGCTGCCAGAAAGTGTAAGAGCGCGCGCGGTTGGGCAAGCAGCCTCTCGTGTTAGCGACTTTTTTCAATAAAAAAAGCAATGCAGATGTGCACAACTTAAAATGTGACCGTGTAGACCGGGCGTAAAAGGGGATGAATAAACGCCTAAGTATCTGACATAATTATAAATACGCGCTTTTGTTTAATGGATCAGATGAGAACAACGACCGACACAGTTTGCCGCTTTTTGTATATGTGCACTCTAAGTACCAAAAGGCTGAAGTATTAGCGGTTATGGATGCATCTCCAGTCTGCAAGCGTCGATCTACAACCGGCAAAGGTGGAATACATGCGCCGGCGTCTTTTGTGGCATTTGCAATTCCGATGACGTCTACTGCGTGTCAATGCAAGCTGTTGGTCTCTTTCACTCGGTTATTTTGTTTCAGTGTAACAAACAACAAGTCTAGCGCATAGCGTGAAAAGGTCGCGGAGAGAATCGTGCATGACATCTGCCTTTGCGAGAAACCTACAGCCGTTCTTCCTATGCACACCAAAGCCTGCAATAGGCAAAATAATGTCAATAATTTATGCGCAATTCCTCGTGCGTGACACATTACGTAAAAGGAAAGACGGAATCAGATAGGGGACGTTCTGGGGTGACGTGGCGGCGAAAAAGAAGGTAACGCGGAGCAAAGGATTTACTGCGAAGGCGAGGCGGAGGCGATTTGAAGGCTGCTGACGCGCAACGTCTCGAGATTACAGTTTGTGGCCACCGTTCATAAACAAAAATAGGGGTCTCGCATTCTGTCAGCAGTTTGTTACGCCTAACAGGATGCCGGACATGCCGTTTAACGTCCATTGTGCGTGAATGGCGTGGCGCGCACATTATGTACTCAAGTGTGCTTGTTGTGGCTTAGACTTCGACTTTATTTCCTTAGTGCTCTTCGCTTGGTTGTCCTCGGTTTCTTTGCAAAAATAACACAAAAAATCGAAACGACCAGGTCAGTCCGTGGACTATAAGCATGTATACAATACACCGACGTTGCAACGAGATCTTTTTATTCAAAATCTCGTCTTATTTCGAGCGTTACATGAATCCCACGGCAGTGAATCACCTGCAAACTCCTTCCTTTTTTAGTGAAGTATCGTTCAAAACAAAGCAGATTTCTTATAACCAAAACTTCGTTATAACGATGAACGTCTGGTTAAATCATCTATCGCAGGACACGCACCACGACGGATTGTTATAGTCTTGTTTGATAAAACAAGTCTGTATAATATGACCAGCATGAGCTCACTTGTACGAGTTTAAGCTCGAGTAGGCGCGTCCTGGCCTGGACCTAAAGGTGCGCCCTAGGCCTAAATTCCTGCAGCATGCCCAACAGTTGAGCTTGTCTACCAGAGTAACAAGTCGAACATCCTCCTCATCGCACTTCAATATGAGGGACCGGTTTACGTCGTAGGACCTCAAAGCGTAGCGCTAGGCCAGAGTTTCGTTACAATTTCGACTGCTTTTCTAGCAAAGTGTTTCATACGCATACAGTAGAATAAACAGTCATGTTTCAGACAACACTTTACAAAAGGGGTACATGCTGCTTTCGCGCAATATTCCGCGGCTGACGCAGCCAAACCAATGGTCATGTTTGTTTTGGACATCTCACCAGCATTGTCACCCTCGAGGAACAACGTGTAAGACCGTTCTGAAAGGTTGACAGCTGAAAGGAAATACAACAACTCAATATTGGAAGAGCTCACGCGGAAGCAACCATTAATGGACCTGTCTGGCCCCACACCAACCGAAATGCGATAACAATATTCCATCTGCGCGGTTCAGGCCTATACCAGGGACTCCACTACCCTTGGTGTCCAAGGCCAAGCAAAAAAAAAAAAAAAAGCAAAAAAAAAAAAACACGAAAAAAGAAACGCTGGAAACATTTGTTGTCCACGACGCCTTACCAATCAAAATGTAGAAAGCTGCTGTGACTGTAAGAAGCCACGCCGTTGGAGTAGTGTCCGGGGAAACTCTGGCTCCTATCAGGCACTGTTCCATTTGGTCGTTTGTCATGCGTCAGTACTCAGCTGTTACTCTGTGTGAGATGTTGTTCGGTAAAAGGGTACAATTTTCGTGCAAAGTAAAGTTGTGCGCTGTCCTACGGCCGGAACTCGTGCCCCGTTCCTTATCAATGCGCGAAAGACAAACCGAACAAATTAATATATGGCCATGCATAGATCACCTAGATGTCGCACATCATCTATGGAAGCAGAAGTGTCGCGGTAAACGACTTGAATTTGTTGCTTCTCAAAGTAACATCAGTGTACTTATTCCTTCCGTCGGTGCTCTTGCGGATGCCGTCTTTGGCCCAAAGTGCTGAGCTGTTCAGTGACAAGAGCAAGAGGGAGACGAAAGTATAGTTAAAAAACAACTCACCGTACGCGCTGACCGACGACACTCAGCGTGTGTAGCGCAAGGTTAATACTAGTATCGTTTCTCAAAACACTTCCGGAAACCTTGAATGGGTAGACATTGCCGGATATTAGGTAATTACTAAAGGTTGGTCATTGTCTTTGGGAAAGCACATATTGTTGTCAGCCGTTAGGATTGGCAGGTAGTAGAGCTTGGCAGCTTCGGGATGTTGGCGCGCAAAGAAGTCTGCGCGTTATTAGGTCTGGGCTTCCGCAAGGCTAGCTGTGTGAAGAGGAAAAATGCGTGCATTTTACCCCGCGCGGCTGAGGAATACGGTAATTGGAAAGAACAATGTCAGCTAAGTGACGGGACGTTAAAGACGTTAACAACCCGATGCACCGTCAACTGAAAACAATCGAGCGGAGTGTGGCAATGCCCCGTGATTAATAAAATGAACCTTATAAAATATTACATGGAAGCAGACGTAGAGACCGAAACAGATGGGATTCTCTCAACCTGGGGCAAAGGAACAAACGTCAGTGCAGGCAATTTGCAAAGCACGTTCATTCAAAATTCATAAATGTAGAACAAGAGATGACTTTTGGGTGGGAACGAAGCTGAGAAGATGGCATAAAAATGAGGGGAACATTATAATCAATCAAATCAATTATTTATTACTTATTTATTTATATATTTTATGAGATTAAAAAAATTATGTGAAAGCCCTCTACTTGGAGGAAAGCAGAACAACGAGCTGGCAGTGTCACAAGGGGTTTATATGCCTCTTGCGACACTGTTTATACTTTGTATAAGAGGTGTACGCCCTGAAAGATTAGATTCCAGAGCAGCCGTTGCTTCTGTGAAGGAAGGTTCAAGAAACTGGAAGCATTTGTGGGCCCGCACTAATCAGAGAATTGCAATTCTGCTCAAATAAAGCAAAACTGTGCATCTCCGTGTAATGTGATCGGGATTGGAGATTACCCCCCCCCCCTTTCCCAAATTTTTCCGCTCAGAGGTGGAGCGGCGGGGCTTTAGGCGAAGTCATTAACTCTGCCCATTATCAAATAACGTTACCGATAATTCAATTAAATTCAAATCCTTTATTTAGCATTATTAACAAAAAACAACATGAATGCTAGGGCAAGAACAATGATACAGCGGCGCCAGCCGCGAGTTGCAAAGGTCCTTGCCCCTGAGTTCACGAGGCAACATTGCACCGATGCACAAATTGCCCCAAGTCCCGACCATGGTGCTTACATAGACAAGGAGTTAATAATCACAGGAATAACAATTGTATCTACGCTTACGAAGCGGCTACTCATTATATGCAAGCATCAAAGCGAATCACATCAATTTCAAACGTGACACTTAAAGATGGCAGCAATACAAATCAACGCCGTTTACTCACTGTCTAGAACGCAATGTGCATTCAGATTCTGTTAGCCAAATGTAGAAAATGGTATGAGGTCAAAGTCCACGGTCGCTTTTAATTAAGCGCCTCACGAGATTCAGTACGTGGGGGCATTTATAGTTGCAATTTATAGTTATTACGAAATTTAGGTATGGACCAGATATCACTATTCCGCGTACACAACGCGTTTGTTCTATGCTTAAGGGAGGCCATGGTCGTCAAAAAATGTTTAAAAGGATTGGAACTAAAATAAAATGCACGTCAAATTCGAAACCGTTACATGTGTTCTACTTTGACTAAACTGAAGTCTCTGAAGGCTGTGTCCGTTGAAGCGAGATATTCCAGGTTAGCAATGTAGCAATGTGGCGGACAATTTTCTTTTGAAACATAAAAATTTTGTTAATATTCGTTTTGCTTGTAGTTGCCCATACCAAACTGCAATAGTTAATATGCGACATAAACAAAGCATGGTAAATTTGAAGTTTCGCCTTCACAGGCAAAAGCCGTCTACAACGAGATAACACTCCGGTAACTTGAGCGAGCTTTTTACAGATAGTTAGTACATGTGAATCCCAGTTCTGGTGAGAGGTAAAATTGATCCCTAGAGTTTTGTGTTCATGAGTAATACAAATTTCATTTCCATCGTATTCAGGCACATGATTAAGTTTTACTGGTTTATTCTTTGCCCGAAATATCATAACTCTTGTTTTATTGGAATTGATTTTTATGCGATTTTTTTCTGACCAAATAGAAAGCTTGCGTAATATTTCATTACATTTCATTGCTAAGGTATTAACATCAGGCACAGAGATTAATATACTACTATCATCTGCATAAATTGCAAATTTTACGGTGGCATCAATATTCACGATGCCATTAATGTATACATTAAATAGAAGCGGGCCCAATACGCTTCCTTGGGGTATGACCGGTAAATAAGAAGATTTGTAACTGTTCAACTGCACAAATTGTTTTCTGTTGTTCAGATAGGATTTCATCAACGCGAGAGGTATACCACGAATTCCACTCAATAATAGTAAGCTACACTCCATTCAGCGACCTAATGACTGAGGATAGGGTAAATGATGCGGTGATATCATTCCAGGGGAGCTTGACAGATTATACTCAGTAAGTGATAGGGCCTCAAATGTACAACTAGCCAAAGAAGATGCCAACTGTATTTTAATTCGCGAGAAATGAGGTACTGTGGAATGAGGTGAAATAAGCACCTAGGTAAATAGCGCCATCGAGGATGGACACCAACTTTGTGACGTGCCCTTTTACGTCACAGAACACATGGGAAGGAAGTAGCAGGGAGAAATAACAGCATTGATTATGTATAAACAAACAAAGCGTAATATTTCTACAACCAGGGAGATTCAAGTCTTGTAAAATCTGCGGCCCTTCAGTTAAAAAAGTTCAGCCTGTGTGCTTTATAGCACTGGCAATAAATCCTGAATGGCTTGACAAAAATTAGCCCTTTCATAGATTTTCAAAGACAAACGATAAACTTCTTCTCTAGAAATAAACACTTGAGACTGGAAACTATCTCCCGCATCGCAAATTGTGTGCGCGTCAAACGTGTTGCGGGGTTATCAGCACTACACGGGAAAACTGCTGGTTATTAGGCCAGCGTGGCTAAAGGCGATCGATCTCTGGCTTTATCGCTTAATCGTCAGCGGTAATATTCCGGTCGAATATCACATGTAATAATGACGGCAAGAAACGTGAGCAGGTATTTTTTTTTTTGTTCTTTTACAGAAAGTAGGGCAAATGGTGAGGCTTGATCCTTGACATGAGTCCTGCTCGGCGCCACAATGGCGTGTGGGCAGAACGTACAAAATGGACAGGGGAAAGACTCCAAAATCCTATATGGCCCACTTGAGCATATATATAGCCACGTATTAATGGGGCAAGGCAAACGTCACACGGTATGAATAGCAAACTAGCAAAATACTCGAATATCAAAGTTAGCAAGACTGTTAAGGGGAAAAAACGAATTGTATAACATTATTTGCAATTATAGCACGCTTAATTTTTTGAGTTCGAGAAAAAATCGGTAGCGGCAGTCAAATTATTTTGCTCCTAACGTTGTTAGCGTTTAAAATTCAGTCAAAGTTTAAATGTTTGTCTTCTTTTTTTCTATTTCTCCTGTATTTCTCTTTTGCTTCATTGTTCGGTGGTTATCCACACCATAAAATCAACAGCAGGTAGGCATTGTTAGACGTAGGCTTACGTTGGACACAAACGAAGGCAAGCTTTTGTGACAGGTAGCAATCGCTGGCATTGTTGCTAACTCATTCGAGTACTGAAACTGTGTTAGGGGGTTTCCGGATTTAGAGAAACCGATACCTCAATACTCGTTTTTATTTTGTGGCCATACAAATAGCAAAACCGGTTTTCTCTCTGTACTTCTGCACGGAAACTTTGTGGACGGGCGTTTTCTGAGATTAAAAAACTAATGCAACGAAGATACGCGGAAAAATAATTGGTATTGGCCCGGAATGTTTTAACAGGAAATAAAACAGATGAGGACATCTATATGTGGTGAAGCCTTGAGACATCCTTTCGATAAGTTATAATTTGCAAATTTAGAAATAAACTGCAGGAGAAGAAAGACCCGTCAGGTCTCTAAAAGCCTTTACGTCGTTTAACCCTGATAATGGAAAATAACGTCACTGTGCGTACAACCATTTCTCCTGCCTGTTCCATGTCCCCACTCTGATCGCCTGTTCTAAGTTGTAAACAAGGCTGCAATACACAGCGTCTTGGAGGTGAAAGCTTAATAAATTCAAAGTGGTTTAGCTCCCCAGGGACATAAACAGCTCATGTAACGGAGTGTCTTTTCTTAGCACTGCACGCAACTTAAGCCGCTCCAACGTTAATTACTTTCGCACAGCTCAATATAGACAGGTTGGCGCGGCTCCTGGAACTGCCTCAGCTGGAAGCGTCCCAACCTTGCCAAGCAATGTTTTGTTGGCAATCGGGCAGCCGTCAAAGTGTCAAAGCGGCAATGTCCGCCGAGACGTGGGCGTCGGCTGGCCACTGAAGATTTGACGTCTTGTTCGCCATAACAACTAGAAGGCCGGGTTACTTGCGCGGAAAGCCCTGTCGCTGGCAAAACAGATGCGGCCGAAACGACGGCAAGCCGTTCCCAGTAAGCACCATTCATGGCTAGTTGAAGTTGTTGTCTCGGTTGCCTTGACCTCCAGTCACCTCTCTTTTGTTTCGCACGTCGTGGATAGCTAAGCTGGTGTATTTGAACCAACTGATAAACAGTGAGGGTTCATCTTTTGGAATCCATTTTCGGAGCCATGCGATTGACGTCCTGGCAGCTGAAGGCCTTCTGTGTCTGCCTCAGACTTTGAGCTTAGCTGCGGTCGTTTGTGAATTAAATGGCGCCTATGCCAGAACGCATACTGTTGAAGAGAGAGAAGAAGACGCAGCATTAGCCCATACATTAGTTTGTGCTGCCAGTGTTCAAATACACTAAGACAACCAATCTTGTGCATATTTATTTTGATCCCTTAATTTCTCAACGAGGAAATTGAAGACATTTCTTATAGCGCATGTTTAAAGACCGTATAAATGATGTTTCTATGGTGTTATTGCCTTTAAACTACCTTAAAAGGTAAGTAACTAGATTCTACTATTACTGCCTTAGACTGACGCGATGAGTTTTGCTTCTAGACAGCTCCGCAGAACACTACCGGCACGAAACTGAAATATGCCGGGCATGTTATTTGCTGAAATTTGGTTCATGCCAGCTAAAATTGGCTTCAAGATTAAGGCCAGAGAACCTGTCAGGATTCGTTAAAATGCGCTTTGCCTATTAACACCCAGCTCAATTAACAATAATCAAGGTACCCTAGTCATATACGGGGACGTCATCCGGAAATGATTTGGTGAAAAAACTGGCGCCCTCTGCACACATTTCGGCAGTCATGACAAACATCCCTTATTAAGCCTCAGGTTTCAAGCAGATCCATCACTAACCGCAGGTAAAACTGCGTGGTAAGAGCTAATTTGACGTCATAAAATAGCCCTCCAACGCCAAGCCGATCCGTTATAAAATTACCAATAAATTTGTGGAGAGACAAGGTGTTTTTCTCGCTTGCCGGTTTAATCTAGGGTTCTATTCCTGCATATCTTTTTGCTTATTCTTGCTACATGCATTACTTGAATTCGCTTCCTCTCGATGTTGCGTACACGCCCCGATTTCTGCGCCGAAAACGCAAGCGCACCACTGGTGACTGCAAGTGGATCATCGGACGCCACCGTCCACTGGCCTAAATTTATTGTGCAATGATAACGTCTATGTCGTAACTCCTCTCTTCTGGGCAGACACCGTTTCAAAGGTGAAAAATCGAACGTTCGTGGACCTGCCTAACTAAACAAAGACGCATACTTAAGACTCATGATGATTTTTTGAAAGAGGAGACCAAGTTCTTTGCATGTTAGTATAACGTAACGCTACAGCTATATTACAAGTAACGTTCTGGATGTCAAGTTGGGCGTCGTGTCATGGTTCGTTCTGACTCTGTAGTGTTTGATCATGGTGACTCTTGTTCCCATGCCTTGTCAGAAAAGTTATCGCGTTACGAATCATCACTGACAAATTGTAGCAAGCCACCCCTTCCTGCGGTCTTAGTTTGTCGTAAGTTTTCCGGGCTGGACATCGTCGTGTGATCATTGTGTGGGCATTGTTCTGTTCGCTGACTATTTCAAATGTAATAGCCGGCTAAGTTTGAGTGAGTCTTTCCTTCTACACCCCCCCCTTCCCCCACCCCAAAAGAAAACAAGAAATTTCTGCAAATTGACACCAAAAACACAGAGAGGATGCTCGGAAGGCCAGGCTTGCTGTTCCATTAAGGCGCCGTACGTGTACGAAACCAGTGCCGGTTGTACATTTCGCGAGGAGGCTAAATGACTGCTCATTCCCATGTTCACGTCCCCCAGAGGAGACCCTTGCGTGCATCTCCGACACTTATTAAACTAAGGTATTGGTAGAGTAAGATCGGCTGATGCCATACCGTCTGAATGATCGGTTTTTGGAAAGTGGCGCATAGCCTTGAACTTATCAAGTCCGGGTAAACAAAAAAAAGTTTTTTTGCGGCCAAATCATGGTAACTGTGTAATGTAACTACTAGCTGGTACATGTTCGATTCGTTCCAGTATAAGCAAACAGTATTCAGCTACGTTAGGCAATGAAGTGGATTCGCTAGTTCTTTTTATTTATAGGAGGTTATGCTTCCTGTGACGCTTAAGAAGTGATCCCATCGCTTCCAGAGTTCGCCAGCTACTCTTAACTAATTATATTGACCCATGTCTGTACAGAACATACACAAGAGACGCCCACATTTCAATTGCATATTTACAAGATGCGTATATACAAGACTGTGTATTTAGAAAAAACGCAAATATAGAAAGCTATGTCTATGTGGAAAAAAAGCAGCTTAAAGCTCAATCGGAGCAGTTTATGAGTTAAAAACCTTGAGTGACTAGAGTTCGCAACTTTGTGAACATCAGCGTTTTTTACATTCGCAATATTAAAGTAGTCATCCACTAGATAAAGACTACACTATAGCAGAAATACCCATGGGATAATTGGCGGACAAACGCGTAAGCCGTTGTGCTGCACACCGAACTTGAAGTTGGCTTCAATGGAAGGAAATAGTTTCTTTTTTTTTTTACTGCAAAGACATTTTTAGGAGAAAAATCAGAAGTCTGACATCAGAGTATGATGACCAGGGTATTTAGCTTCATACCTTCATCATACGTATATTATATATGTGTATGTTCACGGGGTACACGTATAAGTACCCCTATAAAGCATTATACACCGACTCCTCTTAAAGTAGGCTTCACTACCGCACAGAAATGTATGGCTGGGAAGTCATTTCAGGAGAATATAACGAGTCTCATGTCAAAGTATGGAGACCCTGGGGTGTATTAGTAGGTCCATAAGAGTTGGGACTCTATACACCAAGCCGTCACCGTCGGCTTCACTGCAGACATAAATGAATTCTTGGATTTGGTGGGAGGACATATTGAGGGGCAACATAAGCAGTAATATAAAAATATGGCGGTCCTAGGGCCTTTTATTGATAACATTTTCGTATGCAGACAATGTGTGAGTCCCTCTCACACATTGGCGAGGCACACACTGGCGAGGCACATCAAGCGTTACACAGACGGGCTTCGTCGTTGAATCCGCATAGATATGTAGAAGCACTTGTTTTTTGTTTGAAACATTTGTTTCCACATGTTTCCCGGCTTAAGCATTTAAAAATGAGTGTTCTCAACCTACACGGACTTGGCATTCAATCAAAGTAAAAATGAGATGGTCATTCAACTGAGCGGCATTCGAAAGTAGAAATGGGCGATATTGCTGAATGAATGCTCATTCCAGGGAGCACTGGGAGAGAGAACTGCCCAGCTCGGTCCCTGACGACCAGCTTTGGCTGGTGAAGAGGGCTCATGCAAGAAGTCGGACGGTCTCAAGGGGTAATGGAATAAGGACTCTTCCCCAAGGCGAACTGCTTCATAGGGACGTTTACTCCTCCTCCTCCTCAATGCAAATAAGCAATGTTCAAAGTGTACTACAGGAACTTCTTCCTGAGTGTGTTTGTAATGAAACCTTCTTTCGCCGCATACGTTCCGTCAGAAGGCATACAATACCTAAAGCTTTTCACATAAGTGCAACGTCATGGGTTGCTGACATCCGAGGTTTCTATTTTCGCTTAAAGGAATTCTCAACTCACGAGGAGGAAGCGCATATCAAGTGCTCACGCTTAAACGTTTAATGGGCCCATGGAATTCTGCGGGCGACGCATCCCGGTAATCCGATGACGCGGCTCTGAACGATGCAGCGGAAGCGCTCGAAGGTTCACGAGCTATGTCGATACGGCCGTCATTCGGTGATGAGCGCCTTTCGACCGAAACCGGCGCACCGTGAAAGAGGTTCATTAAGGCAAGAACTTGCGTCCGCATCTACGCGCTATGTCTGAATGACTCGACAGCCCATGGCGCGCCTCAAGCAGGATCCGGACGGAAGATAGGCCTAGATCCTCACTAATGTTTCCTCTGCATGCCTAGCCGCTGCTTAAAAACGTAATTTCGAGGCAAGATATGAGGAGTAGACAGGGTAGAAGTCACTAGGGAAAAAATGAGTCGTTCAGGTATTATACCCACGTACAAGGTAAGAACAACAACAGAAGTTTACCCTGCGCCTTCTCACTTCAATCGGCTGTTCCTCCATAGGATCACCGATGGGAAGAAGTTCAGCGAATACTTGAGTGGTGGCAGCATGTAATAAGTGTGGTGAAATATCCACTCTATTCCATGCATCCTGGGGTTGCCGTATTATATGGCCCTCAGTAAATACCAACACCTAGTTATATGAGCTATGGGAGGCAGCTCTGGGCCAAGACTGGGGCAGAGGAAACAGGGGACCTAGAAGGAGGAAACCCAGCCTAGCCCAATCAAGACCTTTCATTTCAAATAAACGTTTCATCTCTCCCCCCCCCCTCTCTCTCTCTCTCCATAGTGCGGAAAGCATGCGTTACTGCGAGTATTCAGGGAAGCACAAAATAAAAGCAGGTGCACTAAGAAACCTGGCGAACACAATGTTCTTGCGAGTGTAAATTAATTAAGTCATAATCTGTGATGAAAGCAGGTCTCACGTATTAAGCGCAATTTCTTTTCAGAAATCCCGCGCTTTGACAACCCGTGTTCGTTGCTTTGGCGGAGGGACAAACTACATGTGCTGTCCTTAACGTGTACCGGTCTCTAAACCAGAATGTTGCCTCCCTAGTGTGGAAAAAAATTACACCACCTTCCCGTGGGGAACCATGAGGAGGATGCGAAGCATCATGGGGGTTCCGTGTAGGTTCCATTGTGTTGCCGTTATGTTGTTTCATTTATCGGAGCACGAATGGGAACGTAGTGTGAACCCCCATGTAGAGACAGAGAAATGTAGAAAAATGTAGAGACAGCGAAGAGACCGACACCGGCGTTACCTGATCGAACACCTCCTGGTTCTCGTCTTTATTTGTTGCGTGCTCACGCTCCTACCCCGCTGCCCACCCTCTTCGTCCTCTTCTCTGGTTGAGCTGCAAGGCTCGTGACACTTCCCGCCACAGCTTTCCCACGGGAAAATTAAAGTTTTCAGTTCGTCGTTTCCTTTGACGTTCAGCTTCGCGTGCCTTCATTGTACCAGTAGCTTCTTGACGTAGTTTGAATGAGTCAAGGACATAAGGCGCGTTCGTAGCACTTGCTCCTGTCTCGGTTTTGTAGCGCAGTGGGAAGAGCGCCACGTACCTCCCGTTGCGGCCAGAGAGTCGTGGGATTGAAACCGGGCGCCGCTAACTATTTCTTTTTTATAGTAGTAGGGGCAGAGGTGCGGACGGACGGATGACGGACGACGGAGCCGAGAGAAAGAAATGCTTCGCATCTAAAATTGCAGTGCAACATTATGCGTTCTGTGCCCGAAGCCTGCACCCCAATGTGCTCAAGATCGGTGTTGTTGTTGTCCGGCGCTAAAGATGGCCGCCGTTGTAAAGACTTTATAAAAAAATTGAGTTCATATGGGAATTGAACCCGGGTGTCCAAAGTAGGATGAGCCTACAGAAAAGTGGAAAGGAGGCCAATGTGTTGCCACCACCCAACCTCAACACTTTGATAGCGGTTGAACAAGGGTTCGCTAGCCACACTGATGTCATATCGCGTGACAGCGGAACGTGACGGCACGTGAGTAGAAAAGGTACACCCGAGCCGCGGATAATTCTAATACTGGGGAAACTGTGGCGTGAAGTGTCAGCCAGCCTGCCTGAGGAAGTAATTCTCGTCAAAAGCGAAGAGACGCAAACAGGATGTAGCAGTGAAGACGTCTTTCATAGTTTGCCGCCAGGCCTTCGCCTTCAATAGACCTATAGCAGACTTAACTGCCCTGAGAATTTTTTTATGACTGATGATGCCGGCGCTGATAGAAGTAGGCGCGTAACGGGGGAGTTGGCATGCGCACTTTTTGCTGAGTGTCTCTTTCTTTCGAATAATGCCTTGCAGGCTCAAGAATGGATGTTCCCGCTTGCGTTACGGTTCTTGGAAATTGGCGCATCCCCCTTTTAGGAAGAAACTTTGTTTCACGTGGTTTATGAGTGAATCATTCTTTATGTTCTCAAATTGGTGTGATTACGATAAGTGAGTGATTTTTTAGCCTATGTGATTGTAAGCGTGGCTCTAAACGGTTATTGCGGTGGTTTATGGGGCCGCTCGAAGTCATTTTATTAGTTAGCAACGATTTTAAGGCGGCCTCTTCCTGACAGCCAGGCCGTAAGTCGGGTAGTTGGGCTGGCATGTAGGCTGGAGTACGGGGGCCGCTAAAGAGTGTGAGCAGCTGTTCACGGTTCTTGAATTCACAGCGCGAACAATAAACAAAAAAGGACGATAGGTTGAGCTAGACACACAGGTGCTGACGTGCTCATCCACCCTTCTCGTCCTTGTTTATTTGTTGTTTTCGCTGTGAAATCAAGAACCGTGAATAGCTGTTGCCGCTCGTTAGTGACTCCCGTACTCGAGCCGTACTCGAACCCCATACTCGAGTAACTATCCCGTACTAAAGCCGTACTCGTTGTTCACGCTATGGATTAAAAAAAATTGGCTGCGTATCTGCTCCTTTCGTTGCAAATGCCGTCAAAAGACGATAGTCTTTATCGGCTTTTGCGAAGTAAATGCCTCCCTTCGCTTTCCCGCTCACCTCTCATGTTGTTCCTCTTGCGTCGCGCTCCTCCCAAGGTAAAGACGCCAAAGGTTTGCTTAAATCATTTTAAATTTCCCGCGTTCCACTGCTCCAAACCGGGTGACTTGATGCGAACGCTGCCGTACGGCGAAGACGCGCGTTAATCGAGGCGCCCTACTTCAGCGTTTATAGAACCGCGTTTCCCTACTCCACGTGCGTTGCAAGCAGAACGTGGAACCTACCTAGTGGAACCTTGCGTAACTGTTGCCGGTTGATTTCTTAAAATGGCCTCAGAAGCTATAGTGGCGCGGGCGACAGCAGGCGACGGCGGAGTGAATTCTTTTTCTGCAGTTGATGAAGTATTTAATTTTGCAAATTCAAGCATGTTTGATTTTTTTATAAAGGAACACTGCAAATATCACTTCTGTATTGATTTGTTGTCTCATATTTGCGTAATGTCTTGTTCTTCTTCAACAATGTTGACAAGTATGAACATTCCACCGGACATAGACGGGTAGATTTAGCTGTGACTATATAAGACTATTGCGCAGGCATTGTTTTGCTTTGGCCGGGTGGCTGAATCGGGTCACAGACAGACAGACGGACAGACATACAGACATACAGACAGACCAAAATTTCCGGGTTTAAGTAGCCCAAGAAAGACTATCGTCTTTAAAAAAATATGAAACACCAGCTCGCCAAACCATCAGCGTTGTTCACGGTTCTAGCTCTTCGACGCTATACGACTATGGGTTAGTGAACCATTGGCCTCGACCCCATTAGCACCTCGTGCACAACAGTTGACGTGACCGCTGTGGCGCGTGAGGCAGTGAAGGGACGTCGTCACCCTGACATTGGCGGTGCCGGTCTGCTTCCTCAACTCATTTCCCGCCGTCGCTCTCGATCGTTCGCTTCTTCTGAAGAGCGCGCGCCGCCACCCTGTCGCCCACCGCGCTCCGGCTACGAGTACTACTACGCCGTCGACACGCCAGAGTGACCGCGAAGGTCGGTCAGGCGCGTACGAACGACATCGGCAGACACAAAGGGGGTCGACCTTTGCAACCAAATCAGAATGCGGCGCACTACGTGGCGGGTTTGCTTCTACGAAGACGACTCGGGAAACCCAGGGTCTGGAGCCCGGGGGAGATAGCGGGTGCGAAGGAGAGGGGGGCAGGATGAATCGAAGTCGAATAAATGACGCCGCGCGCTTTCGTTTCGAGCTGACGAACGCGCGGAGTGTGTCATCGGTGGCTCCACCCGATGTTATGTATATATTGGGCAAGGTCCCAAGGGTGCGCACTCGAAGATGTTTGTCAGTTGAGCGATCGCAGCGCGTTTCTCTGGTTCGTCACAGCATTGGACCCGAGTCTGACTGACAGTGAAGGTGAGGACGCGGCTATCGGAATTTTGTCAGTTGGGAAGACTGCATTTAGTGGCGTAAACTGCGTTAAGAGAAAGACAGGTGTAGCGCTAAACAGTTAGCACAAAGGATATATAGATGTGTCTTAAGACAACAGTTATATCTATTGAGTGTGCACCCTCTCGTGTCTGTTCCCGGCTGATTGTGTGCCGGTCAGAGGTCAGAAGCAAAGTAGGTGGATGTTTGTCTCGTGCTACATCGTTCTGGCACTTTGTACCCTAGAATTGAGAACCGAGATTTCCTTGTCTTCTCGGTTCACGAAGGGGTCCGCCTTCAACCTGCATTTTTACTTAACGGCTATTGTATAGTTCAACGTTACGGGCACGTTTCATGCCTTACCACAGCCGATGATAGTGGCTTCGAAGTTGTCCCTTTTTCTACCGTGCGCGTGTTTCTTCGCACTATGTAGGAGCATTGCGCTAGTTAGACCTGTTAGCGTCTAGTTAGACGCTTCGCCTGCAGTGCAATGACATAAGTAGCCATATTGTAAGAGATGCGCTATTTGGAAATCAGTTTGAGCTGTAACTCTGACAAAAGGGGCGTTAGGATACGACTACGAAGATTGGTCAGTCCATAAACTCGCTTGGGACTGTGGGAAGGTAGCGTAATTGGGACGGCCTGATGTGAGTAGCGACTGTGTGGATATATAACGACCGTAACGGCCAACCGCTGCTTGGCTTATCGAGATTAGGAGGAACGAGCCTCACATCTACTCGAAGTATTACAGAAAGTTAAGATATACCGAATGAGTACATTTTTTTATGCTTCCAGCTCAAGGGGCAGTATTGACGTTATATTGGGGGTATAGTTATTTTCCTGGAGCTGTGTGTTGGCACCGAAAGAAAATGTAAACTGATTATTAGAATAATTTCCGAGGACCTCGCTTGAACAAGCAAACGGTTAGCGAAGTTTGATAGCTTTCATTTCCTTTCTGACTTTTATTTAGTTATTTCTAAGTTTGACCTCTATAGCATGACAATCAAATAAAAACAAAAGTACATAGTGTTGTGTGGACGTTCTTCTCAAATATGCTCGTAAGTTCAGTCAAACCTCATACATAGTTCGGATAAAGGCGCCCTAAGATGTGCTTTATTGAGTTCCTAGTAGGTGCCCGACAAGACCAATAGCCGTAATACTAGGGCTGCTGCTCCACCCCTGTTTATACAGCCGTCCAGTCGCTTATATTTTTCTGCTTATGTCATTGCGCGGCGTTCACCAGACCTCGTTGCTCGATTCTATCCTCATTCGCCGGTGAGATTCATCACTTCCGCAGCCACTTGCCTGAGATCGCCGGGAGCGTCATAAGAGGCAGTGAAGTCAATATTGAAGTGAATTTTTATGTGATGAAATATCTTGTGTCCACATCATCATTTGCTGAGAAATATTGCAGTTCGGAATGTAACTCATAGAGTCCCCACTCTAGTTGCTATTGCCTTTTCGCATGGCCTACCCTTCATACACTCCCACCCTGTTCTAGGGAAGGAGTTATGCGCTGAAGTACGCGTTTGCATTTGGCGCTAAACCTGGCTGCACCGGTGCGACGCAAGCGCCCAGAAGCTAGCAAGAAATGATTGTAGGGTTTAACGCGCCGACGCAACGCAGGCGATGAGGCGCGCCGTAGTGGAGGGCTCCGGATTAATTTTGTCCCACCTGGGGATCTTTAACGTGCGCCGAAATCTCGTACACACATGCGTTTTTGCTTTTCGCCTCCATCAGAAAAGCGGCCGCCGCGGCCGGGAATCGAACCCGCGACCTCGTGCTCAGCAGCGCAACGCCTTAGCCACTGAGCCACCGCGGCGGGTCAGCTAGCAAGAAATGATTTATAAATTCCTGCGTATTTAAACTAAAATTGATTTTTATGCATCGCACATGATATTTTAAGCTATAAACAAGTGCAAGGAGGCGCGGTTGTCGCGACCTTCGGAAAGTTTGCCTAACCTTCACGAATGTCACGTATTAGACGACGGAAAAAGGCACGCATGCGCAACCCCCGTTTTGAGCCGTGTTCCCGGCTAAATGTGACCACACTCATGTTTATTCCGTTCTACGCGGCAAGCCATGCGTGTTTGTCTCCGAAATCGATGTTTGCCTGCATCGTCCACGACCGGCTTCACTGTTCGACGACCGCGAAACGCTCTCTGCACAGCGCGTCGTGGACGTCCTCTTTCCCCCGCAGCACAACATCCGCACTCGGCTGCGCTGCGCCTCGACTGACCGTGACAGTATATCAGCGGTTGCGAAGTTGTCCGCGCCGCTTTAAGAAATGCCGATTTGCGGTTGATTTACTCCTGGGATCTTTCTTGATAGACGCATAGATATCAGTGCAGCCGGGCCCAAAGAGCTTATGAAGATAGATGCATAGATCATTGAGGGGCAGGGATCCTATTCCTGCGGTGGTTCCCTGTGGCCGTAAGCAAACATTGCATGAGAACGCTCTGCGGCAACCCAATGTGGTTTGGGCAGGAATCGGCACAAGTGTTTGGATACAAAGTAATGAGCTTGCCGCAGGTGGTGACGCATTTACGACAGATACGCGGGTTAACAGAACACGTCATTCTAAGCGCTCACTTATGGGCACTGATTGGTGACGAGTGCCCCGCTATGTGGCATGGTGTTGCATTATACTTTTTACGTTGAGGTCAATCACGTCGAAGAGTCGAAAAGTCACACAGCCGTCATTGCTATTGCATTGGATGATAGGCGTCGCGACAACCAATTTCAGCGTTGTAGAGTCGTTGCCTACAGGTCCAAGTTCTGGGTTAGTTGGTGTTATTCGTCGTCATGCTTGCTGCACTCTCGGTTTGCACCCTCGCCCTACTTTCCTTCGGAAAAAGTCCTAAACGTCCTGAATAGTCGTAGAGAAATATAATTCTAACATATTATAAATGAAACTTGTAACCGTTAACCTATAACATTACAATGCTTTACTGGCGGACATCGGGGTTAGGTTGAGGTCGTAAAGGCTCTGCAAATCCTTAAACACACCTAAAGAACCAAGTACCGGCGTTTTTTACACTAGTCTCCTTGGACTTAAATGTTTGTGCAATGCAAAAAAAATTAACCAAACGAACGCAGAATCGTGACGCCTGCATTACTGAGCATGTATTGGTAATTGTCCACCGAGCAGCCCGTATTGGTGTGGGGAGGAAGCCACCTACGACAGCATATTCTGCAACTAAAATTTGCATAGTGGGTTGGCGATAATCGGGCGGGGTTTTCGATGCAATTTCTGACTCGAACTTTTTTATTACTATTAGTAAATTTAGTTTCTAATATTTTACCAAATTCGTTTTTTGGCTTCAATTTCGGCGATCACGCCACCCATAGTAGCACGCATCACCAAAATCTTCGAACTTCTCCTCCCAACAAAAAGTTCCTGTTCAATTTGGCTCTCACACGTATTTAGTGAAAAACCGACTTTTTCGCTATAATTCCCAAATTTACACTGTCAGTTATGCCGGAAATAGCCACACAGAAAAGAAAAGTCCCTTTTTTCACTGCCCGTTTGTATTTGGAGCGCCTTAAAGAGCCATGAAGACAAAATACAAGTTGGGTTTATTAGAAAGACTGCTGAGTCCTGATAACAATGATACCAATATCATCGCAATCTTCGAACAAATAACGGAGATATTAAAGAAAACGTGTGAAGCAGTCGCGACCCCCTAGCCAATTTCCCGCAACTGTTCTATGACGTCACGGAACCTTGTTTGTGCGATTGGCGGCCGCCTAACTGACCTGTAGCGACGACACATGACTGGACGTCTGTAATGGGGCCTCTAGTTCCATTTGACCGCATCCCTTGAATGCTAACGGGCAGTTAACGCACCGAAAATTGTTTTATTGTTGGCCCGTATGACGTCATTCTTGCTCATAACACGTCACTGTGGCGCAAAATTTGAAAGTTTTTAAATACTTCTTGCTTTTTTTTTCGTTAAAAAAACATCTCTTGGGGCTGTAATGGAGCTGAGTGAGATACTGAATCCTAGTTCTTTCAAATTACATGAAGTTGTATTTTCTCTTCATGGCTCCTTTAAGGCACCCCTGCAAGCAAAGCGAAGCGTTCGATAACACCTAGGGGAGCAGGGTCTGCGATTGGGAACAAGATCGTATTAATGAATATCGTAGTGGTGTGAAAAATAAAAGGTGCACACGTCTCCCTGCTATCCGAAACATGGAAGTGCCAGCTTTATGGATAAGCCAACGGTAGCAAACTTCTCCCTGATCGACCTCGCCTTTCTAGAGCGTTCTAGTTTTCTGCCAGCGCCCCTACAGGCGCGTGTGCAGGCTGGCCTTTTTTCTTGGCCAGAGGCGTAACAAATGCTTTAAGGGAGTGGACGAAAAGGCCAGCAGTGGATAATGAGTTCAGGGCGTAACTTGTGCACTGCGGCACTGCGAGTCGGCAAGGCAGCTAACATGTGCAAAAAAACGTGGAGCTCTATTTTGCTGTGCTCAAATTAAGGCTCCAACAAGGCCTTGCAACGCACGGATGTACAAAACGGGAACTTGCTTAGACAGCCCATGACCCCGAAAAGAATGCCCCGCATGGCGCATAAAGCAGGCGTAAATATGGGCCTGCTTCCATCAAGCCATCTTAAGAAACTGCGGCCTTGTGACGATGGCGGGGCACTGCCGTAGCGGAAACACTATCGCGTAAATGATCGATGGCCGGCGCAATGAAATCGCAACGCGAGATTCGGCGAGCGCGCTGATAGTGAGAGTGCCTGGCACATTCCGCGTCCGCGGCGGAGGGGTGGTCGGCATGAAGCAAATTCTCTTAAGCCTACATCGGGATGAAGAAAATATCGATGCTGGCAATGCTCGCAAAAAAAAAAAAAAAGTTGTAGATTTACTTAAGAAGTTGTGTTGGGCAAGTGAAACGTCCATACTTTGTCACATTAAACCTAACTCTAATTATGCATGTAATTATGCATGCACCGTCTTCTTGTGAAAGTGTACGTTTTTTTCCATGTCCGTCTGGGTTATCATAACAAGCACAACGTATACCTTCTCGAGCTGGTGAGACACACACGTCGTTGCATTCAACTGTGATCACTTTTTCTTCAAGGGCGGAAAACTCTCGAGGTATTGACAATACGTGTAACCGCTAAGTTTGACCTTGCATGTCTCTCCCGCCTAGCCCATCGGTTCCTTAGCATGGCGTCGACGTTCGTACTGGTCCTCTGTCTTCTTTGCCTGTAGATTGTGACGTTCGCTTAACAAATACTAGACTGGCGCGCTGACCCAATGGGGTCATCTCCCACCACTTGTTGGTGACACTGCACATCGCCACTTGCTTGGTAAACTAGAGAGAGAGAGAGAGAGAGAGAGAGAGAGAGAGAGAGAGAGAGAGAGAGAGAGAGAGAGAGAGAGAGAGAGAATGGCCTTTAATGGTACTGGGGAGGTTAGCCTGGCAAAGTCGCCTTGCTTGCTACACCAGTTGTATAAAAATGATTGATTGATTGATTGTAGGGATTAACGCGCCGACGCAACGCAGGCGATGAGGCGCGCCGTAGTGGAGGGCTCCGGATTAATTTTGACCACCTGGGGATCTTTAACGTGCTGTATAAAAATGAATTTGATGGAGTGATGATGATGACTACGATGACGATGAAGCGCATGCTTATAATACTTTACTTAGAGGGTCTGATCAAGTCCTATACTTCGCAGCAAATTCGGGCAAACAGCACAGAGAGCCGGAGGTGGCGCTTTCCCCTCTTATGGTACCGAAATTCTTATTGTTTAAAATCTGCTTCCAGAATCTAAACGATGCTTCATCAAATGAAGAGTGAAGACGATGACCGCGCGAAGGCGGTATGCATTGGAATGTTTGATTTCTAGTTGGTAATCTGGCCGAGCTCTTGCTCACGGTACGAGGTTGAGCCTCAGAAAACACCACCGCCGCCGCGAAATGCTCTCATGTGATCATTTCACCACGCTCGCAGTAATGACGGCGCATCGCTAAGCCAAAAATATGAACACAAGATTCGCTTTCGGAACGCGCAACTAGATAAGGGCGGCCTTCTGCCGGCCACCCCCTCCCCACTGCAAAACCATGGAATGCTTCCATGGTTTCGCTATCACCGCGCTATCACCCCTCGCTATCACCGCGGTCGCGAATAGCAGTGCATGTCACGCGCTGCAGTTTCTCTGCTCCGGTGATCGGTCACTTATGCTAATCTTTTTTCCAATGCGGCAGTGCATTTATATTTATCGAGTAAGATCTTCCTTCCCCGTACTGGGATATCGCAGTTGCAGCATTTAATCACTGCGGTTGCTCCCGCGAGGAGGCTTAAGGTCAAGGCTGGAAATTTAAGGCTGCGCATGTTTCCTCTGGTTTCGATGAAGAAAGAACCAATCACAGGAAGAAATCTGAGGAAAGCGAACGGCAATTGGTAAAAGGTATACACGGAAAGTCAATTTCAGTAAATAAACAGTTCCGTTTCTTTAAGAAATGTATTTGAAGAATCAGCAACGCAACAGTAGCACATACATTGAAGCATGTCTTTGCAGCCCTCTCCGGTATACCAAGAACACCGGCAAGCTCCAGCTGTTTGTACGCGAGTAACCACTTCATGACGAAATTCAACGGATTCATGCAACATTTGTTTTCTCATGACCGCCTCATTATTACACACTCACCTGACACACTAACCGGCCATTCGATGAGCGCTGTTTGTTGCTTGTCTAGTAAGGAGACTCTTATCTACGTCCCACATCGGACACGTGTGGGTAATGAACCTTAACGTCACAGCAGACGTCATCGGAGTGGCGCCGACAGGCATGAGCGTACCCGGCATGCTTTCTATGAGCTTGCTGGAGAGGGCACACTCGATGCAGCGTTCATCAGAGGCGTTCATAATTTCGGAAGCCCACTGCGTTCAACAGGGGGCACGAAGGTATACACCCTCCGTTCCCGCCATGCCGATACGCTTCATCGGACCTAATCAGCGCCGGCCGTGACTTCAGGGCGCGTGGATTTAATGGCCCGCGAGTATTAGCGCCCCCTCAAAACGGCTATGCTCTTTACAGCAGCGTATTTTGCAGCCATAGCATCAATGTGGCTCCATAAGTTCCTTAGTTTGTAACTAGAGCTTGTAACACTGAGACCTTTGAGCATAAATTTATCATAATTAATGCTGTGAAACATATTTTTTTATTGTAGAAGCGCTTTTTTTCAACCGCTGCTGACGCCGCGGATAGTCTGTCGCACCGAAGGCAAGATTGATCTAAGGAGTGGTCAGAACGAGATGAATTGGAAGCAATCCTATAGGCCAGTCCACAAAAGATAAATGAAAGGCAATGGCAGGACCCGTTCGCTCTGTTTGATTAACCTTCCACGCTGATGCACTCAAGAATTTGGGTCGACTAACTCGCTCAGTGGTGGAACTGCTCGTCATGCGCACGTGGACGTGACTCAAAAGTTGGCCAGTCTTGCGGAATGTGAGGGGCCGTTTGTGAGCACACAGTGTTTCAGTGTTTCTATGCACGCAGTATGGCTCCAGGCCTTACTATTGGAGCTGAGGCAAGCACGTTTCTCTATCGTGGTGCCAGCTCTACCAGAGACATGATGTTCTCACATCAACCAGTGATCCTAAATTACCGCCTCCTCCACAGAAAACAACCCTCAGCCACTTCCACCCTCTGAAGCGCAGAAGTGGTGACCCCTCCACCTTTGCAAAACCAGTCAAACTCAGCCTCATCCACGCTTCTTTCCTCCCCTCATCGAAGTGCAACGCGTGAGGATCCCCCGCAACCTTTTCCCACGTCGTATGAAGTGTATGAAAGACCCTTCTCCCCAAATTTCCTCCAATGGGCAGCGGGAGGATCGCGCTTGTGAGCTCAGACCTGCAGGACCGAACCTCCCTGGCCCCTAGATCCGCCCATGTCGCTGCCGGGCTCAAACCGGCCGCCACGATCACTTTCGTACCTCACAGAGCTCAAATAAAGGGCTTTCTCTTTCTCAGCTAGCATTTGTACGAAGAATCAGTCTCGCCCAGCTTGCAAGAACCACCTAGAGTCACAGGCAGGTTGAAAGCGAATCATTCAGAAAATTGCAGAACTGTTCATGCACAGATTTGTGCGTGTTGGTTTGCTATATCAGTATTGTGGAACATATTTCCCCTACTTTTTTTTAAGTTGAAAAATAACATTACTGCGCGTGAAAGGAACAGAGCACGTTTAGTATATTTGTTTGCTGATACTGCTGTCTGGGCTGTTGTTGGCGTGATGACGAACATCGGAGACAAATGTCGAGTGAAGGACGAGGTGCTGAGTTAAGGGGCTGGAGGGGAGACGTTCCGGCATACGAGCCTCTCGCAGCTTGCTGGCGCGTGTCTGAGTCTCCTATGTGTGAGGCGACCGTGGCGTCTGAATCAGCGATTGGCTACCTTGCAAAGTTAGAAGAGAAAAAAACGTGCGCGTAGCCTATGTTAGTAGCGAACGAAATCCATCCTAATTTATTTACCTTTTTTTAGCACGTAAGTTCTTGTAGCAACTTGTGCAAGTTGCCTTTATGGGGTCACAGTGATAGCAAATTAACGCAGTTTTATGCACACTTATGGTGCGTCTAATTTTGATGGTGCATCTAAGCTGCAAGAAGAGACTGATTTACTTAAGAAAAATGATAAGCGCATTAGCCGCTTTCGAAGTGATGTAAGCATGAGCCGTTGACTATGGTCCGCAGCGCCACGGTCCCCAGAGCCACTCATGAAAAAAAAAATGATCTAGAGAACAGGGATTCCCTTGTAGCGGTAGAAAAGCGGATTTTACGAAGCCATAGACTAAGAAAGCCTGTTCTGAGCAATCGTGTCAAGGCCGAGACTCATTGTAAAGGCTTCAAATCTTCAAACCACAAACCTCAATACTAAAATCATATGATTCGGCGTTTATGGCACATATAAAGGTAGTGTCATCACTTGCCATTTTTCTGTGTGTACGCGCGGGAAGTATTTTTATCGCCATTATGCTGTTGACTTATACAAAACTAAAAACGTTTCTACGCTTGCCAACCTGCATGGCCGCCAGTGGCAAACTTCAGGTCACGACCAGGTCCTGCTTCTGATGCGGCTTACAAAACGCACGACGCCGCGACAACTTCTACATCATCGCACGACCGGAGTTAACACGCAGCCACAATGGCACGCAAAGAACTTCGTTCGAGACATTGCATAAGAAAAAAAAAAAAAAAAAACCAAACACGATATAACCTTGCGCAATGCTAGATTACGAAACAAGGGCTGCACTGTTCGGGTCACTCTAACGTGGTAGGTAAATGTCTGCCTGTCACGCTACAAAACCCGCAGAAGCTAAGGCACACACGTACGCCGGCATCGAATGTTTGTCGACGAGCCCCTCGTCTTGGCAAAGAAGCGTCTTCGATTATTCCCACGTGAATTGCGTCGGGTTGAAAAGCAAAATCCCCTACGTGTTGAAAATATTAAAAGCCTTAAGAAGCGTAACCCGTCTGAGCAGATATATGACACTGCTTCCTTGCATGCAGTTTAAAAGGTTGGCATTCGCACAATACTTGAGCTATGACAGTTCAGTTTTCCTACTGCTCTAACTGTAGTTTCCGTCCCCATCCTGGCACCCTGTACCACATGGTGTGAGACTGGAAGAAAACGCTATCCCTTACCCCCAATCCTCACCCGACGTACGAGCAGTGGGGGGTCCAGCAGGCCAGCACCGACCTCTCAATCCAGCGTAGGTAGTCTTGTGCAAAGGGCCAGAGCAGCCAGCGCGGTCCAGGGCTTTTGGGACTAGAGGAAACCCCCCATTGGGCGGGCGCCCAACCATCAGCGCCCGAAACTGGCGCGAAAAAGTTTATTCACTCACACGAATCACATCCTTCTGCAATGCGTTAAGCCACTACGACATTTATCGTAAACACGCCTGGAAGCTCCCCCCCCCAGCTCGAAAGTCATCACTTGAGCAAGTTATACATAGTGCTTTCTGCAGAATATGTACTCAATGCTTGAAAAACGTTTGATTGCAGTGTTTGGACTGCAATATGGGGCTTGCAACAAAAAGCAAAACTTTCGGGGGGTGTTTCCGAGATCAGCTTTGTCAGGTAGGGAGGATCAACACGCACGCGCAACGCTGGAAATGCGGGCTTCTAGTTGAGACATAAAATAGCTGTTTCCTTTCTTTTCTTTTTCCACCGCAGCACTCCCCATCTTACCCCCGACAGTTGCACGTTGACGAGGTGCAGTATGCATGTACGACTACATACATAGTCGAAAATCGGAGCGTCCAACTCAGAGCAGGCAGCCACAGAGTCCGTGTAGCCGGAAATTCCATATGCAAGTACACAGTATGTGGCAGTACGAGCGGACGCGCGTATAATAACAGTCGTCGTCTGACAGCATGCTTATCGACAACAGTCAGAACGCAGAAGTAATGAGCGATGTTTATAGCATAAGCACTTCTATGCGTACGCAGTGGTGAAACCTGTCTGCATATCTGTAACACTTGATGTGTCGCACTTTCGTCGCCTAGGAAAATGCTAAACGTAAAAATTGAAGTAGTTCCACTCAGCGTAAAAGCTGTCAGGTGCGTAGCAGTGACTCGCCAAAGGGGCTACGGCACCCTATCTTGACGAGTTTCAGTATCAGTCTGGCGTTAATACCGAAAGCAGTCAAGACAGGGTACCGTAGCCAGCCACTGAAAATGTCTATAAAGAGGAAATGGATTGAGTTTTTAATAATTTTGGGGTAACATTGCGTTAATTCATGATTTTTTTTTATTTGATACGGCCTAGCAACGGCAGTATCCGTGTCCACGGCGCAGAGCAAAGATCACCCCCCAACACTTTGCATATGAGTAACGTGTGCCTCTGTGGTGCAATGGGATTGACATCGGCTTCGTAACGCGAGGTACCCAGGTTCGATCCTCATCAGGGGAAGCGGGGATCTTTTCGAAGACTCACTTTGGGTGCACGACTCCGTGTTACGCGTTGCTACTGTGGCTAGATACCGCGAACTTCGACGAGCTATGCCGACAGGCCGAGCCCCTAAAGTGCTGCGTACTATAAATGCCACAGTGCATCCATGTTTTCGCGTAAAAATGGCGATAGAGCCTCCTACAAGTGTCTTCTTAGCAATGGATGTAAGCTTAGCAGTGAAGCGGACTTAAAGAAACCTGTAGGATAGCTTTCAGTAGGGATAGATGAAGTCTTATGGAAGGTATTTAATAAAAAGCAGTATACCTTTCTGAATTCGATATCAGCTTTCTTATATTGTTTTGAAAAATGTCTTCCCAGCAATGAATTTATGCGCAGCATCGAAGGCAACTTTCAAAAAAGCTCGGTGCATAGCAATTTACGAAGATAGACGGAGTCTTATGCACGTGTTTACTAAAGGACACTAGCGCCTCAGTATATTGTTATCACACTCTCTAAATCGCCCCTTAAAAAATCTCTTCCCAGAAAAGCATTACACCTTGTAGTGAAGCCGACCTTAAAGGCTTGTTGTACAGCGCTCTATCGTCATACATAGGGCCTTATGGAGGAGTTTAAAAAAAAAAAAAAAGACTGCTGGGGCCGTGCTACCTTGATGTCAAACTGCTTCTATGACCCCTGGAAAAAAATTCTTCCGAGCAATGCATTTCTGCATATTAGTGAATCGAACTATAAATAGGCTGGGTGTATAGCAGGGTGGCTTATGGTGCATGTATCCGACGATTCCCCCTTCAGAGTTTCTACAAACTTTTGTGTCTTTTTGCTTATCCACCAATAATTAGGGCGCGAATCATCCTAATTCTGTGACCAAGTCAAGATGTGCTTTCAGCTTTCGCAAATTGCGTCTAACTGCATGGATGAAAGTTCCTGTTTAGATGTGCTAAAAAAAATGCGTGAAAAAAAAAAAAAACTCGCTCAAGGGAAATGAACAAGACATCCAAACTCAAGACAGAATGGGGAGGCAGCGAGTAGCCCGTTGCATTGTTTTGCCGTTTTGCTCTGTGTGTGAAGCCGTTGGTAGACGCGGTGGTGTTTAACAGATCTTTTTTTTTTATTTAAAGAAATTTATATTTCGTCCATTTAAAGAAACGTGGCAAATTTAACTTTACTTAGACTCCGCCATTTAGAGATATTCATTTATTTGAACTTCCCAAATTGTTCCAGCAAGCTAGTTAATGTTGTGTTCTTTTTCGCTACTACGCCTTAAACTTTTCGGCTATGCTTCGGCCCTTCTGCAATTTCTGCTCTTCAGCAGTTTTAGGCTCTTTAGCAATTTAAGGTTCACAGGCTTTTTGTTTGAACCAAGAAGGGCTCTAAATGTGAAGGGCTCTGGTTATGTACTTTAAGGATGATGAAATCTAACACTGGTGCTCTCTGGTGCTCATGCTCTGTTGAAGAAGGGCCCTGACGTCTGGTGCCCTTAGAAGTCGAGGCTCAAATCCCTACTGTTCGAGCACTAACCCCACGGGTGCTTATCGAGATGCTTATCTCTCATCAAAGCCGCTGTCTGCACGGCGCCTTCTGCACCAAAGTAGCCCAAGGTTACAGTGCCTTGCAGAATCACATTCGTTCCTTTCGATTCAACGTTTTCACCCGCATTTTACGAAGTCAGTGCGGGTGTGGAAAGAACCTCGCGGCGATAAAGGACCCAGTAAGGACATCGAAACGGAAACTACATTTTGTTGGTGGCGTAGATATCGACGCGGCATATACGGCAACAAGGAGGAAAAGAGAACCAGAAGCGTAGATTATCGGCACTGCTGGAGGAGTCGGCTCGGCCCCATCGTTAAAATATCGCATCAAAGATCAGCGACACGCAGACTCAAGGTTCCAGAAGCGACGCGTGCGCTCCACTTCACAGTTCTCGTAGTCCTTGATGAGTCCACCACGTGACCGCCCGACATAGGCTCATCTCACTAGGGTCTAATCTCCCTATAAACTTTTAAGCGGTTATCCAAATCCTGGTTTAGAAGTGCGTAGCTGGGTATTGGTAACAGTTATCAAGCGCAATCTTTGCAACCTCCCGACTTCTCGCTCCGCTCGCCCGCCGCGATAACGATGAAGGTTGCGGTAATGATGCTATAACTTGCAGTACAGTATAGCTTTACAACACAGTACAGCAGCGTATTATAAATAGTGCAGCTTCGACCATCAAGATGTCGTTACGCAAGCAAGGCTTGTGTGTTGACGTTTTTAACAGCGAAGCTGTTGAGCAAATCGTTTGTGTTTGGTGTCCGCAGTCAAAAATACCGAGAAAATGCCGACCACTCGTGTACGCGTGTCTCGAGCGCACGTTCGTCAAGCTAAACGTACCCACTTAAGGAGATTGGCCAACGTGGGCAAAAATAAACAGCAACTCCAGCGTTCGCCGCGTGCCTCGAGCGCGCGTTCGTTCAAGCCAAGAATACCAACTTAGGGAGAGTGGCCAGCATTGGTCCCCCAAAAAGCTCCAGCGTATCGTGGCAACACTTGATCGTAACGAGAAAGACACGTCATAGCGGACGCCCCACGTTCGTTCATCCTCGTGTCGTCATGCTCATGCGCTCTGTACTGAAGAAGAGCCGCGACTTCAACCTCGAAGCTGCTGTAGGTGATCCTTCACTCCACATGGCCCGGCCGGGGATCGTTTTCGCGGGCGAGGGCGCTCTGCTTCGAGAGGCTCGGCGTGCAAAGCATCCGCTAGAGACAATAAGTCGCGCTTGCAGAGTGGCGTACGAAAACGTCGACCAAAACGACTAGCTCACTCTGGCCTTGAAGGACGCTGAAATGCCATGCCACCGAACATCAACCCCGACACCACAGCGATAATAAAGCTCAACTTTGTGTCCGTCAATGAACACCTATAATAGCTTCGCCATTTAAGTCTTGCGCGTGAGTGCAAGCTTCCCTGAATGTTTTTTTTTCAATTCCATGCAACATGAGCTTCATTTCTCCAAGAGAAAGAGGACTCCATGCAAAAAGCTGGCCGAAAAACATGCTGTACGAGGTTGGGTAGGGCAAGATCAGGAATGACAGCTGGCACAAGCCTAATAATATGAAAAAAAATTAATGAAGGGAAAAAGCACAATACTTGCGGTTGCATATATATCAAGTGAACCCAAGTGCGCAAATGGACATTTATATTTCCACACAAATACACTTGAAAGAGTGGAACACAAAGCATCACAAGAATGCATTTTAACGGGATTATTTCACTGATGCAGTGAAGAGAAACAATACATAACTAGAGTGTGGCAAATTATGAAGCGTATTATGACAATGGTAATCAGTAAAATGAACTAATCTAACCACCCGAAGTTTATGGCCGACAATCTCATTATACTGAAACATAATCATGCATGCGGTCTATCATTTTATTTACATATATGATTTGTGCAACATAATGTTGTAGGACTTTTTTTCTGTTTGAAATATTTCTACCTACACTTTTCTCATTCCATAATACCCTATTTAACACGCGGGGATTGTAAACGAACCATTTGTGTGAGGCCACCCGAATTTTACGTTGACGCCGCCTTCGAGAATAACGAAATAAATGAAAGCGACACCGTCATTTTATATGAGGAATATTGATTATATCCGTGTTTACTTATTTGTTATTACTAAGGTACGTCGCAAAAGGTATTTACACAGCAGAGAGCCCAAAAACTGTTTATTAGGCAAAAATGTGCTGCAAAATCAGAGTTTACCGGAGCTGGCAATAGAAAAAAATGACGCGAAATTTGTACTCAAACGTACATATTCAGAAAGCGGCTTTCAATGTATAATAAGGTGCGCTACTTGACCGGTCAGCGCCGTTACAATTTTACAAAGCTGCTTTGTGAACCAGCATCTGCTTTTTTTAAAATCCGCAAATATCACCAAAGAATTGCGAAGTTTTTTTTTTTTTTTGCAACGTTATTTTCAACAGCGAATACTCGTACGGAGCACCTGTGAGATTTGTTAATGAGCCTGAAGGCCACACCACAAAGCACTGTTCTATGTCTGGCGAGGAAGAAAAATTTAGTCAAGATGGAAATCGATTGAAATCGTGTCGATAAACGTTTTGCGAAATGAGAACATACGACCCACTTGTGGTCATACTGGATAGGTTCATGTACAAAAATTTTAAAAGTAGCATGTAGCAAATGGTGCTGTTGAAGCTGTGCTTCTGCATGACACAATACGATCTTAACCACTCAGGCTGCTGCATCTCAAATGATCTCAAAAGTCGCGCTGAAAAGGAAAGGACAGGTTATTACCCCTCTTATCACATACACTGGCAATATTGTCATAGCCCCAAGAAATCAACAAATACATATCACATGAAATTACAGGCAGTGCCACAGATGATATCCCCAGTCTCGGAGAAATTACCAGCTCGCAAAAGTCCCCTCTTCGTCACCTTCAGAGCAATGCGTACCCACACGCTACGAGGCTGCATGATATACACGTCACCCTATACGATCGCTGCTGCAGATATAGCGGCGTCCCTGCCACGATTTACTACATGGTGTGGCACCCTTTGCTGAGGGCTCTAATCATGAAACTTTTCTCCCTCACTCGCTTTTGGAGCAGCGGGAGGATCCGAGTATCGAAGAGGTTGCCACTTATACTCAAGGTAGCTTTTAATGGTCTTTTTTGAATGGTAACCGATTGCGCGAACGTTTTCAGTAAAACATTTAGGACAATGAATGCCCGCAATCCCATTCCTATCTCCTCCTTTTCGCTTTTCCCCTCTTTTATCCCCTGAACCCACTTCCCAGTGCAGGGTAACAAACTTGGGTTTACTCCGGGTTAACCTCACTGCCTTTCCGCTTGTTTTTATCCTATCCTATCTTAATGGTCTCACCATTCACGATAAGGAACTTTACATTAGGGCTCATTTCTTATTATTTTCTACTTTGTCTGTACTTTTCTTTGTATTTTCTTTCTGTACGGCACAGGGTTGGAGAACGAACGTCCCGATACGTGTGCTATTAGCACGTGGTCACTACCAAAACCGCACGCCGTTCAAAACATTTCTTTGTACTTCAACAAAACAGGTCTCAGATGCCTTGGTTGATTGATTGTGGGGTTTAACGCGCCGACGCAACGCAGGCGATGAGGCGCGCCGTAGTGGAGGGCTCCTTGCGCCGTGCGCCGAAATCATGAACGTGCACCGAAATCATAAACACCCGGGCGTTTTTACTTTTTGCCTCCATCAGTCTCAGATGCCTTGGATAAGTATTTTGTCTGGATCAGTTAATAATAGGCAGCACTTTAAAAATCTAAACATGACTTAGACCTCAAGCTTATCCGTCTCATCACTTACACGTGAATTTTGAGCATACTCGAGAACTAGTTGAGAACGGCAATAGCTGATGTACGGTATTACTCCCCCTAGGCAACAGGCCCGAATGTCAACGGGCGCACGCTCACTTTGAAGAGAGATTGCTGTGAATGCCTGATATCGCCTTTCTTTTCTGACATAGTTTGTTTGCTGTTGCTGGAGTGATTTACAAGACTTTAGGTCCAAAAAATCATGGAAACGGCTCGTGCCGTGTTAAAAAATTACACCATGTTCCCGAGGGGAATCCCTGAGGTGATGCGAAGCTTAGCTGAGTTCCAATCCAATCCAATCCAATCCAATCCAATCCAAGTCAATCCAAGCCAAGCCAAGCCAAGCCAAGCCAAGCCAAGCCAAGCCAATCGAATCCAATCCAATGCCTCTCGCGAGAGAGTGTTCGCTATCGGAGAGGACAGTGGGTGAGCGGCGGAGAGCGCAGCTGGCGCGGCGAGGAGAATGGGGGAGGGGTGGACGCCGACAACGCCGACAACAACGTTAGATGGATGCAGGGACAAGGCGAGTGAATGAGATGCGTCGCATCTAAAAATATTTCGAGTAACGCACTACTTGCGCCGCGCAGAGTAACATCCGCCTGCGGTGCGAGGCACATCGGTAGCTTCCATTCCCGTTTTTAAGTTGCATCAGGGTATAGATTGGCTCAGCAGAAACCTCAGCAGTCATTCAGGCATTGCGGAATCAGGGTGTAGACGAGCAGTATAATGAGTCGACTGCTACCGTCGTCCTACGTAAGGGGAGCAGTAAAATACCTATAAGGAAGGGTCTCTCCAATGTTATTCAAAGCGTGTTTACAAGAGGTATTCAGAACGTTGGATTGGGAACAGGACGGGCGTAAGAGTTAATGAAGAATACCTCTGTAACCTCAGGTTTGCTGATGATTTTGCCTCGTTAAGTAACTCGGGGGACGAATTGCAAAGCATGCTTACCGCACTGGACAAGCACAGTAGAGCCATGGGCCTGAAAATTAATATGCAGAAAACTAAAGTACTGTTCCATAACCTCGGAAGATCACAGCGGTTTGAGATAAGGGGCGAGGCAGTGGAAGTGGTGAGCGATTATACATATCTACTTAGGCCAAGTTGTGACCCCGGATCCCAATCACGCAGCAGAGATAATTAGAATGATAAGAATGGGGTGGAGTGCATTCGGCAGGCCTTCTCAGATAATGAATGGCAGCCTACCATTGTCCCTGAAGAAGAAAGCGTATAACAGCTGCATCTTACTTGTACTCACCTACGCGGCAGAAACAAGGAGGCTCACTAAGAGGGTTTGAGGACGACTCAGCACGCAATGGAACGGAATATGATAGGTGTAACATTAAGGGACAAGAGGAGAGCGGAATGGATCCTGAAACAAACGTGTGTTAAGGACATATTAGTAAAAATTAAGAAGAAATGGACATGGGCAGGGCATGTAATGCGAAGGCACGATAACCGTTGGTCATTAAGGGTAAGAGAGTGGATACCCAGAGAAGGCAAGCGTGGCAGGGGGCGGCAGAAAGTTAGAATGGGGAGATGAAATCAAGAAGTTTGCGGGAATAAATTGGTCGCAGTTAGCACCTAACCGGGATAATTGGAGATCTATGGGAGAGGCCCTTGCCCTGCAGTGGGCGTAGATAGGCTGATGATGATGATCATAGATTGGTTATCAATAAGCACCATTTTAGAGATCAGTAGAGTATCCGAGAGCTATTAAATTTGCTCAAAGGTTTGCCGCTGTGCGACCCCGCGTTGGCCTTGTGTATCTTTGCACCGGCCTCTCTTTGCCGTCGTTGTAGCGCTGGCGTGTCTAGCTTCCTCCGGCTCTTCGGAGCAGCAGTGCCGCCGTCAAGGAAAGTTGTCTTTCTTCATTTTGAATTTACGCCTCTTCTGTCGTCGTAATGGTGACGCTGCATATAGTACAGGCGCAAGCTTCGCTGGTCATCCAGCACCACGGAGTCGCATGGCTCGTGAATGTTTTCGAATCATTAAATCGTGAGTGCGACAAAAACAATTCTGGACTGATACTTCCTGCGAAGGAAGTGGTAGTATTAACAGAATGCGAGAGCAGGTTAGTTTAGGAGTGTGCGCACACGCAAACACACATGCACGCACCCCTTTTCTCAACCTGCTCCTAACCAGCCTAATCAGCGGGTGCACATCAATTGCGTGTCCTCTAAAATCGCAGTGGCATTTGAGAACTGCTTCGTCTGCCCATCAAATGGTTTTTCCATCCGTATTACGTTACATCCAGCCACTATTCTGCCATCTTACTCACAAAGCTCCCCAGGCTGCGCACAGGCGTGGGAAAAGGCAGCTCTTAAATGGGCCATGAAGACTAAATACAAGTTTGGTTTATAAATAAGACTGGTTTGCCCCATAACGATGACACTAACTATATCGAGAAATGCAAACAAATGACGACCGGGGTATTAAAGACAGCATGGGAAGCAGTGGCGGCCCCCTAGCCACTTTCCGGAAACTCTTTTGTGATGTCACAGATCTTGTTGGTGCGATTGGCGGGCGTTAAACACATGGCTGGGCAATTGTAGTGGTGTCTGTAGTTCCGTTTCATCCCATCTATTAAATGCTGATGTGCAGTTAACACACCGATAAAACTGTTTTAGTGCTGGCCCATATGACATCCCTACGACCCATAACATGTCTCTGTAGCGCTAAATTTGAAATTTTAATGCGTAGCACTCGTTGCCGAGCACCCCTCAGCCAGAACCGTACAACGCCCTGCATTTCAAAAAAAAAAAAAAAAAATGCAGATATCGCGGAAATTCCACCTTTAATCGCTATAATGGCGTAAATGTAGATGACTGGTCACCCAAAATTAAAAAAAAAACTAAAAAAAACATTTACGGCAAATGTCGAAATGTATAACGCCTGGCATTTCCACAATGATGCAGATTCCGCGAAAGTTTTACCTGTTATCGTTATAATAGCGTAAATGGAGAAAATTGGTCGAACGAAATTTCAAAATTAAAAAAGTAAGAAAAACATAAATCAATTACAGAAAATGGCGAATTGTGTAACGCCCTGCATTTCCACAATAATGCAGATTTTGCGATAGTTTCAAATTTAATTGTTGTAATAACGCAAATGTAGATAATTGGTGGGAAGAAATTTCGAAAAACTAAAAACATTTGGTTGGAAAAACTCACACTCAAGACAAGCGGGATACGAATACTACGCTTAGTAGATATTTCTCTGAATTTCTGAAGGATTTTTATGAATACGTCTTGCGTTTTTCCGGTTAAAAAACATCCTTCGTTGTTAGAATGGAACTGAGTGCGGTACTGAAGCCTAGTTCTTTCGAAATAAACAATGTTGTATTTTTCTTCATGGCCCCTTTAAGACTAGTGTAGAAAAGAATAAAATCGTTCCGGCTCGTAATATTAATGGGAGGGAATTTGACTGAGCGCTCAAAATTCACCAACACGAATCCGGTTCAGATATTTCAATATGATCGGAGTTCATGGAACCCTGAAAGCTGAAGGCGGAGTCTCCGCTGACACGAAATTTTCGACACGCCTTTTTTTATCTCGCCGTGAGGGAGGAGCCTCGTCGCCTCGTATATAATGCGGTTGATGTCGTACCACAACTATTGGAGTTCATGACAGGCAGTGATGGAGGGGCACCGCAATATTTGCTCCACATCCCGGACAGCTCTTGGAAGGTTGTCGACGTCTGCAGTGGCCGCTGAGTTCACCGCAGATAGACAGACCCCTTTTCTTAGAGGGTGTTTCTCGAATCCTCATGTTGGTTGGCTCCAACCTCTGAGAGTGGTTGGTGATGCGCAGGTCCGTGAACCATGCGTACGTGCCTGATGGCGGCAGAAGATAACGGGCTCTCTTCGGCCAGAGTACAAGATGTAAGCTGGATGGTGCAAGAAGTATGCGCAATAATGAGATGGAGATAATGATCGCTTTGATTTTCTGTTTGCCGGTCGTCGGAGCTCCTGGAATCGAAATCGAACCATGATTCGTGTATCAGACAGGCCCCCACGCGAAGGGTAGCTAAAACACGGAAGGCTATAGCTGCGTCCTCCCACCAGAGCCCAAGGAGAGCCAACCGACATGCCGTGACGCTTCGGTGTAGGGATGTAATCAACGCACGTTCGAAAGGACTGACCTTGATTGTCCTCATACGTCATGTTACTCAAAATACATCCCTCGCTCAGCAAGTTCTCTCTCTCTCTCTCTCTCTCTCTCTCTCTCTCTCTCTCTCTCCTCTCTCTCTCTCTCTCTCTCTCTCTCTCTCTCTCTCTCTCTCTCTCTCTCTCTCTCTCTCTCTTATACGACACTGTTTCTTTTTTCTCGTCGGCATTGGTTCCCCGAACATTTCAGGAGGTCGGATGGGCTAAACGGTTGCGACTGGATGCGCAGGGCTACGCTTGCTGACGTCACAGCCCATGCCCTATAGTGAGGACATTATGCGGATGCGCTCACTCGAACCCACATTTTCGGAGCCTAAATACAGGGTAACCGTCCTCCTGTTCAGCTGGTTCATTGAACAACCATGGTGTATGCGTCTATAGGCATGCGTGCCTTTATGTGTGCATGGGTCTGGTGTCGGTGTGGGTGTGTACATGTGTGCCATGTGTGTGCTATATGTCTGCGTAATTACTGTTATTAGAAAATTTCGACAAACGGTAAAGCCCCCCCCCCCCCCTCTTCAATTCCTTCCCTTCAGAGACCAAAGCAATTGCTAGTCCTCCGCTGCGGCGTTCTTCACAGACAAGTCGTTCTTACGATGCGCTAACCCGATTACCGGTGTTTTTATGCCTCAAAGCTAAAAGTTCAAGGCCGCATTTTCGTTACTGTTGGACAGGCCCGCAGTGCATTCAGCTATCTACAATCCCTGGTTGTCTAAGGAACTTGTAGGCTCCCAGTTTCTGGCTCGAATATCACTTCTGTCATGCCCCAAATACGTGCAATGAAAGTGTGTGAAGCAGAACCGGAGGAATAAAAAAACTAGAAAAAGTTCTCTCTTTTGGCCGAAATCCTGGTCCTGACGACCGCAAATGAGAACTATTCACCGCGCAATTATATACGTCTCCACACACGTGTATGTTTCTTAATCACAATACATTGCGATAACTGGGATTGAGTACAATCTGCAAAACATTGTCGCAATTGCAGCTCCGTTTGCGTTATAGTCTAAAACATCGTTTGTTGATATGTAGAGTGAGTTAGTTATAGGCATGACTCTGCATGAAACATTATAAAGCAATTTTTTTGCGCGGACGGTATTTTATTGTAGGCAGTGATACCTGAATTCAGACGGAAATGCAAACTTACTGATGATCTTTTCTTATACTTACGAACGTGAGGACATAAAATTGGCGCAATAATAATTCCGAAGTGGACAGCTTGGATTCGGAGCGGAACGAGATGGTGCCGGGCGTACGAACGGACTAACAGTGTTCAGAATTACCGCAACCTATTGCGGTAATTTAGTCGTGACGACGGAAGTCGTACCGCCTTTGGAAACTTGTCAGAACCTTCTTGATAATTTGGAGACGCTCGTAGCGCTGCAATAGATGTAGCCCCTTGTGGTGTGTCCACCGCCTTGCCGCCATTGCGTTGCCCGTTAAGCACGCCGTCACGCTACTTTCTTGTATAAGCCGCAATAGTGTCAAAAGGGCGTATTAGAGGGAAAATGCCGGAAAAATATGATTAAAAATTAAAAATAATATTTGCCTCAAAACAAAACCATGCAGTACTCCGGAACGTAGATCTACATATTGTAACTGCTGACCATTTATGACAACACGCCGTTTCCTACAGCTCAAATACGTTTTATCTAACGTAATATTTCAGCGTTCATCTTGTGCCACGACAACTTTTCTAAACATTGCGAGTGACAAACGACGTAAAGCACTATGGTAAAACTAAGGGACTGATAACTTTCACTGAGAAATCGTGATCCAATGCTCCAGCAATGTCGTGGGCAATTGGGTTGAATGTGTGGCAAAGCAAAGTCCAGCTCGAATACCAGGTTTTAGGGCGACCCGCCGCGGTGGCTCAGTGGCTAAGGCGTTGCGCTGCTGAGCACGAGGTCGCGGGCTCGATTCCCGGCCGCGGCGGCCGCTTTTATGATGGAGGCGAAAAGCAAAAACGCCCGCGTGTACGAGATTTCGGCGCACGTTGAAGATCCCCAGGTGGTCAAAATTAATCCGGAGCCCTCCACTACGGCGCGCCTCATCGCCTGCGTTGCGTCGGCGCGTTAAACCCTTTCAATCAATCAATCAATCAGGTTTTAGGGCGACGCTTTAGCGTTTTTTCTATTGGCCAGTGTATAACGCGAGGAGGGGTGAAGTAAAAGAAAAAAAAAAACGCTTGCCGTGGCGGGAACCGAACCTGGGACCCTCGCGTTCTGGAGCCAGCGTCCATCCGATTTCTCCCTTTCGACGTATTTTTGTTTTTCACGTGGTATTTATTGCCCTACATGTCAATGTAGGAAACGATATTCACAACACATATTTACACCTATGTACACATACAAATGAGTTGATTACGCACACACCAAAATGAGTTGATTACAAGCTGAAAAACAAAACTAAACACAATGAACAATTATGTGCACTCAGTTTAATACGGGGCCACATTGAACAACAATAATGTGGGGTTACCAATCAGGGCGGTAATCATTTTGCTTATAGATGTCTTTAGGAAAAACGATCATTTGCCAGAAGTGTGCTCTGGAAGAAGCCATCGGCTCCGCGTGCCTATCCAGCATTCGCGTTTTCCATAAACTATGCAGAGTGATTAGAAAAAGAACAATCATATGCACGTCACCGTCTGCGGGTAATACCAGATACCGTATACCATGTGGAAAAAATTCAAAGCCCTTCTTAAGAGTTCTTTGGAGGACACCCCAAAATAGTATGGCATCCTTACAATTTATGAAGCAGTTCTCAATAGTTTCCGGTACATCGCACAGGCGACAGTTCACAGAAGACAGAAAAATGTTCCGGTTCTGCAGCCACGTCTTAACAGGCAAAGTTTCACTGTGCAGTTTGAAGAAGAGCGTTTTTGTTGAGGGAGAAAGCGGCATTTTACGGACACGTAAAAGCACATCTTTTCCAGCCAAGTTACAACAAACAGTTCTATACAGTGGTGCTGGGAAAAGCATTGAGATTAGGTCCTTCTAGAGAATAACACAAGACACACTGAACATATATTCTGGGCAAAACGAACAAACAAAAACCATATTGCAGTATACACTTCATACATAAACCCCACCAAACATGGTCTGGTTGAGAATGATGATGAAACCACAACATTAGGCAAAAAATTAGCAAAAAAGCGCGAATAACAGGGTGGCGGAAGGCCCCCAAAAAGAAGAACCGTTCCACTATTCGTCGTACAAAGAGATGGGTTAAGCCCAGCCCGCTAGCGCAAACCGGTCTAAAAAGGTTACCACGCCTCATTGGCTCCATGGTAGACGAGCACACAAATGTTGCGAGAACCCAATGGAACCACTGTATGTGACTTCGAGCGCACGAGCGCAATGACGAATTTGCACATGGTCGAAGCGGTTTCAATTTGGAAAGGGGTGCATGGACGTGCAAAATTAGACAGAAAAAAATTCAGAGAAGCTTGCACTCATCTGCAACACAATTGTATAGCGAAGCTGTTGTAAGTGGTCATTGATGGACACAAAGTTCAGTTTTAGTGTCGTTGGGGTGTCGTGGTTGACGTTGGCGGCATGAAATTTCGATGACCTTATGTTGAGCAAGTCCAGAGTGAGCTCGTAATTTTGCTCGACGTTTTCGTACGCGACTCTGCAAGCGCGACTTATCGTCTCTAGCGGTTGCTTTGTACGCCGAGCCTCTCGAGGCGCGGCCTCTTCCTCGGCCGTGCGAACTATCCGCGGCCGAGCCATGTGGAGTCAGTGATCACCTACAGCAGCTTCGACATTCGAGTCGCTGCTCTCCTACGGTACAGAGCACATGCGCACGGCGAAACGAGGACGAACAAAGGAGAGGCGCACGCTATGGCGTGTCCTGCTCGTTGCTAGCAAGTGTTGCCACAATACGGCGAACGCTGGAGGTTTTTTCTTCTTTTTTTGTGGCCAACGTTGGTCGATCTCCCCAAGCTGATATGCTTAGCTTGACGAACCTGAGCTTGAGGCACACGGGCGCGAGCGCTCGGAATTTTCTTAATTGATTTATTGATTGCAGGGTTTAACGCGCCGGCGCAACGCAGGAGATGAGGCGTGCCGTAGGGGGGGGGGGGCGGATTAATTTTGACCACATGGAGATCTTTAACATGCGCCGAAATCTCGTACGCAGGGGTGTTCTTGCTTTTCGCCTCCATCAGAAAAGCGGGCCGTCGGGGCCATGAATCGAACCCGCGTCCTCGTGCTTAACAGCGCAACGCCTTAGCTATCGAGCCACCGCGTCGGGTCTCGGAATTTTCCGGTATTTTTAACTGCGGACGCCACACAAAAACAATTTGCTCAACAGCTTCGCTCTTGAAATCTTGCACCCCACCGTGTAAATACGACGATGATTCGTCCCGAGAAAGCTTCGCGTTCAACCACCGTCGTTGTTAGACGATTTTTTTTAAAGCTAAGTAGCCAGAAAAACGTAAGTGGTCAATAATGCGAGTCAAAAGCACGCGTAAGATCACCTTACATATGACAATCTTGAGAGAAACAAGGCAATAATTAGCACCGAGTATGCTTGATCCCGATCTCTGCAATGGCACAAAGTTTGCAAGTTTTTGTTAATCGGGTAAGAGTCCTAAGTGGCCTTGAAAGAAGAGGGCAAAAATATTTTGATGATCGGGCTACGCACGATGGCAGCGATTCTGTGGGTACAATAGCCAGGACCCATAGAGCTGGAAGGTTTCAAACGTAAAAGCAGCTGCTATATTCCCCGTACAGAGAACGCAATGTCACCCATAGGTTCAGCCTCACCCAACTACCCAGCGGGTGTTCTCAAAAAAGAAGAACTAAAAAACGCGTTGCAGCATGTGGCCTTCTTGCGACTATTGTGAGCAAATGCACCATCACTTAGTTCAATAAATGGTGTAAAGGGTGTAGATGGTGAAAATAAATACACCATTTATACCATCACATTCAGGCCTACATTGTCAGTAACTCTTCACTACAGCCGACAGACGACACAGACGACACATTCCACTGCACCAATCATACTTTTTAGCCGACGAACCAATGTTTTCTAGTCAACGTGTTCTTAAGTTTTTAGCTCAGGTAAAATTTTGCAGCTCTTCTCATATCACGTGTAATCATCCTGACCCTATACACGAGCTATCTCCATTGTCTTTTGTTTTGCGTCACTTTTACTTTTACTCACATGTTTTAGTATTTACGGTCTCATCAACGATTAAATAACTTCTTCTCTGGCGCTCTTTGCCCTTGTTGGCCTTGCACCATTACACACCAACCATCATCATCATCTTTACTACAGGCCACCCCACATAGCGGGTGTAGCTACGCCACAGAACACCCCCAAAATTCGGAAAAAAAGTTGCACACAGCTACATTTAGGAGCCAGAATCGAAATTTGATCCTTTCTATTTGTATTTATAGAGTGTCAGAGTTCCTTGGAGGGGTTCATAACACGTCATGAAAATAATAACAAAAAGAGTGTTTACATTTTTTGGTGACTTCTTTAAACTCGTTCGCCATAGTTTCCAATGTTTTTAATTTCCCAAGCTATTTTTTTTTCATGCCGCATAAATCTGCTGTTTGTCTGTTACTCAAGCGGCGAACCGTTTTTGTGAACTGTGATTTACTTTTGCTAAGGCGTGACGTCATTACCCGCGGTCGTACGCAGTGTTCACGTATTTTAAAATTTTGCAGTTGGAAGCTTTCCACAACTCATGTGGTTCACAGCGTTCTGAAAGTGTTCCAATATCGTTATAATGCCTGTCAATGGCAAACGAGATCTCTGCAGTGCGAGATTTTTGATAATTATGCATACCGCGATTACCGGTGTCTGGCATCCGGCACACCCAAGTTTCACTTTAGAACAAAAACTGCTTTGGATTCAGTTATGCCGGGCAGTAACAGCGTCAAGTTATCTCCGGTCATAATATTAGCCAGAAATAGATTCAGAATGTTCTCGCCACGCGTGGGTTACAACGCCATTTGAGACGTCGAAAATGAGCCGCACATTACTCGAATACCTCTTGGCGCAGTGCGTTTCGCCCCTTTTTGTAAAGCAGCTATGTGGGACCAATTATACCCGGTAAATTAAAGTCGCCTCCATAACAAATTATCTGTGGCAATGAGGTGAATCGCTTTCAATGAGCATTCGATTTGAACTACCGGGTGAGCGATAGAAGGAAGATAGCGATAAGCAGACGCCATTTTGAGGCCGAGGTTGGGTGCCCACAGCCTCGCTTGATAGTATGTCAACTTCTAGCAACACCGCCCCCCCCCCCCCCCCCCCTACCTCCTGGCCGTTACGGTCGTTTTCGATAACAGACGTAGGCTGAAAGAAATACTTCGTCATTACCAATCTCCGCACACACAACGACTCGGTGCTAAGTACTACTGAGGGGTTTGGCATACTGGTAAAGCTGGAAAGTTATTCGACTTCGTTTCTAATGCTTCGGAAATTCGCGACCAAGGAAGAGAGTGTGCATTTTTACCCTTTCTCTTGACAGGGTGCCCAGCGGACTTTGCCATTTCTTCATCATAGATATACCTGATTTTATTGATGAAAAGATCATGTGTACGGTTTACTTTTCTGTTTGTTTTTTTTTTGCTTTCTTGGCACAGTATTTCCAAAGCTGTTTCTTTTTTCTTCCAGCGGGTTCGGAGGAGCCTGCTTGCGATTATAAAAGAACTACGGCTCCAATCTTTGGCCTTAGTTACAATGCATTCCCTACGGTATACGTAGCAAGACTCAGTGATTATAGGATGGTTATTATTTACACAGTTGGTGTGCTAGTTCAATTTTCATAGCGCCAATCAATAAGACTGACTTGCAAACTTAGAGTACGTGCGTTAGCCGAATCATATGTTTCGTGCTCCTCGTGGTCTTCTATATACACTGTAGAATACCACGTTCCATAGCATAGTAGCGTTTTACAAATCCTCCTGTTTGCTGTGCAGAAATCGGAGTATTTCCGTGCCGCATTTGAATGGTTTTAGTGTACTCGTCTACACCATCCTACAGTGCTGAAGTTTTCCACTTTTTTGTTCTAGGCATGCTAATATTTCATTTAAAGCCTGCATAGTAACCTTGTTTTCATCCTGGTACGTCTCTATTGCCGCAACGGTTGTTGTTATTTCAGCCTGGCCATCCAACAATTATGAAAAAGGAAGGTCCACCGGTCCTGTAATAAATTTTATGTTATCGCACAGAAGCCCGAACAAGAGATGGAATGCTGCTTGACGTAGCAAAAAAGTGATGCCTCCTGTAACAGGTTTTTTTGGTGCACGAATGAAGACAGAAACTCCAGAAAAGGGACTGGGGTGGAAATAGAATGGGGTAGAACCATCAGCGTAAAATTGACTTGTCTCTGGTGTTGACGTCGGTATTACCTAAGACAGACACATACATACACGCACGAACTTTTATTTTGACTCTATCGGTCTTGAAAACGGGGTCTATCTGTAACCAATCTACTGAAAAGGTATATCCAAGGGGTGAGACACATAGGCTTGAGGACTAAATCACGTTTTGGTACTTCAAACGGTGCTTATTGTTAACTAATCTGCGCTATTTGCATACCCAAGTGATCAGACTTGGAGCCTTGGGAGTCAGTAATGAAAAATACACGGACCCTAGCCCCATAAGCTTCGCTTAAAAACCCAAACCAGCCTGCATGATAACTAAGACATGCGTGAGCGACGCTGCTATTGCGCCAGCTCGACACCCCCGTGGTTGTCGGATGTGCTGCTCCTTATGTACTCCGAATTCGTGGCAGCCCAAGGTTCGCTGATCAGTAGAGGGCAATCGCTGAGTTCAGCAGAGCCCGTCATAGATATCAGAGGCACTTTCCACAAGTTCAACGGAAGACGTGCAACGGCCGGCGAACTCTGGCCATCCTTGATTACGCCTCAGGGGCTTGTCCGATCAGCAGTGACATCAGGCACAGCTGCTGATGGCCTGCATAATAAACAAGCAGATTCGTGGGAGACGATGCAATTGTGTAGGTTCGACGCCTAAGGAACCAGTGTACGGTTGCAACGTTGAAACGGAACCGCATTTACTGTCTGTATATATGCAGGTTCTTTAGGTTATGCAAATGAATACTAGTCTACTAAGTTTGAGATTTACCTAATGTGTGCCTCCTTCTCTTTGTACCCACGATCGAGTTTACTTTGGTATGTGAAAACAAAAAGAAATATGAAAATAAAAAGACAAGAGAGAACGGGCAGTGTTGCCTGCAAGCCCCGTGCATATGCCTCCTTCCTCTGCTTACTCCTTATATAATAATCTTCAAAGTTTTTCTGCGTATCTCGCTAATTCCTCCGCTCACCGTCTCCCATGGCCCCCTCTTTATTATTTGCCACCATTTTATCATTTTCTTTGCAGTTCTGTGGCCCAAACATGGCAAAAAGTCATAATTCGGAAAATTGCGGTTAGTTGGCACCTACGTTACAGATAATTTCCTGCTGTGGATGAAAAAACTGCTGCTTTATGCGCTGTGTCGAAATCCATATAAAGGAAACAATAAAATCTTGCATATTAGCAATGACCCTAGAAAGCTTGCTGCCTGATTTCCTGTCACGCGAGTCAATGGTGGGTCAGTGCTTTTGTTTTCAAAGTTTTCAAATGTTGGCGTTAATAGCAGTGTTCGCACATATTTTCAATTTCCCGATTTCTCTGACGTTCCAGACGCTGTTTGTCGTTCGTCTTTCTCTGGCTGATGACCAAGTGAGTATATAGAAGCTATTAAAGTTTTAAACATGCTCACACATGTGTCAATATGGCCGGATACAAGTCAAAGACTACGACATGAAATCGATGTAAAATCGCCTACTACGTTGTTTAGAAAACTAACACGCTAAATTTTTCAAATTAACATATTGTTTACCCTTTGTTCGTAAAAATGTAATTATTTGATATCGCTCTAGCCTAATTACAATGTGAAATCAAATGATGAGCTCTCTCTGACCTCCATGGTTGGCACTGGTTTATAGACTAAATGCACCTTGATGTGTAACCTTCGCTACAGGCATGTAGATGCAGGGAAGCCTTACAGAAGGATATAAAATTGAATACTTGTATCACATCAAGGAAGGACAGGAATAGATACGCTTATTCGGAGGGGAGGCGGCTACAAGGACGCGGTGTTTATAAAGACATCAAAAGGAAGTCAGCCACGATGTCGCCTTCTATGATAGAGCTAGAAATTTTGTCCGGACTCACCTTCTTATATAACTGTGCCCCTGAAGGCAGCCACTTCTATAAGGACTTCCTGTTATGCAATGGCTGAGTGCCACCGATACGAATCGAATGTGCGAAACTTCTCCTCTCGTAGGAGCGTGATATAATCTGATCCGCGGGCCTATATATGGAGGCCGACTTGCGTCTGCGGTTAAGCGAAAAGGTCACCCCGTGAGGCTGCCCCTTTCGCGATCTTTTAAATCGAAAGCCGTCTGTATCTCTGGAGTCGAAATATCCGGTGCTGTTGAACGTCCGCAGCGTGTGGTACCAAAACGCCCCGCAGAGCGCAGCCTATGGAAAAACACGCGACGATACGTGAAAGGAACATGTGCACCGGGACCACGGAGGACCCCGATTCTGGGAAGTAGTAGTTCGAAGTAAATTCGGTCCGTTTGTATAGTACAAAATAAAATAAAATAAGACCATAAGAATCCTCGGCGCACTTGAATCTGCTTACGCGTATCGCCAGGAGAAGCCACAATGCTTTCGCATTCAAAGGCCGTGAGCAGAATTAGCTGGCCTGGGGAACTGTTTTTCTGCTCTAATGATATAAACTACTCGGGCATCGCGGTCACGTGTGCAAGGCACCAGAATTTCATAAAGCGGAAATGTCCGTCCTTCAACAGTCACACTCTCTGTTTACTTTGTTCTTTATCGCTTAGGTCAAGCAGAAAAGGCTCGCCAAAGAAGTGTTTTACGCTGTTTTGTCTAGGAACATAGATGTGGTGCAAAAAATTTTCTCCACAAAGAAAGTCAAAGGCTGCTTAATTCGATTTTTGCGTGAACCGAGTGGGAGAACACTGAAGCTGCATTTCGTGCCATCGTTTTCGTTGCCTGCGCCGGCAGAATGAACAGTCCGTGTAGCACCTCGAAACAATTCTACGAGCATGAATCCTGTCGTACAGACCAGCTTGTGGTAAATTAAGGTCATCTGAGCTTGCTTTGGCTTGGTCTCCTTTCACCGTTACTTGCCCCCCCCCCCCCTCCCCTTTTTCGTTGGTATGCTTCACCACGCGAGTGCGCATGCGTATGTGTCCCTCATGTTTACCCCCTAAAATTCGTCTGGCGTTGGGAAGAAGACTCGAAAAGCCGTGTTAATTTTATTTGTTAATAAAATCGCTTGTTTTGTTGGCAGTTCTTGCCGCGAAAGTTCAAATTCGTTTCAGCCTGAGTATGTGAAATATATATTTTACGTTTTTTTCTTGTTGGAGTTTTGTTTGGGGTAAAACCCACCCTGTAGTGTTGCTGCGCTGAACAGTTTTTAGTAGCTATGTAGCATATCTTTAAAGTAAAATTTAGAAGGAGGTCCCTGCGGCATATGCGAGAACTTAAGACAGCTTGAATATGCAAATGGTTCTATTCCCGCCCGCGGCGGCCGCTTTCCTGATGGAGGCGAAAAGCAAAAATGCCCGTTTGTTCAAGATTTCGGCGCACGTTAAAGATCCCCAAGTGGTCAAAATTAATCCGGAGCCCTCCACAACAGCGCGCCTCATAACCTCTGTAGTTTCGGCGCGTTAAGCCCCATAATTAACGAATATGCATTCTTTGCTGCATAACTTGATTTGAATGTACAATGGGACCTACAATCGCAGCTGGCATTCAAGGAGGGCTATCGATATTTTGAACACATTCTCGCAGTCGTCGTACAGATAGTGTCAAGTGTAATGCGCATTTTCGAGGGGAACTACGTAACATGTACTTCTTCGAGCCGTTGATTCTAAACGAAAAGTTTGTATTCAGCTGCGAATGCTAATGAGTGCTGCACGTCATATTATTTTTAACTGTAGGCAAGTAATAACCAAATGAAATCGAGAACATTTACGGAGCAAAGAAACTAAAAGAAAACGTAAGATGAAGTCGGCAACCAACAAAATGAAATTGACAAAATTACGGAGAAAAGCCAGTTAAGAGAAGCAAGAGGAAGTTGGCACCCAAGAACAAAACGCAAATCGAAAATCCGATACGTAAGCAATGTCACTTGCTTATCATACACACCTATGGAAGGTTGATCCTCACACGTGCGACGTTTTCTGATGGGGTTATCTCGTTTAATAATCTCGAGGTAGGCATATTCTGAGTAGACTAAATGATACAAAGCAGCCTTCGTTGAACTAACGGTTCAGGGGGATCTCCGCAATCCCGAACGCCTTCAAACTAGCACTGATAACTTCACGCGCCTGCCATTCCCCTTTCTTGTAACGCCATAACCAACGACGCCTTCCTCCTTTCACCCTTTCCTACAAGATTACGATTAGACTGGATCTTCGCCTGCTTCAGTAACCACTGTTTCTTGTTCGCAGTTTTGTTCGGACAAATTTCGACGTCGGTCTCGGTAATTGATTATTATCGGCGTGCCATCTTTTTTTTTTTTTTTGAAAATAATGTTCGTGAACGGCTCCTCGTAACAATTTCTGTTGGTACCTATTTAAGTCAGAGTTGGCCCGTCCGCCCGTTTTTACGCGAAAGGCCACGTTCGAGCTTTCGGCACACAGACTCGACGCGGCTAGAAATATATACTATAAGCGAATTTTTTCTCCGATGATTATCCTCAAAGGAGCCGTGCAACACTTTCTTCAAATTCTTTCGAAGTCTTAAATACTTGCAGAACGAGTCAACCAACAACACATCCAGTACATAGATAAGGAAGCCGCAAAGTACCTCAGCCAAAAATTACTGCTCTGTGCCCATCAGATAACTTATAAACTTGCTCAAAAGATTTTTCTCTCTTTCCCGGTCTTGGCGTTTCTCGACCGCTGGAGTTACGTCATTACAGCGGCGTAGCGCCTATTGGCCGGTTTTCTTTCAGTTGCAGCAATGAAAGCATTCGATAGCCACTTCAAAAAGAAAGTCACAAAAGCAAAGCAGAAACGGGAGGCGTATCTGCTGCGACGAGTAAATCACGCGGTACAGCTCCGTGCTGGCGATAACTATAGCGTTCGTAGGGCTTCCAGATACAGAGGAAATAGTGAAAGCGTTTATCGGAAGTGTTGCGGAGTCCCTTAATTGTGAAGCATTCTTTTGGTCGGGAAAATTGCAATTCATATTCAAAGCGCAGTCCGACGATACACAAGGGGAAGACAACACGAGCTCGTGTTGTCTTGTTTTGTGTATATCTGTCGGTGCTTTAAATATGAATCAGATTCACTTAGCCCAACTTTCCGTTCTACTGCGAACTGCAAGCAGAATCACTTGGAATTACTTGAGATTACTTGGAATTACTTGGATTTTCTTGGAATGAACTGGTACATCTAGAGCTTTTTGAAATTTCTTGAATTACTTGGAACTTCTTGTAATTACATAATCATCCGTTAGTGAGGAAACAGTAATCGTGATGGCCTTGACAATGTCAGCGCACACGGTCATTCGTGTGTTTGTGTTTCTGTCTGCGGTGTGTGTGGTGTGTGTGTGTGTGTGTGTGTGTGTGTGTGTGAGAGAGAGAGAGAGAGAGAAGAGAGAGAGAGGAGAGAGAGAGAGAGAGAGAGAGAGAGAGAGAGAGAGGGGGGGAGAGGGAGAGGGGGGTGTGTGGGTGCGCTCGTGTGCAGAGCTTCTTACACTAACGGAAGCCATTATGACGTGTTCGAGCGCATTTGTAATAGGAGGCCAGAAAGCCAGCCAGCCAGCCAGTTCATTAAAACCGGGAGTAGTACGCGTAGAATGTTTGGCGTTAAAAACGCAAGCACACCCCGTAATAGAATGCTTGGCTGGGCGAGTTGGTTCATGGCTTCAAATATTTAAAAAAGCGATCACTGCACTAGTAGTTATCTGCGCTCATCCCGTCCACTTGTATTTCTTTGTCCCCCTAATTTGGCGCTCTATATTTACACTCTCTATATAGTCCCACCCCGTAGCCTGATCCAAACCTTGGACAAAGTGATTGCAAGAAACAGAGCGAGCTTTAATAAAAACTGAATAGGTCATCCCAGCTAACGACAAAACTTGCTACTTCAGATGGGGTGAACAAAGTGAGACGAAAAAGCGAAAAAAAAGGGGCGGCGGAGTAGGGATAGGGCACCGTATATATATGTCGTTATGTACGGGGCCGGTGAATACCGGTGGCTATTCTGGTGCAGCATTCGGCTATATTGTGCCGTTTAGGAGGATGCTTTCTTCCCGCAGTGGATATAATAAATAGGCTACTGCTGCTGCTGCTGCTGCGCTGCTACGGCTTCTGATGAAGTTGATAATGTTGGGGATGATGACGATGACGACGACGATTGATGATGATGATGATGATGCATCGGAATTAGAAATACGTAAAAACTAAAACATCGATAGAAAACGTGATTTTGCAACGATGAGCCAAGGCCCGTACCGAGATGTACACACATTTAAAAGAAACAAGAGAGAAAAATATATGCCCACAGGGAACGCAGGAATTCATACAGCCCCGATGCAGTGAAGAGAGAAAATAGAGTTTTTGTCCTTAACACCACCTCGTCATGATTGCGCCAGGGTCCAAGGGAGGGACAAAATTCCAGCTCCGCTCCCCGTCAGACTCGCACAAGTACTTCCGACACTGGTGCAAGTTCATTAGTGCAAGTTCACTCGCACGTCATCGCGGGCAAGAGCATAGGATGCGCATACCGGACACAGTGACGATTCTTCCAATTATAGTTTTGTCACGAAGCTGCGGCTGCATGCAACGTTCAGTCGTAGCCGGCGTAGCACGCCCTCAGTCCTCTTGGGCAGAACTTGCAGGAGGCGGAAATGGTTCTTACGGTCTATCTCAAAAAGGGGCGCGTATCGTTTCAAAGGATCCTGCCAAGCCGACAGCCGAAGTTTAGATTCCATGTCGATCCCAGCTATCTTGCTATCCTTGACGGGAAATGGTATTCTAACAGTGCATTGTAGGACGCGGGCTTCTCTGGCGGCCGCATCGGAAGCGACGTTACCCGCTATGTAAGAATGTCCTGGCGGCCACTGAAGGCAAATTTTATGTCCTTCGCGGCCCACACTCGCGTGCATTTAATTCAGCTGCTCGCGGACTGACTGCTTGCGGAAGTCGGGCGGCTTATTCAGCGCTTAGGAGACCGGCAGAAAAACCGAACGGACTACAGGGCAGAGTTTCCGCTTACATAAAGGAGCCCTCATCTGACAGCCGCTAGCTCAGTGTCTCTGGGAGAGGTCTTGTGGCTGAGCTTCTCTTTAATAGAGCATCCCGATGAAAAAGCGCTCAGTATTAGCCGAGTTATCCTTCATTAAAAATGGCCCGCAACAAGGCCTGGCGCATTTCCTCTTTCACCATGCCTACAAAGCACTGTGGAAGCGGGGACGTCATCGACCAGGAGCACGACCACCACCTAGAGAAAAAGAGTAAAATTTAAAGACTGCAACGGCTTACTTGCACGAATGCTTTGCTCTGTGGACACCCAATGCACTCGCCATTTGTACAAGTGCGGCACGCACACACACAGCTGGCTGGCGCCGCATCTTTTCAAAGTGCTACGAGTTGTGCCGCGCCTCTGCCAGATGGCGCCACGGGTCCCACGACCGAGAGAAGACGCAGTGAAACATCCCATTCACGAGGGGCACGATCAAATGCAGAGCATTTCCGGGGGTAAACGACGTTAAGTAGTTTGCGTTACGTTAATGTTGTTGCACTTGTGGCAACTGCTGACGAGAGAGCGCTCGTCAGCAGTAATTTGAATGAGTCAACGATATAAGGCGCGTTCGTAGCGTCCCATTCTGTGTCGGCTTTGTGGCGCAGTGGGTAGAGCACCATGTACATTGCGTTCCGCCCGCAGGGTCGAGGGATCGAAACCGGGCGCCGGATAGTATTTTTTTTATATAGTAGGGACAACGACGGTGCGAACTACGGACGTCAACGCGGGTGACATCGTGAGTTACTGAAATGCTTTGCATTTAAAAAACCCATGCGCCGTTAGCAGGAGAGACCGAAGTGACAGATTCATTTTTGCGCACGCGAGTTTGGTCTCCACAAAAGGTGTGGATTTCCTGGTCGACATGGAGCACGATCGACATGGAGCTGGGATCGACATGGAGCACGAAATGCGTCAAGTCCATCGCATTCATGTTTCGCTTCTTACCTATTCCAGAAAGAGTGGCGCATACAGCTCATGATGCATACGCCCACGACAGAGTGTCAGGCATGTCCGGGCATAGGTAATTTGAACACCTGGCGGAAGGTGGAGCCAGAAAGCATTTTACCTCCCGTATAGGGTTCCCATCGAAGACGGGCTTTTTAGGAGCCCCAGGCAAATTCGTAGTGGCTGCGCCTGCAAGTTTTCGAAAAATTAAAGGTTTGCCATGGATACAGCATGTAGAGTCGGTGTTCAAGAGATTCACAAGAGATTCAGGAAAAGCGGCTTATAGAGCAACGGAGTGTAGATACTAAGCAGCCGCGTGTGCATGCGGTCATCTCACGAGCAAAATGTGTACGAACGAAAGGAGTCACATTGTGGTTGCATTTTCTGGTTATTTCTTTTCTCTTTTTAACAAGAATCCGAAGAAAAACATAGAAATGGTCAGTCAGGCGGCGCAGATTGTTTTCCTAGATATTTCAAAAGGAAAGATATCGGTTTTTCAAAGATGCTAACACGCTAATTTTAGCAAGACGAAAAGGTGAAACTGGAAATGAAAATTTTCACTGGATATACAAATGCTTGAGGATTGTGGTATTCCTCACCTTGCAAAAAATGTAACATAACATAACATAACAAACATAAAATAAAATAACATAACATAACATAACATAACATAACACATAACATAACAACATAAAAAACATAATATAACATAACATAAAAAAAAAACTTGCGCTCGTTGTCGCACATCCAGAGGAAAACCGTGTCATGGTGTGGATATGTTAGAGACCCCCACACTTTGCGTGCAGCGGAAACCGGACACAAAGAGCAAGCACGCACCACGGAAAAGCAGTGCATGAAACTTTCGAGAACAATGCGCTCGCACACGTTGTACGCGCCTGCAGAAGAGAACCAGCCGCCAAGCTTCAATGACCCAGCACACACCGCCTTCGCTTAACCCAATAAAAGCTCACGGCGACCGGCCGTTCGTGGCTGCCACAGTCCGAACGCGGTCCCCTATCCTTGTCGTCAACAAAAACTTTCGTGCCACCGCTTCGGCATTGTACTTGCCAGCGGGCGCCGGGCCTTCAGATCACCTAATCGAGTATACACGACCGGCCATTAATCTCTGCCCGCCCATGGTTCACCTCCTCGTAAGATGGCAGACATTATTCACCGGTGGGAGCACTGGCTATTAACTTGTCCTAATCGACCATTGTCATTCAACGACGTGGGACATATAGCCGGTTGACAAGAGCTCGTTCCAGTGCGCGTGTTTAGAACCCTGCCTGCGAGGACGGCCTCCGGCTGGAGAGTGGCAAAGAGGTTTTGCCGTCCCGCACAGCGTGTGACGAAAGGGGTGAAGGTCAAGGCTTCGGGCCGCCGTCGCGTTCGGCGAAGACAGGTTTTCGGGGCCGCTGGGTGTACGTCCGGTGGGTGCCTGTTCTTGTCTGGCGGCCTTTGTTTTCGCGGGCGAGAAAGCATAAATGCGGCGACAAAGGCGACATGAAGCAGGATTGATGCCACATATGTACGAGTTCTGGTCGTAATTGCACGTCAACGAGGATTAAAGACGCGCCACGACGACACCGGCAGTCAGTTCTGTCTGAACAAGGACTTTGCGAAGAAGAGGGGGTGGGGGGCGTGACTCGAAAGCCATCGCACGGGGAAGCCATCGACCTGGAGCGCGTATGTGACAGGTGCCTACAGTAGCCACCTATCATCAGACTGAGACGGTGCGGACAAAGCGCAAAGGCTGCGTTGTCAGACGAGGCTTAGGGGCGAGGCCCTCCTGGAGGAACAGAGCACGAGTGGTTGGCGGACCTTGTTTGCGCCTGGAAGAAACTTTATCGTATTCAAGAGCGGCTTTAGATAATTGCTTTGCGGTTACACCCTATGGCTGCACCTGTTTAAAGATCGTCCGTCAACCCAGGGGCAAACAAAACGAGAATTTGTCAGGGTGAAGGCTTGAATGAGGGCCTCACGTCAAGGTTGAAAAGAACCTTCGGGTCTCTGTTTGTTTTCTTTGCCGAAAACGGCGAAAATCCCACACGTAAAAGCGAGGACGTGCTCCTACGCTCGAGAAGACGTGTGGTTGGGCTGCAAGGGTTGCTTTGGTGTCCAAGCCGCTGGGAGCGGCCCCAGGGGTGCTCCTAGAAGCGGGCGCATGAAAACTGATGGCCGGATGGAGTTGCAGACGGCCCGTGTCGTGAAAAGAAGTGAACTTCGCCTACGCGTGACGTCATAAAGTGGACGCTCTTGGCGTGAGCAGAAAAAAACAGAGGCAATAACTTCGTCTAGGAATATTACAAAAGGGGTGGCCATAACTAACGCCAAAGACGCCGCAATGCGTGTTTTTGGGGGTTGCTGTTTTGTACCGGGCTAACGTGTTCAAATATTTGGCCATCAGGTTTCTCCCCTGACGAATGCACTCAACGGCGTGCACGACGCCCTTTGTCGTGGCGAAGCGACGGCGGCAAGCGGGGCCGCTTCTTATGCAAACTGCGAAAACATTGACCTCTGTGGCATACCAAGCACGACTGCGGGCGATGACTCGAGTACCGAAAGAAGTCCTGGGCGTGGGCTGCAAAAGTGTACAGGGTTTCCTCTCCCTCCTTTCACCCGACCTTAAATATATTCCTGTAAAATAAAAAATACCCTGATAGCTTAAGCGCGTTGGCTGAGGAAAAGTCAAGGGTGTCCTGTCTCTCTCCTTTAACCTGGCTTTATATGCATACTCGTGAAATATGGAATATCCTGAAAGTGTAAGCAAGGAACCCGGGCGTATCATGGCTATGAAAAGGGGGCGGGGGATGTTACTACACGAGAAGTCCGAGTTCTTGCGCATTTTCTTTGCTTCTCTCTAATGTGCTTCAGCGAGAAAATGGGGGGGGGGGGGGGGGGACTGAATTGATTGGAGATATCGCTACCTCGTATTACTTTGAAAAGAAGTATGTTACAAGTAACACATAAAACAATGAGTGGTGCTGACAGCTTCGCGTTCGCATAGCATGACCAAACAGCCCGCATAAATGAATGCGAAGACGTAAGGAAGTGGTTTTGTGTGAACCGTACTCATCCAGCCCGTCTTCACTGGGTTGCGCTCCCTGAAACCATGAAAATATATACGAGTGCTCTCACGTTTTCGAATATGGTTAAAGGGTGTCCAATACGGCAAACGCACAAGAAAACAGAATAAGAAAGGTAGCAAAAGGACATTCATTGAGTTGAAAACATCCTTAGCAGACATTTCTTTTTAATGTCTCGACGTTTTACAGTGTTGAGAACGTTCATTTTATTTCGAGAGTACTCTAATGAGCCATTTTGCGAAAATGCACTGGTGTGTGACTACAATATCGTAGCGCAAGTCGACGGAACTAAAAATCTAATTTCATGAGAGCGCGGACAGAGGATGGTTGAACCTTCTCATTGGCTTGGGAATGCGACGGCCCGATGTTTGGCCTCACGTATCAAACAGTACCCGCAGATTGGTGTACAATCAGTTTCACGTGGCTTGCCACGTCGTTAGCCTCAACGTTCAGGTTACTCAACGGGAATGCTGAATACAAGCCCAACAACACTTTCACACACCCGCACCGATGCTCACATACCTACACTGCCAATGGCGATTACAGCTGCCGTCAGACGCTTACTTACGAGTCACCAATTTCTATTCGGCTGCGACGTCACAATCTCACATACCATGAGGATTGGCCGGGATTGTTCAGTGACGATGACAGTTGCCGTGTACCCACTCAGAGTGGCTGGACAGTGGACGGTGACAGTGAACGCTGCCGTCAGACGCTCACGGCCGATTCCCCTGTTTCGATTGGCGAATAAATAAATTTCAACAAGAACACCAGAACAAGCGACTTGTTTCTCGACAAACTCTGCAGCGATCTCGGAATCGTGTCCGCAACAACGATTGCGGCGACAACCACATCGAGAGGAGCGTGCGTTGACCTTGCGTTCCACAATAACGCCGCGAAAGACGTTAAATACCTCGTAAGACACTTTCCGGACCGCAAGGCCATGGACCCCTCCCGCCTCCACCACCGCAAGTTACGACGCGAAGATTACACCTTAGACTTGTTTCCATTTGGCGACAAGGACATTGTCACCACGGAAGACCTCTTCACAACAGATTTACAGCTACATACAAGCGACCTCATGCCGTGAAATAAACATGCACAGGCCTTCGCACATGACACACGTAATAAGCCTTAGTGTCTGACTTTTGCCAGCGTGATTTTTTTTGCGAGATGGAAGCTGTGTTTGCTGCCAGCCAGGAGAAAAGAATTGCGGTCGAGAAACCCCGTAATTTAACGAATTCCGTGTTTTTACTTCTATATTGTTTACGGGAGGTCGCGCCGAAAATGGTTTGTATAACAAAACAATTACGGTGTTGATGTGAAAGCGTGACTCAGTTGTGGTCGCCCAGTGTGCCGCTTAGGCTGGCAAGCCAAAGGACATCGCAGATTGCAAAAGCAGGAACGTTGAAAATACCCGGAAACGTACCGAGAATAGTGCTAACTAAAGTATACACCGAAAAATAACTAAGTACCCAAGAAAGCACGCGAACTTTACTAAACAGCATAACAAACGAGATACTTTAAGCCCCTCAGTCGGTGACCACAACGCCCGTAATTGTCTAGCGAACTTTCTGACGCAGGCAAAATGGTGTAATCTTGAGAATGCACGCGGCCAAATAGACGCGATAGTGAAAGTTGCCACGCAAAATTCCGGCCAGTAGTTGAAAAATTACGCTGCAAAAGATTGATGCGTACGATTGCAGTTATGCCGCGCACAGAATGAAAAGCGAATGCGAAAGTTCGATCAATCATGAGCATAGTTATGAAAGCGAATCTTTCCATACCTCACTGAGGGTGACCGCCACGTCACTAAAATTAACCTCAGGAAACCCACCTTTACACAATGGGTTTCACAAAACGATGATGACGATGATAACCGAAGGCACATCAAGTGCGTCAAGGCACATCAAAAACGCATGACGGGGTTAGAGTGGAAACTGGGACCCTCTGTTATGAAGCTGACACATATTTGATTGCGCCATTCCGAGACGATCGAAGCAGTGTGGATTTAAAGCGAAGCTTTCTCGTTCTCACTGATGGTCACCGTCCCGTCACCAAAACACTCTGAACCCCAACAACTCCAATGGCAGCGAACGATTCCCTCACGAGAAAGTTCAGCGTTTCAAGCATCGTTGTCGTTAGACGAAGGGACGTTTCATTTTGATGCGCAGTATTCTTTGCCGAGTACCCCCCACCCAGGACCGTGTAACGCCCTGCATTTCCACAAAAATGCACGGCGTTTTTTATAATATAGTCTTTAAAATAGCGTAAATAAAGATAACTGGTTTGCCAGAATTTTAAAAACCCAAAAATAAGAAAAAATAGAAAGAAAATAGGGAAAATGGCGAACCGTGTAACGCCCTTCATTTGCACAAAAATACAGATTCGGCGGAAGTAACGCCTGTAATCGTTATAATAGCGTAAATGGAGGTAATGGGTCTGGCATAGTTTATAAAAATCAAAACAACTCACACTCTCGACAAGCCGCATAAGAATGCTACGCATTAATAAACAATTCTCTGAATTTTAGCGGATTTTTTGGGTTTCTGTTGTCTCAGAGGGTGTGTAATGGCCGACTGATTTGTAATAGCCCTGTAAAATTATTACCTGTGTGTGGACGCTAGAACGAGTCAATCTTCCAAATATAAACCAGAATACGCAAATTTTGGGTACAAGGCTTACGGTTTTTTTTGCGTAGCTAGTTTCATTCTTGCATGTTTATTTTTATTTGCTCCTCGCGAGCTTATTAACATCATTTGACGTTCGTGTAAAAATATGATATTTCGCAGTATTGTATTATGTCGTGTTGTATGGTATTGTGTTGTGTTGTATCTTATATGTTGCTGAATGTGACAATCGGCAAGTAGTGCGTTATACGTGGAATATTCGGCCGAAGGAAACTTAATATGTAACACTGAGTGCCTCCTACTTATCTGCATTCAAATGCAATTATGGGATTTAGCGTAACACAGCCACATACACTGGCAAAGTGATGACAGACTGCAGTAGAACTCAAATAAGATCGAGCTTATAGCAGTAAACACACAAGAAAACAGCGGAGAAATAAAATAACGACCTTTTTAACCATTTGATTAATTGATTTCGAGGTTTAACGCGCCTGACGCAACACAGGCGATGAGGCGCGCCTTAGTGTATGGCTCGGGTTTAATTTTGACCACCTGGGGATCTTTAACGTGCGCCGCTTTTTCAACATTTAAAGCAAATAAAATTTGGCTGGACCACATTGTCAATGCACAGTATTGGCGACATCGGGTTCTGGTGCCAATTCGCTTATTGTGACGAAAAAAAAAATTATGGGAAAATTGACCATAAAGCGAATGATGCCGCAATACCCCTGGCCTTGTGACCAGACTCTTTAACTTTAAATGAAGCATATCGCTCGTACGCCACTTAACATTCGTTAGCCAGAATGAAGCGCACCAAAACTACTGTTGCCTGATCAAAATATATCGGTCACTTAATCTGGCGTTTATTTCTATAGCAACGAGAACTTCATCGAAGAAAGATTGCTAGGTGTAAAGCGAATCATAATAATAGATCTCCGATACCTAGAGACGATACCAGCGGGGTTTTTTTTTCTCTGTGATTTTTTTTATTTTTCCAACTTGGTATTTTTCTGTTCCTGTTAGGCCACGTTTTCAGTAGATAAATTGAGTGTTTTGAATAATATTATGATCGACACCTATCCCGGCTCGCACGATAAGACAGCAAAGTTGTTAAAATACCGACGAAAATTATGCAACCGATAAAATTCCAATAACAAAAGGAATAACAAATGCGCTTTGAACTGCAATTTGACAATGCTTTACGGAAGCATTTATCTTGGACCGCAGTCCCTTCGAGTGCGAGAAACAAAAACACGATTCTTTATAATTGTCAGTTTCGTATTCTTCTGAACTAACTAGCAGTAGTGAAATTTAGAAGGACCGCAGTATAATCCTAGCACACAAACATGCGGCTGTGTGTTCCACCATGGCTTCATGTTATTTGCACTAAAACTGCTAATCACTGTTACCCATGACACCTAGGCGTTCCAACGGTGATGTTGTTTAAGCAGTCCAACATGATATAATTTTATTTCTGAACAGGGCCTAAAAAAACGAGTTACGGCAGATTTCTTTTGCAATAGTACACGTCCTGTGGAAGTCCATGCATTGAGAGCAGACCAAAATTCCGAATTGTTGGCAACTTCATGGTTATGACAACTATGTCAAGCAAATGAAACCCAACGTAATAACAGAGTTTCCTTAGAGGCCCATCGCACAATTACTTTTTCCGAGATGGTCACATTACATTGAGAGCTGCACTGCCTTAGCGAGAAAGTTGGCCTTGATGCAACGCTATTCTGCGGACAGACCACGACGCGCTTCCCCTCGGATAGCAGACATGCAATGAAGAATGTTTTCCAGACTGTGGAACTCGAGCATATATGAAACTGACATGAAACAGGATAATGGATACACTTGAGACAAACTTTTTTGAAATCTGTAGGAGTCTCGGGGATGACGATTTCCGTCAACCCTCGGGCACGCCTTTGAAAAGCGGTGAGTGAGACGGATAAGCTGTTTTTATTGCTCACTAAACATCAGATTGTGTTGGTAACCGGTCACAGTGCACAGGGCAGTTTGCAGTGAGTGATGCATTGCCAATACTGCCAACTGAGTTTTTAATAGCGGTGAGATCAGTGATACTCACAGCAAGCCTATTGTGAATATTGTGTTTTGGGGGTTTTACGCGCCAAAGCAGCATTTGAGCATTGAGGCGCACCATGTCGAAGGTTAAGGAAACAATTATTCCTCAGCCTGGATTAAGTACCACCTGGGGGTCTATAACGTGCATCAAAATCGCGACCTGATGTGGTTTTCGTTCTTCGTCTCTATCAGAAAAACGACTGCGACAGAAGGTACGGGTGGAAGGCATGGGCTGAAATCGCCTTTACGCAAAAAAATGTTTCAGAAGATCGCTAAGCACGATCTTTTGAGATAACAGCGCGAAAGCGTTATTTATTTTTTTATGCTCAGTTCGTCGGGGAGTGTTCAACGGGGTCAGCTATAGCCATAACTTCGACATTGGCCTTACTACGACACTGTCCCTTCAGAAGCTGGACAGCTACAGAGACATTAGGGGCGTTTTTAACAGCGAATCTGTTGAGCAAATCGTCTGGGTATGGTGTCTGCAGTTAAAAATACCAAGAAAAGTCCGAGCGCTCGTGCACGCGTGCCTCGAGCGGATGTTTGTAAGGCTAAACATACCCACTTATAAACATTGGGCAACGTTGGCCACAAAAAAAAAAAAAGCTCCAGCCTTCGCCATATCGCGACAACACTTGTTCGGAACGAGAAAGCGTACGTACATCGTTCGATCGCCCTCGTCGTGCTCATGCGCTCTGTACGATAGACTTGAATGTCGGAGCTGCTGTAGGGGATCATTGACTCCACATGGCCCGGCCGCGGATAGTTCGCTCGGCCGAGGAAGAGGTAGCGCTTCGAGAGGCTCAGCGTTCAAAGCATCCGCTATAGTCGATGCTTTGAACTATGCCACGCAGGGTACGTGCAGAGTGGCGTACGAAAACGTGCACCAAAACGACGAGCTTATTCTGGCCTTCCCCAACATAAGGTCATTGAAAGACCATGCTGCCGACGTCAACACGGCACAACAACGATACTAAAACTCAACTTTGTGTCACTCAATGACCATTTACAACAGCTTCGCTATTCAAGTGTTGCGCGTGAGTGCAAGCTTCCCTGAATTTTTATTTGATGCACGCGCCTATCTTGCACATTACCTTTTAGGATTCAAGCTCTATAAAACGCGCCGCCGCCTATGGGAAATGAGCGCGCCGAGCGTTTGCTGTTATGTGGATGCGCCTTTTGTGGCCGCCAGCCAGTTGGTGCGCGCTTTTGCCAAGCTAGCCAAATAAAGCTTTCGGGTTAAAAGCAACACAAAAATTCAATATCGAAATCGACTCCAAAAGGAAAAGCGATGTCAAAGAACGGACCACAGCAAGTTTTTTGTGGTTGGCCAAGGTACGCTTTTCAAGTTAAATTGCAATTAGAAGTCGCATCAAGACACATAATATGACTAAACAGACTATGAGCATTACTCAGTGGTTCTGAACCTCTATGAAGCTAAGATAATGCCACATTCCCCATGCTTCTATTACGGAGATTTGCACGCCGAAGGGTAAACGCAGTCGTAATGCAAACAACCGTTCATCCTAATGACACACGTTGGATCACATAAACACGAAAATTTTGCTCTGTCTGTCTGTCTGTCTGTCTGTCTGTCTGTCTGTCTGTCTGTCTGTCTGTCTGTCTGTCTGTCTGTCTGTCTGTTGCTGCTGCTGCTGCTGCAAATCACAAAATAGACCGGAACATTTTTTGTAAGCACAGGAATATAAAACGCCTTGCTCAAGCGTACGCAGCACTATCATCCCTTTTATCGTAACGTAAAAACATGTCTGATTACATATGTGCCACGCATGCCCAAGACCAAGTGTCCGCAACTGCTCTATCAATTTTCCGCATAACATACCGTTCCACGGGATATGCTTTAAATACTTAAGAACATATATATTCATTGTGTAATTCAAGCAAGCCACTGAGTTTTCTTGTCACTGCAGCTATTAAGCCACGAAAATGTTTTTATTATTCCGCATGTTGTTGGAATAAATTCTCATTTTTGCGTCCCGCCAAAATAATAAATATCAATGGAAAACTGGTTGCCCAAATTTACACAGAAAGTTACTTCAGCGTTGTTTCGGACGCTCCGCAAGCGGAAAATGTCCCGTTGATTTCATTCCTACTTACTTTCATTTTATAATGTTTAGAATGTTCAAATGCAATCGTACCGACGACCAATTCCATAGCATTGGCTGCATAGCTGCGACAGCTGCTACGTGGTGCTTTTTTTAGAAAACTAATTACGATACAAATCAATTACTCTGGTTTAAGGAGACACAACTGCATTCCGTTACTTAATTTCTACGCTATACGCATGGTGCGTTACTGTAGAAATTACTGATAAAAAGCGACTAGAGTATTGCAATTTCTGCATGAGAACATTATTACTACGAAAATTATCGAGAAAAGTGACTAAATTATTGCAATTTCTGTCATTTCTGTTAGCAGCTGATCAGAGTGGCAAAACGAGGGGGCGATCTGGGGGCCACTGAGGCTCTTGGACAGTTTTTCTGTTTCTCTTCCTGCTCGGACCCTGTGTTTGAATCAACCTTGGCAACATCCACTTTACTCCTCGGTTCGTGGGTTCCATTGCTCTCCTTTCTTTGCACAATAGTTTCGACACCCCTGACGGCCCGCACGCAACGAATTCGCAAATTTCAATGCAGAATATTTAGATATGGATGTGGATACCAATACTCTGATGCGTTTAGTGCTTAAACGTCTATATGTGGTTTCAGAGAGGAAACACGCCTGTCAGTCGGTAAAGATTGATAGAAATGAAAGGCGCTGGGGCCTTCATTCCTTAACATCAAGCACGTTGTACTGCCCCTTCAACCTTTTTTTTTGTGGCAATTCATTTTTGTGTAGCGCTTTATAGGAATACACGTGCCCTTATGGAGGTGTTTAATAAAAGCTATGATAGTATAATACTATGATAGTAAACCTCTTATACTGCCCCTAAAAAATGTATCCCCGAGTTATGCATTTGTGGATAATAGTAAAGCCTATACTAAAGGAGCTCTGTATACATCGCTCCATAAGGATGTATAAAGTTTTATGAAGTATTCATGACAGGACCCTAGGTCCTCCATATTTTAAGGCAGGAACTCTATTATTCTCTTTGAAAGGCACTTTTCCAGCAGAGCTCTTGTGTGTAGTAGTTAACCCAACCTTAAAGGTATCGGTATACACCGTTTGATAGGGATACATGCGCTCTTAGGGATGTATTGAGTAAAAAATACGGGAGATGCTTAGAAGTTTCTAAGAATGGGAAGTCGAAAGCCTAGTTGGACCTTCTGTTGATCTGCTGTTGAACTCTATATTGAACTTTGCTTCCGTGCCCGACGCAACTTGACCAGCCCCCTGGACACCACCTTTCTGAGCTCGTTCCGCTCGCTTGCCATCACCAGGAGCCTCCTCGGTTGCCATCGTCGGTACCTTCAAATCCCGAGGCAGCACGTATTGCGTGTTCGGGAGCGGCCTGGCATTCAAAAACGCCCGTGTGAACGAGATTTCGGCGCACTTAAAAAAAAAAAAAAACCCAGGTGGTCAATATTAATCCGGAGCCCTCTCGTACGGCGCCCCTCATCGCCCGCGTTGCGTCGGCGCGTTAAACCCTACAATCACTCAATCAACCAATCAACCTCGCATTCTTTGGCACTCCCATTTCCCTTTTCCGGCGCTCTTTTCATTGCGGTTCCTCAGAACGCTCCTTCGGCCCTTACACGAGACTGCTCTTACCCTTTCCTGGAACGCGCTCCCCTGCTCATGCTCCTGCTTTATGTGCGTCGCAACACGCCTGCTTGAAACACACCATTGTGTTGCGAAAATAGTAACTTGGGATTGATTTGGACTTCCTAATTTGGACTGCTTATAAGGCGCCTGAAAATGTCTTACCCGCGATGCATGAGCGTATAGTAGTGATGAAGCCGTCTTTAAAACGGGTTTTGGCGCACAACGTTTTGTAGTGATGCATTCGGTCTTCCGGAGCGACTGAACAAATAGTCCTATTTACTTTCTAGTTAGGTATCAAAGTGAGTATTTTGCGCATGAAAATGTTTTCTCAGCAATGCACGAGTGTGTAGCAGTGACAACGACTTGAAAGGTTCTTGGTGTATTGCAGAGTGGACAGTTCCTGTTGCCCAGACGATACTTTAATGCGAGAAGATAACAGGGAAGAAAGCGAAGGGATAAGCTTTCATTTGAATGAAGACGGCTGTGTTTTCACAGCGAAGCGTGTTGTCCTCCCATGTGAGGGCGACAAGGATAACGGCAACACGCGCGCGCCACGCAGGCGCACGCACGCACGCACGCACTCGAGCACGCAGCTGGGGCAAAGGAGGCTCACTAAATATATTGATCGACCACTCGCTCCACTGTATTGAGATGTGGTCTGAAAAATACACGTTTAAATCCCGTTAGCCAGCCCTGCTCGGAATCACAGTAATCATTTCAGAGGCCCTGCCTTGCGAGGGCGCTGCCTTGTGCTAGAATGTATTGAATACGTATGTTTCCGTATTGCTGTAGAGGACTCCGCACAGAATACAAGATCCAAAGATAAAGGATCAAGAGTTGACAAACAAAGCACTGCGTTATCGTGGGAGATCGATCTTGTCGATGTAGCTGGACACATTAAGACCAAACTGCCCGCCTATGATAAGACCTCGTTCCCGTATCCCCTTTTTTTTTCAGGCGCTGGAAGGCAGGTCTCTCTATTTCGTCTCGCACATGTCGTGCGTAGACCTTGCTCCGATTTCACAACACCGTCTAATTATGGCGTAACGGCGACGGCGTACACCACGAAAGGGCGGAGAACAACATCCATAGAAGGAGCGGCGTTTCGTAACGTTTTCTAAATGCGTTGCACTGCTCCCGCACGAATTGAGATGAATGACGCACGACGCGCAAGCTTTATTTGCACCGACGCAGACAATCGACGCCCAGACTCTCATTAGGGTCAAGCGCGATATGCCGAGCACGATCTATATCGTCCCAAGCCGCACTCTTGTCTACAACGGCGCGAACTTCGCGGGCAACATGCCTGTGCGGCGCAGTTTGGTCGAATCAACAGTCGCCGCTAACGGCAGCAAAGCACGCAATCGCGTAACTGCCCCTAGCGCACGCATGGCGGCGCCGGGTAACGCTGCGGCGTTACGATACGAAAGCGAGCGCGCTAAGAACAAGAGCGCCATTAGCGCCGGCCGCCGTGTGTGCGGCCAAAGCCGTTGTAGGCGAACACCCTGAGCGCCACAGGTGGAGGTCGCGAAGGTCGGGGAACTGCGCTGTCGCGCTTGCGCTACGACGGCAACGTATTGACGCCAACGTTGCGGAACCAGCGAAGAGGTTTTCGCCCCCGGTTTCGCCAGCTGATCGCCACTGCACGGCCCTGCACGAAACAGTCGGAAAACGGTTATGACTTTGACGGCGTTATTGATAATAAACACGGTGTTAGGATGAGTGGTTTATTTACCTATTTCATTTTTTTTACTTTCAACCTTCTCCGGCCTTTGTAATATCGCACTGAATAGAAATGAATACAGCGCTGAAATACATCAGGAGGTAAGAAAATCAATAATAAAAATACAAATCAACAAAGGGTAAACGACCTTCTCTAGGTATCAACGAGCGATAAGCTTTAAGGCAAGCTTTAAAGTCTAGAATCCGGAATTTATGACATTCCGCGGGCACGGGAAGATGCAATACGGAAAAGTCAGCGAAGAAGATCGAACTTATCGCCAAAGTAAACACATTTCGCCGCTCGCCTTGGAGCAGACATTTTCCAAAAACAAGTGCCAGGGATATGTGGGAAAGCCAGCATACAAAGACAAGCTTATTGCCAAAGCACACGCATATCGCCACTCTCGTCGGAACGAAAACTGTCCCGCAAAAAGTGACAGTGAAAGAGCCAACAGCAAAAAAAGTAAAAAAAGAAAAGAAAAAAAAAACTCCAATTTACGCTGTGAAGGTGGTTGGAAAGCAAAGCTGTAAACGACACCCACAACATCAGTGATTCCCGTTTATACCGATTTAAACCAGTTAGTTGAGTAAGTTGGAGAATTGTGAGAAACTTGAGGGAACTCTTATAATCGCTATTCATCAGAACCAGGTGCTCCTTTCGCCTTTTGTAATACCCGTTAAATAAAACACAAACGAATTGGTGTTCACCAATTTAGAAAACGGAGTCCCATTCATGGCAAGAAGTGCGCAAAAGGTAGTGTTTGTTTAGCGGTCCGATGTCTGTATGTGGTGTCTACATTTTGTTTTCGTGCCCTGTAAACCAATCTTTAACGTATCTTTGCCGTACGACCACTCATATCCGTCGTGTTCGGGTTACCCAGGAGGTGCTGTCAAATAACTTAATCGAGCCGTGCGAAGGAAGCGCGCAATGGACGTGAAGCTGCGCCTAAACAGGCCCTAAACAACCGTCACTAAAGCTGACGACAAAGCCGGGTCATGGCGATGCGCCTGCCGGCGTGAGCGCGCGGTGAACGCTGGGTAAATTCGCCGCGCCATCTACACTGTGCTTCGCAAGTGAAACCGCCCTTCCCTCCGCCGCCGTGTTGGGAGTTTCTTGTCCCGCATGCCACGAAAGAACTTTTGGCTGGCAAAGGCGGAAAGATTTGCTTTAAAAAATTGACTCGCCATTCCGGCCATGTGAAATTGGATGGCTCGCGAAACTTTCTGGCCCACGCATAAATTTGAGTGAGTGAGTGAATAGACTTAATTTCGATGAGCTTCAGGAGGGTATGGTTGGGCGCCCGCCCAGTGGGGGGCGTCATCTAGTCCTGGAAGCCCTGGTCCACGCTGGCTGCGCAGCCCATCTCCACCAGGCTACGTTGGACTGAGAGGTCGGTGCTGGCCAGCTGGCTTGCCTAGTGCTCGTAGGTTGGGTGAGGATTGGGGTTCAGAGACGGGATTTTCTGGCACTCCCATACCATGTGGTACAGGGTGCCAGCTTGGGAAAAGAAATGGCGGGTGGCGCAGAGGGCGACACAAAGTTTAGGTGAAACGTACGAAGAAATTTTCTCTCGTTCGAGCGTTGACGGCGGTCATCACTAAGAAAGACGTACCACTTTTATTTTGACTCTGTCCATCTTGCAAACGGTGCTTCTTCATAATAACTAATCCCCTTCAGGTGCATATGCAAGTGATGAGACGTGTAAGTTTGACGTAAAAGTTATATAGTGAACGACGTGACACCTTGGCGGCGACCGCGTTCTAATAGCATACACAACAACACGTTCGTTTTCCAACGCGTTGTGCTGCTGAGCCCAAGGTCATGGGTTAGATTCCCGGCCGTGGCGGCCGCTTTTCTGATGGAGGCGAAAAGCAAAAACGCCCGTGTGTACGAGATTTCCGCGCACGTTAAAGATCTCCCGGTGGTCAAAAATGAATCCGGAGCCCTCCACTACGGCGCGCCTCATCGCCTGCGTTGCGTCGGCGCGTTAAAACCCCACAATCAATCAATCGTTTTCCACCGCGGAGCGCCTAGTCGCCTTATCAGGCGCACTTCCCATCATGCACTACGTCATACATTCACGGACACACATAGCTCCGGCGCGAGCAGTGATATGCCTTTGTTTTTGTTGTTGGCTCTTTCCCTCTCACTTAGCTGTTCAGCTCTAACCTTTCAGCGAATAGATTCCGTCGCGACGAGAGCGGTCATATGAAATTTGCTTTGGTGATTAGCTTTGTCTTTGTAGGCTGGCTTGCCCACATTGCGTTTTCCCGCGCACGCGGACGTCATAAAATGCCGAATCATAGCCATAAAAACTCCGCTTTAGAAGAAAACAGAACGAAATAAAGGGCATGCGAAAAATAATAATTTTTAGGGGCCGTAAAGTTTGAACGATAACAAGAAGATGAAGTGAATTGATGTAAGGGTTCTACAAAACAGTTACACGTAATCTGCACATAGTACTATTGCTACTACTATCACAACTCCAACTACTACTACTACTACTACTACTACTACTACTACTACTACTACTACTACTACTACTACTACTATAATAATAATAATAATAATAATAATATAATAAGCTTTATTGTTCTATTTACAAAGGAAAGTGGCAGGCCCATCGAAGCCAATATAGACTTGTGTGACTAGGCCTGGCAAGCCGGCGAAGCGAAGAAAAGAATGCAATAGAATACATAAAAAAATCAGAGGAAGAGCAAAATAATTATGAAGTCAATAAACTAAACAGAGCTTCAATATGACGTGACTAAAATAATTGCAACAATATATCAGAATCCACATATATTAACTATTAACTACCGCACATATATACACTTGTATATGCCAAATATATGCCAGGCGCATGAATTAAGCACAAAACGTCAACAGGGCTTTCTTAAGTTGTTTGGATTGCCCGGCAAGGACTTTTTGTGGTAAGTCATTAAATAATTTTGGCACATAAACACTTCTACGAGCTACACCATACGATGTACGGGAGCAGGGGACTGTAAAACGAGGCTGATTTCTCACACGCCGGGCAGACTTGACTTCATGCTTAAAATCAGGCAACCAAAAATGTTTAACAACCACTGTTTTAATAAATAAAGCATCAAATGACGGCAAATTCAACGTCTTGAATATATATTACCACATCTGTTAATGGCAAGCCATAAGCGATAGACATCAATATATTTTACAATAAACTGTTAACACGAGATTTCCGACAGGATGAACTAAAATAGAAGATGGTTATTCCATACCTTATAACACTGTAGGCGAGTGCATACGCAATGCATGCTTTTCTCTGCGTGAAAGGGAACAAAAGATTTAATGTCGTGAAGCACACAAGCCACGCTTCGGAGTTTCCCACAAACATAGGCTAAATATTCATGCCAAGACAACGCGGAATCAAAAGTAATGCCTATCAAATCAAATGTCTATCAACGGAATCAAAAGCAATAATAATAACACGTTTCACCGTTTCAGATTTGCAAAGGCAAGCCCTGGCCAGCCTATGCAATTAGAGGTTCCTGCGCGACAGCTCCAACGGTGGTTTTAAGAGTTTGAACATCAGCGGCATTCAAAACATGCGTAACTGCCTTTGTCGTTCTTCAAAAAGCAATCGTATAATTATTGTGGAAAAAAATAGGACATGACTATTTGCGTGCAATACCTATTTTGAGGGCACGTGGGTATTTTTAAAATTCCGATGACTGCATGCGCTATCCTTATTTTATGCTGCATTCTCTTCCTTGACTTCCGTGAATCATTGAAAAAATCTTACTGCCGTTGGTTCTGGAGGTCAGGACCACCATCTATAGGATTACAACTGACTGAAATTGAATCCCGGTGGCTGCCTTTATTTGTTTTCTGCTTATTTTTTTCTGCCGGGCAGACTTATGGTTTTGACTAAATTTGGGCGTGATTTTGGCGGGAGTGCTTGATGGCAACTCCTTCGGGGAAGACAGATACCGAAAAAGACGGAACGGCTTTATTTTGATTTTTTTTATGGATTCCAAAAAAGTTTTCTGCGCTTACGTGTGAGTCCTACCTCCAGCCGCCTTAGGTAGCGAAAGGTATTTAAAATAACTTTAAATAAAAGGAAACCGAACGCCACCAGAGCGCCAGCTTCGCTGGACTTCCACCTCCTCAAAATGGAAGGGCTTTGTTTTGTTTTCTTGTTTTGTTTTTTATGAAGGTGAGAAACAAAAGCTCGCCGCGCACGTTAAGCTCATCCGAACTCCTCCACTGCGGCGTGGCTCAGGTCTTTGCCGAAGAATTTGTGGCACTTCTGAGCAATTAGTGGCGGCATATTACCAGTTCGAAGAGCAATCCCCCTAGGGTAATAATTGAGCACTGCACCGATACGAACAGATAAGAGATCGGCAATTTTTGCAGCCAATTCACATTTTTCAGTGCCAAACGCCCACCCTAAAGAAAGTCCTATCGGTTTCCTGCTGTCTAAATGCATCCACAAACATTTATCGCTTGGAAAAAGGCCTTTGTTACGCAGCTGGAGGACACCCGTTGTGCGATAACGAGGGCGCCATGAACCTAAGCTCGAACTCTTTCCTAAGAAGGAAAAAAAACACGAACATTGTAAAGTTTATCGCCACTGTTGTCACTGTATACGTAGGTCACATGAAACGAGCAAAACCAAAAAGAAAAAAAAGAATAATGACGTCATACCACTGAATTCTGTCTTAATTTTTTTAGTGCCACTTCCTCCCTTTTACGCAATCTTGACAAGCTCTCGCTTGTTCGCACTTTCGCTCCCCGTCTTGCTAACGCGGGAGCTCGGTAACAATCCCCGCCTGACTGTTTTCGTAATCAGCTTCCTCGCTGTTTCACTGCTTTGAAGGCCTTTTTTGCTTCGCGCACTGCCCCGTCGACTACGTGCCACCAATGTCAAGTGAGGCTTTTTTTTTTTTTTTTCGAGATGAGACAGATCCACCCAACGCGAATTTGAGAAACAAGCGGAAGTTTGTTACCGGACCTAAATGCAACGCTGTCAAAGCTATTATATGACATATTTTACAAGTCAGCTAGGGGACGTTTTTGGCCACAAGTAATTAAAAATTATGCCGTGAATTTGAGCAAATATTGGTGTGATAAGTTTGGATTTGACTCACTTTGAATTGAAACACGTAATTTTATGCATCACATTTAAGAAGCTTCATTTAAATTGACTTTCAAGTATGGTGCGATCGTGTTCTGGTGGAAAAGGGATTAAAAATATGCATCAGGGCTTCAAGAAGAGTAGAACTGTTCATAGAGAGCACGTGAGTCCTCTTGGCACCATTAGCAGCTCTTTTCGAATTCTTCCGTAGGATAATTTTTTTGAGCACGCCTGAAGGCACTCACGAAGTAAGCAAGCTCTTCATTGCTTCGCCATGAATTTCCAAAATGCTTCACAAGAAGGCTGCTCATTTCTTCTTCTCCACCTTAAGGAAGTGGTTCGTATTTAAGGGAGGTGGGGCGGGATAAATTTTGCAGCGGTTGTAAGCGGCGGCTATCTAATTAAGTACTAAGATGGTAAATATGGTAATAAAAATAAATATAATCAGAGTTATTTCGTAAGGAGGGGTGAGACGAAATGAAATCATCGTTTCCCATTTCTCAGTTTGAATTCGTTCACTTCTTAGTCCGTTCACTTCGTCGTTGACAAGTGGGTACATATCTTTCGTTCGCCGATCTCCTAATCGCCGTCTGAAGTCATAATAAGTTAGCTCTCGAAAGCAAAACCAAAAAAAATAAATAAAAAGAACACCGCAAAACCCCCCCGAAACAGCTGAACAGAGAAGCCAAAAGCAAATTCCCATTGGGCAAATGGATTTGGCTTATTTTGATCCGTAAAACAGCAGGATCTGGCTCCTTTTTGGTACGAACTACGATCTGCGTATACACCTTTTCAGGGCGTTATGTCAACCATTTTCTTGTCACCTCTTGTTTAGGGGAATGTTTCCGAGTTTTTCTTGTCACTGCAGTTCAATACAACTTAGTTTCGGTTTCTGGATCTGGCTCACTTCAAAAAAGAAAAAAAAAAAACGCCTCAAGCTTCTATTTACTTTAATAAGCGGCTAGCTATACTCCGACTTGATCAAAATCCGTAATTGAAGCAAATGCAATCTTGTTGCGTTCGTGTTTTTTTTTATGTTCCTAAATGTTTTGCAAGGAATTTCATTTCTCAAAGGTATAGCTGAAACATTCTCGGCAATTGCACACTGTATATTGCTAAGGGATATATGTCATTTAAGCATGGGAACTTCGGGCGCAATAACTGTTGCCTGCGTAATACAGTCTGAGACACATTTTTGTGTCACTCGAGTTTTGGTGTGAATGGGCTGCGCGTATGCAGTGGAAACCTAGATTTTCTCGCGTATGCTGCATGCTTTAACTAATTTCCCTATAAATGTTCTCAGAAGTATACTGACCAGAATTAAAATATTTCTGCGTGCTTGTGTGCGCGTATTTGTAATTAAAACTCATTTTTAAGTACTGCGTATCGATCCCAGGCCCCATTAGTGCCAGTACGGATATAGGAGCCGCCCGGATGCGGTGCCTTACGGGATAAAAAATTGAAGTTAGGAGATTTTTGCATGATATTTATGACATCGTGAAGCCCGTAATGTGAAAAACTAATTTATCAAACGGGTACCAGAAGTGGCGAAATCACAAGTCCTTGCTAGATACAGCTGGAACCTCATTCGGCACCAGGAAAAAAAATTAAGTAAAGTAAGGAATTAGGGGAGTTTGTTCATTAAAGAAATTGACCAAGAACAAATAAGAGATTAGCGCACTAGGTAGGGTGATGATGATGGTGATGATAAACCCCTTTGTATTGTGCAGGACGGAAGGGGTTATGGCCACTCGCCGGTGGGAGGACTGCTTAGCACAGGAATCCTTGCTGGTATGATTGCTTGTTGCTCGCTTGCTCAATCATGCTGCTCATTACAGCATTTTATGCGGTCGACGACATTCTCCATGAACGGTCAATTGACGTTTCCCTTTTTTGTTGCATATATCCTGATGGTAACGGCGACGTTGCACGTAGCGCGAAGGTACAGCCTCCAGGCGGCTCAAAATTTTAGAAATGGGTATGGTGGCCTCGGGGTACACGCTTCAAAAAAGAAAAAAAAAAACTGTGCCGAGTTTCGCAAATTTTTGGGAACGGTCGAAGCACGCCTACAGCATGACGAGCCTCGCATTTACCGACGTCGTGTGAACGATCTGTGAACGTCAGTGCCTGCGCAACTAAGGATAGTAAGACGCAACTGTTGCCGCATCCGAATCGCCTTCGGTATGTGCGCACAATAGCACACTCCTGTTGCCTTCTTACAGCCACGACCACACGGCGCTTGCACGCGCACGCGCGCCTAGGGACTCTGCCGAGTGAAATTCGTTTATGCGCCGGTCACGAAGGCGGCAAAAATACAAAAAAGGAAGATGCCGAGAGATATTCGAGTCCCTTGTCTTGTGGCGACCAGTCAGCATGCTTAATAGCCTCAGCAGTGCAAAAAATCAATGGTCGGGCGCCGGGTCCGAGTAGAATTCTAGACACCCATCGCTGGCTCGGCTTCTTGACGCAAACCTCACTCACCGGCCGCCGGCGACCTTCCCTCATCCCCCTTCCACTGTCTGTCTGTAATCCGTGCGCGTAATCACCCACCGGCCGCGGCGCGCACAACAAGAAGTAGGCGAGGGCGATTCCAGGAGTGCCGCAGTGCTCGGCACTCTCCCCGCTGTTGTTGCGCTCTCCTGTTGGCCTCACCTCTCGACCACAGCCGCGCGCGCACGGCCGTGCACCCTTTTCGGCCGCGTTCAAGGCCCAGTCGGCCGAAGAAGGGAAGGATTCCGGCGCGTCAAAAGCTGGCCCCCGCGTGCTCGGGGAATCACTACGCTCCGCAGCTTCCGCGGAGGAGAGCGGGACCTGGCGCGTGTGAAGGATGCTAATCTTGACCAGCGGGATATAGACACTTGACCAAGGTGGGTCCCAGTCACGTGCCAGACACTATACATTGTCCGCCCCATTCCCGTTGATCGCTCAGTTGCCTTCGGAGACCCCTCCGGGAGAGCTTGTCCGGTTCGCTTCGCGTGGTGTGCCCGGCACTATCGTATCCGTTAGCGTCTTAGGCCAGACTGCTGAATCTGAGTATAGACTTGAGGGTTTCCTCTTAGGGATCTTAGATAGTGTCTGGCTCCATCTACTAGTCCATTGGGGCTTATCGCTTCTTGTTAAAACCGAAGATAGCAATTGATTGTTTTTTCTGCATTGAGCGACGAAGAGTGTTTTTAACTGAATTTTTAGCATACAGTCGCGCTAAGACGTAGCCTACTGGGCTCAGCCCTCCTATTGTGGCTTGTCTAAGGTGAGTTGGTGAGGTTTAATCTGAAGTGTAGTTTTCGCGTTTTTATTTGTGTTTGCAAGCACGACCGAGCGTTTTATACATGGTTGGGGCACGGCATGCAAAAAGCTCGCTAAGGGTGAACGCAGTTTGTTAATTTTTTTGAGGATATAGTAATCAAAACGTATCCCAGTTGAATTGCGAGATGTATTACAGTCAGCTGGTGTATCTTTCCTAGCATTTATTTTTTGTTAAAGAATGGGCCACGCAGTATACATTTTTGTGAATTTTGCACGACTCGCTTCACAAACAACAAAAGTTAGAAAACAAACTGTAACTCGCTGGAGAAGGCGGAAGAGGGCGTGAAGAGTTATTACGACCGTGATAGCAGCAGCCCCGGCATCCCTTCGCGCTCTCGTGCGGACCGGAAGGCCAACCCATCTCTCGTGACTGGGTCCACGCGACTGCGGTCCCAATCACGGCAACACTACACCGGGAAGCTAATGGCTCTTATTTATTGACTGTACAAACGGTAGCGTTACTTGCGTGATTTCGACCGGGTACGCTGGCTGCAATGCGTGAACGATGGCTTTAGGCTAGAAAGCAGATGTGAGCGATGCACTTAAGGAGAAGACGTTCCTGCTTTCATTCTTAACGAATGCGCGTGTGCCAACTGCCAAAAGTACTCGGAGCCAAAGTGATGTAACCACTATTTAAAAATAAGGGCACGTGCGCTCGCTCATCTTTGTAGACAATGATGGGGCACGGCGAATTGTTACAGTACAGTGCTATTGGGTATTTATTTTGCTATGTATTCATGGGGTTATTGCCTGCCTTTATAATAAAGCCCAGTCAAACTATATAGCCCTTTATACCCCCTAACTGTCGAAGTTGTGCACAACCGGGATTAACTACTCATGCCGTATGTGACCTACTACCATTTTTTCTCGCGCTGTGGATTTGAAAAAGCATTGAGAGCGAGCATGGGCGAGTCGTCCTATAACCGGACAGACGTCTTTTTCCTCTACTGGCTCTCATGACAAAAAAAAAAAAGAGTTTGGGTAGTAGAAGGATATTTTAATCAACCTACTGGGGCTAATTAGGCACCTCATGTGCCGACTTTTCGAAATTTTCGGTGGGTTACTGCGTAGTATGATTCGTAATTTAAGCGTTTTACTCTTACGCCAGTTGTACCGAGTTGACATTATGGCTTGCTGTAGCTTGTTTCTGAAGTTCTCACATCAAAGCGCAATGCTTCTCAAAAACGGTTCTCCGGGGTGACACGATGTCGCGATGATGATATCAGGATGTTGGCCACAACGTATGCACAAAAGCCCAATTTAGCTCGTTTCCTGGTTTCCAGCCACACATCACTTCACAGGAAGCTTAATATTTGTAGGTTGTTGCAACACCTCTTTAATCTTTATAAGTGGAACTGTGTGATCATTGAAAATTCAGAAACCGCAGTTCCATATGTTGTCGTCTCGATTTACACGCACCATCCTTAACCGAATTTGTTTGTTGTCACTTACAGCCTTGTCGAGATGCTCACGTCCGTGCTCTTCGTCGCCTTCGCATTCTGCGCGGGAGTGCGCGCCCGTAGCGTGGCCTCCGAGAACGACATCTTCTCCGACGCGCCAGTGGTGTGCTTTAGGACAGGCTGTGTGCGCGGCACGCGGCAGACAGTGAACGACCGCACTGTGAACGAGTTCTATGGCATCCCCTATGCCATGGCTCCCGTGGGAGACCTGCGTTTCAAGAAGCCTGTCCCGCACTACGACTGGGGCTCGGGCATCTACAACGCCACGACCAAGCCACCGTCGTGCCCGCAGACGTACTTCTATGCCGACGAACGGTGGAACAACTACGACCTGAGCATCACTGAGGACTGCCTTTTCATCAACGTGTGGGCTCCGGAGACGTGTCGCGACGACGTCAAGTGCTCGCGGCGACCCGTCGTAGTGTTCATTCACGGCGGAGCCTTCACGCACGGCGGCTCAGAGCGGGCCTCGCTGGACATGTCGCACCTCGCGTCGGTGGGCGACGTGGTCGCCATGTCGTTCAACTACCGGCTCAGTGGCCTCGGCTTCATGTACGGTCGCAGCAAGGACCTTCCCGCGAACCTGGGCCTCTTCGACCAGCGAATGGCGCTGACCTGGGTCCGGGACAACGCGGAGTACTTCGGCGGCGACCCGGGCCGCGTGACCCTGATGGGCCACGACGCGGGCGCCCAGAGCGTCGGCTACCACATGCTGGCACCCAAGAGTCGCAGCCTGTTCAAGCGCGCCGTGCTGCTGGGCGGTAGTCCGTACACGACCAGCCCGCTCAACAAGCCGGGCGCGGCCTACAACCGGGCGCTGACCGTGGCGCGGAAGCTGGGGTGCCTGGACTCCGAGCAGGACTGGAGGCGGAACCCGGCGGCCGTGGTGCAGTGCCTGAAGAGCAAGGACGCCAGGCAGATTGCCGACGGCGCCCAGTACGAGTTCAGCCGCGGCCAGTTCTCGCTGATGCCCGTGTTCGGCGACGAGTTCCTGCCCAAGAGCCCCGAGGAGATGATGCAGGAGGCCGGCAGCTTCAAGGGCACGGACGTCCTCATGGGTCTGACCCAGGAGGAGTCCTCGGCGCTCGTCTACTACGGCGGCTACTTCGACGGCGTGCAGCCCGAAGAGATCACCATGGGCGACGTGCGCTACGTAGTGGGCCTCTTCTTCGGCATGATGTACAAGCGTAACGCGGCGCCCATCGCCAGCTACTATTTGAACAGGACGGAAGAAAACCCGAGCGAGATGCTCAAGGCCGGCGGACGCGCCATCGGGGACGGCATCATGCTTTGCCCCGGAAACCGATTCGGCGAAGACTTGGCGCGCCTCGGCGCCAAAGTCTACTACTTCATGCTGACGCAAGAGTCGTCGTTCGGATCGCAACTCTTCGGCCCCTCGTACGGTGAGGAGATGCTCTACATGCTCGGCTCCATGAGCGACATGAGTAAGGACAAGGAGGAGAAGCTGTTCGCCGAGAAGATCATGAAGATGGTCGGCCGGTTCGCGCGAACTGGGTGAGTGTGCCGGAGGCTCGCGATGCCTATCGCTCCGTTTTTTTTTCTCCCTATCCCCTACCACATTTTGTGCATCTCAGGAAGCATCTCGAAAACAACCTAGAAAACGAGAAAAAAGCAGTTGATTCAAGGCGACGCGATTGTGACCTAGTTTGTAAATACGCCCCAGGGGTACAGTATATCCCGCTCCCGCTGGGCATGTCTGTGAACTGGGCGCTACAGCCGTATCCCACGTGCACGCTTCTTTCTTCGTCAAGCACTTATTTCCAGAGAAGTGAATTTTAGGCCTCCAGAAGCTGAAGGGCGATGTTGAAGGAATCTCGGAGGTACAGCCTGTGCTGCTTCGTACCTCTCGCAAGAGAAGCATCACGTGGTATATCGCCCGACGCAAAATGAACTCGTTTTGCATTCGCAACATCGTATCAAGGGGTGTATCGGTCCAGGCGGGAGGTTTGTCGTCCTTTATGGGATCTAACCACAGTTGGCAAGACAGTAAATAGGTCAGCATTTGAAACAGCGAACCTTTTAAGTGCTGGCGGTCTAATTTATCCCCGCGGCCCTGAACCCGGTAAGCTTGACCGCGCTTAACGTGGCGCCGGCGGAAGCTCCCACTGCCGAGACGACGTGGCGGCGAGGCGAGAGAAAACAGGAACGGGAGACACGAGAGCGACCCGCGTCCTTCGTTCCGCGTTCCAGCCTCTCTCGACGACTGATTCGTTACACACGGCAAGGACGTCGTCTTTTATGCGGGAGATAGCCTAGTTCTGGGTGCTGTATACGCGAAACGCACGGACTGGTCCTTCCGTCTTATGCGGGTGCTCTCGTTCGCGCGTCGCTGTATCCAAACGGAATTGTTGATATGCGGCCCACTAGAACCGCGCTGGCAGGCGTGATTTAACAGGCGCGGATGGAAACCGAACGTGGGTCGAGAAATCCGGGGTTTATGGTGGGCGCTGTCCACGGCATTAACTAGTCTTTTAAGCAAGCCCTGAAGCATGCGTTGAACGTACGCACTCGCAAGATCACGCCTAGATTTCACAAGAATAGGTAGACAACAGGCCTCTTCTATTTGTCATTTTAGAGTGCTCAGAACTGCCCCAAAGCTGCTCCGCATTATATTTGCCCGTAGAATCTCTATGGCGAGAGGTTTTTTTAGGCTGCCCAGGAAATGCTAAAAGCTGCTCCGGGCAGGGAAATAAAAAAGCCCAAACAATAAACATAGAATTTGTTCCCGTTGCTAATGCGAAAATATGGAAGCAAAATCAAGGCTCCAATTTCTCCTCGGCGTCGATGCCAGTAAATTCATTTGATAGACACTCGCATGAGGCGTAATACGGGCTTAACAAAAATTTCTCTTCTAGACAGACTGATTGATCGCCTTTTAATACAAGGTGTCGCGGAGCAATTACAATTCTGTAAAACCTTGACCACAGAGTTGAATGAAAATAACATTGATTTTATATTTATTATGGCTTGACACCTTCTCACACACACACACACAAATCGAAAACTAAGAATTCGACGCGACCCGGGCTTCCCCTGGGATGCTAAGATCATGTACACCATCTGTACGCTCGACATTACTGTCAGAAAGGCGAGACACCAAGATCAGGACCGGGCGTTTTGATTTTTGTTTCTGCAGGCCATTTGCTGAGCACCTACTATGTGGCGTCAGAAAACGAATAACCCATCCATTCAACCTTGTAGTACCCGTCGCTTCGGTGCTTGGTCAAATACTCGTATGATGACTTTGCAGAGCGCAATTTCACCTTTCATTCACACTGGCGCTTATTCTTAGGCGAGACAAGCAGAAGAGAAGCGGAAAAAAAAATACGAGAATGTTTTTGTCTTTGTTACTGGGGGTATGAGGCGGCACGGAAGCGAAAAAAAAAAAAGAAGAAGAAGCGGCACTTTTCCTACGCCTTCTTTTTAGTTTTGTTTCCTCGTCACGAACACATATCACTTTAGGCCAGCATTTAAGGCGGTAATTCCGAAACACTACCCGGGCTTGGACAGGCTTTTCTTTGCATACATGTACAACATAAACGTTTCATTGACATACAATTTCTGTTAGGTTGTCTGGTGTTTATTTTTGCTCTCCATTCTTCTACGCAGAAATAACTGCGGAACAGAAAACAAAAAAACTGTCATGTCAGTATACGCCGACCTCTTTCTCCTCAGAGATCAAACTCGCTGACGTAGCAAATGAAAGTTTCAAGAAGAGTTACTCATATATACACAACGAACTGTGCAGATATCGTTCATGACGACAAAAAAAGAAAACCTTAAACAGTTACTGAGTTGGAGCGGCTAGCGCAGAGGTCATACCGAACGACTTACAATCGCAGCGGGTGCACCAATAGTTGGGCAATTTTATATTAAAACAACCACAGCAACAACAACAAAAACACACAAACAGGTAGCCATCTCGATAGACGCGCTCGGAGATCCGCTGCCACTGTGTGTGCACTGCGAAGGCCATACCCGGAAGTGAAACGTGCGACAGGGTCAAGGGTCACTTAGCCATGAAGAAGGCGCAGTTTCATTGTTCCTTCAAGCATGCGAACATTAATCGCCCGCTGGCCTATATCTCAACCACGTCACCAGCCATGGACAGGCTCAGCAGCGATGGGAAGAAAAGCGATCCATTTATTGAGACGGCCTCGCGGAGTTCGGCTTGCGTAACCGGATGCACTCGGCGCAAAGACGATGAAGAAAAAGTGCCCATTATCTTCATTCCTGAAAGAAAAAAAAAAAGAAGCACTAGGTAAGAAATACAGGGAGCTGCGCTTTCGCTAATGGAGAGGGGGAAAGTGAGAAGGAGGGAGGGGAGAGAAACTTTTATTGCACCAGATGGCTAATCCAGCGGAGGTGTGGGGACCGGGGGAGGTAGTTCTCTGGTGACTGGTAGCCGGAGCAAAGATGGCTTGTTGCAACCGCCGAAACAAGTAGTTAGGTGCTCTACGCGTCCACAACGCTCAGAAAAGCTGGAAGACTTGTCTTACAGGACTATTTTTTTTTAACCGAAGTCCTTGCGTTACTGGAATAGACTGCGAGCAGATATCGTGGTATGGGGGTTCCTTCAAGTCTTTCCTAGCGCGTGAAAAAATAATTTTTGAGTACGCAATTTTATTGTTAGCCCAAATTCTTGCACCCGCGCTTTATTCAAAACACGTCTCGTAGCTTAAAGGTCGTCCTGCGGCTTTTTCGACACTGGCACTGCTCCGAAACTGCATGACTGATTTTTCACTTCACTTATAATCTGTTGTTAAAGCCGACGGGGTATTTTTATTTCTTACCTAGCGTTTTTTTCTTGTCTTTTTGTATTCACTTTGTAGCTCGTAGTATAGAAGTTTTGTAAGAATGTGTCTTCTGCACCCTCATAACCCAGGGTAACTGCTTTTATTTACCGCTGCCCCGCTCGCTCCTGTCAAACACGGTCTTCCCAAGGTCGTAAATAAATAAATAAATAAATAAATAAATAAATAAAGAAATAAATAAATAAATAAATAAATAAATAAATCAATAAATAACTAAAATAAATAAATAAAGAAATAAAATAATACAATAAATAAATAAATAAATAAAAAATAAATAAATAAATAAATAAATAAATAAATAAATAAATAAATAAATAAACAAAAAAACAAACAACCAAACAACAACAAACAAACAAACGACATCGCAACCCAAAGCTTTGGACGATACTTAACAGTTGTCTGGACCCAAAAGCGGCGACTATTACGAACTGTCTGGCTTTCATCGCACCAGGTCAAAATTTATTTTCCTCAGAAACGCTATATTATCTTCTGCTGCCGAAGCTGTATCGTTCGAGGAATCAAAATTCAGGGAGATCTGGCCGTCTGCGACGACCTCCGGGACGCTAAGTAAGCGTAATAAAAAAACCATCTTCCGTGGAGGCAATGTTTTTGAACTCCAACGCATCTGTGCCAAGTTATTCGTTCTGCCCTTTTCAGAGTCGTTTTCGATTACCTTACTTCGCGCGGTGTGTCTCAAGGCTTTCAGTACTTAAGCCGAGGACCAACAGTGACCTTGCCCAAGTATTTGCGGGTCGAGTACTTCTAAAAAAAAAAACGGTAAATGGCTGTTGTTTTCGCATCTGTAAAGATGACAAGACGGAATACATTGAAGTTATAGAGTGACAGCTGTAGAATTAAGAAATCGGGGCATGCCGGGGAGGCTTAGCGGGTTGTGCTGCTGAGCCCAAGGACGCGGGTTCGATTCCCGGCTGCGGCGGCCGCTTATCTGATGGAGGCGAAAAGCGAGAAACGCACGTGCGTCCGTAATTTCGGCGCACCTTAAAGATCCCGAGGTGGTCACAATTAATCCAGAGCCCTCCACTACGGCGCGCCTCATCGCCTGTGTAGCGTCGGCACGTTAAACCTCATAATCAATCAAGAAATGGGGCACGTTTAGCACGAATAATGCGCTCGAATTAATGAAACTTTATAGACTTAAATATATTTTCACAACCAAAACATTTACAAAAAATGTACCAAGATTGATAGAGCATGTCCGAGGGGTTGAAGTGGTTACATCCAATTCCTGAGAAACTTGAAATTGTATTAAGAAAAAAAAAATAAATCACGAAGAAAGAACCGCAGGAGGCTTTCGGGTAACTTCCTAAAAGAGGGGAAAAATTGCGTTAAAAAGTTTTGGCCCCACAGAGAAGCATGCACGGACATATTCGAAGGCGAATGAGTTTACTAGGACAGAAGAAAGTTTTTTTTTTTTTTGCCCCATTGGAGTTAAGATTGGGCTTTTGCAATTCGGTGTTCCGTGTCGCGATTCGTTAAGTCCAATAACCGTACTTGTTCACAACCATTCAGGAGTTGTGCCACTTTGAGAAAGGGCGACAGAGGAAACATTTCAATTAGCTCAATAAAGGGAGATTAATTATAGTTTGGGAATGCGTGTGTTGCCCTAGCCGTCTTTGCTATTGTCACCAGGAGTGTCTGGTCTTCCAATCGACTGCAAATCGACAGTGCCTCCCACAGCTCAGGGGGAAAATGGTCAGAGAGAGAGAGAGAGAGAGAGAGAGAGAGAGAGAGAGAGAGAGAGAGAGAGAGAGAGAGAGAGAGAGAGAGAGAGAGAGAGAGAGAGAGAGAGAGAGAGAGAGAGAGAGAGAGAGAGAGAGAGAGAGAGAGAGAGAGAAAACCTATTGGTATTCTTCGGTAAGAAAAAACCATGGCCAGCTGATGAACGAGGGCCGCTGCCGCCAACCATACTCGCCAGTTGGGAGGCGGAGGAGGGTTGGGGTAGTGAGGGCACCATGGGCAGCGGGACAGGAGGAAAGGATAGGTTCAACATTTTCGTTAGGCGGGGCTGCGTGGTCATTACAGAATAATATGTTTGAGGCTACGGAATAAAATTCGCATAGAGCAATGTACTTCCTTGGGGGAAAATGAATGCATTCGGGCTGGGTGTACGTACGTGCCTGATTTAACTGTCGGAGCGTGATTCCATGATTTTTGCTGAGGGTAAGAAAATTTTATTCTGGTAGTCCGATAAAATTGGGTGATGTTTTGATAGCTGAGACGTGGTGAGAAGGCTGCAGGGATCGCAGGAGCTCAGTGCCAGTTCGCAGGCCTGCGATGCTTTCCGACTCTGACGATCTGTATGCGTACTGTAAGGCTTACCGAAGGGTTAGATATTTAAATAATAGCACATGCCCGCTCTGGGGTATTGGAAACGCTTTATAGGTGGGAATGCATGCTGCCTTCGCACCATACCCCGTGGTTGACGCAGCAAAATTGTCTGCCGCATGTTTGCTGTTTCTGCGGGAGTGTTCAAATTCAACATTTGAAATTTCGCTTGTTTAACGGGCCGAAGCGACACCTGAGCTGTGAGGCGCACCGTAGTGGAGGGAACGGGATTAATTTTGGCCACCTGGGGATCTTTAATAACGTGCGCCGAAGTCTCGGCACGCGTGTGTCCTCGCTTCCTCTCCTTGATCTGAAAAGCGGCCACCGCGGCGGGTATTGCATCCGAGTCGATGGGCTCGGCAGCACAGCGCCTATGCCACTGATCCACCTCGGCGGCTCCGTGTGTTAAAAAGGCTTGGATACGGGGATGAAAGTACACGATGATAGCTGTATGGAAGAAGTTCAACAGGACATAAGTTATAGTTTCTGGCACCACAGATTAGTCCCAATAAATGTTTTTTTACGTTTAAAAATTTTAAATCGTCACCTTGAGGACCCAACGAGGAGTTCTCTTATTATACGCTCGTGGTAAATATTTCATTCTTCTATAGCCAACATTAGCGCCCTTGCAATATTCACCATTCTGCGTGTAGGAAGGCGCTCAAAGGCTGTAGGAATCGCAAATCTTAAAAGCGTTGGCATGTCTACATGACTTTACAATACAGAAACAAGAAAGCATTGGGAGCGGTATGAAGGGAGCCATGAAAGCCTTTAAGGCTATGCCCTTTAAAGGAAACAGTCTTTGTCTGGACTTTGCCAGAACTTTGGGCGGAATCGTCGCGATTTTCTTCTCATCTTGACAGTATCTACTTTTCTTCTTGGCTAATATTAACGTATTCGTTCAAAACCATTCATAAACAGAATTCCCGTTTATTGAAGTTCAAAAGGGTGGAGGTTTGGTCCCTTTGGGAATGCATGAATTAGATTGAAAGCGCTAACAAAAGGCAATTACGAATGGCGTTAGCCCGGTGCCACACAGCACCACGGGAAGGCGAGCACGCGGGTAGCGTGGGTTAACGAAAATGGAAACAAAAGAAAATACATTGAGTGATTGTAGGGTTTAACGCGCCGACGCAACGCAGGCGATGAGGCGTGCCGTAGTGGAGGGCTCCGGATTAATTTTGACCCCCTGAGGATCTTTAACATGCGTCGAAATCTCGTACACACGGGCGTTTTTGCTTTTCGCCTCCATCAGAAAAGCAACCGCCACGGCCGGGAGTCGAACCCGCGTCATTGTGCTCAGCAGCACAATGCCTTGCCACTGAGCTACCGCCAAAAAAAAAAAAATACCAAGTAGCAGGCTAGCCACTTCCTTAGAAAGGCTACGCAATATTTGTTGACTCATTTTAACCTCCTAAACTTGATGCTCGAAGGAATTCACACTGGCAGTCACGTACACACATACTCCATATAGTTGTTATTTCTCCCTAGCCGTATTCATTCGTGCCTCTTTTTGGGGAACAGCCCATCCCTAGGAAGTGCAGGTTCAATGGAAGAAATAGTGTCCTCTAAAAAATAAATATATAAAATGTTTACAGTAGAAGCCAGGTGGCAAAGACAGCGATACAAATATAGGGCAGTTTAGAGGGTTTTTTTTTCTTCTGGCTTCTCTCGCTTCTCCACGCTCTTGACAGCTTATTCTCGTCCCACCTTTGCCCACTTTATTAAAACGGGTTCAAGAACTGAAACCCTTCCCGTTCCACCGAGGTATAACGGGTAAATTAAAAAAATTCAAAATTGATGTATGGATTTAAAATAAAAAAAACGTAAAAAAGTAATTAAACAATATAATTACAGAAAACCTCGGCCGGCTGAGACGCCATTGTTTCGGTTTACACTCGTCTTCGCTTCGCGCTGGTGGTTGAGCGAATAAAGTCGCTCGCCAAGCTTTCGGTCTGCCGCCTCCCCCTTATGGAGGCTCGTAACGCCTGCGGCTTGCCACGCCTCTTCGTATTTGCGTCCGCTGGCCATAACTGAGCCGACACGTTTCGGGTTTGCACCTTCTGGCGACCGACATCGCGAAATTGGCACTCCTCCTCTTATCTTCCGTTGCTATCTCCACGGTGCGTCGATGGCAGCGATAATAACGACGATAAAACTCCCAACGTCGCACTGGCTGCACCGTCTGTGGTGGCTCTGACCGATGGGTGATTTGCACGCAGGTGTCAATAAGAAGGAGCCGCTAGCCTTCAGACTTTCGCTGAGACCTACACACTACTGCAGTGTAGGTGAATAATTACGCCTTTGGGCGCTGCTGTTGCCTGTACGCTGCTGTTACGGCGTGATCTCCTCGTCTCGCAGTGGCCTTCGATGCAACCAGAGATATGGATTACGATTTGGGTCGACCGGCAAAAGTGGCTTCTTGTTTACTCCGATTCTGCGATTGCGCGTGCTCTTGTCGGCGCTGCTACGGTATTATAAGTTAAGCCATAATGGTGAAGAAGAGGCTGGGAAGCTGTATTTTTTGATAGGCAAAGCTGCTCTCGACGTTCGCAATCGCGTATTCTCTCAACGTGGCAGCAAAACATGCTCTGTTATATTTCGACACTTAGCGTTGCTTGGCGTTGGCGTTCCTCGCGGCGTTGCTGGCGTTGCTTGCGGACACATCTTTAGAACACCGAACAATACCGACAGGCTGAAATGTCTGCCCATTATGCACACCGTGAATGGTTCTGACGACATTTCTAACAGAGAAACGGTTCTTAGGGCTGGCGCTGACGGCAGTCTCTGCTGTTATATTGTCACGCTCTGTGTGGAGCAGGCTTCTCCGCTGCTCAAAATAAGGTTCCACTATAGAATACAATAAAAAAATAAGAACAGGTCCTACAGCCTCCATATTTTGATATGACGGCTTATGGTGTGCCTGTAAAAGAAAGGCATTTGTGTTTAGAGAAGAAACCGATCTAAGGGGATCAGGCGTAGGCTTGGTCTTTGTAAGCTGGCTTTTTCACAAGGTGTGTTGCTCAGGGAACCATGACAATTTACGGAGGGAGTATGATTACAGAAAAGGGCTGTAACTGTTCTTTTATCGGAACTATCCGGAAACAAATTGTATGACAATTAGCCGCTAACACGACTTTAACACTGCACCCCACGGCTTCGCGGGTCATCCTTCTTCACGGAGTGGAAGGGAACGGAATTTTTTTTTTAAAGCAAGAAAGTAAAACCGGTTCGTATCAGTGGTTTCCGAAACGGAACGGTTTCGCAGCTTTGTTTTATTTGCTTTCTGTTAAATATGTAGCCTCCTTTCCACGCCGAAAGGGAAATATAAAGAAGGAAAGGCCGCGGCGCGTTGCGATGCCGATCTCAGACATGTACCCTAATTCTCATTTCCAACTCGGGACGATTCATACGATTTTTTTTTCTTTAACAATACACCCTGACCCGTTTTTCTGAAAAAAGAGGCTCGAAGAGCTGAAATGGGGTTAATTCAATGGACCCCAAACGAGCGCCGCTCGTTAAACAAAAATACAGCAAAAGCAATCGGGCCAACAGGCTGCCGTTATGGGCGAACTTTTTCCAATCGGCAACCGGATATCGGGGCATCCACCGTTTTATATTAATCCCCCATGGGCCGGCCTCGGCGCAACAAGGCCGCTTTGATGGACTGACGTCAATAAGGTAGCCCAAGGCTCCTGTTCCGCATGCTACCCAGGTGCAGCGAAGAGCAACCGGGACGCCTTGTTATCGTTTTCTCGGAAAAAAGTAACCTGGGCTCACGATATGGCGGCCTCCGTAGGCGAGGTCAAGCGCCCGGCGTGGCTGTGGGATGGAAGATCTTTAGGAACATGAATGTTGCATCACGTGGCCTGTACGTAGGAAAAAGATACAAGGTACCACGCATTCCGCTACCCAGACCTTATCTCTGCGCCTCCCATCAAGCTAAACAGGGGCGAATCAAGAATCATCGGCGAAGGGGGAAAGTCGGGCTGGGCGTTGCCGTGTAACGCAGGGTTGACTTAAAAATTTGTTGGCATTATAAAAAAGGACTGAAGAGTTAATTCTAATTTGGTGGTTTCAAGCGCAAAGGTTACACCTGGGGTATGAGGCGCGTAGTGTGGAGGGCTCTGGATTAGTTTAGACTGCCAAAGGGAGGGGGTCGAACGGAGGGAAAATAGTTAAGCGTTAAACCTGATGTGGTAATAAAAAAAGAGAAACGTTTTAATCTGAAAAATTTTAAAAAATCTAAAAAGTCTAGAAGAAAGGACAATCCTGAATTACGGTAATATTGTGTCATTGTGTCATTGTCTACTTTTGTGTCATTATCTACTATGTTTATAATGAGTTATTTTCTGGCCCAGTTATCTCGTGTAATAACCTTTTTTACCCGATATGTCTCGGTGATACGGGGAGGGTCTCTATTGTATGATACCGCTTAATCAGGTTCTCGGCGGAAACTGGCAAGAACTAGAATGGCGCATTCGTTAGCAGGCAAACATAGCGTTACCCTTCAAATCTGGTTTGACCAGCAACGTGACGAAAGAATGATGCTTGACTGCACCCTTATTCTCATTGTGCCAAATGACGTCCGTCCCGGGAAGAGGCATCCCGCGCCTCAAAGGGCATAATGGCGTTCTACCGTCATGTCTGCTGAGCCCGGACTGTGGCTCGATAGGCACGGGATGGTGTCATCCCATAGTTATCACCGCCATAATCATGCTCCTCTCTTCGGCGGATTCAGGAGAAAGAGGAACATAATTTTATGTAAACCTGATTCGAAGGAGAAATCAACCTGTATGTGTACGTCATGGCATGTCATCATCGTCCACCCAAGATGAGAGACAGTGTTCTAGAAGCAGACGCAGACAAAGACCTAAAATATTTGGTCTATAATACTCCGTGCACTGTGAATCCCCCGTTCCGAATTTTGGGCGCCACCTTAGTCATCTCAAGTGGGAGGAATGTAATTCTCTCATTTTACCCGCTTTTCGTCCAGGCGACCGGACATGCCGACGATGGTGAAGTCCTGGCCACAGTTCTCGGAGGAGAGCCCCCCAGTACCTGTCTCTGTCGGCCCGGAACGCGACCATCGAGGTCGGACCGCGTCTCGAGGAGTGCAACTTCTGGAAGAACTTCTGGAGGCTCCGAGGCGGCAACGGCACTTCACAGGACATTGTGCTCGGCTGAAGAGGGACGCGCATGCGCGCGAGTGTGGTTGCGCGCGCGCTCGGAGTGTTGTCGCCGTCTCGTGTCGCCAGACGGCGCCCAGAGTGCTGGACTTCATAGATAACGACGCGAAGCGCTCTGCGTCGTCTTGCGAAATCACGTGCGTGCGGTCGGTATCAGACTGTGTTCGATCACGTGGTCATTTCATCAAGGCGGCCATGTTTCTTTTACCGATCAGCTTGTACACGTTAGCCATTTCCTTTTTGCCTTCAAACTTGTTGTGGTTTCCTTGTTGCTGTACTCGATCGTTGTTACCGTTTTCTTGTCATTTTCACCGCTGTTGTTGATGTCCGTTTTGTTTTTATGTCCTTCGAAAAAACCTGCGGGCAGAGAACGTGTTGCTGGGCGCGTTGGTTTAGGTTTACAAACATACTGAGTGGCGCAAATACACAACACACAAGAAAGAGACACGGACATGCGCTACACTTCCAACAGTCTGTTGGAGGTGTAGCGCCTGTCCGTGTCTTCTTTCTTGTGGGTTGTGTATTGCGCCACCCTGCGGGCAGAGAACGGGCGAGGAGCGTTAGTGTGAGAAAGCTTGAGGGAGAGAGAGAAAGGAACTAAGTTAATTTGTTCCCACACAGACAAAGAAGCGTGACCAGTTGAAGTGTTTACGTCCGAAACGGGGCTCAATAAGTGGCGTAAACTAAGCTTCACCGACGGCGTTGAAGAAAGACCGTCAGTAAAATACCATTCACGACCCATAGACAACAATATGACCGACAGGACAGAAGGCGGCCGGCCCGTTCTTCACAACAAATAATATGACTCAGCAATGTCTATTACATTCAAAATACTTAAATTTGAGGCGAAAAAAAATAGACTGCGCCGAAGTAAGGCAGAAATCTGATAATTTTTCACCCTTGGATAAACACAAGTGCTCCCAAAGTTAGGATTTAGCCTCACTTTGCGACAGTACCGAGCTTTAATTCATCCCTCATGGTTCATACTGTACTCTAGGTTTAAACACGCCGAAATGAAAATGAAATTAATTAGGAAATAGGAGGCGTATAGGTTCAGTGAAAAGGCCGACTTAGAGAACGCCTACATGAATATTCCCGTTAAGCCATGCGGTTCGTTACTTAGGTTTTTGTTTCTTTTTCCTTTTGAAGTGGGCGCAACGAATGGGAGATTACCTTATGCGTCGAGGGGGTCGGGTATTACTGCCAGAGGCCTGTAAATGCCTCTGAAAGCGAAATGTCATTCAAACAGCGTCGGCTCTGCACTCTTTCCGGCGCACACAGAGCCTGAAACGTGCGTGGATTTACTGAAAGAAGGGCTCGCTGCAAACTTGAAGACGCGCTTCCATGATTCCTTGACGGGCTGCTTTGGACTAGGGCGGCAAGTGTCTGTGTGGACCTTACGGATAACATTGGTGGAAACTAAACGGATTCCTAGGAAAGTTACAAATGTACCACTTCGTGATACTAACCTTCACATCGGCAGCGTATTTCATTGTGCCTGCAGACTTCCCGATTTGTGCTTCAACTTGAGGTGTAGTTTATTCGGGTAACGGCAGCCTTCAGCACTGCTGTATACACATTCACACGTGGTCTAACTCAACGAACGCAAAACAAGTGTCACTCATTGGCAGTATGGATTGACTATGCAAGCAGCAATGACATGGTTATTGTCAAAGCACGCCAGTCGTCTAGGCATTATCGAATATAGTCTAGGCATTGGCGGTTCGTCCGTCTTCCGTTCGATCTGGAAACCTACACTTGTTTTCCAATCTCAATCATTTGAAAACAAACCAAGCAACAGGTCTGTCGTATATATGGATCATTATGTCTGGACGAAGATAAAGAAAAATGTTTTATGTTCTCTATTGACACCGTAGTTATTTTTTTCGGCGGGGGCTTTCTTGATTAACTGATGTATTGGTTCAAATGTCGATACCTTTTTGGTTGAGTTCTGGAATTTCTCGCTGGTGTGTTATAAACACGCCTCAGAAGCGCTAAATGAAAGCTGTCTGTAGCGAATTTGCAGAAGCGCACACTACTTCATTTAGCCATTGCTTCTGTCAATTCATAAAGGTTTTTTTTTAAATCGGTGCCCTTAGAAGAAATTCCCCCAAGCTTTTTGCCCTAATCTAGTTGATAAGCTCACATATAAAGAGCATAAAAATTACACAAACGGTGGTTGAAATACGGCTTGCAAGACCGTCCCCTCCGTCCTAGATGCTCCCAAAAATACAAGCCAGTTGTCCGCTCTGCGATAAATACCGTTCGCTGGCGCAACATTACACTAGAGGTTCTTCCTTACAAAAGAAAACATAATTGCCAAGTACTTTAAATAGCAGGTAAGGTGTTTTCCAACAGCGCATACGACAACTCATTATATCGTGGTATTTCTTAAGTGCCGATGTGCTTTCGGTTCAACGAAATACCTTGAATTTATGCCTCATGGCTCGAAATCGTCGATGCTACATTTTTACTCTTCACTGCCCTCGTGCTTTATTTTGTATACAGTTGCTGGTCATTTTAGTGCGGGCTCTGCTGAATGTGATACAGGGAGTCAAGCAACTGTCGGTGTCATGTGAGTGTTACGGAGTGAAAATAAATTGACGCTCTGTTTTGTTGACAGTATTGCCTCCATTCTTTTTCGGATCTTCTGCTGCAGGAAGAGACAGACAGACAGACAGACAGACAGACAGACAGACAGACAGACAGACAGACAGACAGACAGAACAGACTAGACATACATACATACATACATACATACATACATACATACATACATACATACATACAAATACATACATACTACATACATACATACATACATACATACATACATACATACATACATACATACATACATACATACATACATACATACATACATACATACATACATACATTGTGAGCAGGTCAGCCCTAGTAACGGGGTAGTTACTGGTTAATGAAAGTAAATAGGGGGTGCCAATCTAAAATGAAAATAATAAAAATAAAACAACGAATACAGAAATGTCAGGACTACCATCACTTGCTTTTCTACCTACATGGACCGGCGCCCGTATGCAAACATCGGTGTGAGACTAAACCCTGTAAATAAAATCGTTATAGACACCAGATGACCGTCGCAAAAAACCTGGGTGCACAGGCCTGCCAGAGGATAATTCCCCGAAATGACTCCTGAGTTGATCCAGTGGTGGAAACCAGGCTGATAGGCGCCCTTCCACGCTTCGTAATTGTTGTCCTAGCGATTGTCCTGCCTGCTTCCATCTTGGTCCGTGTCTTTTTTTCCTGGTAGTATGGTTTTAAGTGAACCCCAACTAGCCCAAATTTCAGGCTTAATCGTAAATGTTCGTTCCACTGTAGTAAGTTTGGGTACTAAGATCATGGGCCTCGTTTTTACAGCGGAGGTGTCATATACAAACTCCCCCTTTTTTTCGCGCGTATAAGCCGCTCCCCTCCCCTTCCCTTCGGGTCCCTATTCCCACGAAAGCGTTTCATATTTTAATATGGCGTACATTCCCACTAAAAAAATTTCTTCTTAGCAATGCATTCATGTTTAAAGTGAAGCCAACTTTAACATCGTTGTTAGCTTAGTTTTACGTTGGCTTTGCCACATGGGGCGTTGCATAGGGAAGCCTACTCATAACTTGAGAAAAAATAGGCGGCAAAGGGCGCGAACGCGGGGAAAGGAGGCCATCGATGGCGGGGGGCCGCGGACCCCAAGCATAAGCGAAATGCCGGCCGGGACCCCGAATATCGCGAAGCGGAAAACAAAAGACGTTGGCGTGGCTACAATCCTGCTGACGCTGTCCCGGAGCGAAGGCGATGTTCGAGCGGAAGTTTGTGATCGACCAATAATAACACAGAAACAGCTCCACTGGTCACCCACCTTCGAAAAGTGGAATGGCACTGAATTATTTTCAGCGTGTGCTCACAACGTCCGCCGGTGCCATATCACGGGGGCGTTTTTACATGCCAAACCATCCCACGGCGACGAGCCATCCGTGCTTCGCCAGAAGAAGGAAATAACACGTACACGGAGAGCGCTGAGTACGATCATGAGAGAGAGAGAGAGAGAGAGAGAGAGAGAGAGAGAGAGAGAGAGAGAGAGAGAGAGAGAGAGAGAGAGAGAGAGAGAGAGAGAGAGAGAGAGAGAGAGAGAGAGAGAGAGAGAGAGAGACTTTATTTAACCAAGGGTTAGTGCAGCTTGGTGGCCGAAGACCGTAGTACTTCGGCGACTGTCCCGACCCGTGGGCGACTTCTGGAGATCCAGCTTTGAGCAACCCAGCGCTGCTTCCCACCTGGTCGAGGGAGGTGATGGAAGGGAACAGGTGATATTTGCAGGCTCACATATGGTGATGTAATGTGGCCCGTTCTCCGCAGTACTGGCAGAGTGTTGTGGGATGCAGTGAGGGGTAAATGTGATGAATTGAGGCTAAACAGGGGAGGGATTCAGTTTGAAGCTGACGCCAAAGGCGTTCCTCTTACTCTGATAGGGATGGGTGGGCGGGAGGGTATTTGCGGCGGGAGAGGCGGTAATTTTCCGTGATGTCTCTGTACGTGAGTAAAGTATCACGGGCTGATCTGGCTCCATGGGAGGCAGGGCTGGCATCACAGGCCCGGGAGACGAGAGCTCGGGCTGCGGTGTGTTCTACTTCATTTGCTCCAATACCCGTGTGGGGAGAGAACCAGATCAATTCCACAGGATCAGTAGGTGGTTTTTGATTAAGAATTTGGTGGGCCTGAGGCGAGATCTGGCCCCTGGCATAGTTTAGAACGGCCGTTTTCGAATCAGAGAATATGAATCGGGGGTTTGGCCTATGGGTGAGTGCAAGTGCTATCGCCGCCTCTTCCGCCACTTGAGGGTGACGGGTTCGGATGGTGAGGGCCGTGAGGGGGGTAAAATCGGGTGAGTGAATTACTGCCAATGCAAAAGCGTCCATGTGACGATACTCCGCTGCATCAACATACAGCGTGCCTGGATCAATTGGGTATTTTGCTTTTCATGCACAGGCTCGTTGCTCCTTGGGGGATGATATTAGGGGTGCCTGTTTCGAGGAATGGGCCTAATAGTGATCTATTGGCAAATTACTAGAGCGATTAATTTTAGCTAGGTTAAATCGTTTAATCGAAAACACGCAATCCCTGTCCCCCAATATGTACGGCTTGCGAGCAGGGCTTTTCACAAATATTATCCACTTGAGGCTACACAATGATATTCTGGAAAACCCACCCATAACGGATGCCACAGCGGTCTTAGCACTGGACTTAACCAAAGCCTCCGACAGAGTTACCTACGATGCTATTCTGAGAGGTCTGGACCGCATAGGACCAGGAGCTCTAGTCTATGACTACGTGCGCGCCTTTCTCACACAAAGGACAGGCACCCTCCGACTTGGAAATCTCACACTGTCCGATATACAGCTGCTCTCGTGCGGTACTCCCCAGGGTTCCGTGATTTCACCGCTGCTATTTAACCTAGCAGTGGCTCATATACCAATCATCTTAGATCAGATACCGGAGTTGCAGTACACCCTTTACGCGGACGATGTCATGCTCTGGGTCAAGGGAGGTAGTGATGCTCAACTTGAAGCCACCCTACACGCTGGAGCAACAGTTGTAGAAGAAGGCGCTGCCTTCGCTGGCCTTCACCGTTCATCAGCCAAATCCGAACTATTAGTCCTCCCACCCAAGAAATCTAGAGCCCCACGAGCCCCCTCAAGCGCGATACAACTGGGGGGGGGGTACACCCGTATACATAAAGAAAGGTAAACATACCTTCGAGAAATAACGTACACACCCGAACCATGCCCACACCATAATACATATTCCAAAGAAATTTAGCCACGATAATAAGGTATAACCGTATAGGCACATTTGCAATTATTCTCATGCGACCTTCATATGCATCATATCAACCAGCTCCGGTTTCATCCAGGTGCTAAGTCTGTAGAGAGCACCCCACTTAACCATATCCAATGGGAACGCCAATTAAGAGCGCAGAGGTCTGTATAAAACCTCTCCATTCCTCCACCCATACCTGTGACTGAGAGAGCTGGCTAGCCCCACCGTCCGGGCTTGAGAAGGGATGGTGGAAAGACATGACCCAGCACGTCGAAGCAATCCGAGAGACTTCGGAATACTGGACGCAAGGAAATGAAGTTTCTCCCTATAATGGGGTGAACATGATGGCTCATGGTGGTAGTGTTACGCTCTCGCCGCAAGTACGGAACGCCGGTCTGGTTCGGCCACCCTCGTATTCCTCTCCCGGCATGGTTGAAACGTGGCGAACAGCTTCACAAGTCCAGCCCGAGTACTCATTTCTTTGAGCCCTCGCGCAGAACTACAAAGCTGCCGGGAAAAGTTACACCACGTATTTGAATACTGGCGGCGCATATGTCAATGGGCAGAGCGGTGTGGCCACCCACCGTATACTGATTTGGGATCCATTCAACTTTGTTGTAACTTTCCGTAGCTGAGCCGCAAACGATCCATTCCTAGCAAGGGAACTATGCTCGTTAATACATGTAAGGGGTAGCGCTTAGGACCAGACGATGAAGGGTGTTAAATAGACATTTTGTTGTGTGTAGCATCCTTCTTCGCTCCGTCCTGAGCTCTTAACAGTGTTTGTTCTGATGATCGCTCCTGTATAGCAAAGCCCGGACAGACTGTGTGCGGGCGTTTTCAAGCGAGCTCAGCGTCTTTATTTTGGTTGTCGGGAGGGACGGGGCAGGGTCATGCAGCAGCTTCTGACGGCATTGTGGGGAGTCACGTGATGTGATCTGCTGGGCAAGTGGCCCCGTTCTTTACTGCAGCGGGATTAGAGCCTTTTCGGCACCAGCTTGTCAGGCGTGTCACGACCAGAAAAAGAGTTTACATGCACATGTAAACCTAGCGCTGCAAAGGCACTGCCTTTTAGGCATCCAGCCGGCCGCGTGGATAAACGGGGTCACAGATTCTTACATGCATGGTCGGCACAAAATTTAGTAAAGAGCAAGGACGATTGCAAAAATCAGAGGGAGGCTGCGTCCTTTTGCTAACGAGGTTGTTCGGTTTCTTCACCGCCTTGCACTCCTTAAGGTATAGGAGGGGGAAGGGGGGTGTAATGGGGAAGGGGGAAGGGGGGTGGAAGGGGGAAGAGGGTGGAACTAAAACAGCAGGACGTTGCAGAATTGTGTGAAGTGTTGTACAAGATTTGAGGCCAAAGTCCTTCACTGCAGCCACTACATCAGCCTTAATTTTCGACTAGTTTTTATGTTAAGTATAGCCCTTAAGGGCTATACTTAACATAAGGGCTATACTTAATTGATTTCACCTGTCTTTCATCTCCTAGCTCCTACGTATTCGCCTCAAGATGAAGCGAAATTGCAGAGCTTCAGTGGCTGTTTTAGGAATTCTTCATTGTCTAATGTAAGTAAATTAAAGATTAGTGCTGGCCGTGGGTGTAAGAGAAAGAAAGATTGAAGTAGAAATAAGCCGAAAGTGCTGTTTGTTGGCATCTATTCTCAAATTTTCGTTTTACCCTGTAAATGGAAATAATTGGTGAAAAGAAATAGAATCAAAATAAAGTTAAGCGACATAGGATTGCTTCATCTCGCTCGTTCGGTTGACACGTTTTTACATCGCCTTCGTCTTGACGTGGCCTACACCGAAAATTCCTTTACCGTATTCGATTTGCTCATGAAACCTGCTGTGCTTGTGGATACCAAACTGAAGATTTGCATCATGTCCTGCTTGAGTGCCCTCTATATGCGACCGAGCGGAAAAAATTAAGTGACAAGCTTAGCCTGCTATCTCGGACACCCCTATCTTTGCAGAAACTGCTGGGTCCGTGGGACAATGTACGCAACCAAAATGTGCGAACACTACTAAATGCGTGCACATTCCTCTGAATGGGTGTAAAAGCACACAACGGTGTTATGTATATGGGCGAAAGTATCCATACATATATATATAATATACATATGTATATATATATATATATATATATATATATTTTTTTTTTTTTCTCGACTTATATTTCGCTTATTTATCAATGAATCAAAGAAACGTGACAAGCACACGTCATTCGGCCCTATTATATATTTCGAAAAAAGCCGAATAGCACTGGCAATGACGACTGCAACCTTGATATGTATCTTTACCGAGTCCCTCGTCCCGTATCTCTCTGTTCTGCTACATGCATTACGAGGCACTGGCTCCAGCAGTTCGGATATGCCAATTGCTAACCCCGACCTCCGACCACGTCTACGTGGCGGCCGCTGGGAAAGAAGACGTTCTACGTCTCCGCGGTAGTCGAGGGGCGGCGCTAGTTGACCGGCCTCAGAGCTCTTGTAAATATAAACCCCGCTTTAAAGTCGAGAGAGAAGCCGCTGTGGGGATAGCGTAATTGGTTAACGCACCGCACCGGTTATGCGGAGATGTGGGTTCGAGTCCCGCTCCCGGAAAACGGCGGATTTTTTCTCGACTTATTTTTCGCTTATTTATCAATGAATCAAAGAAACGTGACAAGCACACGTCATTCGGCCCTATTATAAATTTCGAAAAAAGCCGAATAGCACTGGCAATGACGACTGCAACCTTGATATATATATATATATATATATATATATATATTATATATATATATATATTATGTATATATACACATATATATATATATATATATATATATATATATATATATATATATGCTTGTGTACTATGTGTACTACACATAGCAAGTAGTTACTGAGTGCCCATGCGATCTTTCAGCCTCTGCTGTTTCAATGTACTCTTCTAACCTTGTGGTTCCTTAGGACAAGTATTGTACCTTTTGTATACTGCAATGCTTGGAGTAGCCAGCTCCTGTTTGGGTTCGAGCTAAACTCTATAATAAATCATTATTGCTGTCTCTCTCTCGCAAGTTCTTGACATTATTCTCGTGACACGGGTCAACGCGCGAACACTCCACAGATGTAAAAGCACCGCCATTGTAAAGCCGATGCCCTTGTTTATGTTTCCAAGAGAGAGAGAGAGAGAGAGAGAGAGAGAGAGAGAGAGGGCTTTTTAATGTGAACGTGTCATCAGCCCTGCTAGTGACAAGGCTTGCTACGCCAGATGGGGGGGGGGGGGGGGCGACTACAATGATGAGTGGCGAATATTAGACATTAGGGGGACAGCAGGAAGAAGCCAAACACGAAACATTAATAACGAGAAATAAGGGAATGCTGCTGGCAGGGTACGGACATAAAAATACATTTAAAAAGAAAAATCGTTAATCTAAACCCTGAATCAAAATGCAAAGTAAACTTTGGAAAAAAAGTAAGAACACGAACCCAAGAAAAATAAATAGATGAACACCACAGCGCGGAAGAGTGCATACCGTGAGACACTATCTATGATAAAATAGATTTGTCCAGTTCAGTTTCAAGCAACAGCGGCAAACCTAGTAGATAAGTTGCAGAGAGTTGGCGCCGATTCATAGAATTCCATACTAGCCGATGTTTGTACGGCTACACGCTTGGTGAAAACATCACTCGAAGCGAATGGAAGGTCGATGCCTACATGAGGCAGGTCTGGCCACTCATTACCTGCGGGGAAAATGCACCGCTCTGAAGTAGAAGAATCTTAGTGAAGTTGGCGGGCGTGGAACGCCGCCTAGGACACGTAGGTGAAACGACAACGTCGTAACTTCGCGGGTTAACCGCTCTGTGCCGCCCTTAGCGGCCGTCCGCCGCCAGACTCCCCAACAGGTTTTCACGAGAGCTTCGCCGCTGCGACATTCCAAACAGAACACAAAGAAAACAAGCGTGACGTCATGGGCTGCCTACTCTCGCTACGAGGCCGCTGCTTAATGATGATCTCTGCACCCTGATGCGTACGTTTCTTTTTTTCTTCTGTTTACTTTTTTCGTCTTGCCCCTAAAGGCGGCTCACAGCTGTGTTGCATGTTCACAGACTTCACTGGAGCGTATGTTCGGTCGTCATTTTCAGCAGCGGCAGCGGCAGTGGCGGGGTAACCAACCGGTTGCCAGCGAGTGAGTGTGATGAGTACTTCCAGTTTGTTACGATTCAATGCTTTTAATACCTCCACTTTTCCTTCTTTGCTGTGTTGCCCCGTGACTGTTGTCACTCAGCCTTGCACAGTCTATCCGCGCGAACAAATTAAACGGACGATCGTTGTAAATTTACCGCAGCTTCTCATGACTGTGGGAATGCGTTGGCACTACAGTGAAATCTCGATATAACGAACTTCAGGGGACCGTGGAAAATTGCTCGTTATCTGAAAGGTCGTTATAGTGAAAATCGCAAAATTTAAGAAAACAAATAGTATTTCAATGCCTAAAACGACCTACGTGTACAGCAGTGCATCCTTGGAGTCATTTTTCACAAAAAAAAAAATGCACTAGTGATCATGAAACAATGAACGTTTATTTAAAGTGGTTGGCGATTTTCCTCTAGCGCGAGTAGCACAAACTTCCTAGCACGAAGGACTCAAACTCTTACACATTCCTGGGGAGTGAATCAGTGGCCGTGCGGTTTTTACCCGGACATGTGCGGAGTTTTTGTATGCTGTCCACCACACATCCACAGTCGTCGCGTGCTCGTCGTAGTCCTTCGAGTGCTGCTGCGGCACCCTCAGAGGCATCGTTGTTCATGCCATCCTCGCTGTCATCTTCACTTCTTCATCCTGAACGCTCACGGTTCTGGGCAATGTCCTCTGTTGTCAGCTACGCTGATGTCCGTGAAGATCCAGCAAGCCAGTGAGCAGCGGCGGCGAACGTAGAAAAAGTTGGGGTGAGCGCGAATAGCGCGGCCGCGGCTTTCGGGACGGGAGAAGGCTACCCATGCTTCATTTTTTCTCTTCTCCTCACCTTTTTTCTCCCTCTTGCATCGGCTGCCGCATTCCGCGGAGCAAGTTGCAAGACGTCCTCTTCTTCGCTGCGCTTTGCCGTGTCGTCTACTAGCACACTGCCCCGGTAGCCGCGATTGTTTAACGGACTTCTAAGAGTCTCCGGCCTTGAAAATATGAGTTCGTAGTACTGAGGTGTTGTTAACATGGCACGGAACTAAATAAAACGATCGTTATTTTGAAACGTTCGCTATTCTGAAGTACGTTGTAGTGAAATAATTTTACATTAAAACTATAAGCAGTCGGCGTGGGATTTCTTAAACGCTCGTTAATCTGAAAAGTTCGTTAATGTGGTGTTCGTTGTACCGAGGTTTGCCTGTAGCTGCTAATAGGGCCAATCTTAGATGTTTCGCAAACTAGCTGGTAGCTTAGCCTGAATGTAAACGAATGAAAATGCAACACAGGCAGTGAGGCGGACTAGACAACTAGCAGCAAATTATTTGCATTACGAAAATTGATGAGCTGTCGCGATCGGTATTCATCACGTTAAAATCGCATTCTCGCTATATTTGTTCCTTAATTGAACATGGTACAACGGTTGCTTGTACCTTGTTCTCGACGCAATTTTCTGTTGCTTTCTCTCGCAGCTTCGTACCGCAGAGCCGGAATCCATGGGGACTTTTTGTGGCTGTGGCCTGGCGAATTTCTTGTCTCTAGCATGGCATATGGTCGCAACATAAGGTTGGTATGCACTCGTACGGCTAAAGTCCGTCTAGGGGATCGTATCGCGATGAAAGACTTTGCAACCCCTTTGCAAACTTTCAGGGCAAAAAGTGTGGGTAAGACATAATAACGCCATGCCCTAGTACTTTTCTTTATATTCTATTCGGGCGAGGCAGGATAAGGCTAGAAGTTGGCACCTGTGTTATAGATCAGTGTGTTGCCCTCTGTACAATCAGAAGCTTTATTAAGTAAACACGGGAGCACGTGCCACTCGGTACATTCAGGGCTGTCTATCGATGGCATGGCGCACTTTCGTAGTTCGTGCATTTGGAAGATTCACTCCCTGACTACGGTTTATTGCGCTGTTGTCTGCTGCGGCCGCTAGGTCACGATATCTGGAACATATTCCAGGGAACACACCTGCAGTTGAGGGCCATATTATCAACTCGCGAAGCACAGCAAACCGTCTCAAAGGTTTGTTTTTCGGTGTCCGATTGGGTGATAAACATTGCTTTATCCTCAGCCATCATATTTCTCGATTCTGTGACGTAACTTGAGCAACAGACAACTGTGCGATAAAGTGTTTTCAGAGAGTGTGTCCGCTAAACGCACGAACTGCGAGAGTGCGCACGCCTCGCACAGAGCGACATGCGCTCCCATGTTTACTGTCATAAATCTTGGGACTGTACATACTAGATGACCTGTGGTACTGCAGTTCGAAAGTCTACAGACGGAACAAATGAGTGACAAAGACAGAATGGAAAACTGTTCAACGTTGCTACCATTTTTACAAGCGATTTGAAGGTACCCTGGAACACTTTTTGAATGTTTTACGGGCACTCTCACCGGAGTTTAAAACCCTGCATGATTTAGTGATTTGATCGATTGTCCTGGTTGGAATTCCATGTCTTATAGCGTTGAGTGCAAAACAAAAGAATGGACTGGACTAGGTCTGTGAAGGGACGTGAGACAAGTGTGCTACTACAACGGAAGCTTATTACGCAGACACTCTCTTTTTAACACACTAAGAACAAATACAAAAGGAAAGAACCAAAAAGGGGTAGTCACATGATATGAATTCCGCACGCTCAGACACGCACGCTGTCAACCCCGTGCATCAGCAAACCGAAGAAATTCAATTCCTCTGACTGATAAGTGCAAGGATTGCACGCCGATACAGCTGTTTGGCGCTCTCTGAATATTAGCTGTTTCTACTAATTCCATTGTGCAACTGCCCCTCGATTTGAAGAGCCCCTCACATTTGTCGAATAACGGACTGGAAGCACCATCTTTGCAATGCGCAGCTAAGCGTCCCTCAATGCCGCAGCGTACATTTGCGTGTTCATGCAAGCAAACGTTCAAGTCACCGTCCCGTTTCGCCTACGTAAGACTTTCCACATTTCAGAGGAAGGCGATAAACGTCAAGACATCTCAAATACCTGAGCGTGCGGAATTCATGTCATGCGACTACCCCTTTTTGGTTCTTTCCTTTTGTAGTTTTATCTGTTCTTAGTGTGTTAAAAAGACAGTGTCTCTGTAATAAACTTCACACACACTTCACAAGTAGCACACTTGTCTCACGTCCGTTGGCAGTCCTTGTCCATTTTTCGCGCTCAACTGTGCAAACCATGGAGAACCCTACGTATAAAATTAGTTTACACGAACCTCTAGAAAACTTCTTTTTGCTGCTGAATGTTTCTCCACTTCTGCTTTGAAAGCTGCTGGCAATAGGTCCCTTAAATACGATTGCTTAGCTTTCTGGTTTAAGCTTGTGAATTGCTCAGGGTATCTCCAACGTATAAAGAATCAGTGCATTACTTACCACGCACAACGCCATGCAAATCCTTCCCGAAGTGTGCGACACTGCTTGTAACAGCCAAACCTTGCTGTGATGACTTTTGCAAGAACAGCCAAATTCTCGGTTTTTATGGCAATTCCATGCAATTATTAAGAGTGGTAGTGTTGTACTTTCAGTGCCCATCCTGTTTTTTTTTTCTTCTCACTACCCTAACCCCATCACGTACCCCAGCCCTGAGCAGTGGGATGCCGAGCTGACCATTTCAGCACCAGAGCGACAGCATGCCCGGTGCAGTGAATGAGCTCTGGACTCGGCTCGGACTCGCAGCCTCCTGGAAATAGGAAGCTGCACATCCTCTTGTGCTCAATAAAAGTTTATTCTTCCTCCTCTGTGTCTAAGGCTGCATTGTTTTTGAGCATGCATGAATACCAACTGTCCATCCTTCTGTGTTTAATGTACAAGCTTTAAAGCTCCGCCTTTGCAAGTCAGCAAGCTTTCCAAGCCTACTTCATTGACTGGAATGAACAGGAATGACTAGATTTTTTGGCCATTGTACGATAAAAAATTAAAAGCACTGAAATGTTGGATGAAACAGTGAATGCTCATTTACAAAACCTTTACAAGGAACATTTTATAGGACTGTTGACTGTGTTAAGCATAAATCAGTTCTGTGGATGCTTTACTGGAATAGGGAACGGATTGGCTACTCTGCAATTTTTGCATTTAAAAAACACTCCGTGGCTAAAACTTCAGCATCCACTTGCAGGCTTCAGAAATAAAAACGACACCACCCAATTTATTTTCTTTTATAAGCTCCAATATGCTTGTACAACAACCCTTGTTCTGGTTTTGTGTTGTGAAATGGTTCTTGAACGTGTGGGATGGCAGCTATTACACACACGTTCCGCCCACAGGGTCGTGGGATCGAAACCGGGCGCCGCTAACTATTATTTTTTTATAGTGTAGGGGGAGGGGTGTGGACGGACAACAACGCCGTATGGAGGGACAAGGCGAGTGAATGAGATGCCGTCGCATCTAAAAATTTGCTACATAATTGGTGGGTATACAAGGTATAAAAACATTGCTACATAAGGGGTGAATATAGTGGGCATAAGAACATTGCCATAAGGGCTCACCGACAGAGATGACTGGTAACACTTTTAATGAAGGTTGATGGGCAGGTGATTGTGACGTGGTTTGGGAGGTGGTTCCAGTCCTTTACTGTACGTGGAAATAAGGTAGCAGTTCTAGTGCAGTAATGGGAAACTTGGAGGAGGTGGCTTGTGCGATGCGACATGTTTGTCGGGGGGATGGTTGCGGGGTGGAACGAAACAGCTTGTGAAATAGAGAAAGGGTGGCTATGCAGCGTTGAAGGGAAAGTGCCTGTAATCCAGATTGGGCTTTTAAGGATGACACACTTATGTCATTAGACTATAACGAATGTATGAATCGGGCACAGCGATTTTGAATTGTTTCAAGATCATTGATTAGGTAAGTTTGAGGCGGGCTCCATATAGCTGAGGCGTATTCGAGTTTTGGCCTGATGAGGGATGTGTATGCGAGCAGTTTCACGTGTTGTGGTGCGCAACGCAGATGACGCTGCACGAATCCCAATATTTTGTTTGCGGACGAGATAACATTTGTAACATGCGCATTCCAAGTTAGATCGGCGAACACTGTGACACCTAGATATTTGAAACACTGTACTATTTCTCGAGGGGCGTTAGTGAATTGGTATGGGAATAGGAAAGGGTTTTTGCGGCGAGTGAATGAGACAACAGTAAAGATCGTTTCCCCGAAGTCCGGTGTCGATCAGGAACCCAATCGCCCGGGCTCCGGTTGATTTGGCAGGAGGCTGGCAGGGCGATGGTGTTGAAGTTCTTGGAGACGGCGGTCGAATTGACGAACTCGAGGCGTTGAGGTTGATTAAGTGAAACGACGAGTTTATATACAGCTATTTACAGTAGGAAAACTGGGTACATGAGTAATGAAAAGAAAAACTTCGAACTTCAGCTAGACGCTAGCTCCGAGTGCGCACAAATCACTCGAGCTCCTCAACTTCGTCTAACTCTCCTATTCTCGGAGCGTACACAAACCGCTCGAGAAACGACGGCCGAGACTCTGTCTCGCCGCAAGATCCGTCTAGTTGCCCGGTACGGCGCTGTACCCTTAACCTCCGACGCGATCTTAACCTCTAGCCTAGGGGGCTCACAAATCCCAACCTAGCTTTAACGGTCGAGACTCCTTGTCCCGCCGGGAACTGCCCAGCTCGGCGCTCAGAGAAGAACATTTCCAACGGCCAAGTTCGGCCTTATAAAACCTCGAGATCACCTCTCTCGGGAACGCCCTGTAGCGTTCGTACACGCGTATGGGAGTGCCCAAATTCACGTAGACAGCTGTCACTCAGCACGCCACGGAATATTCATTGAGGCGCCGCCACCTTCGGGTCAACGGCACGCCCGCAGACGAGCAGGTTCGTGCGACCCCGCGGGGTGAAAGCGAAAGACGCTGGCGCAGTGCACTGCGCCGGCGGGGGCGCTTTAACAGTAGTTTTTGCGATGGCTCGCGCTAGCGTCCGCGCCGTATCCCACCCCTCCGTCGCTCAACAGTTCCGAATGCGGCGGCGCCGTCCTGCTTTTCAATGGGGGATTACCCTGTGGTATGTCGTGGGGCAGAGGCCAGGTCTCCTCGTGCGTGCCGTGACAATTGGGGCGACTGCCGCAGTGTTGGCAGTGCTACGCTGACAGAGTGGCGAGGTTCCCACGTGGCAGCCCGGGCGCTGGAGGCTAATGCATAAGTGGACCTACACAACTTTACATTTGTTGGGGTTAAGTTTAGAGGCCAATTTGTCGACACCATTCTTGAATGTAATTCAGACCGTGTTGTAGGGTTAGTTGATCGGAGGCGTTAGCTACGTACGTTAAGATACACACAATTCGGCGAGATCGCTTGCAAAACCGTTAAAGAGCAAAATGGTGCTGTGAATAACAGGGGGCTGAGGACCCTTGCGGTATCCTGTGTTTTGGGTCCTGCGTCTGGTATTGAGGTTGTGTGTGTGATCTCTCTTTCGCGAACATTACCGAACCGCGCAAATTCACTCCTGCATTCGCACTTTCACATTCTTCCCCTCGGGGAAATGCGGGGAACTTTTCTTGCACGGCGGGCGCTCGTCCCGACGCCGGTAATCCCACCACCTCCGCGCGTCAACACGTTCCCGGAATCCGGCGGCGCCGTCTGCTTTTCAATGGGGGATTAACCTGTGGTATGCGGTGGGCCAGACGATCCGTCTCCCGTGCGCGCCGTGACGAATTGGCGTCGACTGCTCTGCAGTGTTGGCAGTGCTACGTCGTCAGACAGAGTGGCGGGTTCCCACGCGCAGCCCGGGCGCCTGGCCGCTAATCTCATAAGTGGACCTTACAACAACTTTACATTTGTTGGGGTTAAGTTTGAGAGGCCAATTTGTCGCACCATTCTTGAATGTAATTCAGACCGTGTTGTAGGGTTAGTTGATCGGAGGCGTTAGCTATCGTACGTTAAATAACACAATCGTCGGCGAACATGCGAATTTTGCAAGACACCGTTAAATGTGGGTCATTTATGTAGATGAGAAATAACAGGGGGCTGAGGACACACCCTTGCGGTACTCCTGATGTTACTTCGAGAAGTTCAACCCTACAGCACGATCTGAGTAACATTCAAGAATGGTGTGACAATTGGCTAGCCATGATGTGTGCTCGGACTGCATCCACGGCCACCACTGTCACAGTGCAAGGAGACAGGGCAAAGCGTAGGCAAAGAAATAATGCTAGTCAGGTTAGCATGTAAAGAAGTTAGCTTGCCATGGTAGGATACGAATTGAGCATGTTTATTAAACAGGAAAACACAACCTCTGAAAAGGTTGTTGGATCTATGTCAGACAGACACTCCTGCTGAACCAATTAGAAAACAAAACAAACAGGCATACCAACTACACAAAAAGAAATCTAGAAATTTACTCGACTGCACTTCCAAAACACAACTCAAACTAAAAGGTTCGCACGCATAATTGAAGACTGGAATACAGATCAACCCCACACAAATCAAACCAAAACTTGTCGCAAGACACTTCCCTAGACGGACTTTCGCCGACCGCATGCATACCGATCTGTGTTGCGACAATATGCCTAGCTAGAAAGAAAAAAATCCGCCAGGCCACAGCCGCAACAAGTCTCCATGGATTCCAAGTCTGCGGTACGAAACTGCGAGAGAAAGCAACAAAAAACCGCGTCGAGAACAAAATACAAAGAATGCTTTGTATCTTTCCATTAAGAACCAAGATAGCGAGAATGTGGTTTTAACGTAATTAATAGCGATCGCCACAGCTCTTCAGTTTTCTTAATTCAAACATTTCTTCTGTAATTAAATTCCCAGGCGGCTAGTTGTTTAGTCCGTCTCGCTGGCCTCCTGCATATCTAATGTGCTGCGTTTTCATTCGTTTGCATTCAGGCTAAGCAACAAGCTTGTTTGTAAAACATCTATGACTGGCACTATTAACAGCTAGTGGGGCTGTTCGAATTATCCGCTCGGACTGGATAGTCCGCGGGAAGTCCGAGGATTCCCCGAGTCCATAGAGATACATGGGAAAATCGAATGCCGGACTGCTTCTCGGGGAGTCCGCGGTGAGTCCGAGACTGTAAATCGAAGAGCCCCTGTGCCAACGGATTCCAGCAGCCATGAGAAGCTGCGGTAAATTTACGATGATCGTGCAAGGCCTCGCGACAACAGTCTCGGGGCGGGATAGCTAATAAAGTGTGAGGATTGGCCATCACAGTTGGCCATCACGCGCACGAAGACGTGAAAGAGGAAGAAAAAGGCTGGAGGTGGAACACGGTTCCGGCGGCAGCGCTGACGAGCGGACGAGGACCGGGGGCGGACCCGCAGTTCCTGTGGGCTAGTTTGAGTACGAGTGGTTCGAGGCGTGGGAGTCGGTGCCCGCCAACGCGTGCGGGACCCGCAGACGTCCGGGGCGAGATCGTGCGAGCCTCGGCCAGCCAACGCTCGACCGCTACGGGGACTGGCGGCGACCCGCCATCGACTTCGCAGAACATCGACCGTCGTGGCGGCTGTGAGAACGTTTTTTTCCCACGAACTTCAGTTAGGGATATTGGACTCGTTTTTTTTTTCCTTTCGGTTGTGCTTTACTATGGTGCCGCTTTCCCGCTGCCTCGTTTTCTGGTGGCGCTGTTAATATACTTTCTTTCCTCTTGCCCTCTCGAGTCCCATTCGTACGCGTCGTACACCTACAAGGCCAAACGAGTCCATCACAGAAGGAGACGTAGGTGTTAAAAACATTGAATGTAACAAACAGGAAGTGCGCACCATCTCGCATCGCTGGCGATCGGTTGGTTAACCCGCCACTTCCGCTGCTGAAAACGACGACCGAACATACGCTGCAGTGAACTCCATGCATATGTGAAACGACTGAAGGCCGTAGGCCGCCACTGCATAGTCAGACACGACAAAGAAAAACAAAAAAAGCACGCATGAGAGCGCACAGATCACCACTTAGCAGCCGTCTGGTAGCGAGAGTAGACAGCCCATGACGTCACGTTGTTTTCTTCGTGTTCTCTCTGGAATGTCGCAGCGGTGAAGCTCTCGTCAGGTTTTCTAGACTCAGCCTTGAGCCACTTGAGCGAGTTCAATACAGAGTGCGTGGATGGCGCTTGCTGTGGCCGTTTATTTTTAACAGGGTGCCTTACAGGAGAAAAAAGGGGTGCAAACCAGATCGATCTGCCGTATACATTCCTCTTGCTTTGGTACAACTGGCCACCTGCAAAGTGAGAACTCCGGTTTTGAGTTTCAGTAAGGGTGGTTCAACGTTGCTAGTTGGGGTGGTTGGCCTCGGTCGCTTAGGGGGCAAAATCAGTGCCAAGGAAGAGGGAAAGTACTTTCAAGTAGTTTTAAAACGTGCATCTCCTGCTGCTAAGCGCACGCTGTTGAAAAAGTGCTAAACTAAGCGAGACAATGAAATAGTCATGCAATATAGTTACGGTTATATCGCAGGTTGTGTTCAGAGGCATTTTTTTTTTTCATTTGAAATAAGAAAGCCGGACCACTATGTCGTATCTACAGCGAGTAAAAATTCAAGGCGCTTCGCCAGCTTTTGAGCGAGTTATTAAATCGAGAGGCCGTACGCTCCTGGGGGGAAGTGAGGGCCCGGGTGAATCCTGACGGCCGGTCATCCGGGCCCAATATATCCCTCCGAGTGGGATGGGAAAATTGTGGGTGAGTATGTCGGCGTTCCAGCCAAATGTGAATGGGTGAACCGACCTTGAGCTTCTGACAGCAAAGGTCGTTCTCACTGGTCAACCCTCCTGAGTGGACATGTTGTTAGGGCTACATTCAGCCTTAATGTTAGGCAACAATGACGCTGAGCGTACAACGCAAGCGGCTTCAAAGCGGGAAAGCATGGGTGGCTTCGCGAAACAAGCTCATCAATTGTTTGTTTCTAGATGCGCGAAATAGGCCGACGAAGGAAACAATTATGGACAACCTTCTGTGGCAATGGAGAGGAATTACGGGGGGGGGGGGGGGGGGTGCTAATTACGCTGTGTTACTGCGTCAAACTAATTCTTATTAAATTGGTTTCGGTTTCAGTTTCACCGTGACAGATACGCATCTGCTACAGTTAATTCCTTCGCATAGGCTGTCTGTGCCAAAGTCTGTGTCGAAGCGGCACAGACAGTGCCGTTTTCAGTGTTGCAAGCAAGAAATTGATCGATACAAACTGTTTAGGTGAATACTATCTATACTAGTTATTGTAGCGCCACTGTATAGACCCTGCAGAAGTACTCAAAAATAACTTAAGCATTTATGCTTTTCGGTTCCCCCCAAATAATTTCGGCGCGGACACGGCAGAACAAAGAATGACACAGAAGGAATACTGGTGCAGGCATGTAATTCTTCTCGTGACGTAACATCATGTAGTTCGCAAGAAGTATATCTAATCACGTCCTTGCAGCAAGCCCATTGTGGGAGTTCCCATCGTTTCTATTGTTTCGGCGGTTTCCATTGTTTCATACTAAGCGGTCTTTATATCATTGCGGAACTCGGTAGAGATACGATATCGCTGACGTCAGTGTCTGGCAATTTCGACCAAACGGAGAGCAGGGGTGTCGAATAAATGAAAACAGAACGGAAAAACCAAAAAAGAACTTTTTTTTTTTTTTTGCCCCGCAGCGAGAACGTAAATGGAACGTTATTATTTCGTTCGGAGTACACCGATGAGAAATTGTTTCGGGTTTTCGGTTCGAGTGGAAAGTTAAGAAAGTCGGAAGACGCCAGCCATATTGTGCATGATGAAAAAAAAAACTGATAAGAACAGCCCAAAACAGAATGAAACGCCGGGTTAATGCGCCACGGCTGGCTTTGTGTCAATCCACCAGTCGTCGACTGCCCGAAAGAGGAACTAGCTGGATTTTCATGGCGCTATGTGCGTTCCTGGAACTCGCCTGTAGTATCGCTGGTCCTTATCTCTTTTGGCAGGCTTGAGGCCTGTTTCCATACTCTCTCCGTCTCTTTGATCGTATGCACGTAGCTCTCCGCGTGATGCAATGCCGGAGGGGCAACCTCAGAAGTGCTGCCTTGCGTCTGCGTCGCTCGTGTTCTAACCAGATAAAGCGGAGGGCAGAAAATTTCTGTGGCGACAGAAGGGCAACGCCGGATAAACACGGCCGCTCGTTTACATGGAGCGCGAGCGGCGAAGATAACTGCTTACGATACGGCGCGACCACGCGGCGCGCAGAGCGTACGTGAGTTGGTCGGAGGACTCGAGTGTTCGCACCCAACAAGTGTATAGCTCATCCAATGGGGCCGGGACGCCCAAGAACAAATCCGGCTCGGATACATTTCAGCTACAACAGTGTAATTAAATAGCGTCTACGTGCAAGATTCCTAGGCCTGCGGAAAAGTAGTTTCCTGGAGACCATGGTGGAAACCTGGAGCGACATTTGCGAGAGCGCCATTCAGAGATACACGCCGGGGTTACCTGCCAAGAAAGCCGTGCCTACAAAGCGTGCTTCATCCGGCAGTGACGAAGACTGTCCTAAAAAGAAAACCAGGCAAGTGGACAGAGCAAGCAGGTCTCAGCCGACGTCGTCGAAGCGTGTTTTGCTTGGAACTAACTGCGGGAAGCATTATGAAAAGCTGCGTCAAGCTCGTCATGAAGAACGTACTACCGTTCAAACTCTTCGATGACTCCGCATTCCGCGAGATTATTGACCCGGTGCTACGAGCACTTGGCGCCACAGACGCTATAACAGCGGGGACTGTTAAGAAGAGGGTTCAGGAAGAGGCCAAGCTCAAGCGAGAGAAATATCTCGGTTGCTGTGTAAGCGGATGGTTTTCTCTAAAAATTGACTTCGTGTCGCGGAGATCGCCGGGCGCTGCTTGGCATTAATGTACAGTATGTGGAAAAACGGAAGGCTAATTCTCCAGCTACCTGGCCATGAAGAAACTGCCTAGAACATACACTTCTGAACACCTGACGTCGCAAGTGAGAAGAACGCTGTCTCGTTACGACATCAGCGTTAGCCAGGTGTATAGCGTCACAACTAATGACGACGCTGACATACTTAGAGACTTTTGTCTTTCGAAGTGACGCTGAAGACGAAAACCAAGCCTCCGGTTCAGTCGAAGATGACGAAGGAGGCGACCCTGCCTCTGAAGCTGACGGCTCTCCCTCTGTGTTAGAGGAACAGGAGGTTGCTCAGGCTGCCGGGTGCGGTCAATGATTCGTTGTTAGCTGTCAGGTGTGCCCGCTCACACGCTCCAACTGGCCGTAAGTGATGCTGTGAGAGAGTCGGATTCAAGCCCATCATCGGAAGGTGCACGCACTTGTATACGTACTCCGCAAGGGAGGGGCCATGGAAGAGATAAGGAAACGAGGCCTAGAGAATACCTGTCAGTGACTACTCGTCAAACTGGACATCGACGTTCGATATGCTGACCGGGCTGATAAAGCTCAAGGACTTCACTGCGGACTTTCTGTCGAAGAAAGGTCACGTGGGCTGGACAGACAGCATGTGGGGAGAAGTAGAAATGCTTGCGAAAACCCTTCAGCCGGTACAAGAGGCCATGAAGACGCTTCGAACTGAACAGCTGACACTTGGGGACTTTTACGGCGCATGGTTGACGTGTTTGATCAAGACCAAGAAAATAGAATCGCCACTGGCAAAGGCCCTAGTTCAATCCATGGAAAACAAGCAGCGAGAACTCTGGGATACGAATATTTTTTGCGCGGCTTTATATATGGACCCTCGCTATCACTTTCTGCTCTCCGACGAGCATAAACGCCGAGCAATCACGCACCTGACAAACACGTGGGAACGAATTGCAGGCCTCGAGCAGAACCAGCAGGATAGCAGCGGCATTGAAGTGAGCGCAGTGGCCGGAGCTCAAGAGGAACCAGACAATGTTCTCGAAGTATATCTCGCGGAAGAAGCTGCGAAGGGTGAGCAGCATAGTTTTTCAGATCAGCTGGATAGGGAGGGTATTAAACGCTTACTAGAAAGGCAGTGTGAGATGAAACGCGTTTCAAACACCACGAATGTGCTGAAATTTTGGGAAGACCGTAAACGATGCCAGCCACAACTGTGCGCTTTAGCGGAAGTAGCCCTCGCCGTTCCAGCCACAGAGGACAGCGAGGAGCACGCGTTCTCAGCGCTGAAGTTTATTTCATCCCATAAGTGGTCTCACCGTTCATCGAGAACACTTGATGACCTGCTGCTTCTGAGGTCATGTTCAGCGCCTTGAGACGTGTCTCCATGGTGGTTGCAATTTCTTGTGCGCAGTTTTAGGGGCTACTCAGAAACCCCACTTTACAAATAATAAAATTTGCTTTGTGTATTGATTTGTTCTTCTTCTTCAGCGTCATGCTGGAAGGCCCCATGTGGCATTCTTTCGCAGTGCTATACAGGCTTTCATAAGAGTACAAAGAATAAAAGTTTGTCCGAATCAGCCCTACGCATAAAAGATAACCATAATATTAATATAAAGGTTGGTGATGATGATTATCTTTATGGTAGCATATTTTTCGCTACCATAGGAAAAAAAAACAGTTCCGACGTCACTGGGAATACGTGATCTTAAAGCGAAGTAAATATTTCGAATGCCCCTGCTGCTGTAAATACACGAGCTTCTACGGGTGAAGATATGGTTACAGCCTGTAGATTGTTTTTTGTCGGAACTATCCGGAAAAAAAAAATATGACGTTGTTCTGTTTAAAGTAATACATATAACCGGGCGAAGTTTTATCACTGTAGGTATCGCATATAACTATCAGTCGCAGTATAATTACAAAAAGTTGCCGATGGCATCAACCCTTGTGTTAATTTAAGCGTGGGCGCGAAAAACGGTGTGATCAATGCTTGTACTTCCCTGCAGCGCGAGTCGACATATGGTGAAATATTTTCGACTAATGTTTCCACATATGGCGGTGCGCCATTCCGAGCATCGTGGCTCGCTAATGAGCGCGGCGCCCCTGAGTGAAGCAGCCGCATATTTTCGAAGCACGGCAGGGGCTCCCCCACTCCGCCGGCGCGACGCGCGCTGACGTCACGTGTCCCCACTTGCTTCCTCGCTCTACTACACTTAGTTCTGCGCCCTCGGCACTACCCGTTTTAGGGGCGAAGATCCTAAAGCCATGGGTCTGTCCATCCCTTGTGTCTCGTGTACGGGTCCGCCGCATGCTTTCGGAGATGTCGCAAAGTGGGCCCGCGTTGCCACGCGCAAGAACCGGCTGCAACCGGCAGCGCAAACTCGGCACCGGGAGCGCGAGCTTGTGTGTGTTCGCCAACGGAGGCGCGAGCGCACGTGCACTACGAGGGGGAGATCACGCAAGAGATCACGCCACGAACGCAGGCAGTCGTTCTCGAAGATCGAACGAGACGCAAGGACCTTTTGATCGTTTCCTCTCGTCTTGTTCGGGCACAAGTTCGCCCTAAAAAAGTCTTTCTTCAAATACGCACTCAGATGTATCCATATGAACCCTACCACGATCCGAGGAACGTTGTATAGACTTAGTGTTTGCAAACTTCCATTGCAGCCAGTACAAGAACCTCTCTCGCTCATTTCACAGATCATAAAGCCGTCGTAATGAGGGACCTCGCAATCCAGTCATGACAACGACGAAATGAAAAGAACAAACGAAGAAAAGAAACAACAAACGAACAAGAACAAAATACTTTCACGGGAGAGTTACGGTTACCGATGATCTCCCCCTCTCGAGCTTCGCCCCACTTATCATCATTCATTCCGTGGATATGGCGTGATTTTTTCATTTCTCTACTAAGCCATATCGCTCTGTTCATATTTACCTCTAAAGTTGTGTTCAACCCTGTATAACAGTAGAACACTCGATAAAGTACCTTGCCTGTCACCACGGGTTCCTGTGTTCTACTCCCGTACCTACCCCGGTTTTTTTGGTTAGATATGACGTGACGTATTGGCCAGCGTCAATTTTAGGGTAAGAGGCGCTTTGATGGGACGGCGTCAGTTCTGGTCCCGGCTGGCAGGCGCTGCTGTAGAACGAGCATGTCTGGAAAGCACTCCGGAATTAGGGAACGATAACGTAGTAACGCTAGCTTAGTAAAGCGTAACTAAAATCCTAACGCCCGAACAATATCGGGAAAGCGCTGGCCAATGCGTTTGCGGAAGTGCTTACGTTCTGTTTGGCTTACCATCAGGTAGTCCTAGCACTAAACCTTACGACAGGCCAAGCGGCGTCATGCTCACTCTTTATTCAGTTATCCCTCGTTAAGTCGAAGTCGTAAAATTCCGCTGAAAATTTTAAGCTAAGCGGAGTTTTGAGTTAAGCGAAATGCCGAAAATTTGGGGCCAGGTCACTGGAATAAGAGCTCATGCTGGTAAAACAATCACGCATCTCCACGAAGTGAATCCTGACGAGTGGGCGAAGCACTGGGGATCGTTCTTACCGTAAATCACCCGTGGCACTGCCCACTCGCGCATGTAAATGAGTGACAACGCGTCTGTACAGTACATACAATTCCAATCCAATCCGATCCAATCCAACCCAATCAGATTCAATCTAATCCAATCCAATCCATTTTAATACAATCCAATGCATATCCAATCCACATCCAATCCAATCCAATCCAATGCTCCTCGCGCATGCTCAAAACTGTGTACACGGACGCCAAGGGACAAGCCAAGGACAAAGTGAGGTCTTAGGTGCTTCGCACCTAACAAAGCTCCAACGCGCAGGGGAGCTTTCGTAAGCAAGGCTAAAATGGGGGCTAGTTGGTTCTGCATCTTCTTGAACCGCGATGTTTTAAAACAGTCCTGTGTGCTCTTTCCTTGTCCTGTTTTAAAACAGCGCGGTTCAAGAAGAGCTTACGTAATAAAAGCAAAAACTTTCGCACGAAAAACGAATCATCCCCACCTTTCCGGCTCACACCTACTTCAGCCATCGGCCGCCAGGCGATCAGGAATGAGCGGCGATCTTTTCTGCCCGATTACTCATAATTTTCGAAATATTCTGCGATCTTGTTCTTATCTTGTTATCTTGGGAGGGAAAACTACCAAAATATAAAACATGGCTTCAGTATAATGGTTTCATAAGGTTCCCGAAGGGTTTAAAGCGTGTGTATTGCGGAGAAGCATCAATCATTGCGGGAAAAGCTCTTGTCGCTCCCGGAGCAGACCACGTGCTGATCACTCGGTGGGTGCTTTGCCGCGTCGTTGTATAAGTCCGGATTCCAAAAACGTCGCATGTTTTAGGGGCGAAGCTCCCTAAGTCATGGGTCTGTCCATCCCTTGTGTCTCGTGGTACGTGACCGCCGCATGCTTTCGGAGATGTCGCAAAGTGGGCCGCGTTGCACGCGCAAGAACCGGCTGCAACCGGCAGCGCAAACTCGGCACCGGGAGCGCGAGCTTGTCTGTGTTCGCCAGCGGTGAATGTCGCAGCGGTGAATGTCGCAGCGGTGAAGCTCTCGTGAGGTTTTCTAGAGTCAGCCTTGAGCCACTTGAGCGAGTTCAATACAGAGTGCGTGGATGGCGCTTGCTGTGGCCGTTTATTTTTAACAGGGTGCCTTACAGGAGAAAGAAGGGGTGCAAACCAGATCGATCTGCCGTATACATTCCTCTTGCTTTGGTACAACTGGCCACGTGCAAAGTGAGAACTCCGGTTTTGAGTTTCAGTAAGGGTGGTTCAACGTTGCTAGTTGGGGTGGTTGGCCTCGGTCGCTTACGGGGCAAAATCAGAGCCAAGGAAGAGGGAAAGTACTTTCAAGTAGTTTTAAAACGTGCATATCCTGCTGCTAAGCGCGCGCTGTTGAAAAAGTGCTAAACTAAGCGAGACAATGAAATAGTCATGCAATATAGTTACGGTTATATCGCAGGTTGTGTTCAGTGGCATTTTTTTTTTTCATTTGAAATAAGAAAGCCGGACCACTAGGTCGTATCTACAGTGAAGGAAAATTCAGGGCGCTTCGCCAGCTTTTGAGCGAGTTATTAAATCGAGAGGCCGTACGCTCCTGGGGGGAAGTGAGGGCCCGGGTGAATCCTGACGGCCGGTCATCCGGGCCCAATATATCCCTCCGAGTGGGATGGGAAAATTGTGGGTGAGTATGTCGGCGTTCCAGCCAAATGTGAATGGGTGAACCGACCTTGAGCTTCTGACAGCAAAGGTCGTCCTCACTGGTCAACCCTCCTGAGTGGATATGTTGTTAGGGCTACATTCAGCCTTAATGTTAGGCAACAGTGACGCTGAGCGTACAACGCAAGCGGCTTCAAAGCGGGAAAGCATGGGTGGCTTCGCAAAACAAGCTCATCAATTGTTTGTTTCTACATGCGCGAAATAGGCCGAGGAAGGAAACAATATGGACAACTTTCTGTGGCAATGGAGAGAATGATGGGGGGAGGAGGGTGTTAATTGCGCTGTGTTACTGCATCAAACTAATTCTTATTAAATTGGTTTACGGTTTCAGTTTCGCCGTGACAGATACGCATCTGCTACAGTTATTTCCTTCGCATGAGCTGTCTGTGCCAAAGTCTGTGTCGAAGCGGCACAGACAAGGCCGTTTTCAGTGTTGCCAAGCAAAGAAATTGATCGATAAACTGTTTAGTGAATACTATCTATACTAGTTATTGTAGCGCCACTGTATAGACCCTGCAGAAGTACTCAAAAAATAACTTAGCATTTAATGCTTTTCGGTTCCCCCCAAATAATTTCGCGCGGACACGGCAGAACAAAGAATGACACAGAATGAATACTGGTGCAGGCATGTAATTCTTCTCGTGAACGTAACATCATGTAGTTCTCAAGAAGTATATCTAATCACGTCCTTGCAGCAAGCCCATTGTGGGAGTTCCCATCGTTTCTATTGTTTCGGCGGTTTCCATTGTTTCATATCTAAGCGGTCTTTATATCATTGCGGACCTCGGTAGATACGATATCGCTGACGTCAGTGTCTGGCAATTTCGACCAAACTGGAGAGCAGGGTGTCGGAATAAAATGAAAACCAGAACAGAAAAACCAAAAAAGAACTATTTTTTTTTTGGCCGCAGCGAGAACGTAAATGGAACGTTATTATTTCGTTCGGGAGTTACACCGATGAGAAATTGTTTCGGTTTTCGGTTCGAGTGGAAAGTTAAGAAAGTCGGAAGACCACAGTCATATTGTGCATGATGAAAAAAAAAGCTGATAAGAACAGCCCAAAACAGAATGAACGCCGGGTCAATGCGCCACGGCTGGCTTTGTGTCAATCCACCAGTCGTCGACTGCCCGAAAGAGGAACTAGCTGGATTTTCATGGCGCTATGTGCGTTCCTGGAACTCGCCTGTAGTATCGCTGGTCCCTTATCTCTTTTGGCAGGATTGAGGCCTGTTTCCAACTCTCTCCGTCTCTTTGATCGTATGCACGTAGCTCTCCGCGTGATGCAATGCCAGAGGGGCAACCTCCGAAGTGCCGCCCTTGCGTCGGCGTCGCTCGTGTTTCTAACCAGATAAAGCGTCGGGCAGAAAATTTCTGTGGCGACAGAAGGGCAACGCCGGATAAACACGGCCGCTCGTTTCCATGGAGCGCGAGCGGCGAAGATAACTGCTTACGATACGGCGCGACCACGCGGCGCGCAGAGCGTACGTGAGTTTGTCGGAGGACTCGAGTGTTCGCACCCAGCTCATCCCAATGGGGCCGGGACGCCCAAGAACAAATCCGGCTCGGATACATTTCAGCTACAACAGTGTATTAAATACGTCTACGTGCAAGATTCTAGGCTGCGGAAAAGTAGTTTCCGGAGACCATGGTGGAAACCTGGAGCGTCATTTGCGGGAGCGCCATCCGGAGATACACGCCGGGTTACCTGCCAAGAAAGCCGTGCCTACAAAGCGTGCTTCATCCGGCAGTGACGAAGACTGTCCTAAAAAGAAAACCAGGCAAGTGGACAGAGCAAGCAGGTCTCAGCCGACGTCGTCGAAGCGTGTTTTGCTTGAACTAACTGCGGGAAGCATTATGAAAAGCTGCGTCAAGCTCGTCATGAAGAACGTACTACCGTTCAAACTCTTCGATGACTCCGCATTCCGCGAGATTATTGACCCGGTGCTACGAGCACTTGGCGCCACAGACGCTATAACAGCGGGGACTGTTAAGAAGAGGGTTCAGGAAGAGGCCAAGCTCAAGCGAGAGGAAATATCTCGGTTGCTGTGTAAGCGGATGGTTTCTCTAAAAATTGACTTCTGTCGCGAGATCGCCGGGCGCTGCTTGGCATTAATGTACAGTATGTGGAAAACGGAAGGCTAATTGTCCAGCTACTGTCCATGAAGAAACTGCCTAGAACATACACTTCTGAACACCTGACGTCGCGAGTGAGAAGAACGCTGTCTCGTTACGACATCAGCGTTAGCCAGGTGTATAGCGTCACAACTAATGACGACGCTGACATACTTAGAGACTTTTGTCTTCGAAGTGACGCTGAAGACGAAAACCAAGCCTCCGGTTCAGTCGAAGATGCCGAAGGAGGCGACCCTGCCTCTGAAGCTGACGGCTCTCCCTCTGTGTTAGAGGAACAGGAGGTTGCTCAGCTGCCGGGTGCGGTCAATGATTCGTTGTTAGCTGTCAGGTGTCCCGCTCACACGCTCCAACTGGCCGTAGGTGATGCTGTGAGAGAGTCGGATTCAAGCCCCATCATCGGAAGGTGCCACGCACTTGTATACGTACTCCGCAAGGGAGGGGCCATGGAAGAGATAAGGAAACGGGGCCTAGAGATACCTGTCAGTGACTACTCGTCAAACTGGACATCGACGTTCGATATGCTGACCGGGCTGATAAAGCTCAAGGACTTCACTGCGGACTTTCTGTCGAAGAAAGGTCACGTGGGCTGGACAGACAGCATGTGGGGAGAAGTAGAAATGCTTGCGAAAACCCTTCAGCCGGTACAAGAGGCCATGAAGACGCTTCGAACTGAACAGCTGACACTTGGGGACTTTTACGGCGCATGGTTGACGTGTTTGATCAAGACCAAGAAAATAGAATCGCCACTGGCAAAGGCCCTAGTTCAATCCATGGAAAACAAGCAGCGAGAACTCTGGGATACGAATATTTTTTGCGCGGCTTTATATATGGACCCTCGCTATCACTTTCTGCTCTCCGACGAGCATAAACGCCGAGCAATCACGCACCTGACAAACACGTGGGAACGAATTGCAGGCCTCGAGCAGAACAGCAGGATAGCAGCGGCATTGAAGTGAGCGCAGTGGCCGGAGCTCAGAGGAACCAGACAATGTTCTCGAAGTATATCTCGCGAAGAAGCTGCGAAGGGTGAGCAGCATAGTTTTTCAGATCCAGCTGATAGGGGAGGGTATTAAACGCTTACAGAAAGGCAGTGTGAGATGAAACGCGTTTCAAACACCACGAATGTGCTGGAAATTTGGGGAAGACCGTAAACGATGCAGCCACAACTGTGCGCTTTAGCGGAAGTAGCCCTCGCCGTTCCAGCCACAGAGTGACAGCGAGGAGCACGCGTTCTCAGCGCTGAAGTTTATTTCATCCGATAAGTGGTCTCACCATTCATCGAGAACACTTGATGACCTGCTGCTTCTGAGGTCATGTTCAGCGCCTTGAGACGTGTCTCCATAGTTGTTGCAATTTCTTGTGCGCAGTTTTAGGGGCTACTCAGCAACCCCACTTTACAAAATAATAAAATTTGCTTTGTGTATTGATTTGTTCTTCTTCTTCAGCGTCCATGCTGGAAGGCCCCATGTGGCATTCTTTCGCAGTGCTATACAGGCTTTCATAAGAGTACAAAGAATAAAAGTTTGTCCGAATCAGCCCTACGCATAAAAGATAACCATAATATTAATATAAAGGTTGGTGATTATGATTATCTTTATGGTAGCATATTTTTCGCTACCATAGGAAAAACAGTTCCGACGTCACTGGGAATACGTGATCTTAAAGCGAAGTAAATATTTCGAATGCCCCTGCTGCTGTAAATACACGAGCTTCTACGGGTGAAGATATGGTTACAGCCTGTAGATTGTTTTTTGTCGGAACTATCCAGAAAAAAAAAAATATGACGTTGTTCTGTTTAAAGTAATACATATAACCGGGCGAAGTTTTATCACTGTAGGTATCGCATATAACTATCAGTCGCAGTATAATTACAAAAAGTTGCCGATGGCATCAACCCTTGTGTTAATTTAAGCGTGGGCGCGAAAACGGTTGATCAATGCTTGTACTTCCCTGCAGCGCTAGTCGACATATGGTGAAATATTTTCGACTAATGTTTCCACATATGGCGGTGCGCCATTCCGAGCATCGTTGCTCGCTAATGAGCCCTGCGCCCCTGAGTAAAGCAGCCGCACATTTTCGAAGCTCGGCAGGGGCTCCCCCACTCCGCCGGCGCGACGCGCGCTGACGTCACGTGTCCCCACTTGCTTCCTCGCTCTACTATACTTCGTTCTGCACCCTTCGGCACTCCCCGTTTTTCATTTCTCTACTAAGCCATACCGTTCTGTTCATATTTACCTACTACCGTTGTGTTCAACCTTGTATCACAGCAGAGCACTCGATAAATTAGCTTGCCTTTCACTACGGGTTCGTGTGTTCTACTCCCGTACCTACCCCCGTTTTTTTGGTGAGATGACGTAACGCATTGGCCAGCGGCAATTTTAGGGGAAGAGGGGCTCTGGTGGGACGGCGTCAGTTCTGGTCCCGACTGGCAGGCGCTGCTGTAGAACGACCATATCGGGAAAGCACCCCGGAATTACGGAACGATAAAGTAGTAACGCTAGCTTAGTAAAGCGTAACTAAAGGCCTAACGCCCCAACAATATCGGGAAAGCGCTGGCCAATGCGTTTACGTAAGTGCTTAGTTTCTGTTTGGCTTACCATTAGGTAGTCCTAGCATTAAGCCTTACGACAGGCCAAGCGGCGTCCAACTCATTCCCTATGTAGTAATCCCTCGTTAACTCAAACTTCGTAAAATCCGCTGAAAATTTTTAAAGCGAAATGTCAAAAATTTGGGGCCAGGTCACTGAAATAAGAGCTCGTGCTGGTAAAAAACTCACGCATCTCCACGAAGTGAATCCTGACGAGTGAGTCAAGCACTGGGGATCGTTCTTACCGTAAATCACCCGTGGCTTTGCCCACTCGCGCATGTAAATGAGTGACAACGCGTGTGTACAGTATATACAATTCAAATCCAATCCAATCCAATCCAAATCTATTCCCGGCCGCGGCGGCCGCTTTTCTGATGGAGGCGAAAAGCAAAAACGCCCGTGTGTACGAGATTTCGGCGCACGTTAAAGATCCCCAGGTGGTCAAAATTAATCCGGAGCCCTCCACTACGGCGCGCCTCATCGCTCTGCGTTGCGTCGGCGCGTTAAACCCTACAATCAATCATATCAATCAATCAATCAATCAATCAATCAATCAAATCATCAATCAATCAATCATCAATCATCAATCAATCAATCAATCAATCAATCAATCAATCCAAATCCAATTCAATCCAATCTAATCAGATGCTCCTCGCGCATGCGCAACATTGTGTACACGGACGCCAAGGAACAAGCCACGGGCAAATCGAGGTCTTAAGGTGCTTCTCCCCTAAAAAAAGCTCCAACCACAGGGGAGCTTTCGTAATAAAAAACTTCGCACGAAAAACGAATTTTCATTATTCCGGAAGAAGGAACGGCGTAATGCTCACCTGTTTCGTGTTCGCATCTTGTCCCAGATAAGCGTTCTCGAGCTGGTCAATGCATCCCTTCACTTGTTGGTCGCCGCTGCTACATTCTAACATGTTCCGAAGCAGGCGCAGCATTTCTGTCGTTTCTGCCGTTCTAGGCACTTCTGAACGTTCCTCTTCGTTCTCATGATCAGTTGCATCATCCGCAGCTCTCTAAACCATGTACGCGTCGGACAGCATTCTGGTAACGGGAACATCAGCCTCGTACCACGCAAATTTGCCGTACACGGTCGCGTACTGCGCGTAGAAGGAGCTAATCGTTAGAACGAAGACCTTAGGTGTTTGTAGCGGAATTTGCCTTGTGTGCTATCTCTCAACATTTCGAGATGAAAACACATGCGCTAATGGGAGGTACATTCACGGCGAAAAAAGATTTAGACTTAACTGATATTTCGAGTTATCTGAGTTCTAGTTAACAAGGAGATTAAAGCATGTCAATCTGCGGGTGCCTGTTAACGTCGCCAGTCACGAGTATAAACTTAAGCCTAATGCCAGGAAAAAACAAAGAAAGCATTGGCCAGTGAACCACTGCGGGTATTGGTCAACAGTCGTAACAAGCGTAAAGTAACACGGTAAAGCAGGTGCCACAAATAACACGTTTATTGTCAATTTTGAGGCTTACGCAGAGAATCGTATTAGGACAAAAACAGGTGTAGACTATGCAGAGACTGGCAAGCTTCTGTTCGAAGCTATAAAGGAAGAACCCAATGTCAACCACATTGCGACCAATTTACTCGAGACTTATCGAATTGCAGACGTTTTCTTGTGATGTCTTCAATAATGTCCATTGTTTACCTTAATTGGCGACAAATTTGTGTTAAGAAAGCACTTTCTTATTGTCTGCACTTAAGGAATACCGATTAGGTAAAGTGCGGCCATGAGATGGGTACGTCATGGCCACAACCAACTTAATTTTAGTGCAGGTAACTCAGGCCACGTTTCACACGCAAATCAATTTTGAAAACCTTGCTTGCTTCCCAGTTGTCATTATAATTCGTCTTCAAATTTTTTTTCTGAAGCGGAAGAGTAAAAGCCGCGATGTTTTCCTCTCATAACGCAGGATTCTGTTCAGAAAAGTCGCATGAAGCTTGCCGAAAATGAGTTCCTAAAACGGCAGGGCCGTCCGCAATGCGCAGGTATTGCTCGTCTTCGTTGAACTTTGGCCAGTTCGTGCCGTTGATGGCCTGTGGAACGCTGAAAGGTTGAGAAAGGCCAGTAAGTTCACCGCACTGCAGAACAACTTGAAGCGGGGCAGGTACGGGCATGTACGAGAGAGAGAGAGAGAGAGAGAGAGGAGAGTAGAGAGAGAGAGATAGAGAGAGAGAGAGAGCGATCTAGAGAGATAGAGAGAGAGCTAGATAGAAGAGAGAAGAGAGAGAGAGGTAGAGAGATATGGTGGTCGCCTTCTGGTCCCCGATAGCAATGACACGATATAGCGGGAAGGAAGAGAAGGAGTTCGGTGCTAAGCGGCCTAAGCTTGAGAGAATCCTATTTCCAATTTTAGCAGCCTTCTTCCTCCAGGGCAGTATTAGGCAGGTGTAAATATAAGGCAGGCTAAATAACATTGGTGGGTAACCTACGAATGGGTCATCTACTATGGGTCAGCTACGGGTGGGTCACCAACCTGTATCTTGTCACCAACAAATTACTGGTGAACCACGTGTGAGTGACGCGCTGATCACCCGTGCGTGAATTGACCCATTCATCCCCACGCGTAACCTGTGTATTACAAATTGCTCGTGACCCACCGGTTGCCCACTAGTGACCCATTTGTTACTCAGTAGTAGGACACTGGTCGGTAACAGCCTAGGGAACTGTGGCCCGCAAATTACTAGTGGCGCACCGGTCACGCATTCGAGGACATACCCTTCCGTCATCAGTAGGTTATCCCTGGTGGTCACCAATTAGTGGCCAACTAATGGGCATTACTCTGTGGTCACCAGGCTGGAGGCCGGTGCATCGTACTGCGTATGGATGGTAATTGAAGAAGTGCAGCTTACAAGCGGTTACGTGTAGTAAGGGATCACGGGACTCCACGTTGTGCAGTGTTCTGGAAAGCTTTCCTGTTTCAGGCCTACTCCCTGCGGCAAGGAACTTCCTAAGTTTGTATTGAAATAAGCAAACAAATATGTGCGCAGATATACCACCCCCCGTCCATCATGATTTCACATGCCGATCACTCTATACTTATGGGAGACAACCAAGACAAGGACGGATCGCCCCGCTGTTGTCTCATCGGCGCCGTTGTATATAGACCTACTTTATGATTGTTAGAAGGGCTCAAAATGTAGGTGTTGGCTTCCTGATGCGAACTATCGTGGCGGCGTCTTAATTGAAGCGCGTCGTCTGCTCTTGCGAGGACCATGTAGTCTTCTATGTTGCTATCTTTTTTTACATGTCCTACTTTTGTTATCGCGCAGTTGCGTCTCAGTTTTAATGAGCGTGCTACCATTTTAACTTTAGTCGGTGTCGACAGCAACGCCACCGCAGCTCTATACGTCTAGATATGAAGTTGGTCTATAAGTATTTGGAGAGCCTTTGAAGGGTGTTAAAGGGAAAGCATTTTTTTGTTTCTGTAGAATCATTTCCTGCTTTGATTTACACGGACTCGAATACAGTGAAAGCTCGTTAATTCGGAAAATCGCTTATTTCGACCTGAACGCGTAGTCCCTACAGTTATATACAGAATTATATATACAATTCTATACAATTATATACGGAAGTTTATGGAGCGCAACTCTTGTTAATTCGGCAAAATTTCAGGGCGCATCGGTATTTCGACCTAGCGTCGCAGCCTACCAGCTCGCCCAGCCGATGCGGTGAGGGCCAAAGAAAAAATGGCCGCGTATCTGCTCCTTTCGTTGCAAATGCCGTCAAAAGACGATAATCTTTATCGGCTTTTGCGAAGTAAATGCCTCCCTTCGCTTTCCCGCTCACCTCTCATGTTGTTCCTCTTGCGTCGCGCTCCTCCCAAGGTAAAGACGCCAAAGGTCTGCTTAAATCATTTTAAATTTCCCGCGTTCCACTGCTCCAAACCGGGTGTCTCGATGCGAACGCTGCCGTACGGCGAAGACGCGCGTTAATCGAGGCGCCTACTTCAACGTTTATAGAACCGCGTTTCCCTACTCCACGTGCGTTGCAAGCAGACATGGAACGTATCTAGTGGAACCTTGCGTAACTGTTGCCGATTGCTTTCTTAAAATGGCGCTAGAAGCTATAGTGGCGCGGGCGACAGCAGGCGACGGCGGAGTGAATTCTTTTTCTGCAGTTGATGAAGTATTTAATTGCGCAAAAGTCAAGCATGTTTGATTTTTTATAAAGGAACATTGCAAATATCACTTCTGCATTGATTTGTTGTCTCATATTTGCGTAATGTCCTTGTTCTTCTTCAACAATGTTGACGAGTATGAACATTACAACACCGGACAATAGACGGTAGATTTAGCTGTGACTATATAAGACTATTGCGCAGGGGCATTGCTTTGCTTTGGCCGGTGGCTGATTCGAGTCACAGACAGACAGACGGACAGACAGACAGACATACAGACAGACCAAAATTTCTGGGTTTAAGTAGCCCAAGAAAGACTATCGTGTTTAAAAAAAAGAGAGCAGTGCCAAAAGCAACGCTACAGTACTGCTGAAAAAAAAATGCCGCACAGGCCAACCGCATGGTCATCGGCATCATCCGAAACGGGTAGATGCATAGGCTAGGTGGCGCAAGCTGCCGCCCGATACGAAGGGTTCAGGTACTGCCATCCATCCACCCATCCATCCATCTACGAGGAAAAGCGAGGTTGGTGGCGGCTGCAGCAGTCTAAGCCTGCGTGCTTTGCTGCCTTTGTCGCCTTTGTGCAGGCTTGTCGCAGATATCCCTATCTCCAGCAAGTCTCGTTTTGGCGTGTATCGTCGTTTTGCGAGAAAGAAATAATTGAGGACGTAATAGGCACCGACAACTACGAGCAGTGGGTGGAGCAGCTGACCAGCTCCGAGCTCTCGGACCAGCGCCGACTGGTGGAACGGGCCCGGACGGCCACCCAGCTCCAAGGCATCTTGGAATAAGGATGCCTCTCACTGGGTGGAGGCCCTAAGAACATCCTCCTGCTCATTACTAAAATAAATGTTTGTCTCTCTCTCTCTCGTCGGAAGATGTTCCAACCACAGAAACGCACGGTAAAAAAAGCCGCAAAAGCCTTGTCCGTGCTGGAGGACTTTCGTGAGCAAATTCCGCATGGTGCGTGTGCCACGGAGCATCTGGCAGGTATTTGAGCTATCGCCGCCGCTCAAATTCACCCGAAAAAACAGACAGAGATTACAAACTCTTTCGGCAAATAAAGGTACAGTCATGGACAATTCAAATGCGAACCGCGGAGCGCATGGCCGAAGATACCGGTGCCGTCACCTGGCTGCCGCCAGTGGAAAACGCACGGACATGCGCAGTTGAGATGACGGGAGCGAGGCTGCGTGTCCCACTGCGATATGTTGCCCTCTCCTCGCTCGCATGCTTGCCTTGTCGCCATGCCGCCAGAGCGCTGAAAACAATTGTTAGCGATGCGGCGCGAGATAGTACCTGCGGCGACTGTGTGCTCGGCTCACACGAGCGCCTGCTCCCCGTGTGTGCCGGCGGCATTAACTTGATCAAATAACGATGGACACCTGGGGAACGCCCACACCATGCTCAGTAATGGCCGCTCCGCAGATTTCTACAAGCAGTGAGGTGCCTGCCAAAAAAAAAAAAGAAAACACGAAAAAAATCGGGCGGCCAAAATTGATGTGCAAGGGCAACTGGCCTATAGAATGGTTGGACCTGCATATCTTCTTAATTTTTGTGAATATTAGAATTCTGCCAGTGATTTTCCCAGCCCACACAATGCTTGCAGTTAATGCATATGATTGGAGACGAATTCTGGTGGTATATCTATTTGCTACAAGCACTGAATCTGCCAAGTGACTCAGCCATGACTCCGTCGCACAAAGGCGCATTCTTGTTGGCGGCCAGCTCAGTGTTCAATTCCCGAGCCACTGCACCACGAACGCAAAAAAATGCAGTGCCATCAGAAGTTAGTCGGCATGCATTTATTTTTGTCTCCATTTATGCGCGCTGGTTTTCTTCAAGAAAGCATGATGAGCTCAACAGTATGCCTTGCGAGAGCGTGCACGCGTTTCCCACGCAAGCACTGGCCGCAGCCGCAAGGAATGACGCTCCGCATTGCTCTCAACGCGTCCAACACCCTCAGCTGCAGCGGCGACAGTACTTGCAGTGCTTGCAGCGCTCTTGCGGCATGGCGACAAGGCAAGCATGCGAGCGAGGAGAGGGCAACACATAGCAGTGGGACACGCAGCCTCGCTCCGTTCATCTCAACTGCGCATGTCCGTGCGTTTTCCACGGCCGCTGCCAGGTGACGGCACCGGTATCTTCGGCCGTGCGCTCCGCGGTTCGAATTAGAATTGTTCATGACTGTACGTCATGCTAAGAAAAATTTCGCGTTTCGGTTGTTCATTCGATATTTCGACAACTCGATGATTCGACAATTTTTCGCGGTCCCATTAATGGCGAATTAACGAACGCTTATACGTGTTTTGCCCTTACCCCTGTGCGGCTGAACGTCGAAATGACGTTTATGAACTTCTCAATTGCCTCGACGTCAGCGTCGGTCGGATGATGTCCTCGCTTAGCGCAGACCCGAGGGTGAAGACGATGTCATCAGCGTGCGTAGGACGCATCCACTCTGGCCACCCGGCGAAGGAAAGTTTGTGCGAGAAGACGAAGGCGTGCACTGACGCGCGCTGACCAGAGGTCAGCCCCTTCGCAAATTCCAATGTGGGACACACAAACAGGAGGTCACCGATGAGGTCGGATGCTGCGTATGCCACCTCCTTTCCGTTAGTGGATGTCACGCGGTCAAAGTAGTGCTCGACGATCCGACTGAGGTCGGCACTCGTCACGGCAGTCACAACGACTTTCATCAACATTTCCATCTGCTGCTTTGTGAGGAGGCTTAGGCTCGCTCAGGATTTGGGCTTGGCTAAGCAAGTAATGAACGAAGAAGTCGCCCTCCGCTTCGCACACGCTCACTAGTACTTCGCCGAGCGTTTAGTGTTACTCCCGCAAGCGCTTCCCCCGGTTCCCCTGTCAGAAATTCCTCGCCAATCAGGGGCAAAAAGCCGTCAAGGCCAGTGGGGTTAAAGCTCGCTGTCGCCTTCAAAATGTCCCGGAAGTCCTTGGAGCGCAGGCAGGCCACGACATCTTCCGTGTCGAGTCTCCGGGAACCATCCTCGCTTTTGTCGCAGTTGAAGTACGTCACAATGGCGTTCGCCTTGCGCGTCGCCTGCGTTTTGTTCATGATAAAGTGAGTGCCAAGGGGGCTCCCGCTTTGCATAAAGGCCCGGCGAAAAAGACCCTCACTCTTTGGCCAAACGAGGTGAATGGCGACAGAGATGGATCCTACGCTCTCACCCATGATTGTTACCTTGTCCGCATCGCCGCCGAAAGCGCGGGCGTTGTCCCTGACCCAGCGCAGGGCGAGCAGCTGGTCGTAGAGGCCCACGTTTCCCGGTGCCTCTTCCACGCCCATGTGCAGGAACCCCAAAGCGCCAAGTCGGTAGGCAACAACCACTACAACGAGGTCACCCCGTACCGCCAGCTCTGAGGGATCAAAGATCTTCATAGATATTCCCCCGTAGGTGAGGCGCCTCCGTGAAAGTACACCACAACGGGCTTGAGGTCCGGGTCGCTGCGAGCTGGGGAGAACACGTTAAGAAACAGGCAGTCTTCTGACACTGCATCGGACGCGGTTATTTTAAAAAATGAGTTGAATTGTGCCGGGGTTTGTGGGCACAGGGGAGGTAACGCGGTCGCGTTTAGGACTCCTTCCCAGCGATTTTTCGGTATCGGTTTCTTGAAACGGAGATCGCCGATTGGTGGCTCAGCGAAGGGCACTCCCAAGAAGGCGTTCACGGAGCCCGTTGTCGTGGCACGAACGATGCCTTGGATGGCTCCGCTTGCTGTGGTTACGACTTTCCCAGAGGTCTCGGCCTTGTTAGCAGCCACACAAGTGGCAGCAATGACGAACGCTGAGGTGGTCCACATTGTCGGATGTCTGAAAAAGAAAAGCATGACGAAATGATTCAGCTCCCAGAGTATTGTTAAGGCGTCAGGATTCCGAGCGGACGCAAGAATTGCTTTACTCGTCCCTGGAAAATCCTTAATAATTCATGTTTCCCGAACGTAGACAGACAGTGAGGACTAGGAGGCGGGAGGGATACCTTTAATGATGGAGAGAAGTCAGCCTGGCCGCAAGCTTGGCTTGCTACTCCACATGAACATGAGAGGGGTGAAAATGAGTGAATGAAACGAACACACAAAGTCTCACACAAACACTAAAAAACGCAAACAGGCACACAGAAACCGACAAACGCAGAAACACTCACACACAGCACACGCATAGCAGTAAAGTTAAAGCAAACTTTCACAGAGTTTCATTCCGGCCGGAGTCAGCGAAAAAATGTCACCAAGGCCCTTGTACTCTGTGTATCCCCGGCAGTGGAGTGGCATGAACCGATGACGTTGTAAACGTTCAGTGGTGCATCGGCACGCAGTACCAAAGTTTTTTCAAGGTTTGCCGGTGTCATAGCGGGGACACACACACAGTACATGTTCTATGTACTCACGAGCACAACAAGCGTGACAGTCAGGGGAGGCTTGTGCAGGTAGTGGCCGGTAGAAGCGACGCTGAGGCGAGTGCAGTGAACAACTGCTTCGTCGCGTTTTCCCAGGCCACACAGCATTCGGAAAATGCAGGCAGGATCCATTCTGTACAATGGGGGACAATTTTTGATCCGCCCTTCCATATTGAGCATTGTGAGTGCCGTGCCACAGAGTACGCAAGCGTCGCGGCATCACGTCGAGAGTAAGGAATCGGTATGGTAACGCTAGGTTGGTTGTGAGCCGCGCAAGCTGTTTCGTCGGCCACCGCATTCCTCTTTACCCCACAATGTCCAGGTGTTGGTAAAGCTGATGGATTATTAATAAGCTCCATTGCTTTAGCGAAACGAGCTCTGGATGAATGAAACAATTGGGCTCAGGAGTAAAAAGAAATATATATTCGTTCCATCATGAGAGCCCGTATTCCGCATTGAGGTACTTTTTGACATTTATGATGTCCTTTTATATGTACTTTATTCAGTTGCTGTTTATATAACCATTTATTATGTTAGGGAAACAAGCGCCGGATGAAGGAAAAGAATGGGGCTCAGGAGTAAAAAGATATATATTTTCGTTCCATTAAGAGAGCCCTTTCTCGTGTTTTTAACCGTAGAGACATCACAATTACGCATACATTGTTTCTTCTTGACAGCGTCTCCGCTTCTGATATCATTCTTGGCACTGAGCGAACACTTATCGCTGAGCTTCATAAACCAAGATGTAAATGTTCAAGGCTAGGGCATATACGCTCACGCTTAATTATGCCGTTTTAGTAATGAGAGTTGCGAGTGGAGCGGGCTAGCGCTGCCTGGTTATGCACGGTAGCAGACGACGCGCTTCGACCAGTCCTGCCTGCAGCGCCACGCACCGACTATCCTGGGCGTCGCCTAATAACGTGTTTTCTTACTCGAGCCGCTATTCCTTCTCTCTATGACCTTGGTTCTGAGGTTTCAAACTACGACAGAATTACATTGCATAGGAAAGCTTCTTTGTGGTTGCCGCTGGCGCATGGGGATGAATTGAAACAGCGGCATATGCATGTTCTGATGACACGCGCACTGAGAATGGTTAGAGAGATTGATTGGGTGAACTTGCAGGCTGGCTGAAGCTGCTTCATAAGACGTTGTTCAATACACCTCACTGGGTATGTGGTACTCTGTGACAATGTGCTAGTGATGAAACAGCGGCATGAAACAAGCGTCCTCATACATACACCCGCTACGCGAATCTTCAAGGTGGAAAATATACGCTCACGCTAAAAAGTATTCAGGGATTTGTGTTGAGTGTGTTAAGCGACGAAAGCTCCAGAGAATCAAGCAAGAAACTGAATCGTCATTAGCGTTGATATTCTCTAATAACTAAACAACGGGGTACCTATCTGTTTTCAGTTATCTACAAGAGATGTATTAAGATTTCTAACCCGGCCCCACTGACCATATAAACAGAGCCATGTTAATTAAGCTTCTGCAGTCTGACACTTGAATGGCTGCGTTGAAAGGTCCACTGGTAGAAATGGGTACTTGAATAAGCGGTGGCCATGAGATCCTGCGGGCCGTCATAAAGTGGCTAAAATATTTCCAACCAAGGAAAAGTTTGGTCAGCCAACACAACAGGAATATCTCACATCGCTCTGAAAGATACATTCTGAAAAAATATCACGTTATGGCAGTTGGTTTCTAATAGATTCCGAGTGCGATGTTTTCTTCAGGCTGCCTTATTGATTACGTCTAACGAGAAGACGGCCGAACTCACTGCCGTGGTCAGTGCCTTAGGGCGTTGCGAGATCACGCGCGATAATGACAGCTCATACCAATAACAAACGACAAGACATGGGCGTTAGTTTTCCTTCTCTTGCGCTATCTCCGGGAGAGGTCGAGTATCGGGATTGCGCGCGAGGCATTCAAGTCATGTATTATGTAGGATTCTCCGTAATATCGTTTTCTGTTTTTTTTGCTTCTGTGCTAGGTTTTCCGTGACATGCGAGTATACGTAGGGATTTTCCTCTTGCAAAAAATATGTACGAGCCACTGCCGTGTCTGTGACACCCCCTTTTACTTAGTTTTCCGTCTCCTGTCGCGCTGTTGTCACCAGGACTCCTATCAGGCGAATGGAGCGGCGCACCGATTGGCCGCCTTGATTTTGCTCTTGTTACGGCGCCTGGAAGATGGTAGTGTTCACTGCCCGCACCTTTCCCGTGCGGTGCAATGGAGACCTCGGGGATAAAGCTTCGAACCCTGCCGTGGTCGTTTTGTTAACACCTTTTATGCGGTGACTACTTTTCATAATGCGCAGACTTATTTGAGTGCGCAAAAAAGCCGCGGAACTAAACAGAGCCACGCTCGTGAATAACGGCCGGCGGCCAAGAAGGCAGGCCGCGGGCTCATGGAAGAGTTTTTTATGCAGCGTTTGTGCTGTGCACTCCGGAAGGTCGTAGGTTAGCTTACTGCCGCTTAGACGCAGCGAAAAATACAGACACCATTAAGCAAACCGTTTACAGAAATAGCTGAAGCCCTCGGCCGACTGACCCAAATACATATCGGCAACATCAGGTACGCCGTTCAGTTATATGGGCTGGCTTCCGACGACGAAGTGAAATGTGTTATTCGCGGAGTCGCCCAGCAGGACTCACCAAAGCATAAATTCTGAAAAACATTGACCAGACCCAATTTGAAGTTTACCCCTACCAGCGACTTGGAAAAGAGTCCACAACCGTTGTCCTGACATCTACAGGAGCAAAATTGCTTACGAAGCTGAATATCCTGCTCACTATACGAGAAGACTGTTTCGTGTGCAGTCGCTGCTACGTAGTAAGACACCGAATAAAAGCGTGCCCTCATCCAAACATCCCCGTTTTTCACCAATGCGACATCCAGAGCCCCTCGACCGGCCAGTACCTGCGTGGCCAAGTGTAAACTTTGCGAAGGCCCACTTCTCGCGGGAACCACGGACTGCCCCAAATGCTTCATTACACCCTACATTCTCCAAAAAAGGGAGCACCAGAGACGCCAGGGGAGGAATAGTGCTCCTCGATGGGATCAGACCACCCAGCGCTGGGCTATCTTGAGACCGGTCCTCTAGCACGCAGCGGAGGCAGTCACTAAACCGGTCCTGAACACCGTCTCGGAGGGGCCGCAGTTCCAGCTCAAGATCAGCTTCCCAGTCTAGGTCTGCGTCTCAGACCACACCACCCGAATCCATTGTTAAACAGGTGAGCTTGGCACGCAAAATGTTTCCCCCTGCTCTTGAAAACCAAAACCACTTTTCCGCACTAATACAGGATACGCAAACACCATGCACAGAAGGCAGTCAATTAAAGGTCCAACTAGCACAACAGACCAAACTGATAGCGACACTGCAAGCCCGCTTGGAGGCCATTGAACAGGCCCGACCGCCGCAAGCGACAGCAGCAATGCAAAAACCACCTACCACCGACGTCAGCCCTACCCTTAGCCCTAAACAAATTAATCTCGCCAAGGAGATTCAAGAAGCCATACGAAACATGTTAAAATTTCCTACTGATCACACGTCGTGCTTCAGGAAATCAGAGAAATTAAACAAGACATGCAAACACTCAGGCAAGACGTGCAGGTACTCAAACAAGGACGCAAAACCACACTACAAGGACTAGATATACTTGAGGCCGACATGGCCCAATGCGCAATTAACTACTCGATAAGGCACTCAACTCCATACTCAAGACCCCACATAAATATCAAGAGCACCACTAACAATCAGGATGTCCTCAAGCAATAGATCGGAAAACACTGCGACTATCACCCAATGGAACTGCCATGAAATCAAAGAAAAAGTCCGAGAGCTACAGCAATTTATCGCGACACTCGGTCCCCAAACAGATATTGTAGCACTCAAATAAGTTAACAGCAGGACACGCTTGCCTGGGTATGCTACGTACACCGATCCAACAGGCAAGGGGCAACGCAGGACCTTACAAGCCAGAAAGGATGTGAACACACACTCATAGAAGTTCCCTCTTCCTCCACCAGAAAGAAAGGAAACTTGTTCATGCTCAACACGTATTACCGACCATCTAGCAAGAAACCCGGGATGCAGGGGACGATTGAAGAGACACTCAGCCTAACCAAACAAATGCCACCCAGCTCTTATCCTGCATGGCAGACTTTAACGCTCGCCATCAGATGTGGGGATGCAAATTCAACTCCCAGATGGGAAAAGAAATAGTTAACGTCGTTGATCAGAGACGACTTAGTTTGCTTAATGAGCCTCGCGTGGCCAACAGTATTATCACTAGCAGTCAGGCGATACTTGCCCGCACCTGTCGCTTCTGGAAGCCTCCAACAGGTAAAGTCAGTCCTCGGTTCTGATCACGAGATAAATACACGTTACCGTAAATCAAAGACGTCACCTATAAAGCCCATATGTTTCGTCCGAATCACCCATTGGGACAATTCCGGAGGACTCTGAGCAAGTAGAGAAAAGACTCCGAGGTCGTCCTACGAAGATTGGGCCGGTAAAATTGTGTAGGATCGCAAAACCGACACCCAAACGATTGCTACTACGTATTCAACACCCCACGTGGATACGAGACTCCTCCCCCTGTGGGAGGCCAGACGAAGCCTTGCAAGGTGATGGAAAAGACAAAGGCACAACAAAAACTCCGCAAAAAGATCGCTCAAATAAACAAGAAAGCGGCGTAATACGCCTTGCCCTTATGCAAAGAAAACTGGCTTCCACTTTGTGACGGCCTGCAGGGAATCCTTATCCAACAGAAAAACTTGGCTTCTGCTCCGACATCTGATCGCCCCCTCAACCAGCAAGGTGGAAACCAGTAGCAATATGATCCGCACCATCAATTCATATCAAGAATACTCGAACCAACTCCTTAAGGACCTCAAAACCAAGTACCTACCTCCAAACCGAAAAAAGCTACCACCCACTACCTTACACAGGGCAACCGAATGAAGGCCTCGACAAACAGTACCCACTGTACGAATTCCGTGCTGTAATGGCCGAAAGCAAGAAAAACAGCGCTTCAGGACTCGACCACATCTCCTAGAAACTATTAGCCAGCCTTTACGACGGGCTTCGAGACCCTGTTGGAGTCTTTTAACGTCGTTTGGACTAAAAGCAAGATCCCCCAGCAGTGGGAAACAGCAGTGATAATATTTATTCCCAAGCCAAGAAAATACCCGAAAATTGATAATTTGCGTGTGGGCTCGACAAATCACCTCGACGATCACCTTTCCCTCACCGTGTGTGGGAAAGGTGATGGAAAGGGTTGTGCTCAACCATATGCAGCAATACCTGAATGAAACCCAGCAAATGCCAGACACCATGTTTCGATTTCGAAAGCATCTCGCCACCCAGAACGAGCTGATTCAGCTAAAAGAAGAAATCCTCTCCCCCGCCACTCGACACTCCCCGCGAGCAATACTAGCGCTGGACCTCAAAGGGGCTTTTAACAACGCGTCGCACGAGGCATTTATATGAAACCTTAAGAACGCAGGATGCGGGGAGAGAACATGTAACTGCATTGTAGACTTTCTTTCAGACCGCACTGCCACACTCAAAATTGGGGATATCACCTCAGATCCCATCACTCTCGGAAGCGGAGGTGCACCACAAGACTCAGTCCTCTCCCCGCTCCTATTGAACATCGCACTCCTGGGTCTACCGTGAAGGCGGCGTTATTCCAAATTTGAACCATGCGCTCTACGCGGACGATATAACAATTTGGACTGGCCCTGACGAGACTTCAAGACTGCCTGCAACAAGCAGCAGGCTTTCCAAAGCAATACGCAAAGGAAAGCGGACTGGAGTGCTCACCACGTAAGTCAGAACTCTTGGTGGTCTGCTGTCGTCACACTAAAAATGACAAGGACAGCATCGAAGTCAATTTAGAGGGGCACACAATTAAGCCGTGCAGCTCACTCAGGGTACTTGGGCCTTTCGTGCAAGCTGATGCAAAATGCGACATAATGCTTCAGCGCCTCGCCAGAACGACCGAGCACGTTGTTCGTATGGTTCTGCCAGAGTCAGAAATAAACACCGGGGCAGGAAAGAGACGATACCATTCGTCTTATCTAGGCCTTTGTTCTCTCGAGGCTGGCAGACGCAGCGACCTACTTGATACTAACCGAGACAGATACGGACAAACTGTACACCCTTATCCGTAAAGCCACGAAGCCTCAAGATCCCCATGAGGGCGTCAATTGACAGGGTCCTCCGCATAGGCCTGCACAATACGGTGGACGAGCGCATAGAGGGCAACCTCTCCAGCCAGAGAGAATGGCTTGCAATGAGAAAAACCAATCAAAAGCTTGAACCAAATCAACAGGAGCTTCCCAGACGTTAAGCCTACCAAGGGGCTTCCTGAGTGGTGGCGGCACCATATCATATGCCACCCATTGCCAAAGCACATGCACCCGGTCCACCACTTCGGTCGGCGAGAAGCTAGAGCCAAAGCCTTAAAGGGGCCACGAAGACAAAACACAAGTTTGGTTTATCCAAAAGAGTGCCTCGTTAGAATCACACTGACACCACTTTTGAAATAAACTTTGCTCAAATAAGCTATATAGTTAGGAAAAAAGGTATGGCCATGCGATCCTCTAGTTCATTTCCCGCAGCAGAACCTATGATATCATATCAGCCAGCTCTGCGATTGGCGGAGGCCGGAAAAAGCAAACGCAAATTAGGCAGAACTTATAAGCTTGCCGAACGAGCTATTTGAGCTTAAATTTAGGGAATATTCTTTTTATATCAGTAAGAATGGTGGGACAAGCAGTGGAAGTTACGAAAACACACACAAACATTTAAGCACCAATGCGTACTGCTAGTGGTACTGCGCGCACCATGCTTCGTTTAGATGCACAGCACTGCGGGGCTTTGGTGTTGTCTCAGACGACAGTGGCCGATTGACGCAAGCGATGGTGTCTTACGTGACCATATTTGTCGAGCCAGCAGCATGTTTCACGAAACTATTTTCTCCATGAACAAAAACAAGCAGGTTTAAATACGGTCACAAACAAACCAAAGGCAGAAAACGGCTTGCCGCGGTGTGGTCGCGCCATGTAAGTTGACTAACAGTAAGCATGTATCCGCTCCACACGAAGTTTAGCTGAAATACCTGTTTTTATTATGTCATTGCAAACGACATTCAAACACACGTTTTGGCAAGAGAATCAAAATTTTAGCTTAAATTGATTAATTTCGCAGTGAATGAAGCATCGTTTGCTTCCGGACAAGCGCTGGGGGCACTTCAGAACACGAAATCTTTCGAATAAAACAAACTTGTATTTTCTCTTCATGGTCACTTTAAACAGGACATACGGCACCCTCCCGAAAACGGTCTAGACGGATGCAGCCGCAATACGTGGTAGAAGAGCAAAGACCGTGGTAGTCACCAAAAAGATAGAGCTCCTTGTCAGTGCCACCCTAATAACTGCATAGACCAAAAAAGCTGAGGAGCTAGCTGGGGCTCTGGACTTCACGCAGACAAAAGTCACGGCGGTCGTAACTGACTCACAGGAAGCGTGCAAGAGCTTCAGGCAGGGTTGGGCGCCACCAGCAACGCACCTCATGCTCCCAACCAAATTTCCCAATAGAAAAGTAAGGATTGTGTGGACCCTGCACATGCCTCCATGGAGGGCAACCGATTTTCCCACCATAAGGACCGAGAACTTGCCGACCAGGCCTCGAAGGACGTGGAGAAACCTGCACTACTTGTAACCTACCAAGAAATTACACAAGCGTAATCGACGGACTTTCCCGCTACCTCACCGAAACCTCACGAAGTCCCAAGAAACAACACTCGGACTTCTAGAAACACCCCGCATCCAATTAGGCTACGCCGGATATCCGCCCCCCCCCCCCCCTCCCCCAAATATCCAGCAGAATGCAAATACTGCCAACAACCAGCTACACTAAGACATATTGTCTTAACGCTGTAGGAAAAACAAGCCCCTAACACCCCTTCTCTGCACCCCAAACGCACAAGAGCAGTGGGAAAGACTGCTGTCCAGCCCCTGCCTCTCGGACCAGCGCCTGCTCACCGAGAAAGCAGCCAGTGCTAAGGAAACGCATGGATCCTCGTGAAGATGGAGCACTCTTGAAATACCATAAATGCTCTCGCCATAAACGTTAACTCTCTCTCTCTCTCTCTCTGTCACCCTCCATGGTAGGAATTCCAAGTCTGCTTCCAATGGAGCACGTGGCTTAACTGAGTGCGTTTATTTGTGCGTAAACGGATTAAATGAAGTGGAACTCTGTATAGGATGAGCACTATGTCGGTGACTGCAAAAATTATGCCATGTGCTCCTGGATTTTTTAAAAAATAGAGACGAGTTTTAAGAATGAAAAATTGGCCCCGTGTATGCTCACTTTGTTGCAAGTGTAGACGAAAGACGACAGTTGTGTGACGCCCCTGCAGAGTAAATGCCTCCCTCCTCTTTCCCGCCCACCTCTCATGCCCTTCCTCTCCCGTCTCGCTTCTTCGAAGATAAACGCGCTAGAAGTTTGCTCAAGTCAATTTACATTTGCCGCGTTCCCCTTCTCCACGACGGGTGCCTCGATGCCAGCGCTGCCGTACAGCGGAAATGCGCGTGAATCGAAGCACCTCACTCCACGTGCGTTCCAAGCAGAACGTGAAAACTATCCAGTGGAACCTTAGGTTACTGTTGTCCGTTTGATTTCTTAAAATTGCGCTAGGGAAACCGTGGACTACCACTTTGGTATTTTGCTGAACGAAGTTTTCATTAAGTCAACCATCTGTGTATTTTTAATAAAGGAACACTGCGAATATCACATATGTATTGATGTCTTGCCACAGATATGCGTTATATTTTGTTTTGGATCAACAATACTGAGAATTATGAACATTGCCACCGGATTTGGACGTTTAGATTTGGCTTTGGATATATAAACCTATTGTTGAGCATCTGCCTTAACTTTGGCCGGGCGGCGGGATCCAGGGACAGAGAGGCAGACCGAAATTTCCGCGTTCAAATTGCTCAAGAAAGACTATCGTCTTTAATACGCAATTTTCTGTGGTATTTTTCAGCTCGTTATGCCGAGATCTAACTTTATGTTGCTGCGTTTTGGCGGCATGAAGGCTCCGCGTTAACGCGACGAATTACAGCATTAACAAAATCGCACCATTCAAAATAATGAAATTGAAATGAAAACAACTGCCAGCGTTATAGCCGGATCCTACCTGGCCCAAACGGTAAGTGTTGAATGCGAACCTACCTCAGTCGTCGCGGACAGGGGTGGTCGAGGCTTGATCGAGAGAGGAACGGCAACCGTTTCTAAGAAATACTCTGTTTACCCGTCGACGCGATGGAGATGGGGAAAAACATCCAGGCACCAAAAAAACTCCGAACAGTACCACCCTTCAAGGTTTCAAGGTGGGGCGTCGTCCACAGCCGCTGCGCTTAACAGGTTACAACGCAGAAATCGTGTGAAAAACGTGTGGGCCTCTCTCTACGGCATGCCAAGGAATGAGGCACACTGCGGTTGTGTACAAGATAACTCTTTACTCATCAGCGTCCACCTCGTTTGCCGCCCGTCCGGGCCTTGTTTTTGTTAATAATGGTGTTGGTATGTTTTAGGTCGCTTAGGCTTGGGCCAAGCCAATGACCACGTTGAATTACGGTTTCATCGCGGAACAGACACTGTCACGTGGGTCTCTGTGCAGCGCACTTTGGAAACACGCGTCCGGGGCATACCCACACACACACACTGTGATGAGCTGCAGGGAGAAAACAGGCGCAGAAAAGAAAACAGCGGAAGGAGAGGAGGCCAATCACCCGCTAATGGGTATGCGCCTCGAGGAAAGAAAAGAGCTTGGAAGAAGAGGAAGATGAGCGACCGGGCTCTTGGGCGGACGAGCGTTCGGGGTGCGCCTGCATCAGCTGCGAAGACACCCATCGACGGCGCCCGTGTTACCGCGCCGGGAGGTCGCCAGTGACCGCCGCATAACGGGGGCCGTGCCGTAACGCCGGTCGCTCGTGCCCGCCACCACACCAGGCGCCCGTGCATTGCGCCGGGGTGTCTGGTCATCAACCCTCAGGCGGGGCCGCCATCGGTTCGAGAGGACCACCCGTCGGGGCCGCCGCCCTTGCCTGCCTCTCTTGGGCCTCCGGGCGAGAGGTCCGTGCTACCGCGCCGGGCCGCCTCATGTTCCTGCTGGGCTGCGCCACCGGGTCGGGCCACGTGTGGTTCGAGTGACGTGGGGCCAGCCAAACGGAACCAGCACGTCTGCGACCCCTCGGCTAGTGTGACTGCGACAATCCATGTGAGCCCAGTCCCAGATTGCACGCGTCTATGTTGGGCGTTCGCTACCCTCGCTAACTGGGACTTTGCGCAGGACTGTTAGAAGGTGCAGGACTGAATCCCGCTGTGTTTTTCTCCTTTTTCATTTGCGTTGGCCGCG